>OZ010743.1:64599230-65799230 GCA_963932245.1 Tachinus rufipes
TTACAGAACAAGAGGGGGATACCCTAGTACTGGCCGAGAGCAGTGGCAACATGGTAGGCCCCGCCCGACCGTCATAAAGCAACTCACAACTCCCATAAAACTACATTAGTTGCTTCGCCACTTTCACTAACCGGTTTAATCAACTCTGACTTTTTGTAAATTTCTCTAATATTTGTGGTCTAAAAATTAATTCTGTTCATCAACAACTTGAACATAGAAAACTCCATATCCTCTTTTTGACTGAAACTAAAGTACAAGCATATTCTAGACGACGTACAAAATTCAAGGCATTAATTATAATAGAATATTTCTTAAACTAAATCTTTCCAATCAAGTCCATAGTTTTTGATGACCTTTCAGAATGTTTTGACAAGCTTCTTCAAAGTAATCCTAAAAAAGCTGAAATAATTTTGTTTCATTTGCCTCATCTACCATTATTCTAAGATGAACATAATAAAAATTGAAGAATTTCTTAATAATTTTGTTTTCGATACTCATTGTTTATATTCCAAAGACCCATATAAAGCAGCAGAAAATTTCACAGTTAATAAAAATCAAAAAGCATTTAAGAAACACATCAGTAATCGTTCCAAACAGACTAAACAAAATTATAAGAAAGCTCGTAAACATTGTGACAATCTAATACAATATGAAAAAGATAGGAATGACAGAAACAAAGCTAATCAAATTTCTCAGCTTTCCATAGACAACAAAAAATTCTATAAAACGATAACTTCATTGCAAGGTAGTACATCTTCAATACCCCATCTTCAAAATGATCAAAAAATTGTAGTTACTAATCCAGCAAATATTTTTGCAAACCAATTTGCATCTAACTCTACTGTTATAAATTCTCCTATTGCTGTACCTACAATGCCGGCTAGTTGTAAAATAATTGGTGCAATTCATTTTAAGCAGCGGGTTGTTAATGATATCGTATTAAATTAAATACAAGAAAGGCATCAGGTATAGATAAAATTTGACCTATTATTCTTAAATTAATAAAAATTTATTTTCATGAATCTAAGCATCTGATTTAACAACAATTTTGTACCTAAACAATTAATACATTTGTATTGTAGTTCATGGTAATTGCAAATAAATTAGCTTCCTTTTTGACTAAAATATTTGCCTTATCATATTAAAAGAAATATTCCCAATTTGTTGAAAAATTGCAAAAGTTCAACCTATACCTAAAAAGGAAGACAAGTATGATTCTTCAAATTATAGACCAATTGCATTATTGGTATTATATATATCCAATCTAGGAAACATTTTTGAAAAATATATTATTAATTTTCACTTCACTTTTAAACTTCATCTTAGATACTTAATATGAATTTCAATCAAAACATTCGACAACAGATCTTCTGACTTCGGTTAGTCACAAATGGAATTCTACTTTAGACAAACATGGAAAAATCTTGCAGTATCTCCAGACATTTTCAAAGCATTTGATAAGGATTGGCATCCTAATGTTATCAACAAGCTCCATTGTATAGGTTTGTAATAAACTTCTTCAAATAACTAAAAGTCTTATTAATAGTTTTCAGATGATAACAACCTTCATACTTCGGACTTTCCAAAGACCATATCGACAAATATGGCAGAGCGTATTGAAATTTCTAGATTAGAATCTGTAGCATCTTTAAACAAAGACCTCAAAACAATATCTAAATGGGGTACTCCCAACTTGGTAAATTTTAACTCTAAAAAAACTCAACTTCTTACTGTTACAAAATCAAAATTCAATGTATTATACCAGTAGTACCAAATATTCTAGTTGTTACAATCTCGCATAATCTTCTCTGGAAAAGAAAACTACAATTTCTTAATAGATGTAAACAGTTTTTTGCTTCTGTACAGCTTTTGCATATAATATAATATATAAAACTTACATTTGTCCTTGTATTGAATATTGTTCCCAAGTATCCAAAACTACACTGTCTTTTCTAAATTCTTTACAAAAGCGAGTTTTTCGGATCATTACCAGTGATAGTTTCAACAAGTGTAGTTTTACTCGTTGAAATTCAAAGGTATTTTTATGTTGTTATGACATATTAAGTAATTCCAAAATAACACATTTTAAAATTTAAAAAAAAAACATAATATATTAAAAAATATATATAATACATAATGAAAAGTAAACATGACTCTTCCAAACAACAAAATCAGCCATAACTCCTTCAAGCATATCTTGATGCCACATATAAACATCTTGAGAAATGAATCTGGCGCAAAATCCATATTTTGTCTTGCAGAGTTGCAGAATAAAAAATGTCTGCATATGTGTATAGCGTTGAGTTACAGTTATGGAACCAAAACTAATAACATTTTCAACATAAAAATTGCGTTGCTGAATATTCCAACGCTCTACTTTGGCGACTGTAAAAATATCTCTTTTCATTGTTATCATTAATTTTTACGATTAATAATATATTTTTTAAAGTATTATAAAAATAAACAAATCATTGTCAATCCTACTCTACTAGAAGGAGGTGGAAAAGAAGTAGTAAAAAAATCAAAAAATCTGTTTGTATTCTTAACTTTTTAATATTTTGCGGTGTGATATTGTAAACTGATCAATGAAAAATATGAACATCGATTATTATATACTTATAAATAAAGTAAACTAAGAGTACAGCAGCATTATAACTAAAATTGTGTACATTTAGCGCAAACAAAAAAAATCATAAGGAAAAGATAGTATTTCTTTACATCTTTTCTCCGTCTACAATCGTATCCTTGCAGTGGTTATGAGGGTTGCATATTCCAATGAACTTTCAGAGCGTATAAAGCAGCAGAAAATTTCACAGTTAATAAAAATCAAAAAGCATTTAAGAAACACATCAGTAATCGTTCCAAACAGACTAAACAAAATTATAAGAAAGCTCGTAAACATTGTGACAATCTAATACAATATGAAAAAGATAGGAATGACAGAAACAAAGCTAATCAAATTTCTCAGCTTTCCATAGACAACAAAAAATTCTATAAAACGATAACTTCATTGCAAGGTAGTACATCTTCAATACCCCATCTTCAAAATGATCAAAAAATTGTAGTTACTAATCCAGCAAATATTTTTGCAAACCAATTTGCATCTAACTCTACTGTTATAAATTCTCCTATTGCTGTACCTACAATGCCGGCTAGTTGTAAAATAATTGGTGCAATTCATTTTAAGCAGCGGGTTGTTAATGATATCGTATTAAATTAAATACAAGAAAGGCATCAGGTATAGATAAAATTTGACCTATTATTCTTAAATTAATAAAAATTTATTTTCATGAATCTAAGCATCTGATTTAACAACAATTTTGTACCTAAACAATTAATACATTTGTATTGTAGTTCATGGTAATTGCAAATAAATTAGCTTCCTTTTTGACTAAAATATTTGCCTTATCATATTAAAAGAAATATTCCCAATTTGTTGAAAAATTGCAAAAGTTCAACCTATACCTAAAAAGGAAGACAAGTATGATTCTTCAAATTATAGACCAATTGCATTATTGGTATTATATATATCCAATCTAGGAAACATTTTTGAAAAATATATTATTAATTTTCACTTCACTTTTAAACTTCATCTTAGATACTTAATATGAATTTCAATCAAAACATTCGACAACAGATCTTCTGACTTCGGTTAGTCACAAATGGAATTCTACTTTAGACAAACATGGAAAAATCTTGCAGTATCTCCAGACATTTTCAAAGCATTTGATAAGGATTGGCATCCTAATGTTATCAACAAGCTCCATTGTATAGGTTTGTAATAAACTTCTTCAAATAACTAAAAGTCTTATTAATAGTTTTCAGATGATAACAACCTTCATACTTCGGACTTTCCAAAGACCATATCGACAAATATGGCAGAGCGTATTGAAATTTCTAGATTAGAATCTGTAGCATCTTTAAACAAAGACCTCAAAACAATATCTAAATGGGGTACTCCCAACTTGGTAAATTTTAACTCTAAAAAAACTCAACTTCTTACTGTTACAAAATCAAAATTCAATGTATTATACCAGTAGTACCAAATATTCTAGTTGTTACAATCTCGCATAATCTTCTCTGGAAAAGAAAACTACAATTTCTTAATAGATGTAAACAGTTTTTTGCTTCTGTACAGCTTTTGCATATAATATAATATATAAAACTTACATTTGTCCTTGTATTGAATATTGTTCCCAAGTATCCAAAACTACACTGTCTTTTCTAAATTCTTTACAAAAGCGAGTTTTTCGGATCATTACCAGTGATAGTTTCAACAAGTGTAGTTTTACTCGTTGAAATTCAAAGGTATTTTTATGTTGTTATGACATATTAAGTAATTCCAAAATAACACATTTTAAAATTTAAAAAAAAAACATAATATATTAAAAAATATATATAATACATAATGAAAAGTAAACATGACTCTTCCAAACAACAAAATCAGCCATAACTCCTTCAAGCATATCTTGATGCCACATATAAACATCTTGAGAAATGAATCTGGCGCAAAATCCATATTTTGTCTTGCAGAGTTGCAGAATAAAAAATGTCTGCATATGTGTATAGCGTTGAGTTACAGTTATGGAACCAAAACTAATAACATTTTCAACATAAAAATTGCGTTGCTGAATATTCCAACGCTCTACTTTGGCGACTGTAAAAATATCTCTTTTCATTGTTATCATTAATTTTTACGATTAATAATATATTTTTTAAAGTATTATAAAAATAAACAAATCATTGTCAATCCTACTCTACTAGAAGGAGGTGGAAAAGAAGTAGTAAAAAAATCAAAAAATCTGTTTGTATTCTTAACTTTTTAATATTTTGCGGTGTGATATTGTAAACTGATCAATGAAAAATATGAACATCGATTATTATATACTTATAAATAAAGTAAACTAAGAGTACAGCAGCATTATAACTAAAATTGTGTACATTTAGCGCAAACAAAAAAAATCATAAGGAAAAGATAGTATTTCTTTACATCTTTTCTCCGTCTACAATCGTATCCTTGCAGTGGTTATGAGGGTTGCATATTCCAATGAACTTTCAGAGCGTAACTGGTGGGTCAGGTCGGAAGAAAGGCCTCCTCGTATTTGAACCCAAAGCTGGTAAGCGGCAGAGGGCGTGGTTCTAGATTTTACGATCGCCCCACTACTCTGACCCACCGGTCACGCTCTGAAAGTTCATTGGAATATGCAACCCTCATAACCACTGCAAGGATACGATTGTAGACGGAGAAAAGATGTAAAGAAATACTATCTTTTCCTTATGATTTTTTTTGTTTGCGCTAAATGTAGTAGTCGCGTTGCGGGTCTGTTAAAAAACGCGTGTTTGTGCCATGTGTGGAAACCCGTAAGGAAAGATGAAAGAAACCTGGTAGCTGAGCCACCCTAGAAATGTGTCTCTATAGCCTGGCAACACTCTACTTTGGCCCGGATTTCTTTTTAAAAGGGTAGTCAAGACTAACTAATATCGATCAATCGGTTGCATGACGTCCCTATTGTTCAGGCTTTTAACTGCTAAAGGCAGTACGGGCACGACCAAGTCTCACTTCAAAAAGCAACTCTGCGGTGCCAAAAGTCAAGACGTACACCTCTCGTAAGGGGCTGTTAACCCTACACAAAGAAACTCCAATCAAGCCAAAAGCCTCCTTATAAAAAAAAAACGGTTCTAAGCCTCCGGGTAAAAGAACACCCTTGGAACGAGGAGAGCGCAAAAGAAAAGGTTTTGCTCGTCCACTTTTGAGCCCTGTCGTAGGCCACCTAAGAAGAAGGCAAAGCAGTCTGTGTCAAACCTAAAAGCTACTCCTCCTTTAACAAAAAAGGGTAGAAGTCAGCTAGAAAGAGGCAGTACTCAAACACCTCCAAGTAGCTGTCACCAACCTGTCCCATCTCTTGGCAAAATTAATTAAAGCTGCCCTAACTCGAGAGCTGAATAAAACCCTGTCCACTCCCAAAAAAACACCTCTTATCTTTGAAGAGCGATCACACAGTAGAGATCCTTAAGATCACCTGTGATAATGACACATCCTTGAGGTAGCTGAAGAAAACTATCTCTAACATAGAACCACTGCCGCCGGAGTCAATACTTTGTCGTGGAGACGAATCATCTTCCCAGGCAGACTCTGGCCACTCTCTGGCTTCCGGGTCCTCCAGATGCTATTGAGAAGGTCAAAGAGTAAGACAGCCGAATGAACTACATGTTCATCAAACCATCCACTAAAGTAGCCACCAAAGATTTGCGACAGGAAGAAAGCATAGAGATGGAAGAGGAAGTCGATCAAGGCCGGGACGGAAACCCACTAAGTCAAAGCCGAAAAAGGAAAGCATATTTTCAAACCCCTGCAGAAGGTTCCGCATAGCATTGATATAATTCAATGCAACCAGCAGCACTGTCGAGCAGCCGTCGCAATACTATGCCGAGAACTAGAAGTGATACAGGATACCAAAGCCACAGACTAGGAACTATGGATAGTAAAATCCGCGTTTTTTTTGGATTTAGCAAAATTAAAAGGAATGTTTTTGCAAACCCTACAAACTTTTAGCTAAGGACGTGCATTTACACACCTAAGCATATATGATATATGGTATAGAAAAGCAAAAACACCAGTGACGGAGGTTTTTTAAACCGTGACGTTGAACCAACGTTCGTTACATCTTGCAGCCTAGCTAATAGATGGTAACGTCAAGTATAGGTATTTCAAGTAATTCCAGAACTGGCATGTACATATTTATGTCGGCCTTAAAGTCAGGTCACAGATGGATAAAATTACACAGAAAAAGAACATTACATTCTACCAAAACCCTAGACTGACTAACAGAGCTGCCTTTTGAGACAACCTACCGCAACGTGTAAGTGCTTATAAAGTTTTATGTAAATCTAAAAGTATTGAAGAAATTAAAAAATACGTAGGTAAGTTGGGAAACTCTTTAACGCAGGCATTCAAGAACTTCTTTCCACTAAAGGCGGTTTCTGGATCTGACAGTACCATACCCTGGTGGTGTGACAAACTCAAACGACTCAAAGCGACCGCAAGGAATTCATTCAATAGAGCAAAAGCTCAAAACGCCAATCAGTCATACACAGCCAACCTATCGAAAGCAACCGAGATACTTATAGAAACTCACTTCCCAGGCTGTACCACCCCGACACAAAAGTGGTCTGACCCCATCAGGGAATAATAAAGGAAAACCATCCAAACAATTTCCTAGCATACATCAACTACATAGGTTGGCTGTGTGTTGAGACGGAAGATTAAGGTTTACCACTGGAGGAGATAGAAAGGGCCTAATGAGGTCTAAGTGCAGTGAAAATAGTTTCACCATACCACTCAAATCCAGAACACAAAAAAACAAAGGAAATAAAATTATAACTTGAATTAAAATGTTAACTAACAATACAAGTACCAGATGTTATAAATTTTATTATTTGTCCAGTCAATGAAACTTTTCAAAAAATCCCAAAGTTTTGAAACTTTTACACTGAAAAGTCTTGACGAATGTGACACGAGCTCTAGCGGCAATCACCAAAAACAGGGCATTTTTTTCGGTTTTTCGTAAATATCTCCAGAACTGTAGGTCGGAGGTAAAAGTTAAATACATACGTAATAAAAGCTGATAAAATTTGCAATAAAAATGATCATATACATTTTTTTGTATTCCCAGCGGTTACAGTTATAGAGCGCTAATGATTTGCACAAGAAGTAAGCAAACTGTAAAACAATGTATGAACATTACTGATTACTACTGCTAAGCTGCACGTAATCAGTGAAGAATAAGAAAGTGCAATCTCACCTGATTTCTAATTATAGGTTCAGTAAACTAAGCATTTTGATCCTCATTTACAAGCCTTTTTACCGACTGTTGTGTTTCTTCCAAAGGTATGAAGAAATCCTGATCATCAGGGTCATCAAAGTCTAGGAGTGGAAGTAATGCCATTCAAGCATTCTTCATAGCAGTTGTGGCAAATGTTTATGCACATTATTCCTGCTTTTTAACAACCACATCTGTTTCCACATCTAGTTATACATTTGCAAGAAATAAAATTCTGCTGCGTCATTTGTAGTTACTGGAATCAACCAGCTGGCTCAAACTTCCAACCCCACTGTTCTGGAAGAAGCTCATTTCCTAGCCAAACTTGGATTTGGTGGTATACACAAAAAGCATGCTGCATTGCTGCTTCATCTGTGGGCGACAGCGCAGAGAAGTCTGGTTTAGCATTCAAAACCGATTTGGTAAAAGGATTGTAACAATCAATTTAAAGAAAGTTTGCTTGTGGGGTGCATTGTACAATGCCAGGAATATTTTGTTTTCCGATTTAGCTTTATTACATCAGTAATCTTTGCAGTGTAGCTCGCTTCTTGAACAAATTGAAACAGACAAGTTTCCTTTTTTGATATGCAGAGGAAATCGTATCAAATCCGCTGAATGCATGCACAAAAAGTATGCAGTTTTTTATTCCCATAGTTTGCAATTGCTGACTCGAATATACCTTCCTTTCTACTCTGCCGTGGCTTGGTTTAACAAATAATATCTGTCCTTCAGATGGGGTTAAAGCTATGTGAAGGACAATAAGTTCAACCTTTTCGCCAACTATTGCCACTTTGTCACTAGTTAAGGATTTTATTACTCTTATGGTGATGATCAATTTACCAGCGTTACTAGATGCTTGTTCTGTTTTAATTCCAAAGTCGTGATGAGCAGTTAAGAGAAATAAAATAAGTCTGAATTTATTGTGCTCATTGCAAAAAAAATCATCTTGTTTGACTGTGATTTGTGTTTTGTGTTCAAAGTTTATGTCAACTGATGTCTTTAGCTTGTACTTCGGTTCTGTTCAGATGTCTATCCCACGCGTATCGTCAACGCTATGTGGCAGGAAGAGCAGGTGGTTGTGGGAAAGAGGGAGGACCGTCAAAATAAACGGAGGACCAAACAAACGAGACCGGCTCTTTGGCTAAGGTTGCCAACTGTGTCATTTTGACCCGAAGTCTTCGGGTTTGACGATCATTCTTCAGGCTTCGGGTTTTCATTTTCAATCCATTTATTACTTAACTTTAACTATTACTTAACTTAAGTAACGCCGAAACAAAATACAAATTATAGAAAAAATATAGAAGAAAATATTACTTGTATGCCGTACGTATGCAAATCAACATTGCATACTATTACTATTTCCCTATTATAACTTTTAGATTTTTTTAAAGGTGAGATTAATATTTGAGCATATTTGACTGGACTATTCAATGAGGCTATTTATACATACTAGTAAAGTTACTGTTTATACATACTGTGTGATATTTTGTTATGGTTGCTGTGACTGATTTTAAATGTACCTAGCACCTTGTACTTTTTTTTATAGTTAAATAGTTAAAGAAAATGGATGGAGTGTTACAAGAGAATGGAAAAGTTGTACATGCCAAAGTCATGTTTTATTAAGTATTAAATTCCAAAGCAGTACGTAGTGATTAGATTAGTTCTAGATACATTTAATTTATTCATATATTATTATTGGAAGGAATGTAATCAAATATGCAGAATCTGCACGACAATATAGAAGAAAGGCTAAACTAATCGTAGTTGTACTATTCTGTGAAGCTAAAATCTTGAAATCATGAAAAGCTGTATCCTAATAATTATTGCCATTTGTTTCTTTTCAAACAACCCCCCGGTTGCTATTAAAATCTGCGACAGTCGCATCACCGTTCTCCACTCCACTGGGTGATGTAAAAAGCATGTATGTACCTGTGAGGATACCGTGTTCAAATTCCACTCTGGCGTAAATAATTTGTGAATCTGTTTAACACTTTAACTGCCTCGGCATTCATGGTTTGAGCAACAAACAAATTTACAAACATTAATCATCTCACCTCATTTTACCTCTCATACTTGAAAGAAACTTCGGACTGCTGAAATGTAGTAGATCTTAGATCTTAACATCATCAACACATCTTAATTTCTTTTCTTGTAATCTATCTTAAAATTGACTATTCAAGTTTAATTTTTATCAAATTTAATTATCATTTAAATTTTTAAATTATAACTGATAACAAATGCCATTATGTATAAAAAAAAACTTTGTATAGGTTCAAAATAAAGAAATTATATTTATTGGATAATTTATTATAAACAAAAGTTAATCATGGACATATATAAAATTACCGTTTCAAACATTTTTCATTCTTTGTTAATATAAATAAAGCTTAATGAATAAAATAATTATTTAGAATAAAACTCTTTTCCAAAGATTAAAGTGATTTACACCTAATAAAAAAGTGTATTTGGAGCCTTCAAAAATATATTGATATATCAAAGTAGGTCTGCAATTACTCATTTAATTTATAGAATTATTAAAAAAACAAAACAAAATTGAAACTTTTATCAAATGGGATGAACTCTTCAAACAAAATATCAACAAACAATAATTGTCATAGCATTTTTGAAAATAAACACAATATATATAATATTATATATGAAAACGTTCTTTATTCATCTTTAGGATACATATATGTATATCATATGGAAAAGTTAAAGCTATTACATCAAATATAGGCAACTCGCGATACACTTATACTAGAAGAGTTGTCTACAGTTCAATTCTTATAGATATAAAGATGAACATTTTTTTTATTTTACAATCGATTCTTATCTCAATAGATTTTACAAGATAAAAAATGTTTCATGCGCCATAGAACAACTTATAATAAAATAATTAGAAAAAAACTCGAAATTTGTTTGACAAAAAAATCTAACCAGTTCGAATACAATCAACTAAATCAACCTACAAAATATGATTAAAAGTGGACAAAAAAATATTAATTAATATTTGTGCTTAACTTTAATCATTAAAATAATGAGACATTATGCTTTGTTATTAATTCCAGTAAACAAGAGATATGAATTTTATTTATAATCATTTTCAATAGATTATTTTATTTTATTTATGACAAACCTTGAAGAATATTAGTCATTGAATTAATAAATATAAAAAAATGCATATCTCGAGTTATTAAGAATGGCAAATATTTATACCATTAATTACATTGGGTAATGATATATTGTTGGTTAAATATATCTAAATTATTAAGGATGCAAAGGATTAAAACATGTTTTCGTTTTAAATTTTAGCACTTGATGTGTTTTTGTAAGGCAAGATTAAGATGTGTGAAAACCACCTTACTTATGACTGCAAGCAGCCATTACTAAGCTAATATAAAATTATTTACATTTTTGCAATAAAAACTTTTAACTACCCCTAGATATTATGTAGTATTTACAGTTGCCTATTTTCAAAAAGTACTTTAATAGTTTAAAAAAAAAGAGCATATTTGTACGGAATTATTTACATGTTACAATATTAAATATGTAAAATCGTTACAATTATGATTCCTCAAGGTTAATATTTTAGATTAATATCTGCGCGCCCCTCCCCCAATTTTCTAAGAGTCAATCCAAAAACTTTGCATTCCTAATAATTTTTCAAGTTGTGAATATAACTAGTGTTATTTGTGGCACTTTTAATACATTTTATTTGTCCATGAGTGATGGAACACTTGTTGGTCGGATTCTCACTATTTAGCTCTATTCTCCAAGAACATTTTTAAACTGCTGACATTATTTTCTTGAACAATAATATCCATTCTAAATTAATTTTGGACGAAATTTTAAATGTTGTAGTTGTACATAATTCACAGCACGTTAATTAACACTATGTAAAAGCACATATTTTTAAGCAAGATAAAATAACTTTACATAGGTGTTATGTTTATCGTTAAGCAATCCTGGAGAATATAGCTCGATGTCCACTAAACACAGGAAACAGGTAATCAAACTAGTAGAAGTGAACTAAAGAAAATAAAAATGATTGGGGTTTATTATGTTAGTGAATACATGCCTAAGCCCCATAATAATTATTAAACACACATAACGAAAGAATAATATAAAATATATATATATTTATATGTGGTGCGTTTGTTCAGAACAATACACACGCACGCCTCTTCTTCTTTTTTACTTGGAGAGCAGCACGTGTAGCAGTTTCAAAGACTTCACGCACACCTTCCTTGCTCTTGGCAGAGCATTCTAAATATGCAAAGGCGTTGATTTTTTCTGCCATGGCCCGTCCATCCTGAGGTTTAACTGGTTCCTGTTTCATTTTACTTAATTCCTTAATAGTAGTTGGATCATTGCGAAGATCCTTTTTGTTGCCAACCAGAATGATTGGCACATTCGGACAGAAGTGCTTAACCTCGGGTGTCCATTTTTCAGGTATATTTTCAAGTGAATCCGGGGAATCCACTGAGAAGCACATTAATATCACATCTGTGTCTGGATATGATAGTGGTCTCAACCGGTCGTAATCTTCTTGACCAGCAGTATCCCAAAGTGCAAGTTCCACCTGCTTACCATCAACTTCGATGTCGGCCACATAGTTCTCAAATACGGTAGGAACGTATACTTCAGGAAACTGGTCCTTACTGAAGACGATTAACAAACACGTCTTACCACAAGCACCATCTCCTACGATCACCAATTTCTTTCGGATCGTAGCCATCGGACCTGCCAAAACACACACCGTCAACGCCTATATAGACTATATCACGGTATTGCCACTTCTAGTGGCAACGTTGCCAGATGTACAACCAATGCTACCACTGCATAAACATAAGTTCATTGTTTCCAAATGAAAATACTCCTTATACAGGGTGTTTAGATTGACTTAATAACGTAAAATATAATTACTACAAACTCGCACAGAAGTAAATTATAGCGGCAATTTTATTATACTCATTCCGCATTAAAATAATTATTTTTATTAATTCCATAAGCAATTTATGTAAATATGGAATTAATAAATACCTCAAATTATTATTATTTTACTATGAACATAATAACACAGATAGAAAATAATTTTAATTATTTCTTTGTTTATTGACTGTTATTATTTAATTATTTCTTTGGAAAATCAGTCTTGTATAAATTAAATCATTAAATAAAAATTAAACCATAAGATTTCATCAGTGGTGGTAAGAAAATAAAAACTAAAATAATGAAATTAATATAAAATATTATTGGCAAAAAGATAAAATACTTGCAATTAAATTAAATAAAATATTTTAAATTCAATAAATAAATAAAAATGTCTAATTTGATTAATTAATTGATTTTTAAAATTTTAATGAACATAAACAATAAAATATAAAATTATACTAAAATTTATTTATTTAATAACAAGGAAAATAATAACTATATTTTTTAATATTTGCCCATTTCTAATGACTTACGTATTCATTACTTTCAATATATAAATTAAATAAAAAATGATATTTATAAATACACTAAAAAAGATTTTATTTTACACTGCCAAAATTTGCTTACTCAAAAAATAATGCATAAATTAAATTGTTAATAGAAACTTATTATTAACTACTATGATTATGGCTTAAAATGGTAACAAATAATAATAACCAAATAATTGGCCATATTCTGTATATTTTTAACAAAAATGTTAATTAATATTTTGAACGTTGCTAATATTTGAAATACTTGGTAACTGATTGGTTAAACATTGATTATAACAGTAATTTTCATATAAAATAAGCCCAAATAACAAAATTATATTATGTGATATAATAATGCAATTAAAAATGACATTAATTAATCAAAGATCATTAGAATATTTATAAATTTTGAAAAAAAATCATGCAATATCTTCAATTAAAATAGTAAATATAAGTAGTTTTTTATTTCGTTCATATATATTATATTTATATAATAAACAATAAATTATCACATAGTAACAACATTATATTAAATAATAAGTAAGTATATAACATGTGATCTGCAATATTCTTATTTAATTGAATTTGTAGTAAATAAAAACATTGTTATACAATCATCCAGTTAGTTATACTATAATAGATAGGTAAGATAGATACATCACCTAATAACAATAATCAAAATTAAATTGTTTGCTAAATATCCAAATATTAATTTCAATTCATAATATATAATATATTTTCTATATCCTGTATCAATATGTTGTTTCTATGAAATATCTATGGAGTGAGATCATTATCGATAAATTTCAAAGAAATTATTCATTTACCAGTAAATGACAAATTATCATTTTAGTACAATAATAAGTATGATGAAAGGAATGTGTTTAATCAGAAAATGTTATTGGATGATTCATATCTGAGATAAATCACTTACAAATATGTAATTAAAATTAAGAACTTATTTGCATTAATTAAATAACATTATTTATTTATATTTAAAATGACACTTAAAATAAGATAATAACTTTATTATGAAAACGTTGAAAGATTATTGTAAAATGGCAGCTGGATTATTTAAAATATTTATTTACTCTAAAACCATGATAAATTGAGTCATCTGGCAACGTTGCTTAATGAAAATGGTGGACGTCACATTAGCAATGGTGTATTTTGAGGCGGGGGTACTACACCATGGAAAAAATAAGTACAACAGTGAAATGCAAACACACCTTTATTTGTATCTCCTGTATCGGTCCAGCAACAAAACATTCGATTCGTTTTCCACCCGTCGTGGATTATTTCTTCTTAATAATTGCGCTTTACACCACTCATTAATAAAAATATATTAATACCGAATTACGACCAGAAATAGAACTGACATAAACAAACCGTCTCTGCTAAAACTACAGCGCGCATGCGAATGATTCACTTTGACGTAGGAATACCAGACACCCCCACTTCGACTTGAGGAAACATAGTTTTATTACTATTTTTAAATGTTCCCCAATGTAAATTACAGAATTCATTGATAAATTGTTATTTTACGTTCACAATTAAATCTTAATAAATTAGTAACACATCATTTGTATTATTGATATCTTTACGTTGTGGACTTTCTTTTTTTAATTATATATTATAGAAACCAACATAAATATATTTTTCAATCAATGCCAATCAAACAATTTAAAAAAAAAATAAAAGATTAGAGCTGTGTAAGAGTAGAGTTTTAAATTTTATTGTCGATTGTTAAATTTAAGTAATAACAAAATATGCCAATCATCATTGCACTAATTGCTAAATTAATTTAAGTTAGTGATTAAATGATGTCAATAGTTTAGTTTGATTAGTAAGTGTCAATTTTTTTTTTTTATTAAGGCTAGAGTGAACCAAATTCATATTTTTCTTTTTTTAATTTATACCTGCCAAAACTTTGCTTACAGCACATATTTTTATTGAATTTATTATAAATAATTAACAATATAAGCACTATTCTTATTTGTGACATAAAATTTTCACAGAAAACATTTACCGCGTAAAATGTATCAAACGTTGCAGAAAAACGTTTATTGTATTAAATAATTAAAAATTTAACAAGCATATTTCAAAAATTTAATTAAAAATAGCACAGAATACTCTTTTATCACACAAAATAAATTAAAATTAGTAACTTTATTACTGGTAGTTTTTATGTTTGTCATCAAATCTATGAAACATTGCGCATAACATCCATTTGTTGTTCAAAATTTTGTCGGTGGCCGTTACTATGTGATAGATCATTATAAAATAAAACACATTTACTATCTACTATATCACAAATATATTTAAAACACCGTAACTAGTTTCAACCTTTATAAGGCCATCACCGGACGATGAAACAAACATGTATGAATATAAAAGAAAATTTACAAAGCATATATACGACAGTAAAACATAAAATGTACAGAGATGGAAAATTACATTGAATGTAATGATATAGTACATAGTAAATGTTATTTATTTATTTTACATCTTAATCAAGTGAAAATGCAGCATTTAAAGCAAGACTTTAAAACCATTAAAGAAAATAATGTTCTCTTTCGCTCAACAAGGCAGTTCAATAAAAGAGAGAGAGAGAGAGAGGGGGGAGAAAGAAAGAGAGAGAGGGGGGGGGGAGATATTCTTTCGAAATCACACAGAGCACTAGCAATAGTGTAGCTATCTGTAAGCAAGGGTCTGCAATGCGGAAGATTCCACAAGCAGGCCACTTTAGACATCTACTTCAAAACCTGAAAGTAGGGCGGATTTTGTATTATTTTTGATATTTCCGCGAATAGAATTTGGCACTTTTTGATAGTTTATGGTTCTGATTTTACTTTTTTAAAAAGTCATATTTTATAGCTGAATTTAGCTATTTTATAAGTTTTTACACTTTTTAAAAACGTATGCATTTTTGGTGCAGTCTAACATATGTCTAAAATTTTATGGCCAGATTTTGCACTTTTCAACAGATTTTTTGTTATTTTTTTTTTGGTATTTATGAAAATCACTTTTTAAACGTTTATAGCCAATATTTGGTGCTTTCTGAGAATTGTTTAAAATTTTAATGCCAAATTTTTTTTTTTTTTTTTTTAATATTTAAAAATAGTAAAATCTAATAGTTTACTATTTTTTTCTGTTTTCGTACAATATTTTCATACTTTACTAAATTTAGCTATTTGTGACATTCTATGAATAGAACTTCACTGCACCTTTCAATGATTTATAACCGGATCTAGTTCTTTCTAACAATATTTTAATATTTTATAGCCGGACTATTTTGGAGATTTTATAAGTTTTTTTTACATTTTCAACAGTTTATATAGACAATATTGTAATACTTTATAACTGGATTTTGCTATTTTTGACATTTTATGAATAGAAATTTGCACTATTTAACAGTTTAAGACCGAGTTTTTAAGGTTTTTGACAATAGTTTAATAACAATAATCTTTATTCAAAGATAATAATGAAACAAAGCTATTTACAAAATAATGACAGAATAGCGTTAATTTAAGTATTGCAATGATTTATAATGCCTAATTTTTACAAAATATTCACCTACAGTGTATGGTTCCATATTCAATATTATTTTTAATATGCGTTTTTAAATATTTTAAAGCCAGTTATTATGTTAACCACAATTGATAATTAATTAAATAATTTTATGGATGAGTAGTACAGGGTGATTCAGAGGAACCGCATGGTTTTGAAATAATGAGTACACGGTAAATTTTACAATAGTTTTTTTTATTAACATTAAAATCTTTGCTACAGAATGCCATTTTGTTTAAGTAAGTGCAAAAAATAACATCACTTAAATGACGACCCCTTTTCTCAAATGCAAATTTCAAGCTTAAATTTGCTGATCAATTCTTTGCAGTTTACGGCGATTGACATTCTTTCACTCTTTCAATGTTTGGGGTTTATCTTTATAGACATGGGATTTTAGAAAATTACAAACTGTTAGGTCAGGAGAACAAAGTGGAAAAGGCACATCGCCAAAACGTAAAATAATTTGCTCAGTGCCATGTTTCTCAAAAAAGTAAAAGCCGATTACAAGAAATTACTTGTAGATTATCCAAGACCCAACATTGGCAGTTTGGTTTATTAACCAAACTGTTTAATTGAAACTACGCTTCATTTTATATTTTACAAATTGTAAACGTTGTTGACAGTCACGTTCACCTAACCATTTAACAATTGCTGTGTTTTAACAATAGATTAACCACTTTTAACATAATTATCGTACATAAACACACAATGTTGCTCATTCCACTGTGTCATGACTAAAATGGCATAACCTGCAAAATTGAATGATGGTGTCATTTCACCGCTTTCCATAAGTTGCGCGTTTAAAAAACATGCGGTTCCCCTGAATCACCCTGTAGTATATGACTTCTGTTGTAGTCATGACGCGATTGAGTATAATTAAATTTGTTTTTATGTTTAAACATAAAAACCAATAATTCAAATAAATATTCTAGCAACTGTAAAAATATTGTTGCTTATGAATACTCTTCGGCATGTTAGTCGATTAGGTATTTTATAAATTATTCAAAATACTTGTTTTTGTATGACAAATAGTTTTTTAATGTAATTACTATTTCTATAGAATACATACATTACTAGTTTCGGCTCTACTAGAGCCTTCTACAGATGAAGTAGAAGTGTTGGGCCCACCAAGCCACAGAGAATGTGTATGCTTATATGATGTAACGGATTGATTTGGAAAGAACGCTACACTCTGCATCACTTAGTCATCTAGAATTAAGCAATAAAATTTAAAAAATATAACTAACGATAATGACAAAGATTAAATTATAATAAATAAATTCATGAGGTTTGAGCCTATAATATGTTAACATTTCAGTTTTGAATTATATTATAACCGCTGTCGTTCCATAAATCAACCAAGATTTTCAGCAACCGATCATAGGCGCCAGTTACTTTGGTTGATATACGGAACGCACTACTAATAAATGAAATGTGAAGTCCAGCTGATCAAGGTACATGGTTGTCAATTTTGTATGTATGTATAATAATAATAAAAAACACTTAATATTAATAGAGATCCTGACCTGTCTACCGCCGGTAAACAATGCAATATTATTACATCTATGATGGCTTGTTTTGGATCTAATAATTCATTTAAAACTGCCGTTCATTTGGATGTGCGAGTAGGGTCACAGAATTGGAACAAATAATTAAAAATACTACTAATACGAGTGTTTTATTAGATGCTCAAACTGAGTCTAACGAATAAAATAAAATTTGTCCACGAGGCAAACTATCCATAAGATCAAACGTAGTTTATACTACGATTAAATTGCCAAAACAGACCAAAACTGGTCTGTTTCACAAACTAAACTAATCAACCAAACATTGACTTAATTTGTGATTTAAGAATTTATTTTTCTAATATAATAATAATAATAATATGCATTGCTTATATTTTGAGTACCCACATATTGCAGCAACAAATTTTATTTATTTTCTGTTATTAAACCAAAACAAAATAACTTAAACAAGGTTAGCAAGAAATAGTGAAATATTTCTAGAAACAAATTTTGTGATTTTAGTATTTACCGGTTTCTTAACCTGTTTTCCCTAAACAAAATAATCTTAAAAGTTACGTCAATTTTCATAGACTTTACTTTTTTAAGTTAAGTTATTGTTTTTTTTATATAACTTAAAGGTTAACTTAATATAGTAAAATGTGAATTTTGGAGTAATATCTAAATTTTAAATAGTTCTGAAAGTTTGGACAAGCTTCTTCAAGGTAATCATAGAAAATCTGAAATAATTTTGTTAGAAGATTTTAATGTACATAATACTGAATGATTGTCATCTTATCTTCTACAACACTATCCAAACAACAAGCTATGATTTTTGCTGCTTCTCATAATCTTACTCAACTTACTCAGCAACCAACATATTTTCTTCAAGATGGACTTTTTCAACTACTCCAGAGATAACAATAACTACTGTTAAGGCTGCTTTAGAAAATATTAATCACTCACTTATTACTTCTGTTGTTAAAACTTCTTTTTCTTTTTCTTCTTGATTGTAACTTTATAACTGAAGTATCGTGACATTACTGATATATTCAGGTTGTTTGGTAGACCCGGGTTTCTATTGTTTTCGGTCTGCTGCTTCTTTGAGACTGGTGTGTATTGATTGTCCTGTAAAGTTCTTAACTTGGTCCAGCCAGCGCGTCGTAGATCTTCCTTTTGTTCTTTTCCCCTCAATTTCTTCATAAACTTTTAGTTTTTTTAAATTATTCTGTTCCTTTCTTGCGATGTGGCCGAAGTATTTTAAAATGCGCTTACGGCATGTAGTAGATAGCCTTTCTTTAATACCAAGTTCGTTAAGTATTGATGTGTTGGTTCTGCGTGCCGTTTATGGGATGCGCAGCATCCTTCTCCAGCACCACATTTCGAAAGCGTCTATTCGGTGTATGTCCGACGTTTTTCTTTTCTTCCTATTACTATCAAAACCAAACAGCGCCTCACCTATTATTACTCTAAAATAAACATATTTTTGCAGCAAAAAATCTTACAAAAACTATTCCAAGTGTCATAAAAAATGTGTTTTATTTTCTTTTATTAAACCAAAACAACAATACTTGTACTCAATTCAGACAAAACAGGCAGTTAATAAGACATACAGCACAATATGTATGAAGCTTAATGTTAACAATGTTAAGATCTTCAAAAAATATTAAATGAACATGCACCTCATGTTGTACTTTGGACCTGACAGAACACTTGCTGAGAAAAGAAATTGAAGAACTAAAAAAGGGCAATCTGAAATCAAATAATACTGATGGTGATATAGTTGAAAAAGTAATCGAGGAATTAAACGAACGTAAACGCCAGGAGAAAAATCTCATAATCAGAAAATTTGCCAGAAAATTCATCGAAAACCGCAGAAAATGCTTCTGTTATTAACGTAATCAACACAATTGCTAACAATCTTAACATCGTCCTAACCGCTATAAAAAGTTTTTGACTTGACAAACCATGAACGGATGATAAACCACGCCCTTTAAAGGTTTTGTTTAAAACAACTGATCAATGTAGTGCACTTTTAAGCATTGACAAGAACTTGCAAAATGTCGACGCACTTAAACTTATCTACATAAACAATGACCTCACGCCTCGCCAAAGTATCAATCGTAGAAAAACAATGGAAGAATTCAAAACCAAGACAAGACAACGGAGAAATGGTTGCATTTAAATACGTAGATGGGTTTCCAAAAGTTGTTAAAAAAAACCACTAGTAATTCAACACTTCTACTCCATCTATTATCAAAACGTCAACGGCCATAATACTAAAACATTTACATTCCACAACAATTTACTTGCTTTAGATGATATAGACATTGTTTTAACTACAGAAACTAGTGCAAACAATTTATTAGATAATAATGAATTATTTACACAAGATTATAATGCTTATAGATGTGATCGAAACACTGGTAAAAAAGGCGTTGGTGCCCTTGCTGCATTTCGTTCAAATTTGCTTACAGAACAAATTCATCTAACCGATGATTTCTTAGACCAACTTAATGTTGACATTGTAATTGTTAAACTTTTCATAAGTAGAATTAAGTACTGTAATTTTATTGTCTTATACATACCTCCCTTTTAAATATATATCAAGCTATATTTCAAAAACTTGAACAATATACTCTACTAGATAATTTATTTATAATAGTTGGAGATTTTAATATTCCAATGTTTCCAATGACAAACTGCACCAAGTCTAATGCCCTACTTAACTTCATTAATTACAATAAAGCTAAACAATTTAATTCAATACGAAATGATAATTATAGAACACTAGATTTAGTTATTACATTGTCTAATATTAATACTAATGTAACACATATAGTGAATTCTTACTAGTTCCTGAAGACGCTCATCACCCTGCTTTATCCATCATTTGTAAATATGTTTGACCAAACCACAATAGATGCTTTAAGTCGGATAAATTTGTGTTCAATTTCAAAAAAGCTAATCTTAGTTTACTATATGAGCTAATAGTGTCAACTGATTGGAATAATATATTGTTAAGTGCGGGTCCGGAAAAAGCTTGCCAAAGATATTATGATATATTATATAAATATTTTCAACGTGCCCAAAAAAACATTTAAAAATCAAAAATACCCTACTTGGTTTAGTCATAATACAATTGACCATAATAAACGCAAAACTAAATTTCGAAGATTGTATAATAAAAACAAAAATCATTTTAATAAGTATAGGTTCACAACCCAGCGTAATGTTGTAAAGCGTTGTATTGACATTGATTTTAAATTATATATACAAAATATAGAAACTGATATAACTAGAGATCCAAAAACATGTGGTCATTTATTAATAAACGGAAAAATAAATCTAGAGTACGAGGTATACTACAAAAAAATAATAAGTCTTTTGATTCTCCATAAAAAATTACCGATGCATTTGCTGAACATTTCTTATCTCTTTTTGCAAAACAAAACTTCCTTTTTGACAGTTTTATACCTCTAAACAACAAACCGTTGTTGTTTATAAAATGCTTTACAAAAGACGATTATCTAGCTGCTTGCAAATCTTTAAAGCCTAAATTAACTATGGGACCTGATAACGTTCCAGCGTTCTTAGTTAAAGATTGTCACACTGTTTTAGTTACTCCACTGCTGCACATTTTTAATCAAATTATATATTCCAAAATCTTTCCTGAATGCTGGAAATTGGCAAAAATTACACCGATTTTTAAAAATGTAAATGCTGCTGATATAACTAATTATCGGCCAAACTTTTTAATTAACAACTTTGTTAAAATATTTGAAACTATGTTGTACATGCTATATACAATCATACACAAAACTATTTGTGTCCTCAACAGCATGGTTTTGTTAGTAGAAAATCGACTACTACAAACTTACGCAGTTTTACTGATGCTGTGTCTGAGGCTTTGGATAACCGTCATCAAGTTGATGTAATCTTCACTGATTTTTCCAAAGCCTTTGATCAAGTACAACATAACAATTTAATCAAAAAACTGCATAACTTTGGATTGAATAACAATGTAATTTCCTTGATAGCTTCCTATCTTTACAACAGAAATAAACATTGTTGAATATCAGGAATATAAATTGACAATTTTTATCTCAACTAGTGTAGTACCTCAAGGATCCATCCTTGGGCCACTATTATTCTTACTGTTTGTAAATGATATTGTTGACCATATTTCATCATCAACGCTTATATATGCAGACGATTTAAAAATATTTAGAACGATAGTAAATAACCATGATTTTTTAGCAGTACAAAATAACTTAAAATTATTAACAAATTGAAGTTGTAAAAATGGTTTAATGCTAAACATCACTAAATATAAAGTTATGTCAACTAGTCGTAAACGTCTTACTCAAAGATTTAATTATTCTCTTAACCAATCTGAATTAACGAGGGTTGAACTATTCAGAGACCTAGAAGTTATTTTTAATAGCACACTAACTTTCTCTGATCATATAAATACAATATCAAAAGAATGCTATAAAATACTAAGCTATTTTCTTCGCAATACTATACCATTTGTTGGCACTAAAGATTTAATTAGTTTTTATTACGCTTTTATTAGAAGCAAATTAGAATATGAATTAATTATATGGCATCCAAAACAAATAACGTTTATGGAAGAAGAAGAAAAAAAAAGTGCAAAAAATTTTTTTGAAAGCATTATACTATCGTGCACACAATGTATATCCCAAACGTGGTTATCCTCAATCCCAATTGTTAAATGAATTCAACATACAATCACTGAACTTTGGACGCATTATTAACCACGTATTGTTTATATACAAACTAATACAATTTAAAATAAAAGATACAAACTTGTTGCACAAACTAAACTTTGTTGTTCCAAGAATTAATAGTAGACTCAGGCATACTTTTTATATTAATAAGACCAACACAACGCATCGTCAATCTTCACCATTGTTTTCTATGTGTGAGTACGTTAATAGAAATTGTTCCGAAATTGAAATTTTTTATATATCCTGCTCAGAATTATGTAAAAAGTTGAATAATATTGTTATGTAATTTTTTTTAACTTTAAACTAAAATTGCTATTTCTATAACTCTACTATATTTATGATTGCATATAGAATACGTAGAAATATTAAAAATATTAAATACTGTAAATGTATATAATATAACATGTAAGTTTTGTTTCTATTTTGTGTTTGATTTATGTGAGTTAATTTTCTTTATGTATTTGACTTATAGTAGATATTTTTATTTTTTTGTATTTTAATTTGTTACAATTTAATTTGTTGTTTTTTCTTTACAATTTAATTACTTATAGTTTATTTTAACATTGTCCTGTTTTAGTTTTTAAAACTGTTGGATAATAAATATAAACAATCTAATTCAATCTGAAAAAGATAAGATTGATAAAAGCAAAGCTAATCAAATTTATCAGCTTGCCATAAACAACAACAAAATTTATATAACACTAAATTCATTGCTAGGTAGTTCAAAATCTTCAATACCCCTCTTCGAAATGATCAAAACAATCTAGTTAATTGAGTAATAAGTCCAATTCATTTTAGGCAACAGGTTGTCAAAAGATATCTTAAATTAAATGCCAGAAAGGCATCAGGTTTAGATGAAATTTTACTTATTGTTCTTAAAACATTTGCAAATAAATTAGCTTCCATTTTGACTAAATTATTTGCATTATCATACAAAAAAAAAACATTTTTAAATTGTTGGAAAATTGCAAATGTTCAACCCATATTTAAAAAGGAAAACAAGCGTTGATTGACAAATATACAGATTCTCTATAAATGACTGGGATTATGTAATCACTTTAAATGTGCCGCTTTTTTAAAATGTTCACTCTACTTCATTGACTTCAACGTGACTTTAACTGTGTACGACCACCAACCTATTTCACTAAAGCGGCACAAACGTACATTAGATGGTTACATAATCCCAAAATTGACTCTTTACTAACATAATCAGCCTGGCATAATTTTATGTTCATGACATGTAGATGACGTAATAGCATTTATTTTGCAATTATTATAAATATTTGACTTATGCCCGTATGACACTGATCTATAATTCTTTATTGAATTATATATATAAAAATATTTAAATCTTAAAAAGTCTGTAAAATGCACAAATAATCATCAATCTTATTGTAGACTGAAATTTTAAGAATATTTTTAGTTTTTCTTTAGAAAACAAAAAATGTACGAATTAACAGTTTTTAAAAAATAGTTAGGTTATATTATAAATGCTATTACTCACATGTTATATGTTAATTATAAAGAAAACCTAAAAATATTCTTAAAATTTCAATCTACAATAAGATTGATGATATTTTATGCATTTTACAAACTTTTTAAGATTTAAATATTTTTATATATATAATTCAAGATATAATTATTGACAGTGTAATACGGGCATAATAATAATAAATGTTTAAATTTTTTTGTGTCAGTGTCATCTATATCTCGTGAACGTTATTTTATCTCAGGTTGCGTACCTTAGTAAATGTATCAATCAACGGAGACAAGTCTGATTCTTCAAATTATAGACCAATTGAATTATTATCCAATATGTCCAAAATATTTAAAAAATATATTAACCTTTAACTGGTATGGTTAAAAAAATGTGCACTTATGGTATGGCAGGGTCAATTTTGACCCCTTTTTTATAATTACCTATAAAACAAAATATTAATTATGTATATTCTTTCTTTATGCTGTTTTGATTTTATTAAAGTGTTTTTAAAAATTCAAAAACCATAAATAAAACGAAACGATTTTACTAAACCAAAAATAACAATAATTCTAAAATAAGACAAGAAATGTTAAGTTTGTAGAAAAAATAATCCTAAACTAAAATAAAATTTTATTTTTCAAAATTTGAGGCCATTTTTGCTTTTTGTTGGTGCTACTGCTTACTTTCTTTAAAAGAATTTTGATGTGTTAGTGTCAATAAGCTCTCGCAGTCTATCTAGGTTCACGGTACGACAAGGTCAATTTTGACCCTAATTGCAAATTTACACTAGACCGCATATGCAATATCAAATCAAAAACATATGGTCAGTTGATCGCCATCTTAAAAGAGAATACACGTAAGCATAGAGCGAGCGCCCTATATTTTATTAGTTAAATTTCTATTTTAAAATGTGTAGGGGAAAATTTGACCCTGCCATACCAGTTAAGGTTAGTTGCCACATTGTCAAGTTTTTAAAACAAGACATTATCTCAGATACTCAATATGGATTTCTATCAAAACGTTCGACAACAGATCTTCTGACTTATGTTAGTCACAAATGGAATTCTACTTTAGACAAACATGGATAAAATCTTGTAGTAGCTCTAGACATTTCCAAACCATTTGATAGGGTACGGCATTCTAACCTTATTAACAAGCTTCATTCTATAAGTCTTGATTACAAATCTGTAAGATCAATAGTTTTTTTGACAATTAAAAAAAAAGCTAGAATCGATGTTTTTAACTCTGTCACTAAAATCATAAAAGCTGGTGTTTCTCAAGGTTGTGCTCTTTGACCAACTTTGTTTTTGATTATTATTTAAATATCTAAAAATCTTATTCATAGTTGTGCAGATAACGACACTCTTCATACTTCATACTTTATAAAAACCATATCAACAAATATGGCAGACCTTTTTGAAATTTAGAATCTGTAGCGTCTATAAACAAAGATCTCAAAAAAATATCGGAATAGAGTACTCTCTTGTACTTTTTAACTCTAAAAAACTCAACTTGTTACTGTTTCAAAATCAAAATCCAATGTATCATTATTACCAAATATTTAACTAAACAGCGAATCCATATCAATTTTTTTTTTCTATTTGTCTTCTAGGGGTTACAATCTTACATGATCCTGTTTGAAATGACCATGTTGTTAACATAGCTTCAAAAGTATCTAGATAACTAGGATTTCTGAATAGATGTAAACATTTTTTTTACTTCAGTTCAGCTTTCGCATATATGTATATAAAAATTATATTCGTTTTTGTCTTGAATATTGTTCTCAAGTATGGGGAGGTGCATCTGAAACTACAGTACCTTTTCTAAATTCTATTCAAATATTGCATATATATAAAACTTATATTTGACTAATGACTTAAATACTTTACAAAACCGGCGTAATGTTGCAGATCTTTGCATTTTCTATATATATATACTTCCATGAACATTGTTCAATCAAAATAAAAGACATATTGCCATCTAAACAAATATTTACTCGTAATACAAAACTTTTTTTAATCGTACTCTCAGCACATGAAATAAACTTCCAAATTCAGTATTTTCTAAGACTTATAAGCTATAAATATTCAAGGTTAATGTTCATCACAAACTATTTAAATCTAGTCTTGAATGTGATGGTTTCAACGAGTGTGGTTTCACTTGTTGAAATTCAAAAGTATTTTTATGTTGTTGTGACATATTAAGTTATTCTTAAATATCACATATTGAAATTTAAAAAAAAACATGGTAAAGTATTAATACTGAAAATCCAACTAACAGAATTTATAGTATTATTTTATTATCATCACTAGAGTTAGTAATTTAATTATCAATTAAACCAAAAAACTATTTTAGCAAATGTTCAAGTTGAAATCCACCAATATCAATACTCTTTCTGTAACGTCGAATCAACGCATCAATTGAGCTTGCTATTTCTATTTGATTTTGTCTGACGTCTCTTATGCTTTATCTTTAGAGTTCCGTAAACATAAAAATCCAATGGATTAAGACCTGGTGATCTTGGAGGACCAATCAAACGCTGTAGATAATTTATATGTATTTAACTATTCTCGAACTATTAATCCAAAATGCGCCAAAACACCGTCAAATTGTAACTAATTTCTATTTCTGAAGAAGAAGTACGTCCGCTAGTTGTTTGTAAAAAATTATAAAATAAAACTGCGTTTAATCTTGAAGACAAAAAGAAAGAGACATAAATAATATTATGTATTATACAAATTTATTTTGAAAAGAATGTCATTGTGTTTCACAGTGCGGATTTTTATGATTTTAAAGATTGTGGTTATTAAAAATTTCAAATTCTCGTGAATGTAGCTTTGTCCATTCACAAAATTGAATGCAAAAAATCTGGATTAGCTTCAGATTTATTTAAAAGCTAAAACTATTCTTTTTTCCGGATCTCAAAATACAAATTTTGAATAGGATGCTTACTATTGTATGCTCTTCTTTATGTAATGTACGTAGTACCTTAAATTTTGATACACATGAAGTTGTTAAGCTGCCTTTCTAGAGATGAAGCCAGGATTTAAATCAAATAAACAAAGAATGCTATTATTATTTATCGATTGAATTAGATTTTCTTTTATGGTTGGCAATAAATACTTGGACACTTGGGAGCCTTCTATTTAGAAAACGCCTTTTGTACTCAAAGATACAGCATTGTCGTAGCAAAATCCATAAATAAAATGAATATTTGAGTATTCGTAATTAGTTTATTTGTTCCACAAACCAATTTAACCAACAAAACATCAGTTTATAGATTAAAAATTAATTTCACTGACAGTTGTTATAAATTAACTCAAAATTTTTTATCACTATCCGGCCAACAAACTATATTTTTTCCTGCTTCTCATAATTTTAGTCAACTAGTTCATCAACCTATTTTCCTTGTTACTTGGAAAACCAATATTTGATCTACATTTTTCTACTATTCCATAGATTACTATTGTTGAACCTTCCTTAGAAGATTCCGATCATTCTCTTAATGTTTCCGTTTTTAAAACTTCTTTTCCTAGAACTACCAAACCTAAACTGCAACTTGTCTATCATTATTCTAAGATGGATATACCAAACAGTATTTAATTCAATGTTGAAGCTCATTGCTTATATTCCGACGATCGACATATTGCAGCAGAAATCTCAAGACCAACATTTTTGGTACAATAACTTTAAATTAATTGTTTTAAATTTTATTTACCTTTCATTTAATTCAATATGTGCTTTTAATTTTTGAATTCTCAAGTCTTGCCTTTGGATAACATTTCATTGTTAGTCAATTCTGGAATATTTTATTATTTATTTGTTAATTACAACAATATTGTAACATTTTACACTTTTCTGTTTGAGTTCCATCATCTCTGCGTATTTAAGAAATCAGGGTTTAAAGTAAACTTCTCATTGTTAAGTACTAAAACCTCCAGTATTTGTTAAAACTAGATAGCTAATAATAAAAAGGCATAAGTTTAAACTATTAAAATACTATAAAAAAAAATAAGCTCCATTCTGTAATGTGTAAATTAAGTACATATATAAAATATTTAATTTTTGAATAATTACGTTATCACTTTCTATTTAATCTATAAATATAATTAATCGACAGTACGGCAGAGAGAATTTATTATTGAAACAGCGCTAACAAAAGTTAAGCCCCCCAACAACGTGATGCAGAGCGTAGCGTTCTTTCCAAATAGATACCTCATATACGCTTCCAAACATACACGTCTTCTCTGTGGCTCGGTGTGCCCGACACATGTTCAATTAATAGATAGAAATGAAAAACTACAATAAATATCAATAAAAACTATGTACATTAACCTCTGCCGTCTCAGAATTTTATTATATTATTTACTAAGTTTCTTTTATTTAAAGTTGCTACTGCAAAGTATACGTATACATAGAATTGCAGCAACATTTTTTTTAGGTGAATAGTTCAAAAGTTTATACTTGAATAAATAATACTTATTAATACAATGTGCAAAACATACTCGTAAAGTAACCGAATTAAACTACGTCCTAATGTTTTTATCTTTCAGAAAATTATTTATTATAGCTATAGTCAAACCAGAAGCGCAGCTAAGATTTTTGGGCCCCACCGTAAATTATTAAACTTTGTCATTTTTGTCAGGAGTTTATTATAAAAGGTTACTTCCTAATAAAAAAACTAGCTTTCAGCATCTTAAAATACTTAACTCACTCCATTTAAAGACAGTTAAAATGTTAAATGCATAAACATAAAACACTAATAGTCAGTGATTAATTCTGGATCCATAAATTAGAGATTTATTTATTTCGATTTATTTCAACGTTTGTGGATTATAGTACATATATATATAGACCCTGTTTGTACTTGTAAAACTTAATTGTCATTTATCAATTCCAGTAATTATTTATCACGATAATCGAAGATTAGCGATATGATCTCAGATTCATGAATCCAGAAGCAAACCGAGAATTTTATTGTTCTCTGACTATTAGTACAGGCATAAAACAAATACAAAATTTGGTTTATATAAAGTTTATTTTACTGTTTCATCTTCTATATCAATCATATAATCTTTATCATCTAAATATTTATCAAAATCAATACAATCATTTTGACTTCTCTTTATTTCCCATTCTTCTTCTAAGTAATCAAGTTCTGGCCTATAATTTTTAAGTTCTTTATTTGCTTTAGTTTTTAGTAACTGTCGTTTATTTAAAAATTCTTTAAACATTTCCCTTTGGGTTTTCATTGAAGGAAAAGTAACTGGATCAATATTTTCGGTATGTTCAATATTTTCAGTACAAATTTGATTGCCAGTTTTTACTCTATGTATTGCTTCTGATTTTTTATTTGCTTTTTTAACCTGTAATGTTAAAAAAATAAATATACTAAATATGTATAAAAAAATCTCAAGTATTTTTATGTACTTACCCTTTCTAAAATATCTGAATGATTTAATCCTAGTACGTTTTGTGGCATAAGAGGTAAGGGTTCTTCTACTTCATCAATAACTATATCAGCATCTAATTGTTCAATTATTTTCTATAAAAAAAAGTAAAAAGTAAAAATTTCAAAACAATTGTATTTATTTATTATTTATAAATGTTTTGGCAATGGAACAATAATAAGAATGACATTCTTTCACTCAGTTTACTTACAAGTAACATAATTGAATTTAAGATACTTAAAAGTAAATTAAGAATGCAAAAATTTTTTTCATATAAGTTTGTTATACTTATGTAGTTCTTACACAATTCTATATTTATTTTTATGATTTATTCTAAACATTCAAATAATTTGTACATTTAGTAGAATTATGTAAAACCGGTATAGGTTCTTAAAAAAAATATAATGTATTAAAAGTGGACACACTTTTAAAAATAAGTTTTATAGTGTATGTTATGTGGTATTTGAATCATTTAAATAAAAAAAAAAATTATCTGACATATATAAACAGTGTATACACATATAAAAGATATAATAATATACTAATCATATTTACTTTTATATTTGGTTCCAAAGAAGTGTGTAACTGTAATTCACTTTTAAGCTTAGATGTTGCAACAGTTTGTACATAGTCATCACCAAAATCAGCTTCAGATAATCTTAAATCGATTTCCATTAACTGTGCAAATTGTTTATCTAAAAAGTAATTACTTTAATATATATTATATTCATTTTACCCTTTATTTAAAACCTTTAACAAATTTAATCATCGGAACAACACCCATTACTCTTAATTGGGTTAATTCATGCCTTAAACCACGAGCATTTTCTTGTAATAAATTTTCTATAACTTCATCACTTTCAGTACCTCTTGCTAACCAAAACACATTTACTGTTTGAAAATCTGGTGTTACTTTTACCTAGAAAACAATGACATAACATATAGTATTTCTACTTTACAAAAGAAAACATTTCCATATTAACAGAAAAATAAGTTATACCTAAAGCCACCTTTAATATTATTAATAGAGATCATAATCACAAAAAAAGAATTTGTTAGCATCTGATTAATAGAATACAAGAAATATATGTGGAAACATCTGTGCAAACGGTAAAAGTTCTGTACTAAAAAAGATGTTAGACAAGAGTGCCCACTCATGTAAAAGAATTAACATGGCAATTCTCGCAAGAGGTAAATAAAATTATTAGATACCTGGGGCTCGTTAACTATTTACTAATGGGTATAATCTATATCAAGGAGAAATATTTTAGAAAGAACGGCTTTTTCAAAGAAATTGAATATAGGTAAAAAAGTAAAAGGTACAATAAATACACAAAATAAAAGTGAAAGCAAATCATAAAAATTATTACTGCAACAAATTGTATATACACGGTGATTATAAATGTTTGGGATTATATAACTATCTAATGTACGTTTGTGCCGCTCTACAGCTAGACACGAATTGTGAGGCCGGTATAATAGGCAACTTAATATACACAAAAATTATGTTGGCTGTTGCCTTTGCCCGTTTTAGCATTTTTCAATCTCAGAACAACGTCGCCAATAGAATGTGTAAAATGTAAGCGCAAATGAAAAATGCTAAAACGGTCAAAGATAAAAATATTCTCTTCATTTGTACACATTCTTATAACCTAGCTTGCTTGATATCTGTCAAAGTTAAACTGTCAAAACAAATAGTATAGTGGACTATTTTAAAAAGGCGGCATATTTAAAGTGATTACATAATCCCATTCATTTATAAACTCCCTGTAGAAAGCAAAAAAAATACATTGAAAAAAAGTAGAACAAAATTGTAATAAAAAAGTTATTTTTTATGGAGTATTTGAACTTCTTTAATTTTTTTATGCTGTTTGGCTTTTTTAAAATAGTGACTGACAATCAATGTTTGTGATACTCTAGTGTTGCTGTATAAGTATCGTTATTTATAGCATTAAATTTTATCAAATTACATTTTAAGTATACCCACACTTGAAATATTTGCACTGAAACATATTGTAGTTGATTTCGTAGAGTTTAGATGTAAGTTGTTAAATTTAACCAATCATTTAAATTTGAAACTATATTTGAAGATGGATGTACCAAATCTTTAATACAGACTCCAGTAACAATTTTTATATCGTTGACATATATTAAGAATAAAAGCGGACTAAGTACTGAACCTTAAAGAACATGTTTTGCAATTTTAATTAATCTATCATCAAGATAATTTTCAAATTCCTTGCTAAGGTCAATGAATATTCCTGAGTAGTTTTTTCCATCATCAAGGTTTTTAAGCAGAGTTTATTTAGATATTCTACTATAGCATCTGATGTAGATACATTTTTACAAAATTCAAATTGTAAACAGTTAGATAAATATTGATTATCAAAAAAAATTATAAACTCTATTTGCATGCAAGTAAACTTTCTAAATAATTATAGAAAGTATTTATTATCGATATATATATTGGTTACAGTTTCTAATATTTCATTTTCTGATCCCAACCATAAGCATTATATATATATATTGTATATACAATACAAAAATGAAACCAGGATTGATCATTGTGGGACATTCTGCACATCCTAAAGCATTTGACTTATCCTTCCTATTGGACAAGTGATTTTGAATCAAATTACATGTTTTTGTTTGGCAATAAACATTTTGTGATTTATGAATGATTTGGAAAAATGTAACATAACTAAAATAAAAATGTTGCTACTGCCTATGTCTCTAAACATGTCATCCCTGATATTTGCTAAAGATGATGCACAACTATGCCTTTTCCTTAAATAAGTTTAACATGTAATAACATATAACGTAAGTTCAAATATGTTTTATTCTTAATACACAATTTTTTGGAAAAACTGTAAACAATATTGGAATGCACACAAAACTCTCTAAAGGGTTAATAAATAAATCGTTTTTATAATAAAAAAATGTTTAACTGCAGGCAATGACCATCCAGCATAAACCATATCATATACTAGAAGCTCTCCTACAGAAAATAAAAACAAATATAATGTGTTGAACAGAAATGTAATACTATTCAACATGTAGAAATTGACAGCTATACTCTAGTGCTATGATTTTTAACCTCGTGTCGTGACCAAAATTTGGGTCACAGGAGGTATTTGGGTGATCGCAGAAAACCCTCAAATAACTTTAAAAAGAAATAAAGATAAACTTCATTTTTTTCATACTTTTAATGTATTTGATAATAAAATTTAAATTGATAAGTATGTCGCTTCACTAGTATTGTCTTTTCACTACTACTTATTGTCCGTTCGCAAGTTAAGACATTTCTCTTAAAACAGAAATAGAAATATTTTTGACAGAGAAAAACACAATGTTTCAATGACAAGAAGTGGATGGCAAAATTGGAATATTTGGGTGATAGTTTATACCACTTAATCAGTTAGAAAAATTGCAAGACATCAATAGGCAGCGATTTCAATATTGAACTTTTTTTAGAAGATCTTAATGACAATAATATTCTCATAAAGAAAGAATACAGGGTTCTGTTTACGTCTATTTCAAAACTTAATTTTGATATTCTTGAGATTTCATGAAGATTACACAAATTGCTGCTTTCTGACATTTATTTAAAATTACATCATCAAATTTTACACTTTTCAATAGTTCATGCCGGATTTTAGTTCTTTTTAACAATAGTTTTAATATGTTGCTGTTTTGACATTTTATGAACAAAATTTTTAGTTTTCAATTGCTTTTGGATAAAATTTTGTTCTTTTTAAAAATATTTTATAAGAGGCTTTTATTATTTTTAACTTTTTATAAATAGAATTTTGTTTTTTTGACAGTTTATGACCAAATTTTGATGCTTTCTTCTAGAATTTTTATACTTTATTATTTATTTATCGGGATTTTGCTATTTTTGACATTCTATAAATAGAATTTTGCACATTTTGACAGAGGTACAATTTTGCTATTCTAACAATATTTTGATATTTTTTACATTTTTCAAGGCCGTGAAATATTTTTGATTTTAATAAACTGTTTTTTGTTTCTTTTGGACATTATTTTAACATTTTTTATTTATGACCTTTTATAATTCAAATTTTGCACTTTTTAACAGTTGACTTTTGGTTTTTTTTTAACAATATTGTAATATTTTTTAACCAAATATTAATACTTTGAGGTTTTATAAACAGAATTTTTAACTTTTCAACAGTTTATTACCAAATTATGCTATTTCTAACAATTTTCGATGTTTAAAGATCGGATTTAGCTATTTTTGAAAATAGCAAATTATGCACTTTTAAACATTTTTTGGATTTTCATTTTATCTAAAATATTTTAAAGTTTTATGACCGAATTTAGTTATTTTTGATTTTGTATGAATAGAAATTTGCATATTAACATTTTATGAATCAATTTTTTGCACTTTATAAAAGTTTATTGTCAAATTTTGGTCTCTCTGGCAATAAGATATTTTTGATTTTATTAATAGAATTTTGCACATTTCAATTGTTTTTGGCTGGATTCCGATTCTTTCTGACATAATTTTAATATTTAGAACTGGATTTTGTTACTTTTAACATTTTATAAATAGAATTTTACAGTTTTCAACAGTTATGGCCAGATTTTGGTGTTTTTTAACAATATTTTCATGTTTTAAAGCCGGTTTTTGCTATTTTTCACATTTTATGAGTAATTTTACATTTTTCAACAGCCAGATTTTGGTACATTTTAACATTTTTTTTGATATTTCATGATATTTGCACTTTTCAACAGTTTATGGCTTGATTTTGGTGCGTTCTGACAATACCTAAATAAAAAAATTAACTGTTAAAAAGTTTAAAAAAAGTTTAATATTAATTTCAAACTACCTTGGTACAATAATAGAAGAAACAAAAAATATAGACATGAAAATAGATGAAAGAATTGGAAAAGGGGGAAGAATATTCAATGCACTCAAAAGACAATTCTTGGAGAAGAATAAAATAACGAAAACAATAAAAACAGAAATATACAAAAAAGTAGTAAGACCGGCCCTAATTTACTCGAACAAATCTTGAACAACAACAGAAAGAAATAAAAGCAAAATAAACGCAATGGAGATGAGATTTCTAAAGAAAATTAAGTAAGTAAGAAGTGAACTAAAAATAAAACCTATAGAAACAGTAATAGAGGAGAGACACATACACAGACTGGATGGAAACAAAATAACAAAAAGAAAATACATGAATTGAGAGTAAAAACAAAGTAAGAGAAAGAGCTGGTCTGTACAGGCCCACAAAGCAGCAGAGAGAAGAGAAATAGAGTGGAGTGAGATAGCAAAAATGGCCCAAGATTGTCTATCTAGCTTGGAAAAAAAGAATAATGGAGGATAAAAATAATACAGTCCGACACCCAAAAAGGGTATTAAGGACTAAAGATAAATAATAATAATAAAGTTTAAAATTCTATTTATGTGATATAATGTAGCCTACTTATTATGTGTTTGAAGAATATACTTGATTCAATGTTATAATACTGGCCATCTTTGCTATCGTGAGTTTAATCAACTATATCCATAAGAGATTTTCAAAAGAAGATTATATTTTCCGATAAACCAACATTTTCTACCAATGGAGTAGTTGCATCTCAACATTACAGATATTGGCCTGAGAGAAATCCTCATTTTACAATTTCCAACTGTAGATATTCAAAAAAAGTTATTGTAGATCTGATGAAATTTAAATCATCAAAAGTCTTTAAAAAACCTTTTTTAACGAGAAGTTTGATAATTTGCCTCTAAATTACATTAACTCAATCTATTTTCATCAAGATGAATATCCAATCTTTCACAATTGTCAAATAAAAAAAGAATTGGAAAGAATAGACCAATTTCGTATCCCCCTGGAAGTCCCAATTTAATCATCATGTACTTTTATTAAAATAATACTCAAAACCGTTAGATAACAATATTGATTATAAAATTGTTATTGCAATTGGAGCTCGTATTAAAATGTGCGATAATTTTGAAGATGGTTTATTTGAATAAATCAAGCCTAACAATAAGCAAATATTTCATTTCATAAAAGTAAGCTATTATTTTGCTGGCAAAAAACTTTCTTTTTTGATGTTTTGCTGTAGTTAGTATAAAAAATACTACTTTAACTAAATACAAAATACTTTTTTGTCTACCACCAAGGTCTCTTTAATTTGAAACAATCAAAAATATACTCAAAATTAATTTCAAGAAAAGCAGGGTTTAATCCCCAAATAACCAATTTTTTGTAACTCAATCCGTGTACATTGGACATACATAAAGGTATATCGGAAAACATTTTAAAATATAGAACACACAACAATTATCAAACCCACAACAAAAAAGTATTTAGTAATATCATAATATCTTCGAATAGGCATCAAAGAATGCAACCAGCATTAATGCAGTTTTATGTTTTGCCAAAACAACTTCAACTAAAAGAATTTGAAATTACGATTAAAAATATATAATGCAAAACTGCCACCAATAACAATTCCAGCAATCAAGACTTTTAACACAAAGATATTTATGCAAAAAGGATGCAGGTGCGTTTATATAAACTGCATAATTTTTGCTCCAGGTAGGTTTCAATTCAAAATTAAGATTGTTTTTGACTATCCGTATCTGAATTCTATCAACGTAAAACAGCTATACAGTGATATATTTATTTGTAAAACCCTCTATAACTATAATATAAGTTTAAAATTGATTGATAAATGTACCAAGACACGCAACCTGAGATAAAATTGCTTTCATGACATATAGATAGCACTGACATTTATAAAGATTTATACTACGTAAATTCTGTTCACAATTGCAATTATATTATAGTAAACCATTGAGATATAATATTCATAATAATTACAAAATAAATGCTATTACAGTTATATTTTATAATATACTTTGACTAATCTCTAACGTCATTTTTACAGATTGCTTTTTGTAGTGACTAAAACTCAATTATAAACATAAAATAGTAGTTCTATTAATGACTAATCAAAACAAATGTGAAATTATCAAAAATATATAGTTTAAGATGATGTAAAAATGAGTTTCTTCCGTACTGTACCAAATTAAAGCTGGAAACACCAATGTTTTTGATATAATATAAGTAATTATTTACATAACTGTACCATTCTTACACCAGCCTATAAAATTTCCTTCTTTTCAAATATTTTACTATTAGACTAAAAATCATTAAAAAATGAAGCTCTCTTTTTTACACTGATATCTTCAAATGTCATCAATCCATAGTGAATTGGATATAATGCTACAGAGAATAAATCCTAATATAAAACCAAAAAGTGACAAAATATTAACCCTTAAGTTGTCGCTACCTCGCACTCAGTGCTCCAGCGTCCAATATTGAAATATTAAATATATATTATATATAATTTTTTTTTTGCTATTTTTGTAGAATCCAAATAGTTTTTACTTTTAAAATGTAAAGATCATTATGTCTTAAAGTACAATATATATAAATAAACTTTTTGTAACGATTTTTATTCATTACCTTATTTATAAAAAAATATCCAGAGTAGCATAATGTGCAACTTATAATTTGCGAGCCAAATTAAAAACATATGGCGAGCCAGATTTGGCCTGCAAGCCGTAGTTTGACGACCCCTCATTTAAAAAATCTAGGAAAACTTAATAGTTGATAAAAACACAATAATTTGGTTTCTTCAAACATGTCACATGTTCTGAATTTACTGTACTGGCTACCTCAGGTGGTTACAACACCAGCTTGCTTGTGTTCTGAATGTCATCCTTAGTAATATCAGCATTTATTATAGTGTTATAGTATAGTATAGTATTATTATAATTGCTATATCAAATAGCTTTATTTTAGTAGCCTGTGGCAAAACTACTCCATTTCTATAGTTCCTGTAAATTAGTAATGCATAAAAAAAAAGAGATGAAGTGTCTTATTTATTTCACTTCACCAAACGAGATCGTGTTTATATACATTGGTAAAGTATTTTTCCAATAAAAACTCAAAGGTCTAGTACTTAAGCTTTTACAATACCATCTAGCCAAAAAAAAAATAAAGCTAAATATTTGCCACTAAAAAGTTACGATACATTGTTATGGCAAATTGGGTTAACCAGGCAAATTAAAAAATAAAATACCCTATTAATTTCAATTCCATGCCCTACAAAAGCTGATGAACTTGTACCAGTTGCCATCAAATCTGTTATATGCCTCATGAATAACTTATTGAGTACTGATACACGTTTTGAACTTCCAGATTGTTTCCCTTCATTTGCACCTTTACTGAATGAAGAAGCTGCCGGTACAGTAGGTGTTTCTACATATCTTCTTCTGTAAATGATTTAAAATTAATTATAGTTAACTATACTGAATAGAAATTTGCAAGTTACTTTTTAGAATTTCCACTTATTATTTTGTTCATAACCCTATTTTGACCATAGTATAAACTAGTTGTATGTAAAGTTCTTATATAATTATTCATTATTAACTTAAAATTGTTACAAACACCTGTCATGTTACTAAATTTATTGTAAAAAAATGTTATTATTTAAAACTGTTTCTAACCCTATTTTATATCAAAAATAATTCAGAAATGTTAAAGTTGGCACACTTGGCTGGCACAAAATTCACGTTGCCAATGTGCGGGTAATTACCCGAAAAGCGGGTATTCTTGACCTTCTTGACCACACCACCAATCAGAGATAAGCAGCCGAGTTCCTTTGAACTGTGACGTGACCTACGCTATGAGGTGAGTATTTCATAAAAAATGTTATAATACGCGTTATTTACATTCGTATTGATTGGAATTGTTGTATTGTATTATTATTCCAGAACATGCTATTATCGTATTCATTACAGATAAATTACTTGTGTTTGCAAGTTTAATTTATTTAAAACTAATGGCGTTTTCGGCTGTCACTCTTTATGCACTGGAGTGCTCTCGGTGCATATTTTTGTGTTCGGTTGATAACGCTCTTTTTCAGAACGCCTTGAGATGGATACGCACCAGATATGCACCGGCAAAGTGCATTTTAAATGTCCAATAATCATTTTTGTTGCATTTATGTGATTATTGCTTGGATCCCAAATTAGTTTAACGTAGATTTAAAATACATTATATGTAAGTTAATGTGACATATTTTAATTAAGTAACGTCAAAATGCAAATAACCGTCAAATGTAATTTTTTAATTTAAACAGTCAATCAATTGAGCAAGTGCAACTCGCCCCGTTTAAAAAGTTGTGTCTAGAAGAAGAAGATTAAAACCTGCGTATAACCAAAAGAAACCAAGAAACTAGTAATTAACTTTAAATATAGAATGAAACAATTTATAGCTCATCCTTCATTAGAATAACTTTTTACTGCACAATGCACCAAACACAACGTCACTAACCAAAAAGTAATTTTTAAAATCAATAATTTGTATTTACAAGTGTAATGACATAAAAATTAAATTAGATAAATGTAAAGAAAAATATAGATATCTAAATTATAATTAAAATTGTTATACTTGAATTACTAATTTATTTTACTTAAGCTTTCTAAATTTTGTTATAGATTTATTAAATATTTTAGAGATATGAAACATAATATGACATATAACACTTAATTGAAAACAACATTACATATAATAATTAACTATAAACATTTGTAGTTGATGATGTAATGTTTTTACAATAAAATTAAGTGATATAATATTACGTTCTGTAAGTTCAGTATACTCGAAAAAAATAACTTATAATCTAGATAAATAAAAGTGGTTTTCATTTGGAACTGGATTAATTTCCAACCAATATAATTTGTATACATTTTTTTTGTAGATGAAGTGAGGTGTTGGCCTCAACAAGTGGCCCTTGAAAATGACTAACGCATGGCAATACCTTCCGGTCTTTTCTGCGTTAATCCTGTTGTTATAATGTCCTTGTCAAACTATTCTAGATTTTGCAGTAGGTGGAAGTGGGCTGCAATTTTGTTTGATATTGAAGTCTCTGTAAATGTTCTTCTGTTTTCTTCTATTTCTTGGTATGCATAATTAAAAGAACTAAGGAAAGACAGGACTTTCCTTAGTTCGTTATTTTTGATCTTTTTCCCTGTTTTTTGTTTTGATTTTGCTTCGTTCATCTCTTTCCTTTCTCTTCTGTGGTTTTTTTTGTGTTTGTTTTTTTTAAATATTTTTCCATTGTCAAACTCTTTATTTTTTTCTTAGTACTCTTGTTGCAAAATTTCTTAGCGGCTTCTATTTTATTACATCTTAGGCACTTTTTAATGATTGTTGTTTTATCCACTTTGCTTTCCAGTATATTTTCTAGTTCTTTGCAATCTTCTTCCCACGCTTCGCATTCTACTAGAATGTGTTTTGCATTATTATGTGTTTCTTCCTGACAGAACATACATCTTTAGTCTTCTTTATTATTTTTTTTTGCAAGAACTTTCCAAAAGCTCTATGTCCGGTCAGTATTTGTGTTGTATAATAGCACGTCTTGGGTTTGTTGTTTACCCACTTTTTTATATCTGGGATTAATTTGTTTGTCCATTTTCCTTTTTTTCTTCTATTACACTGTCTCTGCCATCTTTCTTCTCTCTTGCTCTTAACTTAGCTGTCTTTTTACTGGTTTCTTCTTTTATTAGTTTCTTTATTTTTATCCTTTCTTCTACCATCATATCCGCGGGCGGTGTTGCCGCAATAACATCTACTGCTTCCTGCAACACTGTTCTCTAAGCCCTGCTGATCTTTAACAAGCTGGTTTTTGTAGCTCCTTTTATTTCATTATTGTTTTTTTGTCTTCATGGCTTCTTTCTATGTTTCTGTGGCGTATAACAATCTGCTTCTTGCTGCTGTTGCTATATTAGACCGTCTACCGAGTCTACCAAGCTTTCTCTCCATTTCCTTTGTTCCCATGACCACTTCTTTAACCTGTTTATTCCATCATTTTACTTCAAGTGTCACTCCGAGGTATTTGATTTTTTCTTTATGGTTATAACTTGGTCTCTTACTTGTTTCTTTATTAGTTCTATTAGTCTATAGCCATGTTGCTCCTGCTATCTGTGCTGCTAATTTTAAACTTTTATTTTTTATCCATAACTGTATCATATCTATTTCCAGTTCTAGCCTTCTTTTTAGTACTTCCATTTCTACGTCTCTACCTACTAGTGCTACGTCGTCCGCAAATGCCATTATTGTCACGCCTTCCGGCAACCTCATTCGAAGTAACTCATTATAAACAAGGTTTCATAGTTTTGATGTTAGTGCTGAGGAGCCTTGTAGTACCATTCTAGTAAATTTGAATCTTTTTTTCTTGGTTACTAGTTTTTCTCTGCGTTTTGCTGTTTGCTTATTTTGCTATTGCTTTCACTTTTTCTGTAGCTCTTAAGGTTATTCTTTTTTTGGTAAATCTGTATTGTTTCTCTTCCCATCCTTCCTTTTCTTCTATTTCTTGTTCTATTCTCTGTACAATGACTTTTTTCATTATTTTAGCTATTGTTGCTTTTCCTACTTCTTTATTTTTCTCAATCAGTACTAGGGAGACTTTTTTCCAACATTCTGGAATTTTTTTTCTATTAGGCGTCTATTGATTATTTGAGTTATTTCTACCTCGTTTCCGTCTAGAGCTGCTTTAACAATCTCTGTTGTTATATTGTCTGGACCTGATGCTTTGTTGTTAAGCAATTTTGATCTCTTCTATCTCCCCTATTGTTGCCATAAATGTTTCTTCTTATTTTTTTTGTCTCATTTCTTCTCTATGTTTTTGTCTTCTGTCACTTCACTTCTGTTTTCATGGCTCTCTTTATCTTTTCTTTGTCCATTCTTCTTACGTTCCATCTACTTTTATGCTATCTAAATACACATTTTACTTTGTTTGCCAATGATACAACATTGATCAAGACTAAAGTCGTTTTCTGGCGAGTTTACTTCAGTTACCTAAAATTATGTTTCAGTTACATTTGACGCCATACGCTAACGTCACAAAAAGTCTACATTAACTTTATGTAGACTCGCTAGATAACAAAAAGTAACCATTGGTTTGTTTACAATTACAAATGACAATTTTAAAACCAATACTTTTCAACATATCATTTTTTTAATCTATTTTATGAGTTTACAGGAAAGAATGTTGACGTCATCGGTAAGGTTGCCAGAATACGAGTAAGGCAACTTACCGAAGGTTTTTTTCGCCAAAAAACGACTTAACAAAGATAGAAACACTTTGTCGCATGATATGTGTGATACACAATTGACACAGTCAATAGCCATAGAGTGGTTTTCAGCAAACCAACATAACTAAAATTGAACACCTACTATGTACTATTTAGTTTGAGTAATAATCCCAGTGAAACAACAAGGTCAAGTTTTTAGGTGTACACATTGATACAAAACTGGGAAGGTCATGTAACTTATCTATGTGGTAAAAGTTTCAAAGCAAGTTTATCTTATAAAAAAACTATCAGCAATTACTTTATCTTATATTCAGCTTTTAACTTATTATTCAAATATACATACATTCTGTTTTAACATATGGCGTTCTAAACTGGGAACATTCTTGTGGTATTCAAAATGTATTTAGGATTCAAAGACGTTCTATTCGAATACTAAGTAAATTAAAGTACAGGGACTGCTGTTCCCAGTTTACTGCTCTAAATATACTTACTATACCTTGCGCTTATATCTACGCATGTCTTATCCACGTAAAAACAAATGTCAAAAATCTTTATACGCTACACATAATTCAATTCATTCGTATCCAAAACGTTAACAATACTGTAGTAGTCTATAAACGAATAAATAAATCACAATATGGACCAAATTACCCTTCAAGAAAATCCTGTCTACAAAATTTGTTGCTAGCCAATGCTTTTTATTCAAGTAATGATTTTTTAAATTTTAATGTTTAATTTTTAGCTTTAATTGTAATATTTAATTGTATTGTATTTAATTCTGACGTGTGTAAACGCAACTACCTGTGTAGTAACATTAATAAACATCTTATCTTATCTCGTGTACTCCTGTTTTTCTTTTTCTTCTGTATTATATTGTATATGTTTGTGTAAACTCAGTGACTCCTCTTCTGTCAAGGTCCATTCATTTAATATATCTGCCATATCCCATGTTGCTATGGTAATGTCAATATGTGATTTTGAGCAAACAAACTTGTTGCAAATGCTAAGGTTTAACATAGAAAACACACACGTATAGAAAGGCAACTCCGCCCATTTTCTGTCACCTTGATAAGCGCCATCTTACGAAACTCACTACCGAATTTTGTCGGTAAATTAGAAAACTTTAATTACTAAATTTGCCCGCTAAATTTGAAATACTAAATTATTTATTTTGCGCACTAAAATTGAAAAATAAATGTATTTATTTTGCACGTTATTTTTTAGTAATGCACTTACTTACCATTTAAATCCTGAAATACATGTTTTAAAATAAAAATCATTTACATACTTACCATTAAAAACATGAAATATACGTTTTAAAATTAAAAAACAAATTATTTTTAATTAATTTTATTTATGTATAGGTTATGTACTGTAATCTGACTATAATACATATATTATAATATATTACATATATAATACCTATATAATTATAAATATTTTATTATTTGTTATAAATAAATATAATAATTTACAAACTTATACATTATGTACTAACCTTTTTAAGCAATATACAATTGTAAATTAAACTATACACAAAAAGATTTCGCAGAAAACACAGTGATAATACCAAACAGGTAGGATGAAGCACAAGATGAACGAAACGAACGAAACGAACAAAAAATGTAATAGATGTAGATGTACAGTGACACTGCCCAACTGACAATCAATCAACAAAACAAGTGTCATAGCTGACTTGACTCATCATATGATCGTAGATTTTACGCTCTCAGCGCCCTCATTAGAAGTTGCTACCACTAATTGACGAATTGGACCAATTACATATAAGTGAACACACCATGAGGTTTAAAGAGGAAAAATCTTAGAGGAGATGATAGCGGGTCTGGGGTTATCTCCTCTAAAATTTTTCCTTTTAAATCCCTCTTGTATCATCCCCATCTCGGTGATTTTGCATCTCCTGACAATTGTATACTTATAAAATTAAAAACTTACGTATGTAATGAAACATTTTCCAGCTTCATCTTTCTAATATTAGAACAGCCTTAGTGTGCGGACACAACGGCAATCCTAGCTCCGATCATCGAAAGCGCTCCGAGCAGAGAACACTAAAATTTGTTCTAAGCTCGGGCCCTCGCTCACTGCTCGAGCCTTGTATTTATATTGAACTGAAACTTTTCTAGCGGCGTGAGAGTAAATTATCTTTAATCTATAAGTAGGTAAATTCTTCTGTTTTTAAATCTTGCCGACTATACAAGGCTCGAGCGGTGAGCGAGGGTCAAAGCTTAGGAGCTAGGATCGCCGTTGTGTCCGCACCTTTACACTGCACATTTTAACAACATATCACTAATGACAAATGTCACAAACTCAAATATTCTATTTATGGGTTTGCAAATATTATTCAGGCTGACTGAAGATAACTGATAGTCATTTACAATAAACGACTACTTACATATTAATTTGGTAGTATAAAAATAACAATTTATGTGTATATTTTAAAAGGATTATATCATAACAAAAGTCACAAATCTCTGAAATTAGAATGCGATTACGTACGATAACTGACTACGGTAAGTCTACATAAAATTACAAACATAAATAATATATACTCCTAAAAATCATAATGGATTTTTGAACAATAATAATAAAATTAGATATTAATTAATCTCAATCAACATTAACATCAAAATTCAAATAACCAATGCAATTTTTAAATTTAAGCAACCAATAACATAAGAAAGTGCAACTCGTCACGCTTGTAAAGTTTTAGCTAGAAGAGAAAGGAAAAGGAAAACTTTAGAACGTAATAGGAAAACAGCTAGTATATAATTCAATGTTGAAAAGCAGCTGAGCGTTTGCAGCTGTTGCATAAATATAAAGCGTATATACATTGAATTTAAATAATAAAGTCCGACCAGATAGATTTAATATATTTAATAATAATAATAATCATCTTTATTTTGCAAAACTACAAAAAAGGCGAAGTTCATCACATTGATGTTCTTCCACTTAACCTTAACTTCAACATTTAATTTGATACATAACAATAATACTTAATGACCGAGTACTTCCTGGTTTTCTGTAGCAGATGAGATTTCATTTTCTAGTTATTTTAAATTTCTATATGTTTATTATGCGCTCTAGTCCATTTTTAGTAAAATATTTTAATTTTGAAACGTTTGTCAATGTGACATTTAAAAGGTTTGTTTCCCATGTTTAATGCCAATTAATCTTTCTTTGTAATATTTCTTGGCTTGATTATCTTTATCTTGTTTTCATATTTTGTAATCTCTTCACCCATGCTTTTTTACAGCGTTAATATTACATTGCAATTGTATTATCTTTCTTAATTACTAAAACCCACTTCCCTAATTTTTTTTATTATATTATTTAAAATTTAAAGTAGACGATTTATTAAAAGTATTAATTTTTTTAATTGTTTTTGTGAGTGACATCTACTTTATATCATACATAAATATGTATGGTTAAATAACCATCTTGGTTTCTTTTTTCAAACATAACTTGTACGCTTAACTGCTGAAATAAGTAACAAACAAAACCATTTAAAGTTGCAATAATACACAACAAATCCTTTTGTTGACCCAGATAAAAGAGCTGAAGCTTTTCTTAAAGATAATTATTAGCTGGCTACATCCGGCTTTTCAAGACAATTTGAAGCAGGTAAAGTGAATTCATTTTGACTATACATTTTTTTCTACTGCCCTTATTTGATTTCTAACACAAGTTTAAATACTCCGTACTCGTACGTTCAATTTCATTCAGCTATGTCGATCAAATCGATTGTGACCGTTCTGAACAGAGCGTTTTAGCTTAGAAGCACAACTATACACCAAAAAAGTATTTGATTTCTGTGTTTGGTAGTTTACCACCATCCATTACTTTTCTTCCTATTTAGGCATAGGTTGAACATTTGCAATTTTCAAACATTTAGGTTTGGTAGAAAAGATGCTTTAACGCTAGAGAATTGCCGGGTTTAGTCGCCCCGTCCTGTTGTGGTGCCATTAGTAGTATTGTTATGGAAAAATATTAAATCCTATCACATCTACGAGAATAACCTTTTTCTCTAGAAAAATATTGACAATACGCCAACCAATTCAATATCCAAACGATAAGATTTTAGTCATCACTCTTTTTATATGTTGAACTACATACAATATTCTATGTCTTCATGTTTTTGGTTAAAGATTTGAAGTTATATTTAACAAGTAAAAAATTAATCAAAAACGTCACTTTTTAAAAATTAATTGCAGAGAAACCACTTATCGTATCAAATTTCTACAAATTGGACTTTCTTCTACAGTGTGTGAAAATTTTATTCAATTATATTCAGGCGTTTTCTTGCTGAGTTTGATCATAGATTAAATAATACTAACAGATGATCAACGCAATGTATTTATTTGACCCCCAAAATTAACCCTCACTCGAAGATGGCAGCACTCACGAGAAGGAAAAGATGGAGAAAGTCGTGATCACACAGCAGCATGCGCAAAACAAGGGAAGGGTTGACTGAACGAGTCGAGCGAGACAATAATATATCGCTATTGCATTTGCGGGGCCATACCATGGCTGGGCACATCGCATGTACATCGCCGCGTCCGGAGCGGACCACATGATACGAAGAATATTAAATTATTTACTGAAATATTACATATTTTAAATATTATTATTATATAATTTATTATTTCGGTTAATCATAATATTATAACACATAGGTATCATTTAATATAAGTCAATTTTTATTATTTATTAGACAAATAAATGAATATACAATAGTTATTCAAAAAAATATCAACTAAATTTTATTGTGATAAATTAATAATAGCCAATAATAAATATGTTGTGTCAGTCTACAGATCAACAAACGGCAATATCGATTTATTCTTAAATAAGCTTAGTGATCTATTAGATATTTTATTTAGGGAAAATGTATTATATTTAATTGCTGGAGATTTTAATATTGATATAATTAGCAAGGATTCTGCAACTGAAAATTTTATGAACTTATTAAATACTTTTAACGCAAAATTAATTAAAAACGAGCCAACTAGAATTTCAAATACAAAAGAGTCATGTCTGGATAACATTATCTGTAATATTGAAAATTATAAGGCCGATGTTGTGTTTACGGGTTTTTCCGATCACACAGCACAAATCATGGAATTTGGAAAAAACGTTGTAAGAAAAGCAGTATTTAAAATAACAAGGAATTTTTCAGAATTTAACATGCAACATTTTTATGCTGATCTATCTAGCGAAAAATGGGAGGAAATTTATGATAATAATATTAATGTTAATGTAAAATATAATAATTTTTTAACGAAAATATCAAATAGTTTTAAAACTTATTTTCCAAAAATTAAATCAAAAATTACAGATAACAAAGTAAAATTTTCTAGTTCTCCGGAACTAAAAGAGTGTTATGATATGATGATTTTGCATCAAATTGTTTCGTCACATATAAGTAGTTATAAACCAATTTATAATATGTACAGAACTAAATATCATACCTTGTTGACAACAGCAAAGCAAGAACGCATAAAAAACAACATTAACAATAATGCTAATAAATCTAAGGCCATGTGGAAAGCTGTTAATGACATCACTGGAAAAGCAAAAAAACGTGAACTGCCATCTAATTTGAATGAGGAAATGGCAACAAAATTTAACGATTTTTTTATTAACGCTGCACCTAATATACTTAGTGATTTGAATTTAACACCTATGTGTTCAGACGACTTTGGCAACACTATTGCAAGTTCTTTGTTTTTATATCCTGCTACAGAAAACAAAATTATAAATATAATAACTAATTTAAAAAATTAAAAATCTGTAGGTATCGATGAAATACCAGTAAACATTATTAAATATTGTGTTCAGACGACTTTGGCAACACTATTGCAAGTTCTTTGTTTTTATATCCTGCTACAGAAAACAAAATTATAAATATAATAACTAATTTAAAAAATTAAAAATCTGTAGGTATCGATGAAATACCAGTAAACATTATTGCTAAACCAATATGCCATGTCATTAATGCTTCGTTAGAAACGGGTTGTTTTCCGGAATCTTTAAAAATTGCAGTAGTCAAACCACTCTACAAGAAGGGAAATCGAAATGAACTTGATAGTTATCGTCCAATAAGCTTATTGACAATATTCTCTAAAATTTTTGAGACTGTTGTTTTTAATCGCGTTACTTGTTTTCTTAATTCAAATAAATTAATAAACCAAAACCAGCATGGGTTTTTAAAAGGCAAGAGTGTTGAAACGGCTGTGTACAAATATACTTTAAATATAATAGAGACATTGGAAAGTAAAGATTTAGCTTGTGGAATGTTTTTAGATTTATCTAAAGCATTTGATTGCATTGATCACAACATCTTATTAAATAAACTTAAATACTATGGAATTAGGGGAATTGCAAACCGTTGGTTTGAATCATATTTAGTAGGACGTAAACAATTAGTTTTGCTTGAGAGTGATGGAGTCTCTGCAATTTCAAATGCTCTAAATGTAAAGATGGGTGTTCCCCAAGGTAGTATCCTTGGACCGTTACTGTTTATTATTTATATAAACGATTTTAGTAGTACAATCAATAGAGAACAAATATGTACAATTCATTATGCAGATGATACCAATCTATTGATTCGAGCTAATAATACAATCAATCTTAACCAGAGTTGTGAAAATGCGCTACAATTGGCAAATAATTGGTTTCAAAAAAACCAACTAGTATTAAATTCAACAAAAACAAAAACAATAATTTTTAAATGCAATCAACGTCAACAAACACCAATATCAGCAGAGTATATTAACTCCACGCTTACAAGCCATACCAAGTTCTTAGGTTTACATATTGATGAATGTTTACAATGGTCTTATCATATTACACATACGTGTATACGTCTTAGTTCTGTCTGTTATGGAATGAGAGTTCTTAGCAAATCAGTTCATGTAGGCGTTCTAAAGGTAGTTTACTTTGCTAATTTTGTATCAATATTAAAATTTGGAATAATTTTCTGGGGAAATTGTGTAAAATCTTATAGTGTTTTTGTTATTCAGAAAAGAATAATTAGAATTATGTATGGTCTACGTACTCGAGATTCGTGCAGGGGTTTGTTCAAGAGCAATAAACTACTCACCTGTACAGGAATTTATATTTTAGAATGTTTGAAATTTAATTTTAAACATGCTTCTTATTTTAAAGATAACCTTTCGAATCATGTTTATAATACAAGGCATAGATATGATTACGTATATCCAATACATAGACTGAATCTTACCAAAAAACATCCTTCATATATGTGTAGTAAATTATTTAACAAACTACCAGCGTATATAAAAAACATTAAAAATTATAATATCTATAAAACTGAAATTTTTATCTTTTTATGTGAAGTGGAGCCATATAACTTAACAGAGTTTTATGACTATATTAATACCATAAATTAAATTGTATTTGTATTTTTTTATTGACCTGTTTTCTAAATGTACCTTTTTGTAACCTTTTAAATAAATTTGATTATTATTATTATTATTATTATTATTATTATAATTTACATAACAACTAAATTTTAATTCATAAAATTAACAAAGATGCGAATTCTCGTAATAAAGTAAAAAGTGTAAAAACGCACGTGCAGCGTGATCAGAGCGGGGAGAGGTGAGCACGTGTATGTAGAACAGGTTTGCTGTTATCTCTTTATGTATTGGCAGACGCAATAACCATAATATTATGTTTTCAATTTATTAGTATAAATAAATTATATTTGATCACTTAACAATCACTTGAAAAAACAAAAAGATTTGTTAATATCAATTTATTTAATTACTATATAATATAATATAAATTAATCATTGCTGCATTCTGTTTCCCTGTGTATTATTATTATTATATTATATTATATTAAATACATGAATTATTTATTAAAAGCGCGCCAAATGTATTTTATCATAGATTAGTATTATTTAATCTATGATTTTATATAAATTTCTCGAGTTTAAAGTGAATGCAACAAGACAAACGCGAGCGATACGATTAGACGCAGCATAGATGCGCAAATACTTTTTCGGCGTTGTGATTTGGTCATTTTAAATCAAGATTCTACCCCTATATTTAGGCAACCAAACGTACAATTGCAAATACATGAGTAGTCAATTTTGTCTATTCAGTTGCCCATCTGTTAGTATTATTTAATCTATGGTTTGATGCTGTAAACTATAACAGTGCAACTATTCTCCCCCTTAACAACGGAAGTAATAATTGAATGATCAGAATTTTCTAAAGCAGTCTCAACAGTAGTTGTGTAATCTCTAAAGTAGTTGAAAGAGACATATCTACCTTTAGTTCAAAATGAAATTCATCACTAGGAAAGTAGGTGGGCTGCTAAATAAGATTATGAGAAACAGGTCAGATAGCGTGTTAAAAAGCGAGTCATTCAGTATTATGTACGTTAATATCTCTTAATAAAATAATTTCAGCTTTTTTGTAATTACTTTGAAAAAGCCTAGCAAAACTTTTGGAACTTTATTTAGCAAACAATATATGACTATTACAATAATGGTCTTGTTGGGAATGTTTAGTTTAAAAATGTATAATACTATAAACTTTGTAAGTCATCAGTTTAGGCTTTTTTGTAGGCACATATACCTTGTTGATCATCAAATGAATGTTTGAGATGATAATCGGAATCTACTAGATTAAAATGATTTGGATCTTTATTGTTTAATTTGGTTTCAGTAAAAAAAACAGGTTTTCTGACTTCAAGATGCTTTTGAACAGAATTCAAATTTTTTTTATATCTCAAAAATCGGGCGATTAAACTCGTTTGTGGAACAGACTAGACCTTGTTCCGCTAAATTAATTGTATCGACCTCGTGAACGTTTTGCCCCGTGGATTAGTGCCACTTACTTCAATACCCACAACAGATTTAGTCCAAGCATCTAATAAAGCGGATCTTAATCTTTTTGGCTGGCGACCCAAAGTACAAATATATTTGAACTATAAAATAAAACACGTGGGTTGGGTACAAAAAATATACTAACAAAACTTATATCCATTATGTAAAATTAAAAATAAACAACATTAATTATATTATGTTTATTGCAATCATCATAAGTAAAAAAAAAACTACAAATAAAAACAATTAATTAAGTAATTTTTTTATTCAATTTAAATTATCATTAGCATTATAGCATCGTTAATCAGTGGTTAATTATAGAAACTGCACACCGCATGCCATGCTGATTTAGTCTATTTCTGTACTTATTTTGTATGACAGAAAATCCTGTTTTACACAAATAAGTAGTTGCAAATAGCAGCAGAGCTTATTCAGATCTATTGCTCAGAATAGACTTCCCAGATAATTCTAAGCAAAATTTCGTAACTCATTATGGAAAATCTCCTTTTTAGTACTCTATCACCTTGCATTTCCAGCAAATCTTTTTGTTGTCTAGCTGAACCATTTCAACACCCATTACACCTACAAATGAATTTTTAACGCAACTATATTTTTCGATATGAACATTTTCTGAAATATATATTTCCATTTCATTTTTTTTAAATTTCTAAAAAATAGGCACATTCTGCACGAGAATATTGTTGTCATTATGACCTTCCAAAAACAAGTTCTTCTTTATTGTTTTACAGCTATTCATCATTGCCCCAGCCAGAAGTCTTATAACTTGTTTGAAGAGGGTTTACTTCCAAATTACCTTAGTGGATAAAGATCAAGTTATTATTTTAGTCATATTTCGGGGATCAAATCCCGAACTTTTAGTGGTTCAATGTTGGAAACTGGAAGCGTTTCCAACATTGATGTCTTGTAATTTTTTCTTTCCACAATTTTGTTTTTAAAAACAGTAACTTTTTCATATATGTATGTCTACTACAGTACGGTTTTGAATTGTATTTCTGTGTTTAACAGATTTTAACCGTGTAAACTTTTATCAAAAAGCTCAAAGTTTGAATTTAAATAAATGATTTAATTAGTTTATGAAGCCGCTACTTAACGAGATATATTATATTCTCCATATGTAATGCCTTTTAATTCTACTTTGTAATGTTTTTAGGTTTGATTATTTTTATCATTTTTTTATATTTTTCAATTCCTTCACCTAAGTGTTGTACATTGTAATCCCATATACTTATTAATTACCTATTTATTTTCATAAGTCTTTTTCCCTCCATTTTTATTATGCAAAAACGTGCATTTTCTTTTTTCTTTTCTGTTTTGTGAAATAAATATTCATTATTTGAAAGTTGTTGTTAGTGCACAAGTTTTCATTTCTATGGCTGATTACTCTAATGCAGAACTAGCCGACGTGCATTTCATGTATGGTCGTGCTAATGTGATTGCCACCAAAGCGTGACGTCTTTACTTAGAAGCTTATCCAAATCGCCAGATTCCTTCACATCGTATATTTAGAAGAATTCACCAGAGATTGAGAGATACCGGTTCACTTCGAAAACAGTGCCATCTTTCCGGCAGACCAAGGTCGGTATCTACTCCTAAAGCAGAACAAGAAATTATAGCACGGCTAGAGCATAATCCAGGGACGAGTGTGCGGAGAATATCAGCCGAGGTAGGAATTGGTGCTACTCTTGTTTCCACGAGCTGCTCTGTCCATATACGACGAGTACAGGCCTGAAATTTAACTGATCATCAGGCACGTTTGGTTTTTTGTCGCAGTTTTCTACGAAAGGATGCTAAAGACCCGCAGTTTCTTGCCAAAATTCTTTTTACGGATGAAACCGGGTTCACACGAAATGGAGTTGTCAATTTTCATAATGCACATCGTTGGGCCTACGAAAATCCCCATGCTGTAATTGAATGTGGACATCAGACACGTTTTTCATTAAACATTCGAATGGGTATTATATGCTACAGGTTTCTAGGTCCTGCTGTTTTACCAAACTGATTAACAGACCTCATTTTTCTGCAGAACACAATGTATGATCTTTTGTATGACATTCCTTTGATTGCTGTTAAGAGAGCTACGTAGGCGAGTAGGAAGAGGCGGACCAGTTTTATGGCCAGCAAGATAGCCCGGTTTAAACCCTCTTGATTTTTTTTTTTGGGGATACTTGAAATTATTGTATGCTACTCCTGTAAATAGCCTAGAGAAACTGCAGTTAAAAATTAATGAAAAGTGCCAATCTGAGCCAATTTTAGAAAGAGTATGAATGTCGTTCAGACAAAGAGTTTGTTTGGAAATAGAAAGAGGGTACTTCAAACATTTTCTATAACTCTGTTCTTAGTAAAAATATATAAAAATATCTCCGAAACCGTTGCTACGACAACCCATGTTTATTAAGACTTTTTGTTTGTTGTGGTTCGTACTACCACCCCCTTAAATATTTTACATTCTTTTTTGAACACCCTGTATACAATACTATTTTGTAAAATTGGGACAAAAAATAACAAATATTATGGATACTACTAACAACGTTTTTATCAAAAGAAAATATTTTATTAAATCAACATGTATACAAACAGTATTAAGGCTAATTAATATCTTAGAAAATTGCATTTATTTTTATCTTTCTTTTAAATAACATCATGATTTCTAATAAGAAATATGCTTGAATCTAAATATCAGTTCAAAAATATACAAGTTATATAAATCTAAATTTTTCTGGTAAATATTATACTAAACGCATCTGACAATATTTACAATTAAAGACATTTACATATGATTTTCACATTTGTTATTGCAAATATACTTTCTTATTAAATTAACATACAAAAAATAATATAAAAACCATTTAAGGTAATGAAATGAGAAATGTAAGATCTTATTTCCTATAATTATATGTACATATTTCTATTTGTAGTTAATGATATTCTCAAACGATCATTTGCTGTACATTTTATAATTTCACTACAGTTAAATATCGACTTTTTAATATATGTATATATTATATTTCGATTAATATCTAGTGCATCAACTAAGTTGATGCATATTGGACGGTTTTAAAAGACTAAAAGAGCCAACAGCTCTAATGTACCAAGAACAACTCATCTACTGCATTCATACACAAAAGTAAGTTGAGTATTGTGCAACTGTGTGCTTAAAATAAGCCTGAACACAAAAATAATACATACAGCACCTTTAACCTAATTATGTACCATAAAAAGTTGTTCGATTAGGCCAATTCGATGGTGCTCAGTATATATAAATAACTTTATAAACTTAAATTTGGTGCAAACTTTGACAGGTTTTATTGCTTAGGCACTATCTATTATAAAAGTTTGTACTACCTATAACATATAAAAAAATACAAAAAATAACACAAAGTTTAACAACAAATTTAAGTTAGTTTAAATCTTTTACACATTTTCTTTTTAAATTATGGCGCAATTCTGTGACCAAAAATATTTCGTAAACACTACAAAAGACATGAAAAATAAAGTAAACAGTGGTATTGGAATTTTAATGCCTCCATTATATATGTAACAGTAAGGACATTGACTACTACCGCAAACCTCACATATGTTCAACAGGTACGTTGTAAAGGCATCAAATATTGTTTCGTTGAATCTTTCTGGTGCATAATAATCATACACACGTATTGGAAGGAATCTTGACATATTTGCAACAGGATACCACCGTTCAACAGTTAAGTTGATGCAGATTTCATGTTCATCCAACTGTAAAATATTATAAATAATTTATTTCATTTGTATAAGATTTACTTTACTTACAAAGTCAAAATAGAATAAAACTTTTCGTTCCAGAAACTTCGCTCTTTGTAAATTTCTAACTCGTCTGGATAGTATGTATGCATCCAATTTTTGCTGCTGGATTATATAACCAGTTGGAATAGTTATATCTAAAACTGCCATGCCAGATCTTTCAGATTCATTTATGTTAGTCCACCTATAAAAAAAAAAAATTTCTTATAACAGAAAAATTACTATGGTCTATTCAAAACCAAGCTGTAAACTGCGTGATCAGCATGTAAACACATGCAAGCCTGTATGTGATTGGTCGTTAGCTGGGGGCTCGACTGCTTCCATTAAAGTGAAATTTTATACATAGCGAAACATTTGTAGTTAAGAAAATATTTATAATTGTAGGTACCTGGACTTGGACCCTAATTATGAATGTAATCTCTGTACTAATTCCTAATATTCATTAATATACTTCAACCTATTAGTACAAGAGCTAGCAACATTTTCGAGAAACCATTTTAGTTCGGCTAGTTTTTGAATTGAAACTGTCTGGCAAGATAGATTTATAATGATAAAGCGACATAAAACATTATGAAAAAAAAAAATTGTCTTAGGTTGCGCTACCAGGTATACGCAACCGCTCCCACCTGCCAGAAGCGGCGCGTCCCTACCTATCGTCAATAAGGATGGGAAATATTCAAAAACTAGTCAAACAAAAATTTTTTTTGAGACGTTGCTAGCTTTTATACTATATACCCATACTACATAAATCCCCTTTTATTGCCTTGCGACCCTGTCCTTGTAGCTGTGTTCGAGTTGTGCAAGTGAACAACGCATGTGTTTGTTTACTTTGAGTCTAGCGTGGTTTTGCATAACTATAATTCTATTCATTATTTCACTTATATGTGAATTAAAATAAAATGATGTATAAACAAAAATTTCATTTGTTCTTTTTACTAAAATATATTTTTACTGGAGTATGCTTTGATGACAATGAGAACATGAAATCAACATCATTAATATGAAGTAAAAGCGTTTTATTAAATCTTAAATACCAAACAACTGCCAACAATTACTACTATCACAGAAGCTATCATAAGATCTATCTTAATAGTTATTTATGTCAGCATAGAGTTAAAAACATCAAAAGCAAGTTATGTCTGTGGTACATACATTACTTTATGCATGGTTGAAGATTTTCTAATTATTAGAAACAAATTTAAACAAATTTTCCACCTACATAATATACTGGTTGCTTTGGTCAAATTTATTGTGCGCAACTATGAGAGTGGGAAAACAACGGTTTATTTATTAGTGCAGTTCTGCAGTTTTATTTTGTGTACTTCTATAATCTAATCAATGGTGTTTAAAAGAAATATCAACAAAATTGATGAAGCTGCAGAAATGGTAATGGTAAATACTTTTTTGCTATAAATGCACCTTGCAATAGAATGTAAGTAATATAGAAACTTACCTTTGACAGCTAGAATAGGTAATGTGAGAATGATTTCTTCCATTGAAGTCAGCTTTTGTCCATAAATCAAATGCTTTGGTTGGTGGTTGTGTTTGGAATCTTGCAATATCTACATTGTACTGTACCGACATTTGTAAAATAGCATAACCAGTTCCTTTGGCTTGAACCTTAACAGTACCCCATGCATCTGGTATTATAATTCGTTGTAGTTGAGCCCTATTTTTATCGTTCACATGTAGTACTTGTGTTTTTCCAGGTAAAGCAGTTGCTTCAATTGTAACAGACAAACTGGAAATATCACGAATTCTCTGAGCTGCAGTGTATTCAATTAGCGCCTTCATTGCATGTGCTGTATCAATTGTGGATGCCCAGCCACCATCTGTAAGCCTTTGAGTATTTAACCATCTTACAATATTATCAACAAAAATTTCCTGTCTTGCAACGTACACCATTAAACCATAAGCAGTAGCTTCTATATTTTCTGAATCATACTTATATGGCAAACGAGGTAGCAAAAACGGTTTTTGATTCTCTATTTTATAAGGTGGTTGTGGTAAATGCTCTCTTGACCAATACATCAAGCCACCTTCAAGACGAGAATGTTTGGCCAACAAATTAAAAGCAGCTTCAGCATTTCTCGCTTTGCTTTTCATTAAAGCAAATGCAACTATAGATACATCAAAAGCTTGACCAAACTGTTCCAGAAGTTTCATATTTCGTTCTAGCCAAGCAATAGCTTTCATTTGAGCTATAGCTACCTTGGAACTTAATCCACCTAAAAATAAATAATAATTTAATACTTAATATATCAGATAAAAACAAATTCTGCATACTTGTTAAATCTTTAACACTCTCCAACATAATCAAAACATGAGCTGTCAATGTGATATTTCGTTGTTGTATATAATCATTTGAGTGCCAGTTAATAGTGTTGTTATATTTCCTATCAGGTAACCAAGTAGTTTCAAAAAAGGCACCTTCTTGGCTTTGATGTTTTAAAACCCATTCCACAGATTTTGCAATGACTACAGGGTCAATGTAAATATAATTCTCCCACTCGTAAAAGCTAGCTTCTTGTAAAATTCTAGCACAATATGATGTTAACCAAACTGATGAAGCTGATTGATTCCTAAAATATAAATTGAATAAAATATGTTTTAAATATATAACTAAGACTTACCAATCACTTCTAAATAAACTAAATGATCCATCAGGCTGCATAAATGATAGTTGTCTTTGATAGCCAATATTCATGTGATGAAAAGCTTGTCTTTCTAAAGTTCTATTACGTTGAATTGTATACCTCATATAAAGTGTTGTATACATATTTGCAGCAAAACCAAAAATATTTTGCTCTGCTGATTCCATTGGAAGATACAATAGTGATGTTGCATTAACAGGCATTGTTGGAAAGATTGGACCAACAACATCGCCCACAATGGAAACAGTGGCCTTATTGGATCCATATACATAATAACGATCATATTCATATGGAATGATGGGTACTTCCGTTACATTCACATGCATGTATTGGAAAGCATATGCACGGTTACTCAAATCTAGCAGCATGGATTGATGTCGGTATTGAGGAATTCCATCAGCCTAAAAAATACTTTATGTTATTTACTGAAGTATTTATTTATAGACAAGTAGTTACAGTCATTCATAAATCTAAAAGCAAAGAGTTTATTTATTTAACTGAGTTTATTTCGCATTGTGATCTTAAATTAAAATAATAAATGTTAGATTGGTAATCTCCGAAATTTACTTTTTTTTAACTTTTATACTGTAAAATGTTCACAGCCAAATGACAAATATTTTTGAAAATATTAATTAAAAACATGTGTTACTGTTTAAAAATCAATTAAAAAAATATAATATAATTTATTTGAAAAAATTATTATATATGTTGTTCAATTAAAATACAGGGAGTTTATAAATGAATGGGATTATGTAATCACTTTAAATATGCCGCCTTTTTAAAATAGTTTACTATACTACATATGTTTTCATATGTTTGCTTGACAGCTGTCAAAGTTGATCTGTCAAAACAAATAATATAGTGGACAATTTAAAAAAAGCGGCACATTTAAAGTGATTACATAATCCCATTCATTTATAAACTCCCTGTATATACCTAATAGTGTTTATTGACATATTATAAAGATGATTATCAAAAACAATACCCAAAATAATCTAAAATCCAGATGCAGGTACTGGCACTGTTACAATGATTTTTAAAAACCTTTAAAACACCATCTTTGTTAATAAGAATAAATAAAAAAGATGGAATTCACCCATTTTGCTTTAATAGCAGGAACAAAATTACAAATGGTGGTTCCGTATTTTTATAATATTTTAATCAATGATATGGTAAATTATTTATTTATTTTTGTACGTATAGACTAGTTTCAGCATATTAGTATATAATTTAAAAAACATAACCTATAATTAAGTTAATTTATTACCTCTACATGAATGGTCCTTGTAATTTGATCCTTGCCGATTAGAGAAGTCGCATATACAGTAACATCTATATCACCCAACCTTGTTGGAACTATTGGCAGATATACAACAGATACATCTTGAGCCTATAAATATGTACAAATATTAAGATAAAGCTTAAATATTTATCAATAATAATACCTTAATATAAATAAAGAACTGATGTTCACCAAATGAAGTCCTTGGGTTATATGCCACTACAACACCATTTTCTTCAACGTGCACAAATTTATAGTCTGGAGATCCAGCCAATACTACCACAGCTTCAATGGCATTTGTCATATAATTAAAAACACTCACACGAATACCCACTTGTTCACCTTGCATGCTCGATCTTGGCATTTCAACATTGATGAAAAATGGTAAAACTCCAACATACTGAAAATTTAATTTAAAATAATTTCATTTCATTTTTTATTATAATTTGTATTTACTTCAATTGGTTTATTTATCATTCCAAAACCTAAAGTTGGACTCATTGAAAATGCTGAAACCATCCAATGTGCTGGTCTTCGTGGTACTGGGATATTAAAAATATATCTGCCATGAGGACCAATATTACAGTCCTTCCATAACCAAACATTTTCATATTGCCTCTGTATGCGGCTAAACCTATATTTTCGGAATAGTGCCAATTCTGTTCCATTAACATAATTACCTAATAATACAAATTAAATTAAACTTAATTACATTTTCCATCAATTAAACTTACATCCAGCTTCATCTGTGCCATCTTCGCAATCTAAGAGGCCATCACATTTTTTGTAAAGTCTGTAACACTGTCCATTTAAACATTCACCTAATCCTAATGAAGCATTGCAAATACTGAATCTACGTGGTACTTCAACATCGCTGAAAACAACCAATCCAACAAATTCAAATGTGCGATTGGCATCAATACCATAAGAAGATGATGGATAATAAACCAAATCATCTGGATTTCCTTGATGGGAGAACCAAGTATGCTGATGTGTACCATTAGTTTGTTCGTCAAAAGTTCCCATTTTTGTTATTACCTTAAAAAATATTAGTGATGTAACAATAATTATACATGCAAAGTATAATACTACTTACTTTAGCATATGTAAGTTCATTTCCAGCCTGCATGGTATAGAAAGCATTATCAATTCCAGAGAGAGCAACATATGAGCCAGGCTCACCATAAATAGCTACTTCAACTTTGTGCCCAGTTCTGGCTTTCTTGTTGTTGATAAATAGAGAAAACTAAAATAAACCAGAATTTATAAGTACTTTAAAAACTAAACAACCCAATACCCCCATGACCACAAAGTGATTTATTATATTATGCATATGTAATGGGAGTATTATTATTATTAAATCACATGAATTACCTTATTCCTGCTAATACCATTTACTGGGAATGTTAAACTATCAGCTGTAACATCTCCATATCTTCCTACATGCCAAACAACAACTGTTGCCACAGGTGCCATTTCCGCACTTAGCGTTACTGCCATTGTGGCAATTGAATCTTCCATAACTTCATCACCAGTTAATAGGACAATACCTTTAGATATAATTAAATAATTGAATTTTTCTAAATAATAATTGCTTCGAATATTTAATATTATATATTCTCCAACCTAAAATACAATAAAAAAATATAATGATTATTAATATATTTAATATTAATAGTCACCTTTGGAGAAATTGTGGTTGTTGATACTTTTATATGTTTATTTTCTGGGCTGTGATGTGTTAACATTAATAATTCTGCTTGCGCCCTTTCTCCAAAAACGTCTTTGAAATATGCCTGAATGCGCAGAGAATCTGAAATTTAAATTGATTTAATTAAAATAAAATATTTAAAGTAATTACAGCAACATACAAATTTCATTCAATTCTTCTTGAGCTCTGGGACCTTCTAGCTTCAAATCATCTTTCAAATCAATATTATACTGCCAAACACCTTTATCTTCAGACATTTTTAAATCTCTAGTGGGCAAATCACGTCTACCGCCACCTCTCATTTCGGCCGCAGCACGTATTTCCATACGACCTTGATATAAGCGATTTTCATGAATTGGAGATCCATCATGGAACGAAGTGACAATCTGAAATGATGAGTGATAAAAAATTTTGAAATTTTACTAAATAGATTAAACATACATATGTTGTGATGGGCATTCCTGGTTTGAACACCTGTGGTGAATCTCCCAAAAAGGCTAATTTAATGGAAGAATTAAATACTCTCGCAATTGAATGCCCTTCAATAATTTCGTCTAAAAATCTATCGCCAACAGTTGCAGTTATCATTATTTCCATGCCATCTAATGTCGGGACATGTGATAATAATTCTCGAATTGGATACTTAAAAGAATATGATCCATAAAACTAAAAGAAAATGTGCATTATTAATAACTCTAAATTAACTAATCATATCTACTTACAAATTTTAAATGGGGAACTGAACTAAAATATTGATCAGCAACATTATACCAAAATGGGTATTCCTCCTCCTAAAATAAGACACACATTTTGTATAAAATTTAATTATTTAAAGTTAAACTTACAAAACTGAAATATTTTTGAATTACTGGACGGTTGTAGCTGCCTTCATTGTCATTTAAGTATTCATTATATCTTTGATCTGCAAAAGGATCATCTGGTCTTGGTCTATGGAGTTGTCTATCAATTTCTGCTAACCTTTGCGCTAAAGGTTTAATAGGACGAATGGTTGCTTTCAATGTTAAATTTCCTCTCACTGGTGCACCACTTGTATAATTAGCCATGACAACACCATGAATATATTCATCTGTTGTAAAGAAAAATGCTGGCATTGTTACATTAACTTCAAATCGAGTTTGGTAATATTCCTCTACCAGAAATGAAGTTTCTTCAACTTGGCCTTGTGCTATAACACGCACTTTCCATTCTCCAAACACAGGTAAATCAGACATATGATATTCTAAACTAACTGTACCTAAATTAGATTGTCTTGAGAGCCATCTTTTCATAATATGTCCATTAGGATCGAGCATATATACATCAATAGCACTTTCAAAAGCTTTCAATTCAGTATTAATGGGTATCGTTCTAAATCGCACTATAATAAAAATATTAATACAAATTCAATCTATAATAATTTGACTACTACTAACCAGTTTGTCCCTGCATATACACAGGTTTGTCAGTTTGAATAAAAATCGTCATTGATCGCTGCGAAAAAGTTAATTTTGTTTCATTTGCAAATGCAGCACCACCAAATATTGTCTCGTATAAACCTTCAACACGTAGCTTATATTCACCTGGAGCACTGGTTGTTGGTACCTAATCCAAAAAAGTCAATGTTTATATTATAAACTTAATTTAAAAATAATAAATATTTGTTTGAATCAATAAATAAATAAAAACTATATTAACCTTCATAAGTAAAGTTTCTGGAATGCCCTTTTTAACTTGTTTATGATCAGTGGACATTTCAATTCCATTTCTTTGTATGGAAGCTCTTACAGTTAATGGAGATTTTTCTTGTAACACAGTCACAGAAACACGATATAATTGTCCAGGTCTGACCATTCGTGAAGCAACAACAAAGTATGTACTAAAACAAAATAATTACTAATCCATTTTTAGAAGATATATTATTTAAACTTACGCCTCTCTAATAATAGAATTATGACTGTAACCATCAATTTGATTCCTGTTCCCATAATCTGGTCCATATGGTCTATTTCCTTCTCTACCATAATCATATTGATTTGGTTTTCCATAATCCCGGTTGGTAGGATTCCTACCATCTGGGTCAATCCTATTAAATGGATCCCTTTGATCAAGTCTATTAAAAGGGTCCCTTTCATCAGGTCTATTAAAAGGGTCCCTTTGGTCAGGTCTATTAATTGGATCCCTTTGATCGGGTCTATTTAAAGGATCTCTTTGATCAGGTCTATTCAAAGGATCATTCCTATCTCCAGAACGTCCTCCAAATGGGTCTGGAGTGAATTGATTTGGATTTAGCGGATCATCTGGGTTAAAATTTCGACTTGTAGTGTAAAATGGTGGTATACTAGTACTAAATTGATTATTACTATTTGGATCAAATTGGTTATTTTGGTTAAACGGTGTATTTCTTGTTTGTCCATTGGCCAGGGTCATAAGGATGCTGAACACTACTGTACACAGCCATTTTTGAAACTTCATTTCTATTTACACCTGAAAGAAACAATAAAAATATATTAATATATTGAAGTATAGCCTAGTTAATGTGTTTTAAAATAACTAATATATAATCATTTTATATCTGTGTATTGCTAAATGTAATTCTCTTTTCAACTTTTTTAAAATATATTAATTTAAAAAGATTTCACCAGGTAATATCTAGTAAGTACACAAAAAATAAATAGCAAACCTAAATAAAAAAAAAATTAAAGTTGTGATTTGACTACTTTAATTATCATTTTCACATTGATTGTTGGGTCAACTTGAGTCTACCTACTTGTTTCCATCAACAACATAATATTTTAGATTTAGATCATTCTGGCAAAGTTTTAATAGACTGCCATTTTTATTTAAAAGTTATTATTTCTAATTATTCATTGTTTTTTTTATTATTATATATTACATTTTATAAATAAAAATTATTTATAAAATGTAAAATAATTTTTTTTAAATTTCAAGTCAGCGATAAAAGAAATTTTGCAACAAACTCTTTTGACAATTGTCTAAAGATATCTTAAATTAAATACACATCAAATATAGATGAAATTCCACCTATAATTCTTAAAACATTGCAAATGAATTAGCTCCCCATTCTGACCAAAATATTTGCCTTATCATATAAAAAAGAACATTTAAATTGTTGGAAAATTGCAAATGTTCAACTTGCACTTGAAACCCCTTTCATCTTCAACAGGTTTGATTCTTTAAACTATATGCCAATTACATCACAATCTATCCAACAAAAATGAGAAATATATTAATTTCCACATTCTTAAATTCTTAGAACAAACTAACTATATCTCAGATACTCAATATGGATTCCTATCAAAACGTTTGACAATAGATCTTTTGAAATGTTAGTCACAAATGGAATTCTACTTTGGACAAACATGGAAAAAATCTTATTAATAAACTTCATTGTTCAAAAATCTGTCTTCAATAAAACAATAAATTTATTGCAAAGTAATTCAAAACTTTTAATACCTCTTCTCCGAAATAATCAAAACAATTTAATTACTAATCCAAGTATAGATATAGTCCACATATTATTCTTAAAAAATTTGCAAATGTTTAGCGTAACAACAAACAAATCTGATTCTCCAAATTATAGACCAACTGCTTTATTGTCCAATATGTCTAAAATTTTGAAAAATATATTTATTTCCACATAACAACAAATCTTTTGACATAATATGTTAGTTAAAATTCTATTTTAGACAAACATAAAGAAAATCTTGCAGTAGATCTAGACATTTCCAAAGCATTTGAGTATGACATCCTAATTGTATTAACAAGCTCCATTGTAAACGCCTTGATCACAAATCTGTAAGTCTTATCAATGGGTTTCTTGACAACAGAAAACATATAGTTAGAACTGATGGTTTTAACTCTGACCCCAAAATCCTAAATGCTGGCATTCCTCAAAATTCCGCTCTTTTGCTGACTATTTTTGATTTACATTAATAAATTTCTTTAAATAACTAAAAGGCCTATTTATAGTTTTGCAATGATAGCATTTCACACTTTCCAAAGACCATATCAACAAATATGACGGAGCTTCTTGAAATTTCCAGGTTGGAATCTGAAGCATCAATAAACAAAGACCTTGAAACAATATCTGACTGGGTATTCCCAACTTGGTCAATTTTAACTTAAAAAAACCTAAACTTCTTACTGTTTCAAAATCCAATATAAAATAGGTCTGTTCCAACCTACGATTTGGGCATTTTACAAACCGTTCAAACTATGCACACAAACAAACTACTGTGTGTATAAAAGATTGCCTAAAGATGACTAATATTTGTTTGAGTGCACAGCTTGAATGGTTTGCACACTGTCCAAATCGTAGGTTAGAACAGGCCTATAATTAGTGCTATTTATGCTTTTATGCTTTTTACGGCTATTTTACATCGCCACAGTAAGTCTACGACTTGTTTAAAGTGGTTTGATGGGACCAACAGCTTAATACGTGACTTCCGAACCACGCTGGTGGATAAAGAGCAAGTTATCATTTCAGCCATATTTCGGGGATCGAACCCGGGACTGCTGGCATGATATGCAAGTGCTCTACCATTGAGCTATCACACCATAAACTAAACTACAAAACTATATCTAAATCTTCTTCAATTTGTCTTCTAAGAGCTACAATCTCACATAATTTTCTCTGGAACAATCATGTTGTTGACATAGCTAAGTTTAGTACAACTTTTGCATATATACAGGGTATAAGACAAAAAACGTAAAAAACAGACTGTATAAAACTTATATATGTCCTTGTATTGAATATTGTACCCAACTATAAGGAGTAGTATCCTAAACTGCACTATCTCTTCTAAATTCTCTATCAAAAAATTAGCTATTTGAACAACTTTGGCGTAACGTTGCAAATATTTGTATTTTCTATAGATATTTCCATGAACATTGTTCAGACAAAACTCAAGACATATTGCAATCTAAACAAATATTCAGCTTCCAAATTCATTATATCCCAAAACTTATAACTTGCAAACATTCAAAGTCAATGTTCACAGACTGCTTAAATCTTGTTTTCAAAGTTTCAATTATAGTTAGAATTGGTAGTTCATAAATGTTAGTGTTCTACAAGGTTCGACGCTTTCAGAAAGTCAGTTAGCATTCTAAGGTAGCAATCCGCATTGACTGTAATAGCAGCACCTTCGTCAATCTCAAAAAAGTAAAGTCCCATGACTCCGCTGACCCAAAAACAGTAACTCGTTAAAGATTAAAAAGTTTCTAGACTATTGTTCTAAGATTTTTGGAACCCCAGATGTGGCAGTTCTGTCTATTGAAGAACTCACTGAGATGGAAATGAAAGTCAGGATTCTTTGCCGGCATTTCCAGCACCCAAGAAACAAAAGTTCGGCATTGTTCAGCCCAGCTTCAATTCCTGCGTCATCTGCACTTTATTAGCATGTAGGCTATTATGCGTTGAAGGCTAGACTGGAATCCTTAATTGCTGTGAATGAGAGATAAACCTGGTTTTTTTGCAACACTGTTAGCGACAGAGGCAATGTTATGGGCTGACCTGACAGTACGAGTTCGAATTGACAATTTTACATCAGTAACTTGACCATTTTACTCAAACTTTCGATTAGCTTTAAAAGTGATTCTCAACGTTGCATTTTAACTAGAAGCACAAATTCCTGATATGCAGAGTGAGAAAAAGGTAATGCAGCATAGAATTGAATTTGGAAAAAATGTTTTAGATAAAAGTTGCATGATAAGAGTGCTTTATAATTGTTAGTATCTTGTCAAGTTAGGCTATACAACTTTAATGTTTCAAATGTAAACTTATGTAATTTTCTGAAATTTTTAGAAGGCCTTTTACTTTGGTATAAAGTATACAATTTTTAAGAAAAATTGTTTAAAAATTTTGGTATTTAAATAAATTTATGAGAATAATCACTTTACGTTTGTTTGACTGATGATAACTGGACCAAAACACACTTTCTCCTGCACCTACCGGAAACCATCTGTTTCGGCTCTAAACAGCGAGATGAAACGACGATTTAGCGGACCTATGGCCGAAAAAATATTGTATTATTTGAGTAGGCTGCAAACCACAATTTCACATGTCATACCCGAAAACAGTAGTGATAGATTATAATAAATTTATTTTCTTAATTTTCATTCCGTGATAGTCCGCCCATCCGCCAGTGGAACACCTTCCACTGGAGAGAGGTAAAATTCTTACTTTAGCTTACTTGCTATTTTATGGTAAATTCTAGAGCGTTAAGAATAATTGAGAATAAATAGTGGCAAAAGAAAAGCACCTATTATATACTATTTATAATCCTTTGAACATAACGCATTATCATAGAAAAATGTAATGAAAAAACATACCAATTTATCTTATGTAACTAATCAAAATTTGTATACTAGTTGAAGTAAAAAGTCTGGCAAATTCCATTTTATTTTTTAAATACATACGACGACGTCATTTAAAAATAAAGTGTATAGCCTAACACATGCGCGGAATGACGCAAGAAAACTTCAACTTCAAATATGGCCTTGTCATAATATTTTTAAATTGAGATTTAAATACTTGTCAAATTTTGATTTGATATATTAAATTTAGTAAGCGCTTTACTAGCTATCAAATCATAAATGAAAATGTTTTTACTTTGTTTTGTTTATCAAATGAAAAAACTTCAACTATTTTTTTGCTACTACATGTATATGTATGTTTTTCTGGTTTGACATGTTATCTATTATAAAATTTACGTACAATTTAGACAGTACCTAAAATCACAGTTTTCTGTTTTTTTTTTTTTTTAATATTTTCTGAATATAATTACTTTAATAAATATAGAAAATACATACCAAAGTTCGATTTGCCAACATTTGAAGCACTGCGAACAACGTGAGCATTTAATTGAAGTACATATGTATTTACTTTGCTCGGTTCGTTTGAGTAAAATATTCTGATCTCGATTATTTTTGTCATTTCAGTCAGTTCACTAATTGCGCACTAGAGCGTCCTCGATGCTTAGTTTCTATTATCTCTTTAAATTAAATGCGACAATGTTTTTGATTTGTTCTTTTTGGAATGTTTCATCTGAATAATTATAATAAACGGTACAAATCCATTACATTATTATTCTATTCGTGCGTACTACGTATTGCATTTGTTGTCTTTAAGTTATGACACATATTTTAGCCAGATTCCAAAAAGAAAAACAAAACAAAAAACACATATAACTGTCAAAAAATGATTGTATATTGTATTGAGGGTCGATATTAAATTAATTCATCCTCTATTATGAGATAAAACAATGAACAAAATATATTGGTGCAGCATGTCTTTCATTTTTATTTTAAACGATTTCACGGTCCGTTGAACTTTATATGCTAAATCATTCGTGGCAACAACAATGAACTTGCACTACAATAAAAATAAAGTGCGTTATTTTCTATGCAGTTTCCCATTCACACTAAAAACCAGACACACATATCCGCTAATTTTAGCGGCATGTCTGTAATGTGGATGTGAGTTTTGTATTTACATTTATTTGAAGAGTTCCAGAAAGGTGGAAGTAGCCTGCTTCCTTCCGTTATCCAAACATTTCTATTATTAGGCACGTGCATAAAGCTGGGATTTTGTTAAGGGTACCAACCCCTCAGAATCCCTCTGAAATTTAAATCATCATGAAGGGTGCCTTGTGGGTGGTTGGTTAGTCTCCCCCGTAGCATCTTGCTTCTCCGATGATTTGACGTGTACGATGCGATAATGCATTAGGATTACTGGTATAAAAACTTTTGCTGAAGAATTGCCGGCTACTGTTTTAATGCAGTCGATTAAATCTTAAGACTACACGAAAAGTTTTACTTAAATAAATTCTTTAAATTTACTTGATATGATTGCTTAACACAATTATATTATTCAGGAATTTCTATCACGAGAATTATTGATCCATCCATATTAATTATCAAGTTCTTGGTGTTTTTAATTTTATTGTGCATCTAATATTTTATTTGTATATAAAATATATCACCGGTCCCAGCGTGTATCCACCATAGACCGCTGTCCATCTCTAGATTTTTGTACATCATTAATGTATATATGAAATGATATACAATTTATCCAACGTTTTTGTATAAAACGTGATTCGTATTAAATTATATTTATAGAAAAATCGTAAAATGTTTTTGCTCAAAAATGATTCAAAATATTCATTTTTATAAATAGAAACAACATTTAAATATGAATTAAATTAAAAATATAAAATTGTCCTTATTCAGTTCTATTTTTTTTTTCTATTTTGCGATTAAAATGTATCATGAAACGGTATAACCATGCAGTGACGTAGTGTCCATTCAACTTTGTGTTAATAGATATTGTAGGATGTATTTATTATATATAATAATTAGATTGGAGTATAAATTTAACTAAACTTTCGAAAAAGCCCCTGCTACCGGTACAGAAAAATTCCATTTTATTTAAAAACATTGCAGATTTATTTTTGAAATTATTGTCTGATAGAAGAAACCTAATTTAACGTTTGCATTTTGAACGACAAAAAGTTCAAAATAAAAAAAAATATAAATAACTCGTTTATACTATTAGTGAATTTTTAAATAACAAAGAAGTTTCATTTTCAATTCACTAAGGTGAGATAAAGAGACAATATAATGACTCGTGAAACATGGCAAGTGTCGTCGCTAAGCTACGCAGACGATGTGGTTGAAGTTGAGGAAATAAGTAAAAGAACAAAAATTGAGTAATGATAATAGTATTATAAAAAGTACTAAATATGTGTGAAAAATAAAAGAGTAACAATAACAGAATATGTCAATTTCATCTTGTACATATTTTTTAGGACGATATGAATTTCTACAAAACTGATTTTTTTTAACATGTACATCATTTTCTTCTATAATAGAAAACATACATTCGCCCATATATCGAATATTGTCAAAAGATTGCCAATCCAAAACTCCCTAATAACCTAAATACTTTGAACATCGGCATACTCTTTAGATATTTGCATAGTCATTGTTTAAAAGACACGTTGTATAAGACTTGCAAAGAGTTTTAACAATTATTCACTAACTGCCCAGATATGTGAAATCAAAACGTTTAAGAAAGATTTTCTAAAGCGTGCTATCGACAAATTAAACACCACTAACTTACCAAGCATTTGATGGGTTCGATAAAAACAAATAAAGTAGAATGATAGAAGGAAAAAAGCAATTAATGCTGTAAAAGCAAAGATATTGGAAATAACGTATATGTTAATCATAAGAATCAACAGTATGAACGTGTAATTGTGCAATCAGACTTGTACAGTGCAGATAGTAACTCTATCTGCACTGTACAAGTCTGTCGATTTAACTAATCGATGCCATAACATCGTAACTTCCATTATCTTATCAACTTGTCCCATATAATTTATTACTGCCACAGTAATGAGTTACAACAAACCTAAGAAAACCATTTATTCATACAATATTTGAAAGCTATCTTTCAGCTACTTATTTGGCTACCAAATAAGGCAACGCTCTTTGGTAAACCCCAAAAAGTGTTAATTCCCACAAAGTGCCGAGTATATTTACTATTCTTGTAGAACAGATTATGATCACTGTGCGAAAGCTTGACGGTTCAGATCAATTCTACTGTATATTAGGAGTTATAGATGTAACAAAAATTCAAGTAATGCCTTCGCGAATGAAATTCAAATTCAGCAACACTGACGCTCACTTATAATAATAATAATAATAATAATAATAATAATAATAATAATAATAATAATAATAATAATAATTTATTTGGACAGTAAGATCATACAAGTGACATGTTCTACTAGTAGAAATGCACCGCAAATAGTTATCACTTAGCTTAGTTAAAATCTTGGGACATGTCGATATCCTTCATATTTTCTTTACAAAACACATTTTTTTAAATTATAATATAGTTACATATTTACAATAAATTTATCTTTTCATTTCATTTTTGCTCTCCCTACTTGCTGCGCTACACCGTCTCCATATGGATGGCTGCAGAGCTTCGTATTCGGTGCACCAATCAATTTTCGATTTACATTCATCTTATTTGCTCTTTGTTTATTTTGTTATTTATATTGTACTATGTGTATTGTCTTTTTTAAATTTATTTTAAACTCTTTTTTAAGTTTCTCAGCATTTTAGTATTAAGATTTTAGTATTCTATTGGCACGATCTACAAAGTTACCTAGAGCTTGTCCGCCAATTAATCTACACCATGAATATTGCTTATGAGTGTATTATAAAAAAACAAGTTCTAATTTAGGAAGTGAATTTAAAAGTGTTTTTAAGATATAAGGAATCCTTAATATACATAAATTAAAAACTGCTAAAGTTTATAGGTAGCTACTAAAAATTCCAAAATCTTTTATACCCGGTCTTGCTTTGTTAAGAGTATCTCAACCTGCTTTTAATGTTCGAAAGCCTATGTATACTTTATTACGTATAATTTTCCATCAAATGTATTTAATACTGCTAAAGTTATTGTTTCCAATATTTAACTTTAAATCGCTTAAAATTCATTTTTCTTATGCAGAACGTTATCAAAAATTTAAAAAAAAATGCGAGGCTTATAATATAACACAAAATAAAGTAAATTACATAACTCTATTATTACTTATTATACATTTGTTATATAATATATATTTTAAAATACTTTAATCTCTAAAAACCATATAAATTCTCTTGATCAGTAATGCAGGGTATGTGGAAGGTTGGCTTCCTAAAAGACCCACCGAACGGGTCAAGGATTCTTCATCACGTTAAATATTTTTATCATAAAATCGTTTTTTAAATTATTTTAAAATAACTTTCATGTTTTATTTTATCGTATTTTATGCAACGGCAATGCACGGAAACTAAATTATAGTGCAATAACGAATATTGCAATTTCGCGTGTTTAAAAAAATCGGGCCAAAGTATAAAAATGAAATACGACATATAGGAGTATAGAAATTCCACTAGAAAAAATACGTTATACGTTAAATTGTTTTAATATATTTGTAGTGCTAAAAAAGGATAAGACTATGTATTGTGTATAAAATTTCGGTTTAAATAATTATTATTACTTGTCGCAGTGAATTTTTTATTAAATTAATTTTTAAATCGCTCATTTCTATTGAATAGGAAAATGTAAACAACATAGATAAGGGTTGTCAAAGAAAATATTACGGTTATGTTTACTTTCTCGGAGAATAGTACAATATTGTTGTTAAAAAAAAACAAACAAAAATCTGCTGTGTAACAGCGGAGAGATTTTATTAATACATTGCAAAAGTATTTTACCCTAGTTTAGTCGAAAAAAGAAAAAAAAAAAAAACGCAATTCTTCTCGTTGATAGGCATACATCCACAACTTACGTATGAAGTAAGTATTCTTTGCAACTAGAAATAGTGTTTATAGCGTTCTACCTCAATATCAACAGAATCATCCAAGTGAATCATTCGCACCCCTACTGCAGTAAATGCTAGAAACCATCATTAAACCAACAAAACTGATTCAATGTATTGATCAATAATTAAAAAAAAGAAAACAGAATTTCAAAAAATCTTTGAAGAAGATTTAAACAAATCACTGGTCAATGACACAATTTACATAAAATGTATAAATATATGTGAGAGGTGATAACGCAATGCAAGTTTTCAGGAATAAGCATCGTGTGCGCTGTTTTTTTTTTTTAAGAAATAAATGATCGACTCGAGATTAATATCCTCATCACAATTATGATTTGCCAGTCAATTTTCGTTGATCATCCATAGTGCTTTAAATGTTACAAAACAATTAACAGGTACTATGTTCCTTGCGTAATGGTATAATCTCAATAAAATATGTAAATAAATTTATTTAATTATTTTTTTAGTTATTAAAAAAACAGTTGTTCCTCTTTGGTAATAAAAATAACTAACACAAATTGATTAGAAACATAATTTTGAGCTACTTCGTTCTCAATACTAAAAATAATACAATTAAAACAACGAATGGAATTAATGTCATAGAATATATTTAATTAATATATTCATGCTTAATGATCAATCATTTATTATCTTAGTGCTAGAAATCAACAATTAATACTATTATTCGGTTATAATGAAGCCATGTTTATACTTTACGTTTTATAAAAATGACGTAATAGTATTCTAAATACTATTTTCTTTACAAGGTGAACGAGTTGACAGTTTCGGGTTCTCATTAATTTATTCCCACCACACAATTTCTCCAGATTAATTGAAAGAGATGGCCCCCATTATGTGTGATTGGTATATGACTATATCATATATGTATTTAATTTAATATGTTTAATACAAGAAGAACGCAGCAAAGAAATGTTATTGTTTAATAAATTTATCAAAATATGTACGTACAATTAAAAGGTGCGGCGTGAGAATATGTATGATGATTTTCAGGACGCTAGTGTATGAATCACTTTAGGTAGAATAAATAAAAAATAATTAAATGTAGTTTGGTCTAATTGATTTCTTTTTAAATTACATTTATTAAATAAGCACCTCGGTATATAGATTCTTCTATTTCTCCTCAAAAAATTAGTTATTGTCATTATTACTGTTCAAAACCCTCATCAATGTGTCCAGTTCCTTCCCCAACGAGCGCGTGGTTCGTTTTTCACATGCACTTCTGAATAAATATTTCCATAAAGCTATATATAGTTCGGAACCCTTAAAGGTAGTTTCTTGAAATCAACGAAATGTGAACATGTTTCTTAAAAATATTTGACAATCAAAAATAATAATTATTGTTATTATACTATACATTTTTTGATTGATTTTTCGTTTTTTAACTCAAAGTTTTACATAGTTAAATATAATAAAAAAATATTAAAATAATAATTCCAAAACAACCAATAATGATACATTAATTTAAACATTTAAAGCAGTGATTTTTAACCTCGGGAGTCGCGACCCAAATTTGGTTCGCGAGAAGTATTTGAGTGGGTCGCGAAAAAGTATCATTTTCCAACGCATTTTTAATATATTTGATAATATAATTTTAACCAATAAGTATATCACTTCGCTAGTATTGCCTTATCACTACTATTTATTCGCAAGTTCAGAGCTAATTCTCTTAATTTATGACCGGATTGTGTTTCTTTAAACAATACTATTTTTGAGATTTTATGAAGATTTTTACACATTTTAAGAGATTGTCGTACTTTCTGACAATTGTTTAAAATTTAATGATCGAATTTTGCACTTTTTATAACTTTATACTGGATTTCGGTTCTTTTTAATACTATTTTTAATATTTCAATGCTAAATTTTAGTCAGAATTTCGTGCTTACTGACAATTGTTTAAACCTTCAAAGCCGGATTTTGTTGTTTTGACATTTTGTAAACAGAATTGCCGTTTTCAATTGTTATAAATAAACACCGGATTATATGCAACTTAAAAACTCTAAAATATGCATAAAAAGGACAAAAATATGCATGAAAATAGCAAAAATATGCAACTATGTCTAACATATGTAAAAACAAATATGGTTTAGTCTTTTTATTGAAAAAACAAAATATAATAAAATTATTAATATGACTAATATTTGTTATTAATATTATTATTTGCATTATTATATTATTGAAATAATTAAATAAAAACAGTCTTTCGTTTTAACAATTTTTGTCTAAAAATAAGTAAAACATGCATAAAAACATAATATGAATGAAATATATAGTCCGGTCACTAGTTATAAATGTTTGATTATAAAAATATTTTAATACTTTATGACCAGATTTAACTTTTTATAAATACATTTTTGTTTTTTAACAGTTTATGACAATATATCTTACAATATATTTTATACTTTATTGTCAATATTTGCTATTTTATAAAATAAAATATAAATAAAATTTTGCACCTTTTACTAGATTATGGTCGGATTTTGCTATTTCTAAAAATATTTCATAGCCAGATTTTGAAATTTTATGGCCGGATGTTGGTGCTTTCCGACATTATTTTGATGTTTCAAGACAGGGTTTTGCTATTTTTGATTTTTTTTAATTGAAAAATTGTAATTTTCAACTGTTTTTAGCCGGATTTTGTTTTTTCTTCTATAATTTTGAAATTTTATATCTTGTTATTTTTGACATTATATAAATAGAATTTTTTTTAAAATAAAATTTGGAATTTTTATCAGTTTGCCAAATTTTGCTATCTATTTCTAACCATATTTTAAGATTTCATAAATTTATTTTATTAAGTTTACAACAGCTTATGTCCAAAATAAAAAAAAACTACTAACAGTTTAAGAACAAATGTTAGTGAATTTTGACAATATTTTGGTGTTTCAAAGCCGGATTTTGTTATATTTAACATTTTATAAATAGAATTATGCACTTTTTAAGATTTTATGGGCGGATTTTTGTGCTACTTGAAAATGAGATATTGTTGATGATTTATTAATAACATTTTGCACGTTTCAACAGTTTATCGCCAAATTTTTGTGCTTTCTAACAAATTTTTTGATGTTTCAAACCGGATTTTGCTAATTTTGACATTTAATGAATAGAATTTTAGATTTCTAACAGCTTTATAAAATATATTTTGGTACATTTTCAAAACATTTTAACATTTCATGACCAGATTTAGCGATTTTTGGCATTTATAAATTTTTGCACCTTTTAACAGTTTGTGGCTTGAGTTAGTGCTTTCTTTAATTTTCCTACAATTAGACTCATACAAAGCATCTAATAAAACTTTCGTGTTAGTAGTTTTTTTGATGATTCGTTCCTGTGGTCTCTGCCCGCACAGGTTTGGCCAAGATTTTTTTGAAACAACAAATGCTGCCCTGTCTCAGTGAACAGTGCTCATAGTCTCTAATGACGTGCAATCATTGCATGTGAAAGTTTCTCAATAAACCAACATGTAAGTAGACCGCATAGCAAAATATGCTTATTAATCTCTACCCGTTCTTCCAGTTTATGTCCATTGAGTAAACCTTCCTAGCCAGGTATTTGGTTAGTATCAACGCATTTCATAACTAATCCTAGTTGCTTTTGTCGTAAAAAATTCTAGATAGCTAAACCTCTAAAAACTAATACTGGGTTGCACCAATCCAATGGTCAAAACAATTATTTCAATTCCACCAAAGCAATTCTACATTCAGATCTCTAAATAATTCTTCAGCTCGTAAATGTTGTTTTAAACTGTTTTTATATAAAACAAAAAAATATTAAATAAATGATAAGTTATTTAATTGTATCGTATTGAATTATATTAAGAGGTTAGACACATTTATAAACAACCTGCCAAAATCGGCAAGTCATTTTTTTTTACGTGTTAATAAGCCCTCCGATTTAACCAACAGTTGTTGGTGCAACTGAAAACAAGTAAAAAGTGCAAGTATTATTTAAAAGTAGGGATGTACAAATAGTTCGTTTGGTCTATATTGGAAAATTTATGAGTTGTTTCCATTATTTCCAGATTTTGTTTACTGTTTCGTTCTTGTTGATAACTATTAATAAGTGCATGGTAACTGTTGTGAGCAGATATCCCAAATATTTTGATTGGTATGCCAATAACCACATTAATTTGATCATTTATTGACCTACTATAGAGTTCACTACAAAACATTTTCACGCAACAGTTTCATCATTCAAAACTTTTCTTTCGCCATTTTTTTTATAAATGAATGTTAATCTCTTAGTTATGTATGGCCTTTTAACTGTTTAAACTCCAAACAACCTTTCAACTGTTGCTTCTAATCCACATGCTGTTTTACACAATTCCCTTATCCTCCTTCTATCATTATAAAATATATTTGCTGTAGCCGTCTCCAAGTGCCTTCAGATTATACAGTGTCCGCTTATGGGTTTTTAAACTATGTGTTGGTCACTATCTTGTGTTTACAGAATTCGATCAATCTGGCATGTATACTCAGATAACAAAAACATTCTTTAGTGTCGCGTTAATCTTATTTGCTTTTACTCTATTATAAATAATACTTAAATACCTAATCACGCCATTCCCTTTTGGGGTAGACAATTGAAGTGTCGGGCAAACCGAGCCACAAAAAATACATGTGTATGGTATGTGTGGATGCGTATATGAGGTAAAGGATCCATTTCAAAAGAACTCTTTGTTGGGAACACCCATTTAACTCGTCATCGTTCCGGCCGTTACTTAACTTTCGTTAGCGCTTTTAATCATACATGTCCTCTATGCCATATTGCCGACTTTCTATTAGCTTATAAAAAGTTTCTTGCTCACAATCAAACCCACACACACTATTTCGCTTTTCCTTTTCTCTACTCACACGCAATTTCACTAGCACATCTTTATTCGGTGTACTGCTACGAGGGACACTGCCAAAGTTCGCGGAAAATGTAAAGCAAAACACAAATTACGTTATGTAAATCGCTTTATTGCTTCTTAAAATATTCTCCTTTAAAATCTGTACACTTTTGCATCCTATGAAACCAATCTTCAAAACAATCTTACCACTCTCAGCGAGATACCTCCAAAACAAGTGATTTAAATGCTTAAACGGCCTCTTCAAGCAATGAAAAACGCTCGCGCCATTTTATTTTTGATATGTCAAAATCGGAAACAGTCATTGAGCGATAAATCAGGCAAATATGGGCAATGAGCCATTCATTGGATGTTGTTACTGGCCAAAAACTCTACAGTTCGCTTGCATTGTCATGATAAACAATGATTCGCCGGTTTATGTTGTTCCTTCTGATTTCAGCGATAACTTCCGGCAAACAAATTGAAGTATACCAGACAGCATTAACTGTCCTTCGATCCTCTAATGCAACAGTTGCAACACACAGTTTTTCCGAAGAAACAAGCAATCATTCATTTCGAAACGCTTCGTGAACGCACCACTTTTGTGGGTTTAGATTCATTTTGAAACACCCGTACAGTCGATTGCTGTTTAGTTTCAGGCTCATATGATTATATCCAGAATTCGTCACCTGTTACGATGTTATATACCGAATTTGACATGCAAATGATCGTGCTAAATCGTTTGTATTTGTTTCGCTGCAATGCCTAAAGATGCCTCTATCTCACTATAAGTCACATGCCGATCTTACAAAATCATTTCACGCACAGCATTAATATTTTTCGCGACAAGAGAGGTGCATCAAACGTTGGTCTTCCACGCTTGTATTCTGCAAACCATTTGTAAACCTTAGTTTTGGATGGTGCTTCATCCCCAATAACGAACTAAGTTTTTCCACACATTGCTGCGATGTTAAACCGTATCGAAAATCATAAAAAATCATCACTCGGAAGTCACGATTCAAAATTTCCATTTTTCACACAATTATTACTCTCGTTAAATTTTGTTGAAACGAAACCGAGCAGTTTGAAATCGAACTTTCAACTGAACTATAGGTGAAAAACGTCAAATTTTACGAATATGACAATTGCAGAACGCTGGCAATACAGGCAGTTCTTGATTCCGCAAACTTTAGCAGTGCCCCTCGTAATTACCATTCAATCGACAATGATATTTATATATATTAAAATCTTCAACCAAAACTAAATGACACCAATAATAAAATATTTCTTAATAATTAATTGTATTTAATAATTTGGTGCTAGACAGCTTTTAAAGAAGACCGATATTCTTGCCGCTATTACTCAAAATAAATTGTTTAATAAAATAAACCTTCCCAGTTTCCATTTCTTTTCTTAAATTTTATATAATATAATCTGCATTATTTTATGTTGATTATTCCTACTATTCTTAGCAAATTTGTATAAGAACGTTGTAGCAATGTTAGCATTATTTGTTTGAATTGTTATTATTCGAGGTCAATGATTTCCACCAAAAAGTATTTCTACAATTTTCAATTAATTGCTACTAAATAGAGATCAATTACAGTTACTTACTTAACTTATAATTGTTCAGTTTATATAATAACATAAGCGAGAAGTGTTAACTAACATGTACATTTAATGCTATGAACTTCAGTACCCACTGTTCACGTTAATAGAAATTGGTAGTTACCTTATCATCCTTAGCAACTCCCCTTAACTGAAACATTACACTTGCCTTTTAGTCATTAATTGTCTGAATGCCTTTATATTTCAGTGATTGGATACATCCGGGAAGATTTCAAGCAGATTTATTTACAGTATTATAATATATGTTCTTTGATAATACATAACGATAGAACACAAAAGCACTTTGTCAATTTATTATCATGTTTGAGCAAATGGGGATAGTTTAGAAATATATATATATATATATATATAAATATATATGTATATATAATAATTGAGCAACCAGCACGGTATAATGCCCATTTTCCAGGAGTATGAACACACAACGATGCGTTGGTGAGCAAAGCCGAGTGGTGCAGTGTTTGCAAGGAAATACAAAAAAATAGGTTCGACACTTACAACGTATAAAAAATAATAAAATTGTTTATTAAATGTTATATAACATTTGTATAGGTTGAATATATATATGACACCGATGGCTCCTTGCATCATAGGCCCATTTCTTACGCATTAAGCAAGAAACCTATGCGATCACGATTGTCTCCAGCGTGGTCTCCAGCTATCGCCAACGTGGTCGCAATCGCGTTGGTATATTCGTTGCTATTGGAGTAGTCGTAGTATGTAGTTTTGTCTTGATTACAAAATCATTTCGAATTTTATAAACAAATGAATTTTGTATGCTCCATTAAAACGACAGTTGCTATATACCACAACAATGCATTTAATTAAAATTATATTGTACTTCTCTTACGAATACAGATTTAAATAGAAACAATTCCTCCGCAACGTGTTTTATTTTGTGGCGAATAATTTCAGCATTCTATTTTTAACAGTTGCTTTCTCGTCTGGAAATATCCACCTTCTTAATTTCACTACGTTAAATATTTAGTTGTCAAAGCGTCACATCGCTTCCGGTTGGTTACACGCCGATACCTTACAAACAACCCTCTTTTGATCAGGACTAATCCATCTAGAAGACAATGCTCTAATAATACGTAGTGGCATTTTCTCTCTAGCATATAACATAAATAATTATAATTATCATACTAAATAGTTAAGACAAAAAAAAAAGTGACTTAAAGTAGATTTATATATAGTCATAATTTAAAGTCGATTAAAAAAAGGTATCTAATAATACAAATTAACTTTAATACTATAGAGATGTGCCACTGAATAAATATTTTCAGACTGATAATTGGATTTATTTTAACTGTATTATGCCAGTTAAATAATAAACAAAGAATTTCTTGACAGTTTTGTAACACAAACTTATTGTTATAGATAAACATAATAATAAAGATTGGCAATTGAAATCAGTCGTAAAATCATGACGTATTTATACCTAATTGTTATTCAAACAAACACAAATATCAGATTACCAGAAATTCAATTTAAATGTTTTATTAGATGAAGGTCAACTTAGGGCTACTTTCTATATTAATGAAATTCAAGTCTTCTTAAAGGCGGGCGGGCCACAATTAACTAACTCTGAAATACTCAACTTAATTTAGTCCCGTCATTTAGGAAAAAAGGTGTCTTCGTATTATTACATTTTTATCTAAGCTATGTTCGCTGGTTAAAAAGAAAAACTAGCCATATTTAAATATTTTATATTATTGTCAATATTGAACTCTCATACTATTTTGTTTGTGTTATTTTAAAACATTTAACATAATGAGCACGTTATTAATTTATGGATAAGTTTAAGATTATATCTTAGTTTAATTTTTCAACATACATTCCAGAGATACAATTCTCGAATCTCGTACGTACGTACGTACTCTATGAACATTGCAAAACTGTAAAAAATAATATTATTCTGATTTAAATTAATTTGTATTGTGTTTAATTGGTCGTTCCATGTAAAGTCTAGATACTATTTTATGAAACGATGCAAGATACTGAAATAAAGTTTTTTACATTTTTAATTATTACATGAAACGCTGACTTGATGAAAAATTTCCAATTTTTGTACGTCTCGTATTAATTAATTTATAATAAAAGTACAAAAATCATATTTCTGCATGTGATACAAATTCAACTACACAAAACAAAAACGTAAATATTAAAACTTCATCAAACTCAAGAATGCTAATCTCATACATTGGTTCTCGAGTGATATCTTCTATTGTTTCCGTGCATATTTTTTGCACCATTTTATTATTTCTTAGTTAGAGTAGTAATACTTCTGTAGTCAAGTGAGCATCAATGCAATAATTTTAATTTCGCAGCGTATAAAAGCCATATATAATTAAATATTTTTCGCTGTTTCACAAATTTAAGAAAAATTGAATAGTTATGAAATTTAAGATTTGTCCATGTCAAAAATATAGAATGATGCATTTAGGCCACACTCCTTTTAATTTGGTTATCTCTTACATTATACAAGATGAGTCAGAGTTCACCTACGTGTGGGAGAGATGAAATGATGTCAAAATTAAAATGTAAAAAAGCCTGTTTTAGTTAAATACTGAAGCAGCCGAAACAATATACATATGTAATATTAAATGGTATTTGGTACACATCGTCTACGTTACTATGAAAATGATAATGCAACATTTACAAGGAATTGTTTAATGAACAGCACTCGTGGAATTTAGAGATTCCACACAAAATTACAGTTTCAAATCATACATAAGTTTTCAGTGAATTTTTGAATTGGAATTATTGCTAACATGCTCATTGATCCGGTCGTTTTTGAATACCATTTAACCGCAGACAGCTATTTAAATTTTCTAGAGGATAATTTGGGAGAACTGTTAGATGATGTCCCTCTGGTGATTAGACATGGTATGTGGTACCAGCACGATGACGCTCCTCCACACATTGAGTTAGTAAGACAATTTTTGAATTAACGATTAGAAGTATGTGTAATTGGTAGTGAAGAACTTTATTACACTTTTAAACTACATTTTGTCTAAAATTACGTACACTAAGTTGTGACTTCACGTCGTGGGATGTATAATCTACAACTCAAATTAAACTTTTTTGATACCTGATTTGCTAGCTAAATGACTCGCACTCACTCGCAGAGTAAGATTTGGCTCAGGAGATTTGCGAATTCAAACAAACAACCCATTTTATGGTAAAGTATTCTAAAGATTATTTATTTCAAAATCTAGCAGATTTTCATTCAACTACTAGTATAAAAAAATAACAAATGCAAAATCTCTACGAACAAGCAAATCGTATGTATGTTGCAAACAACTTGAATACTTATATATAGAAGAAAAACATATTTTTATTGTTAACTTTTTATTACTAAATAAACTATCAATAATAATGAATTTAACTATAATAAATTATGTATTTAAATTAGGTTTGCGTATAAATTATCTAAAATATATCACCCTATGCATTAAAGGTTGTTAACATTAAATTATTCTATACGGGAAGAGGAAACAATTATTTAAATTTATTAGTCTAAAAATTAAATTGATTTTGTGTGTAAAAAAAACATGTAGTTTATAAACACCAGGAATTTTTAAAAGCATTTGCATAATATAGCAATGTGCTCTATATTGCAACTCGTGCCTGATAAAATCTTAATAATTAATTTTTGTCTTACAAATTTTAATAAAATATAGAAGTAATACCTAAAACAAAAAAAAACAAATTTAGGCAGATTTATTATTTTACATAAATATACTCTTTTTTCTTTCATTCATTTAACAATGGCACTCAGATAAACTTGATGCACATGCATCGCGTGTATACGTTGCATCTATAAATAGTTTATTGATAACTATGTTCTGGCATGATTTTACTACGTTGTAACCGCACACACGTGCTATGTAGGGGTTGTGTGAACTAGAACTACCCTACTCTAAAACACACATTGCAGGTATAATCATACACATTAATTACAACGGTCTTTGAACACAAGCCTTAAAATAAACCATCCATATACATATCATATTAGCTTAAAATCGTTTTTATATACTACTACTTAATTTAATAGAAATGTCTAGAAGTGTGTAGATATTTTTTTAATAAATCATAATTTAAATATGAAACAAATATTACAAAAAAGTTACTTTAACCAGATTTAGAAAAAAAAAATGATCTAGTTTCTTCAAGATTGAATTTACTAGTAACCATTTCATTATTTTCATAAAACAAATAAAATCTCTTTAATTTAAATTCCAATAAAATGTAATTCAACAATGCTAAGAAGTTTAATTTATTACAGATAAAAGATACAATAAAAAAATAATACATAACTGAATGTATGTAATTAATTTAAAACGCAAAAAAAGTAATAGAAGTATGCCTAAATTAAGACACAGAAGCTAATGGTTTATATTTATAAACATAATCGTTACGTGTAAGTATAGTAACAAAACAAGAGATAAAAGAAAGCTTAAATATTAAGATAGAAATAGGTATATATGTTTATAGAATTTATTTTAAACTCAGTAGATTAAGCTGCAATAAAACGTCTACTACTAATCCATGCCACCCAAACTACAAAAAAGCGATCGTATTGGTAAAATTAATTAATTTAATACGAATTATTTATTGGTCTACGTGAGCAGAATATTGTTTAAGGAAATAGATATTTAGACCGTTTCATTTGTAAAATAGCAAGTAAGCCGTAGTAAGAATTTTACTTGTCTCCTGCCAAGACACGGGATGAAAATTAATTATTTAATATTTTAAAATTATTTAAAAATGTATAAAATTGTAACAAATTTTTTATCAGTTTTAAAAACTGCCGATTTTTTGTCTTGAACCGTATTCCCTAATATAAAATGTACATGTAAACTGAATGAGAACGTAAGTTCACTGGCATAAGATTACTACATTTAAAGGTCACTAAGACGGTCTTAATCGGCTGTAAATCTTATTTACCTCGCAAAATTGTTTCAATTTTGACACGGCACAAAATAATCTAATAGCGTTAGATCAAGACATCGTGGTGGCCTTTTAACAGGTCCGTTTTGACCAACCCATCAATTAATGATATGTTTAAATAATCAATGACAATATAAACAAAGTGGCAATCAAAATGTCTTCTAGCTTATACATATTAATTTGCAAATGCAAGAAAGCTTTGTTGGTAAAAAAATTACCGATCGATTATCACCAAGAAAACCACACCCGACATTTAATAAAAAGGTTGGTAATGTGTAATACCAGTCGCATGAGAGTTTTCTTCGTTCCAAGTATGGGTGTTTCAAATATTAGTAACACCATTTCTTGTAGCATGATTCATCGATAACCAGCTGGCAGCTCATGAAGTTAGGATCACGTGTGCATTGTCGAATTAACCAATTAAAAAAAATGCGCTTATTGTAGTCTACTGCTAACAAATACTGCACAGGCGTAACCTGAAAAGAATAAAATTGTTACTCGCGCAACGTTCGCCATACGCTTGCAGGTGAAACATTGAAACAATTCAATATCAATTCTTCAGCGTTTGCAGTTCGTCGAAATCTTTGCCGACCACAATTTATTCGTTGAAGTTTTAGCGTCTCAGTTTCCAGAAGACGTATTTCAGTGGTTTTACAATTTGGTACCCTAAATTTTTCATGATATCTTCGAACAGCGGCATTTTTATGTACCTTGCCAGACATTAAACAACAATATTTTTATCAAAATTTCAGATAGTATGTAAATTGATGTTGATGGATCGAGAGATAAGAAGAACGACAGAGATTACTACCTGGACTCCCTAAAAACACTACAAAACGTGAAAATCGGGCTCTCAACAACAAAAGCAATTGAAGATGTCTGGAGAAACATAACTAACCAAAGAATCTCCGATCAGATTACCGAAGAATTCAATCATTTGGTCTTAAGTAGTACCGCTCTTTCTTTTGTTTACCATTGACTCCTCACAGTAAAAGGAGCCGTCTGGAATGATGCGATGAAAGACTAGCGACAAATCAAAATTTTCTTTTTTCTTTGTATGTCCACAATAGTAGTAAGGTGGTTAGACGTCGCCGAGTTAAACAAAAATGGCTTGACCATCGTCAGCCTCCCCCCCCCCCACTCACTTTACCTAATGTTGAGGTCCCTCGGGCTTAGATTGACAATTTGATGTCTAACATGTATAGGCTTAGTGCTTCAGAAATCGTGAAAGATCAACTCATTATTAAAATTTAAATAAATTTTTAATAATTTCTTAAAATTGAGCTACAGGTTGTTGGTGTTCTGCTACTTTTGTTTACATATTTAAAAAAGATTAGAAACTGGATAATTCAGAATGAGCTCGAATAAAACTATAAGGTACACATTGACTGTAACCGCAGCACCTGCGTCGTTCTCAAAAAAGTAAGGTCCCATGACTCCGCCGACCCAAAAACCGCACCAAACAGTAACTCGTTGAGAATAAAAAGGTTCCTCAACTATTGTTCTAGAATTTTCGAAACCCCAGTTCTGTCTATTGACAAACCCTCTAAGATTAAAATAGGCTTCCTCGCTAAAGATGATTTTCTAAAAAAGTCAGAATTCACTCCCTGCATTTCCAGCACCCAAAAAACAAAGTTCGGCAATGTTCATGACTAGCTTCAATTTCTGCGTCAGCTGCACTTCACCGTGTCTATAATGAATTTTCATTATTTCTATATGTTGTTGGAACGTGTATCGTACCATTTCCTTAAATCGTATAGTTTGTAAGGACAAATGTGAAAGATTCAAGGATTGCTATTCAACTGATCCTCAAAATTTAAAATGGCACTTCTTATTGGAAAGCCCTAGGGAAACCCCTATATTTCGATCCAAACCCGTTCAAGTATATTTAAAATTTAAACTTGTAATCATATAAAACTCAAACGCAATAAAAAAACATTTACACTAGTGTAGAAAACTGCCTGCTACTTGTTGTACCCACAAAGTAGTAATCACCAGCAATAAAAAAGTTAAAGCACACAATTGATAAAATTACAGAACCTGTGTTGAATGTCGCAAGAGTATATTCTCAAATTAATATAAAAACATAAAGATCTCATAAGTGAAATGACGGCATCAAGATTTTCAGCATATCTTTCGTATATACTATCAGTGGCTTTTATGAAGTTTCTGACTAGTCTACCTAAAAATCCTAGTTGATGATACGGTTTACTAATTGCTACTTTTTATTTTCAAGGACTTGTGTTCCATGTACGCTAAGACCGAGTAGTAGTAGTAATGCAATAACAATATTTAACCCTTGCGCTACTTGAGTCTATTTGACCCAAATCAAAAAATAAATGTTTATATGTTCATTGTTTTATTTTTCTTTGAAATTTTTTGACAATTACTTATCAAATTAAAAAAAAAAAAAAATTTCATTTTGTAAGCGCAAAATAAATTAGTTACATTTGTGTCACTCGAGTCATATAGAACCCAATGTTATAATTTGCGATATTAGTTTTGTATTATAAAAATATGTTTATTGTTAATGTTGTAAAATTCGGACACTAAAATTGCACGTCGGTATAAAATTCGAAGAAATAGTGCAATTATAAGAAGGACCCTAGTGCTAACCTTCTTCCTGCTATTATCATAGTATATGATACTAGAAACTTTTTTTGTGAGTCTGTTCTTAGATATCAGATTAGAAGTAGATTAAATTTATTAACGTAACTATTTTCATAAATTTCGGAAAAACAAAAAATAGATAAATATTGACATAAATAATAATTTGATCACTTACATTTATATTATTATTATAAATTTACAAAGCAATATTTTTGACAAAAACTTTTATTTAAAATTTTGAATTTTTGTACATCTAAATTAATTTTTTGATTTGATTTTTAATTTTTATATTTTGTAATATCTAATAGTCATATTAAATATGATATATAAAATTATTGTTATTTTTTTTTTACTATTTCTGGTACTAATAATAATTTTTACAGTATGGTATTTAATATCAAATGTTTCCAGATAGAGAACAAGGGTATTAAATCAAATTTGGTAGTGTTAATTAGTTCGATAAGCAAGTGAGACATTTGACATAAAACTATCAAATCGTATTTTATACATATTAGAAATATCATGGGTCGCCTTAAACAAGATAACTTTATCAATGAAAGTTTAGATATATGTAGGTCAATATTTAAATAAATCAGTATTATACCATTTGAATATGTCGGGTATATTTAGGGTGAATATGTATATAAAACAATAATGAGAAAGTGAATGGGGCGGTATTAATTAACAAACAAAATCTGTAGAGGTAAATTTTATCTTCCCTTGTCTGTCCCCCTAATGGATCCAAATCGCATGTTATCCTATTGATTAATTGGAAAAGTTCCAGTAATTTGGGGAAGTGCTACAAAACAAAAACATTAGGGTAGAAGCGGAAATATGTAATAGTTCTGTCTAACGAACCCTACTGCATTTCGACACATATGGTGGTGCATGTGTTGCAATTTTAAGGGAAATAAATATTATATTGCCTATAATTTAGTCACTCGTTAAAAATGAATTATTTATTAGAGTAACAAACAAAATGGGAAACAGAATTTTATTCGGATATACTATATATTTTTCGATTTATTAATCATAATAAATTACTATTATACAAACACAGGTGAATCCCAGAATATATTTCGATGGCCAGACAAGTGCTTTACATTCTAAATATAGATTACTAACCAGACAAAGTACATTAACATTTACCAGTGAAACATATCCTGCCAAAAATAACAATATTTACATTCCGCTATTTCCCCAAGAATATGTATGTTTTTTATATGCTATATAGTAAATATACTTTACATACTTATTTCTATTTAAGGTGGAATGTTTAAATAATTGTGTGAATGTGTAATATATTGAATTAATTTGTTAATCAACAGGCAAAGCATATAAATTTACAGCTTAATAATATCTAATAATTATTTGGAGAGAAAAATTACAAAATATAATATGCTGCAATAAGAGTTCACTAAAATAAATTTATCAAAACGTATATTTTAATTTTTTCATTTACTAATATTGTTTGTTTGCTTTCGATTGCATTGCATAACCTAACTAAAGTTTGTGAATATTTATAGATTAAGTGTTCAAAAATAACATTGACAAGACAACCCGGTTAATTGCATTTAAATGGTGTAACAATTTGGTTCACACTAAATGAACTCACTATAGAAATCTTAAAACATACCTGCGCCAGACATAGCTAACAACATATTAATTTACGTAATGCAATAATTCATAAATACAAGTCAAAAGCGTATTAATGTATACAATTTAAATTTGTTATTATTGTTGTATGTTTTCATTCTAAAATTATGTTTATAAAAGATCCCGCAATGCGGAACATAATACATGTTTATTTATGTGCACTAATTCCACAACAAACCAATATTTATTTAGTTTCCACCTTTTCTGCTTATTTTAAGGGGAAAGTGATATTTGCTTTGGTATATAAACGTGCGGCGTATTATCAGTTTTCCGTTATGGTTTAACTAAAATTCCCCAAGTAATATCATATAAGTTTTTTATCAGTTGCGTGTTTCACGAGACATATATTTTTGGCCTCACAATAAATCAATCTTTAAAAAAACAACATATTTTTAGATTTCAGTTTGTACTAAAGTCTCTATAATGATGCGAGATATTATTCTACATCATAGATCACTTGGCTAATCTAGTCAGCATATATATTCGTATAGAAAGTAGACATCGCACCCATGCAATTACAATAAAACTGGAATTGAAAATATAATAAATAAATTTATATTTGGTACCTATTAATTTGATTGACAAAGTTCATAAGACTATAAAAACAGTGTTTTAAAGAGCAAGTAATCCCTTAAATTATTGTCTCCTTCATTTTTTATAGCATCATAGATGTAATTTTTTTAAAGTAATTCAGTTTTTATAATATAATCTTGTGCTTAATCGAAACATTTTACACTATATAACAAATACGCATGAGAATACTTTATACTCTTTATAGCATAAAATATCGATTGTGTTCATTATAAAATTTCTATGGAACCATGCACGAATGAAGAATTTTAGTAGGTAGTGGATTCAACGAACTGTTTAACGATCTGCACATACAAACACTTAAATTTTGATCTATTCTGCCCAATATTTGCTGCACAATAGTTCCATCTATGGCACGTGCTATTGGGAGCGGTTAGATCTTTGCTCCCGTCAGATTTTACGGATTGAGAACCCTCTATATAACTCTTACAGTTCACTGGGGACGAGGGTGTTTGGGGAGATGTGCAATAGTAGAGGGTGTATCAACAGCTATCAGACCTTAACAAAGTGCACTAAAATTGATGCTATAACGAAAACAAGAATCATAAAATTGTCATTCACTAAATGGAAAACGGAACTATATTGTACAGAATCGCATACAATATTTTTACTTATATTATAACTGTCTTTTTTTGTTGCTTCAAAAGAAAATAAAAATGCATACATGTTAACAAATAACATAAATAAATTATACTTATCACTTCAATAAAATCATACATGCATATGCGCGCGCCTAATCCTAATAATTTTGTTATGGATGATCCGACATTTAATTTTATAATAAGTCCGTCGTTATTAATTATTAATTTAAAATAAAAGTATAGTATGCCCATAGATATAGTGTCTTTACGACATGAGCTTAAATTATCTTAATAGATTATTTCATTAGCAACCAATTATGATTGTATTATATACCCGAAATATTTCAAAGGTGAAAATATTGTATATTTATATAATATTTTCACCCTTGAACATGGAGGTGTTATAAGCTATTTATAGTATATAATACAAACATAATTGTTTCCCCAAGGCGATTAGTAATGAATTAATCCGCTGAGATAATTCAAGCCCATATCGTAAAGACACTATATTTATGAGCATACTATAATAACATTTTAATATATGATATTGATAAAATGTAAATTGTACATAACAGAGCAGATGTTCAAAATGTGCACCTCCAGCCAAAATACCACATTCCAATCAATTCCTAATAGATTGCCGAACCCGTTCGAAAATAGCAGTACTGTGAATAACATTACAACTTTCTACAGGGAGTTTATAAATGAATGGGATTATGTAATCACTTTAAATGTGCCGCTTTTTTTAAATTGTTCACTAAACTATTTGTTTTGACAGATCAACTTTGACAGCTGTCAAGCAAACATATGAAAACATATGTAGTATAGTGGACGATTTTAATAAGGCGGCATATTTATAGTGATTACATAACCCCATTCATTTATAAACTCCCTGTACAATGCATATGTGAATAAGTGATTTTAAGTATCGCCACACAATAAAATCCAGAAGATTGTATTCAGATGACCACCGATAGACAAGAATGTGAAGATAGATCCCAGTCCTAAAAAAACAATCGGAATAAACGTTATTTAAAAAAACTCCGTACAATTAGTGCAAAATGTAGAAGAGTAATGTCGTCCATTAACCACTTACGCCTTCTAATTCAGTACATCAGCAAAAGAATTGGTTTGTTTCAGCGTTCAATCGCAGAGAGAGAGAGAAAATAATAATCGTCAATAAAGCCAACCATATAATTGTGGCATGTTTTTTTAGTTTTCATCAGATGTGGTTATTATAAAAATTCGTAATTCCATCTCATGAATACAGTGTCAGTTTAATGGAATGTTTGAAATGATTCGTAAACACCATTAGCAAAACTAACATTTACTTGTTGAGGTTCTGTTATGGATTTGTGACAGTTCCAAGTCTACCAGTGTTTTTTTTTTAATTTAGCAAAAGTTCTAGTTTCTTGTAAACGAACGTTTCAAAACATAGTAAACTTATTTGGATAACTATCTCAATTCATACGTCTAGCCTCTAATGCATTACCATTAGCTAATCCATATAATAAATGCATTTTAGCAATTTTACCATTTGCAAAAGCAGACATCATATAAGTTATAACTGAACACCAACAAAAGCCAAAAAATATGTTTAGACACACTGAGAAAATATGCACTTTCTAATTAATTTTGATAAGACAGTAGTTTGGCCAAAAAACACATATTAGGTCTGTTGCAACAACTTTGGCACAGCAAAACTTTTTTTAGAATGCATTTATGTAGATCTACGCCAAAATTGCACGAACGATTCAAGTGCTCACAGAACATTAATTCACAATACTGTGCAGCATTTGCCAGAGAAACTAAAACGCATATTTACAAAATCGTAGTACAGACTGTATTTTGAATTGGAATAAAAATATCGACTCTTAAAAATCTAATTTAATATAAAAAACCTCGAATTGGAAAACACTATATAAAATAATATTTCTATGCACGCTGAATCTGAATTTTTAGTGAGCTTATATAAAATAAAGATGGTAGACACCATTTGCTTCAGTACATTAAGCTGAGTTGGTGATAGTTACATTTGTACCAATACTATCTAGTTGAGTCTTTGCAAGCGTTTCAGTTATATATCTGCCTATATAGTAAGACAGATATTAATATTTATTTTATATTTAAGTGCAAACATATATTGCCAATGCAACTAATTTCCAAATAATTAAAGCAATTGTAAACTTTGTCTAGATAATAACATAACAAATAGTTTTAATAATATTAACTTTATAATGTGGTTAGCAATCCTACCAATCAATAAATCAACAAACAATATTTATATTAATATTCTTATAAAAGCAGAATAAATTAATTTATAGCTTGTAATATAACATGTTATTTGCACAACTTAATCAATCCTTTATTTACAAAAACATTTTTTTGTAAACAGATACTTACTACAAGTTCTTTTGTAAACACTACTGCGCACATAAAGAGGGTTGTAACTATTAATTACTACGCTGAAATGGAGTATTGTTTACCTAATACAATCCAATAACGAGAATACTTCTATTCAGACTGGATGGATAACATAATTTATTTCATTGTGAATAATTTCACATAGTAATGTAATCTTAATGTGATGTTCCATGATACCTATTTGTAATAGTACAATAGAAATGAAAGACAATAGAATTTTATATGTTAAGATATAATACAATTCATTTATAAGACAACTGGTTAATAAAATATATTTTTTTCTTAATGTGGATCTCGATCATTATCAACTTAAATAGAATAACTTTTCAAAAGTAATCAATACTTTTTGCAGTAAAATCTTAAGAATACAACATTAAACATTAAAAACCTTAAAAAATCAGTTATGACAAATCCATTGTACTCGGCACGTAATTGATATTTTTAAGCTATTTTGTTTTTGATATTTAGTAATTACACTGTAACGGTACGAGATATTGTAGTCTAGACACCCTAGACAAATAAAAATGCGCCTGACCACAATCGCGTTTAAATTCAGAAATTCTGATATTTTCAATTGCAATTGGCAAAAACAGTCTGTGTATAAACGTTCTTTTTTATTGCAATCTATAAAACGTTTCGGCAAATGTCTCCCTTCATTAACAACCTACTCTCTTCATAGATATTTATAATTTTTAGTATTTCATAATTATTTTTTTTTTACTTTTACTGGTGAATATTATATAAAAACCTGTACTTCTATTGCCATCTGCCTTTTAGTTGTAATAATGGGGCAGATAGCTGCAATTTAAGAGTGTTTGTATTATTGTATTCATTCTCTCGATTAATAATCATTCATATAGAATTCAAAGCAATAAATTGAAGAGATTTTGAAAAAACATGCGTTGTTTATACAATAAAGCCCATGTGCATTATCGCTTTAATACATCAATCATAATAAATTCAATTTTTATTTCATAACTCACGATTCTCTCATTCAGACTTTGAGTAGGAAGCGTTATAATTAATATGGGTATTTACTTTTGGCTGTAACCATAAATACATTTAGAATACATTTTTTTAAATAAAAATGAGTTTACTTGTAAAAATAAAATTACATATAATTTTTCACTTCACAATAGGTACGAGATAAATTACATTGAACTAATAAAGTGCATTTCAATTTATAAGAGCAACTGTCGGATGTATGTTGATATGTACAGCTGTTTGTACCACCCCACATTGGGAGCGTGCACAATAAGCAAAATATCCACTGGAAATGTATAAATCCAACATACCGTTAAAAACACGCACACATGCATAGCACACCTTTCCATGAATGTGGTTTTAAATACTCATGTTTAATGCTTATCTTAAAACTCTTTCAGATTTTCAGAATTGTTGTTTTCAGCTGTTCGAGAACGATATATAAAAGAGAGAAAAAAAGTTAAGATCTAAAATAAATATAGAAAAATTATTGTGAGCGTTATGATATTATTTATTAAATATTAACACATGTACAAAAATTATCTATTTATGTATAAGTTGCCTAAATAAATAATGAATAATAAACCATATACATGATCATTTATTATAAAAATAGTACTGATGCAATAATATAAATGCAATATAACTATAATATAAATTTAATGATGAAATGCTTTATATTATGTTTGTTTAATCAAGGTTGAAGATGTATGTTTACCATTTACAATAGGCTAATCCTCGCCAATTTCTCCCTGTTTTATGTGTATTGTTTATATTGAAAAAATAAAGATTATTATATTATTAAAATTTAATAGCATGTGTTACAGAGTCAGAATGATGTCCATTCATTTCCCGAGACAGTTTATAAAGGACATTTATGTAAACATCCAAAGAAAAACTTTCTTTGAATGGTATCATTTATATTGACAAAACTCTATTTGCTATATAAATACGAATGTAGGTCAAACTCGCTTATGGATTTGTTCAACATTATTCGATGTATATTTTACAGAGTGGCTTTTAGACATTCTCAGCTTTTGCAATAAAAATATATATGAAAGGTAATGTTATCTATATACATATAATTGATTAGATTTGTTTTCCCTCTCCTAGATGTGTGTACATGGTATATTGCCGGTCATTAATCCAGTGTTGTCCGTGAATTTTTTGTTTAGTCTTATTTTGGAGGTGCGTTTTTATTTTTTATTTTATATATTAGTTTTCATTTTTATTTTTTCAGTAATGCCTGTTTCGTAAATTAATTTGCATACTTCGTCTTCTTTTTTTTCTTCTAAAATTTCAAAATGTGATAATTAGGAATTACATAATATGCCACATCGACATAAAAATACCTTTGAATTTCAACTAGTGAAACCCAAAGAGCTCTATAACTAGAGATTCCAAGCTGCCGTTTAAACAAGGTATAAGCAGCGTACGTTTCTCGGTATCTCCGCCTTTGTCGCACCATACGTTTCTTTATCACATACAATGTAACGCCGTACGCGTGAAGGGGGCGGGGTTTAAAGAGGCGCTTAATCATTAGTAGAGCGAGGGAGAGGGTACAGTGTTGTGCAAAAAGAACAGAGATACCAAATTGTACGGCAGAACGCTGACTTGGAATCTAGTAACAGAACTCTTTGGTGAAACCACACTCGCTAAAACTATCATATTGAAGATTAAGATTAGATTTAATCAGTCTGTGAACATTGACTTTGAATATTTGTGGCTTATAAGTCTCGGGAAAAATAAATTTGGAAGTTTATTCCATTTGTTGATAGTCCTGCTAAAGAAATCTCTCTTAAAAGTTTCGGTCCTACATCTCTGAACTGTCAGTGAATATTTGTTAGAATTCCTAGCAAGCCTTGCATTTCGTAGAGATAATGCAAAGTAATTAGCCAATTTTGGATCGGCAATAATCCGAATAGCTTCGTTGTTTAGTTTAATATTTAGTACTGATGATACCGCGGATTTTGATTTTAAAACAGTAAGAAGTTGAGTTTTTTTAGTTAAAATTGACCCTGTTGGGAGTGCCATTTCTAACCTAGAAATGCAATATTTGTCGATATGATCTTTGGAAAGTATGAAGTATAAAGAGTGCTATCATCTGCAAAAACAATGAATAGAATTGAACTTTTAGTTATTTGAAAAAGTTCATTAATGTAAATCAAAAATTAAAGTTGGCAAAAAAACCTTGAGGAACACCAGCATTTATGATTTTGGGGTCAGAGTTAAAGATATCTTTTGACAACCCGTTGCCTAAAACGAATTGGACCCATTATTTTTCCAATAGCGGGCATTGTAGGTACAGCAATGAGAATATTATATTATAATATAATAGTAGAGTTAGATGCAAAAATATCTACTTTTTCTTTTGGATTACTAATTAGATTGTTTCGATCATTTCGAAGAGAAAGTATTGTGAAGATTTGTACTACCTTGCAATAATTTTTTTGTTTATCAAAAGCTGAAAAATTCTATTAGCTATGTTTCGCCAATCCTATCTTTTTCAGATTGTATTAGATTGTCACAATAATTACGAGCTAACTTGTAATTCTTTTTAGTCTGTTCGAAACGATTACTGATGTGTTTCTTAAATGCTTTTTCCTTCTTATTACTGCCTATTTTGTCTGAATTAAAAACAAGTACTTTAGTTTTGGTTTAATAACAGAGAACGGAACAAATGTTTCGATGACATTTTAAATAGTTTTTGTAAGATTTTTTAAGATAACTATCAAAATCAAAATTATTAAAAAAATCTTTCATTTTTACTATGCTCATCATAGAATAATGATAGATAAGGAGTGGTTTATATTTGGTAGTAGTAGGAAAAGAAGTTTTAACAACAGAAGTAAGAAGTGAATGATCAGAATTTCCTACAGCAGCCTCAACATTAGTTGTTGTAATCTCTGGAAAGATACAAATCTAATAAGCTTAGTTCACCAAGAAATCCATCACAAGAAAAATATGTGAGTTGCTGAACAAGTTGGGTAAGATTATGAGAAGCAGCAAAAATCATAGCTTGTTGTCCGGATAGTGTCAGTATTATGTACATTAAAATCTCCTAACAAAATTATTTCAACTTTTCTATAATTACCTTGAAAAAGCTTGTCAATAAATTCTTATCGAGAAGATTTAGTTTAAGAAATAAGCTTTTATAACCAATGCCTTGAATTTCGTACATCATCAGTCTAGAATATGCTTGTTGTTTGTGGATGTAGGTACAAACAACCTATTGGTCAGCAAATAAATGTTCAAGATAATATTCGGAATCTACTAGATTAAAGCAATCTGGATTTTTATTGTTTACTTTGGTTTCCTTCAAAAAGAAAATATGGGGTCTCCTATGTTCAAGATGTTGATAAACAGAATGTAAATTCTTTTTTAGATCGCAAATATTAGAAAAATTAACTTTTAAGCCACAAAGTCAATGTCAATTTTTGGTTGATTAAATTGGTCAGTGAAACAGGCAAGGTCTTGTTCCGCCAGTTTAACTGTAACAATGTCTTTGCCAAGTCGTTACCAGATGGGCTCTGAAAATTTAGCTTCAGCTGCCCACCATAGCATCGGCCACTCGATGTTATTGCTGTATTGTTCGTTGTAACAACTAATAGAGTAGACCATCCACACAGTTTTTAGCTGCTAACGGCAAGTGTTCAAATATCGTCCGATGTTGGCCTATTTAGCCAATATACCACAAGCAAGAAAGCTTGCACTATTCCAACCAAGTCAGTATCGCCTTGTAGGCCAGTATACTGTTGCTACCACTAGGAGGTAAGGCCTACATGTCTTTTTTTTGTATATATATATATATATATATATATATATATATATATATATATATATATATATATTAAATAATAAATTTTAGCAGTGTGTGTTACTGTTGCTGCATTTTCGTTTAGTAGTTTGTTGATATGTGTATCCCATGTTAACTTATTCCCAATTATTTTGTCTGTTTTGTTTTTTAGTAATAAGTATTTTTATGATATTATCTTTTGTTTTTTTTTTTAACATATTACCATATATGTTCATTTATTGTTTGTATGTATTGTAGTAACATTAGGCAATTTCTTAAAGTCTTCATTAATGTTTCTTTCTTTCTTCCATGATATACAAGAGAAGTTTTTGTTATCTACCTAGCGATGAAAACAAAAATTTACTTTTCAACGTAATGACCATTAACACTCACACACTTATTCCAACGTTTATCTAGAAACGCTATGACGTCGAAAAACATTCTTTTCTTAATTCTGCAAAATACGTCTTTAAAGCGTGCAAGCCTGTAGTTGTCGTGCAGAAGCAGAGTTTTCTGAGCATAATTAAGGAGTATTTTTTCGTGTACAGAAACTCAATTAAGAAAATCCAACCGTCGTCCCAGAAGACAGTAGCAAAAAATCGTCTTATGCCTTATGAACACATTGCATAAGCTCTTGTTTTGTAGAAGAACCCCAGTGGTGTACCTAGGTCTCATACCTAGTTACAATTCTATAAAAGAAGTCATCTTGGGATAAAGCAGTCAAATTCTCATCGAAAATATGTGGTGGTCTACACAGTTTTTGTTCGGACTGAGCAACTTGGGAATCCATCGTGCCAATACTTTGCTCTTTCCCAAATTTGTACGTAAAATTTTATAAACATTCGCTTCTGATACTCCTACTTTTCTAAAAATAACTGATAGTTTCACGCAGAAGTCAACCAACTTAAGCTATTCCATGACAAGGAAATAAATGGGTTCCTGAATGTTCATGCAAACAATTTTGACATGTGAATGTAAAACTCTTATGTAAGAATTCAAACTTAAGCAATGCATGTGTAGTATTATTACAATGGTAAAACCAAAATCATAATGTTAAACGTTGTTACAAAACAAGACTAAGATTGTTTATGTTGTTAGAATACAAATCCTAGCAAATGTCCAAGTCCGGTATCACACTATGATTTTAAATGAGTGGCGACACATATATGCGTCTTCAACGGATTTCACAGGACCGTTTCGAACTCATAGTGTGTCACCGGACTAAACCTATTATGAAAATGAGAGATCGAAAAAACCACATTTCATGCTCTACGTGAATAATTTAGTGCTTAAAATCAACCTTCCAAGCGCACAATTTGGAATTTGATCCAAAAGTTTGAGCAAATTGAATCCGTAACTAACGCCAATAGAATAGTATCTCAACATTCTAGTAGCGGTCGTTCTGTGCATAATATTGAAAAAGTTCGTTAAAGTAGAAACATCAATTCGTCATCGATCGCAGTAACTGAGCCTTACGTACTCCACTACGCAACAAATTTTTACTATAGTTACACTTATACCTCAAAATGATTTGCAGCGTCCTGTGTTTGCCAAATGAATGCAGCAATAAAAACTAGATTTTTGCAATCCTCTTTAGTGATGAGGCACATTTTCATCTAAGCGGCTACGAAAACAAGCAGAACTGCCGTATTTTAAGATTAGAAAATCCAAGAAAGATCTTTGAAAAAAAAAATCTTTCCTTGTAGTCTAGTGACATAATCAACCCGTATTTTTTTAAACAATGCGTAAATGATGTTACAATCAATTCAGTTCGCTATCGGAGCATGATTACAGTATTTTTATGGGACCATTTGGAAGATGATATTAATATCGAAGATCTTTGGTTTCAACAAGACGGTGCCACCAGTCGAACAGCAGAAAGAAAGTTTCCAGGCCGCGTCATCTCAAAGAATGGCAATATCTATTTGCCGCCGAGATTGTGCGATATTACTCCTTAGATTTCTGCATTTAGAATTATTTGAAAATTATAGTTTACAAAAGCAAAACAAACACCATTGCAGATGTTTTCTTTTATACGTTCATGTGGAAACGAAATCTAAATTACCCTTTATAAAGACTGAAGTTAAGAATGATATAGAAACTTCTAAACACTTTAACGTCTTTCTTCTTCTTGTAACCGTGTCCGTTAACGAACGTTGGCTATTATTATTTTATTACTTGCCGCCCGGAACAGGGATGTCGTGGATTTATTGAACCAGTCTCTTAAATTTTTTAGCCCCGAAATTCTTCTACGACCTGGAGCTCTTCTTCCCGCTATTTTACCTTGTATTATTAGGTGTAATACGTTGTAGCGTTCGGGATGTCGCATAACATGACCAAAGTATTTAAGTTTTCTGGTTTTTATTGTTGTTATCATTTCTTTTTCTTTTGACATGCGGTTTAAGACTTCCTCATTGGCTCCCTCCAACTTATACGCAATATTCTTCGGTACACCCACATTTCGAAGGCCTCCATTTTTTTAGCAAAATTTCTTTCGCACTTTAACTAAGAAATGAAATCATTCTGAATTGTACATTTTGTGCTCCCAATCCATTTTTTTTTTTACATTTATATCAACATAGGATGAACGACATACATCTAAGTAAAAATTTTAAGGTTAGAGATCCAAAAAAATATAGTTTTCAAGAAATTCACAGTTCACATTCACAAAATCCGATTAGAGTAATCACCTAAAAATAACTACAGTAAAACAAAAATATATTTATAAACAAAGCCATATTTTACAGATAAAGTGTACAAGTTAATAATCTTCTCTGCCTCTTGACATTGTATGTAAAAACTGATTTTTAATTATTCATTAATCATTTTGATTGCTGTAGTATTTGAGCTCGCAAAATTGGACTTCAGATCTTGATGATGTCAAAATTAGTGATTACGAGCACAGATTATTTTTTTAGATGATCGGTTTTATTTTCTCTAGATTTTAAGATAAGGAAGTGGGATATCCATTTTAATTATTCAATGTGTATTGATTACAAATGACTAATTTTGGCAGTTTGTAAAAATAATAAAAAAGTAATATTACAATTCTTCTTTTTATATTCTCAAATTTAGAGTTAAAATTTAAATTTATGATTGCCTTTATCAATTCTAAATTAATTTCAGGCAATAAAAACCAATTTACAATTATTTCATAATAAACTAAACTTTTTATTATTTTACATTAGAAGTAGAAACAGTTTCCATTTCAATCCAATAATTTGCTTTGTCACATATAGTTAGATAAAAATAACAAACACATATCAAGATGTCGAAAATAAGTAATTTTACATTGTTTGATGATTTGGCAGTGGAACCTGATGATTTGGCAGTAAAATTACACTTTAATACGTTAATATTAATTACTTTAATTGCCGATATAATAAAAATATTAAAGAAAATAAAAATAAAATAATGGCTATCGCTAAATTGTCCTAAAGAAAAAATAATTTAAATTACGTATGTGAATTTTTAAATAGTCCGATATTAATATTTGGTTATACCTATCTAAACAAAATTTTGATAAACATTTGAAGCCTAACTGTAAAATAGATATAAAGAATATTTAAAATATCATAAAACATTAAAATTCAATCAATAATATTAATCTGCACACATATACACACATTTTCCTGAACCGACTGAGTCACTGAGGGTCCGTTGTTCCCCAAGAGATTTTTAACCCAAGTTGTATATGCCAAAAGTGGCAGATCGATACGACTGGACTGGACACACGGGTGGTTTTTAACACACGGTATATATAATATATGTGGTATTAATTTGCATACTGTTAATAAACAATTTTTGCAACGCAGCAGTGCATAAACACTACTTGTGTTAGTAAACGTTCTGTGTTACGGAGATAGCAAAATATACCCTTTTAAATAATATTTCCCTAATTGCTGCATGCAAATTTTATCTAGTATGGCGGACAGCAACAAAACTCACGTGCCATTCTGCACAACCCCAGTATTAAGATAAACACCCCCTGCATTAAAGCTACTAGGGTGCTCTGCAGGAGGGCACATGGCCATAATGTAGTTAGTGATAATACGAATATATTAAACTTTCAAATCAAAATTAGATTTGTATTTATCATTTCAAAATGTACAAACAAAATTAATAATTATGATGTAAATAGAATAGTATTAATAAAATTGAATTACTTGTTCATTTTCAAACATACTGTGAATTGTAAAACAATACGTGCACAATGGGTACATATATAAATAGGTCTTATACACACATGCTTCCTTAGTTGAATTATAAATTACATCTTTGAATAACATTTTATACTGGTGCAAGCATGTTCCAGTTCCTATTTCAAAAATATTTTTTACAAAAGATGCCGACTTATGCACATGAATTATTTTATTATGGTAGTGTGATGTATTTCATCAGCAAGCAGATTAATTAAACCTTACGCAATACATAAAAAAATCGATTTTAGAATTATGTTTCTGTATACAATGTAACACTCACTCGTAGAACCTAACTATTAATGAAGTTAATTTAAAGCATTTATGTCACGCACATTCTAGTAATCAGTTACAATAAATATATTTTTTGTTTCCCTTGTGTTAATAAATATATTTGTTGTTATTTCGAATTACATACATTCATTTTATCAAAAATAAAATAGTTGATAGAATTCGGCTGATAATACAATACAAGATGTTAAAAAAAAGTAAAATATTTAAGGGAGTACGAACCACAACAAACAAAAGTCTTAATAAACATGGGTTGTCATAGCAACGGTTTCAGAGATATGGAACATTATTTATTTTTATATAGTAGCATACACTAATGATTTCAAATATCCCCAAAGAAAAAAATCAAGAGGGTTTAATTCAACCACCTCTTCCTATCCACTTATGTGGAAAAGATTGGTCTAAATGCTCTCTAACGGCAATGAAAAAATGAGCTGGAGCACCATCATGCTGGAACCACATTTGTTGCCTGTGAGCCAAAAGAATGTCATCCAAAAGATCATACATTGTATTCTGCAGAAAGTTGAGATAAGCAGCACCTGTTAATCGGTTTGGTAAAACAGGACCTAAAAACCTGTCGCCTACAATACCCAACCAAATGTTTAATAAAAAACGTGTCCGATGTCCACATTCAATTACAACATGGAGATTTTCGTCGTCCCAACGATGTGCATTATAAAAATTAACAACTCCTTCATTCGTAAAAAGAATTTTGGCAAGAAACTGCGGGTCTTCATCATCCTTGCGTAGAAACCAGCAACAAAAAAACAAACGTGCCTGATGATCAGTTAAATCTAAGGCCTGTACTCGTTCTCCAAACAAAAGTAGCACCAATTCCTACCTCGGCTGATATTCTCCGCACACTCGTCCCTGGATTATGCTCTATACGTGCTATAATTTCTTGCTCTGCTGTAGGAGTAGATACCGACCTTGGCCTGCCGGAAAGGTAGCACTGTTTTCGAAGTGAACCAGTATCTCTCAATCTCTTGTAAATTCTTCTAAACATACGATGTGAAGGAATCTGGCAATTTTAATAAGCTTCTACATAAAGACGTCTCGTTTTGGTGGCAATCCCATTAGCACAACCATACATGAAATGCATGTCGGCTAGTTCTGCATTAGAGTAATCAGCCATAGCAATGAAAACTTGTGCACTAACAACAACTGTCAAATACTGAATGTTTATTTAAGAAAACATCAGCCAACTATGATAAGAAAATGCACGTTTTTGCAAAATAAAAATGAAGAAAAAAAGAATAATGTTCCATATCTCCGAAACCGTTGCTATGACAACATGTTTATTAAGACTTTTTTGTTTGTTGTGGTTCGTACTACCACCCCCTTTAATATTTTACATTCTTTTCATTCTTTTTTGAACACCCTGTATTATAACTACTTTACAAACTTATTTCAAATGCATAAGTTCGATATGAAACAAACTTGGAGCACAATAAATGATGCCCCTTAGAAGAAAAACAGGAGTTTGCACCGTGAATTAAATTTTATAAAATATTTAAAGATAGCGAACAAAATACTGCAGACAACTTTGCCGCAGTCTTCTCAGAACAAATAATAACCATAATGCATGCATATAATGATTCCGTTTTATTTTCTCGTAAATACTCCGATGATATAAATGCCCTGATCATTTAAATACAAAGATCAACTCATTTTAGAGTTGTCCTCTAAGCTGTTATCAACATCTTTGAAACAAATAAACCACGTTTGGCATGCAACAAAGAAGCGAATGCTAACCGTTTCTTCGCCGACAGGTTCCTTGATATTGCAAAATGACTGGTTTCTACCTTTTGTTGTAGCGATACTGCAGGATGAGGCGTATTCTTGTAGGGTTTTCGATGCTAATCATATTAAAAAATTATTATGAAAAAAGTCAATTAAACACCACACGATGCACAAAAAACGGCAAATAATTATCCATCAACTTAATACAATACACAGTACACCCCTAAAATCTTTTAACAAAACAAGAGTCCATGCATTGGGTTCATAACGACTCTCTACTACCTAAGTAGGTAAAGACGCAATTTTCTGTGATGACCACAGTTTTTTTTTTGGGAAGCTAAAGAGATTCTCTAAATTGAGTATATGCTCAAAGAAACCACAATAAGCGGAAATATATACAAAGACAGAATTAAGAACTTCAATGCGGCTATATTTAAAAAAAATACTTTACAATTATGTTTAAATACTCTGCTTTTGATAACTACTGGGTGCATAAATCACGAACTGTTCAAGAAGTAGCCAATGAATGCAGCGCTTTTCAAAACTAAAAAACACCTAGGAAAGGGGCATTGCATTTTATTGAATGACAATTTTAGAATTACCAAAAGATTTTTTTTATTCATATTTTTACTATAAAAAGTTTGGAATAAGTGTGTTCGTGTGTTACGTTGAAAAATAAAATTTTGATTGTCTCGTAACTTCTTGTTTTTATAGCTAGAGTTAAAAGTTTGTGTTTTATTAAGCTTGGCCTACAGTTATATTCTGCCGTCCTTAAGAAAAAGCTATAACTACAGTTTTAGGAAAACTTTGATTTATTATTTTTAGGTTGATCATTTCGAAAGCTTTGGTCAACCCTTTAAGGCACTAATAAACACATCGATTATAACAGGTACAGTGCCAGATAATCTAAAAGAAGCCGCCATTAAACCTATTTACAAAAAAGCTACAAAAAATAATTATGTAAACTGCAGACATCCTTGATCCAAACCAATATGGATTTGTGGAAGAAAGAAGTAACTTAAATTTGCTTGAAACATTTTCAGAAAAAAGTCAACAACTAGCTAAATAAAAAAACGCATGTTTTTTGTGCGTTTATTGATTTCTCTAAAGCCTTTGATACTATTGATCATGCCCAACTTATCGACGTATTGAAAAGATACAGGATACGAGAAGAATGTGTAGGCTGGTTTGCCAGCTATTTGACTGGTATAAAACACAAAAAGTGTTGTTCAAGCAATGTGAAAACCAGTGTTCCACAAGGAAGTGTACTTAGGCTTCTTTTATACATATTATACAACATTAAATACTGTTTTAAATATTGCGTATACTTTTTGTATGCAGACAATACCGTAATACTTTCTACACATAAAGACCCAAATGTTGCATTAAGTAGGCTAAATATAGAATTTAGGAAATTTCAAAAGAAGGTACAAGAAATTGATAATTAACAAGACAAAAATTATGCATATTAAATCACTTCATAATAAAGAAGAAACAACCTTGGAACTACTGTATCATTCTCATGACTGTCTAAAAAGAAAAATAATAAATTGTAAATGCATTAATAAAATCGAACAGGTAACCCAAATAAAATACTTCGGAATTATTATTAACCACAACTTTTGATATAAAGAGCAAACGTGGGCACTAAACAACAAACGTAAATTCCAATATTTAAAAAAATAGCCGAAAAAAAAAAAATTAACGCGTATGTATGTATGTACTTTTGAATGTATTTTAATGCTATTTGCAAATATAATTTGATTACAATACTTTGACAAAACAATATTCGGTTCTTTCTGAATGTACTTGTAAAAAAATAACCGATTGTCAATTTATATGTAGAAATAGAAATGACGACAAAGTAAAGTTGTGGTTTTGGTTATTATATTACAAATCAAGATAGCAGTCGGAATGGTCTTAAATTAAATTATTTTAATGCATATGTTATTAATCGTCGCCCGTCTTACTGTTTTCATGTTAATCGGGTCTATTCTCTATGCATATTGCCAGAATGTAAGCAAGATATATTGCTAACTAACAATATGAAATGTCATTTTAACAAACCTTGCTAGCTAACAATACAAACTGCCATGTTAACAAATCTTGTTTACTAACAATATAAATGGTCATCAGATCAGGAAGCGTGGCAAATCTCTAGATAAAATAATAATAATGTAATTAAAAATTAATTTTGTTGAAGTGACAGTTCATATTGTTAGTAATCATAATTCGTTAAAATGACAGGTCATTTTGTTAGCGAGCAAGATTTGTTAAAATGACAGTTCATATTGTTAGTTAGCAATATATTTTGCTTACATTCTAGCAATGTACATAGAGAATAGCCCCGAATGAAGCATACTTGAGTAAGGTGTGACGTTATCGGTATAGTCTGCAACTTACGGAAGCATTTTTCGCCAGAAAACGACTTTGATTTGAGCAAAAGTAAACAAACTTGAACTTTCTTATTTAAAGTGTTATGATATGTATCTTTTTTTTAATTAATGATATGCTAACAATAATAATAATCTCTATTAATTACAAAAGATTATTATTTTAGTATATCTTGAAAAGTAATATACCAATTCAAATTGTTTTTTTTGCATTTTTTTTAAGTTGTTTTTTTTTAGAAGCCTTCAAATAAGTTTCCCGAATTTCTTCCACCCTTGATTGACACTGCTTTATTATAGAAATCAGAGCACAGAAAAGGCTTACAATTAAATAAAGTAAAACTATTACAAATAAAATATAACAGGTAGAATTTTTTTATAAAACTTCTCTTCATAAAATAATGTTTCTACATCAATAGTTCCCCTTTCTCATGTTCGACATCTATGACATAGTTCAAATCAAACCTGTTTTAATGTTAATTATTTTATACAGCACTTTTAGAGTACTAATATAACATTCTTTGATAAAAGGGCGTTTAATTAAATCTCATCTTAACATCTAAAATTTATATTTATGGTAATTTACTACACTAAAATATTTTTTTAAAGGAGTAAATACATTACAAGTAGTTTAGACTAGATATTTTGCTGTTAATAGTTAGGCATGATTTAATCACTATCTTCAAATCAATAAATGAATTAGCATACAAATGAAATTCATGAGCATGTATTGAAATAGATGCAAAAATTAACAGTAATTGCCATTTCTTGACATTAAACTGTATATACAAAGTAAGTTATAATATACATAAGATATTTCTTATAATAAACATTCAGTATATTAATATATACAAACAGATACTTAACTATTTGTATATCACTTTAAAGTAATAAATCAGTGATGCGCCAATTTTAGCTCCAGTCCGAACTGAAATAATTGTAAAGTATAAAGCTGCGTCCACATCTATAAATATTTACGCGAAAGGGTAACCTCTCATTACTCATGAAATGTTTAAGAAAATTTTATGAAATTTGTGAAACTATATAAACAATAAAAATGTCATTTTATGAAATATTAGAATTTGAAACTTTTATGAAATTATGTAATATCATATGAAATTATGAGACAATTCATCATCAATTTTAAATACAAAGCAAATTTTTAGGTGCGTAAGAAATTTATGAGTATATACCTACGTATTCAGCGCAAATTCGCATTCAAAGCACACAAACATTTGTGCCGCATTCAAAATTCAACTTAAATATTTATTAATGTGAACGCAGCTTAACATACGTAAGTATAAAATGAATATGAATTATATAAGTTAATTATACTGAGCAATATATAAAATAATTAATAGAAACAGATTACGTCTGCGTAATAAAGATTATTTTTGTCATAATGTGATATCAATTAACTATATAACTTTTTCACATATATAGTTACCAGAAACCTATGAATGGAGTAACATTAAATATAGATCTTATGAATGAACGATAAATGACCATAGCGTGTGTACGAATTACACATGTGCTTAATTGAAGATAATTTTTATCCAACGGTTATAAAAAAATCAATATAAATAAAACCGAAATTATGATAGTAAGTAAAGGTACATTACTTCTTATAATAATTTCATAATGGTTTTATGCATTCTGTGCATTATATAATTTCATCTAAAGGTAATCATATTAGAATAAAAGATATTGGAAACATTACCAAAACTCATATTTTATCTTCTACAAAAAAAGTTGAACCGTACACATACTTAAATAAGTATACATCCAACGCCCAAGCAGATTAGTGTAGCTATTGACCTTTTAAAACCTTTAGTATTCTTTTCTTTATTGCACTCACTTTTCATAGCAATTCAAGACCACATGTGATGACTAATCTTATTAAATGTAAAATAATACAATTAACTAACTATTAAGTCTTCTTAATATTATTTTCAATGCACCGTCTATAATTTCAACATTTAACTTGACCTAGAATCGATATTGTTTCTAACCTAAGACAACATTATGACTACTGATAAGATAATTATTATTGTTGCACTGTGATATAAACTGATTTATAAATAAATAAACAAATGTTTGAATATTATATTTCCTGTAACTAATATCTAACCCCATTTAACCATGATAAAATATAATATTAATTGTTATGCAATATGTATTAATAATGAGTAAATAATATGTATTTGTTATTTAAGCTACATTAAATAATTAAGAAATAATAAGATTAGTCAGGTAGATGATGCATTTGTAATAAATGAGTCACCAGTTCTGGGTAATTGTAATAAATTTAAATAAAATATATAAGGTGTGTAAATACTAAATGATGTTTCAAATAGTAAAATATTTATTCCACATAAATATTACAATAGGAGGATGGTTGTTTTAACCAGGTAACAGGTATTATGCGTGGCTATCTACATTTTAATGGTTAACGCCCAGCACAAAATGTTGCATACCTGAGAATTTGTTGTTGTTTTCAGACACCCAGCGTCCCAAGAAGATCAGTTTTGTTTATGTGCACAGCGTCAACACTCCATATCTCAACATGAGATAACGAATCACGATATAATATTGTAGATTATCACTGTTTTGTTATCAATGTTTATCGAATCATAATAAGAAACTCCGCGCAAAGAACACGTTGGTCTGTATAAACAAACGGCACACCTTCACGGGCTAGTTGCGACTACCAACTGCACGAAACTAGTTACGAGTTCAAATCCAGATTTGAGTTTGCGCATTAGAATCTGTTGTGGTCTTACAGGTAGTTGTTGGTTACCTTATGTTGGCACCTGCTGGTTGCTAGCGGATAATGTTCGCAGCTCTTTAAGATATGCAATTTCTTATTCTTTCAAATATTCTCTACGCAAACAGGTACATAAGTGAGCAAACGGATAATTTATTTAGTTGTTGACCCAAATATTATTTATTTAATTTATACAAGATGCTTTACAGAATATGATATGTATATGTTTACGGACTTGTACAGTCTTCAAACAAGCTTTCTGTTTATAAATAAAGCATCATAGCTATAAAGTTTTGTTTGTTTAATATAAAACTTTAATTGCTTTTAGTTTCTTTAGATATGTATAACTAATTAAGGAAGGATTTGTTTAGATTTTTCAGTAATTAGTAATTACGTTTTTCTTACATTCAGGCATGGCACTAGGTGTAATAAAGACCTGTTATATACTTCCAAAGATTTTACAATATATAATCTTAAATACATATCTTCAATTTTAAGAATTATATTTGCAACTTTAGTATACATATAAGTTAATTTTATTGCTAAAACGAGTAACAACAATAACTAACATGCAATAAAAATATTCCATAATGATTAATTATATTGAAATTAATAAAAAAATGTTACATACCAACTTAAAACTGATCGTTTACTTAATAAATTTTATGACAATTAAAAATAGTCTACAGACTTGATGAAAATAAGGTAAGTTAAAACAAACTAATTAATTTATAATTGAATAGTTTTAGAAGAAAGATTGAGATGACATAAAAGTCTAAGCCACTAAGCTTTCCTACTCCCAATAAACCATTATGGCAACAACTGAATAAGTTTGCACTAAAAACCTAACTAAGCCTTAATATATTATATTTAATTTATCTATAATTGCTCATACATCCAATTGTTAGAAAGTATATCAAGTCATTTTTTTCAAGACAAAAATGATAAAAACTACAAAAAAGTAAAATTTTATAAAGTTTATAAAAATTGTGCAGAAAACCTGTTTAAAGCAAAGTTATCTACTTTTGTAAAACTTCCATTATTATAGAGTGCAAATATATTATTAAAACAAAAATTTTGGCATACAGCGCTTCGCAGCCTATAAATTTAAGCTCAACGAACTGTTGTTTGTCTATTGACATTGACTTTACCATTGTATATTTTAGTATGTTTGGTTTTACATAAATATCGAAGCACATTATAGTTTTAAAAAATTGTTACATTGTGCAGTAAATCTGTGTTTTAAATCTAAACTTTGTCCCACAAAAGTTATAATTACCAATCAGCGCCAGTAGATTAAACAAAGTTTATTGCTAATAACAGTACACCATGTTTTTATGGTTTACGGCTGCTTGAGCGCCAAAAATATACTATTCACTAAAAGACGATCGCCAGATGACCGCAAACGTTGCCGGACATCTAACTTTCTGCAATTTTAATTTTTTTTTAGCAAATGATACAGAGTGATTATAAATGTTTGGGATTATGTAACCATCTAATGTACGTTTGTGCCGCTCTAGTGAAATGCGTAAATAAAGTTGCCTGTCTTAGGATTCAATAATAAAAATATTTTCATATGTTTACATGTTTATAATTATCAGTTGTAAACTCTCGAACACAATCCGGAATAGAATAGAGCCATTCCCCATTATCAAAACGACCATTCCTAAAGTAAGATTCAATAATATAAATATTCTCATTTTCTTCTTCTTCTTCTTCTTTAATCCCTGGGCAACTTATGTTGTTCCCCAGAGCACAAAATTTGTGCTATCTGCAGTGTACTTCACTGCAATTTAACCATGGTACTTATTTGTTATTTTTGTTTTCTTTTTTAATTTCACTCCTGATCAGTTGTCATATCAGTCTGTTTAACATACACATTTTACAGATACCTATAATACAAACAACACAACATATATTAATAGTTCTACCATAAACTAACTCTATCTCTAGTCTTTGTGCTCATGACCCATTTTTGCCCAGCTGTATGTACAATATATATGTACCTAACGTATATTTTCAAAAATAAATTAAATGTATAACCAACCCAAAACAAATTAACCCCAAAAAAACAAAACAAAAAAAAAAACAAAAAAAAAAAAAACAGAAACAGAAACAAAAACAACAAAAAACAAAAAAAACATACAAAACTATACTTTAAAAAGTAACCACCCGTATTGTACCCTACCTGCATACTTCTAGGAGTAGCATGCAGCCGTTGGTACACACGGGTAATCACTTCCCTTCCCTATTCCTTTTTACTCTTATTATACGGTAATACTGTTTTGTCTAATCTATCTGAATAATACACTGTAAGTCTCAGAACTCTGTGAATATAATATAGAAGGAAATGCCAACGGTGCTATCTCCCCCTGTTGGATCAGGTGAAAGTACACACTCCCTGAATTATGTAAGAGGCATTCAAAAAAAATATGATCTAGACTTCTTTCCATACCACACTCACATGAGTCATTATCAATTATTTTGGTTTTATGTAGATGTTTAGGTGATCTGTTGTGCCCAGATCTAAGTCTACACATCAGAACCACCATCTCCCTAGTGAATTTATTGCTGTACCAAGGTTTGTTGTTAACATTGCTAAAATTTGCAAAATAATCTTTTCCTTTATGAAGAGATCTATTTTCGTAGAGCAATTGCCACCGTTCCATTTCGCTGCGCTTATGCCAGAACGTGAGGTCTGTATGGCTTAGTTTTATGTTATTAAGCTGTCCCCTATGCCCTAATTCTGCTAAACTATCAGCCTTTTTATTCCCTAAAATACCAACATGGCTCGGAATCTAGGCTATATAACTACTTTATAGCCCTGGTCTTGCAATGCCAATATTCTAAATCTAATCAGTGCTACAAGGTGATTGTCTTTGACATTAACAATTTTATTTCCTATTGTCTCCACTGCTCTTTTAGAGCCTGAGCAGATTACAACTTTTTCCAGTGCCATTTGATCCATTTTAAGTACTGCCTTATAGATGGCAAACAATTCTGCTGAGAAAATAGACATCTTATCAGGAAGTTTGTTTGTTTGTTTATTCTAACCTAGATCTAATAAATGCCTTATAAAATACTGCCATGGTTACTGGATCGCTTCTCCAAGCTGTTCTACCCATGACTCTCAACATATTAAGCCCTTGACTGCATGCTTTTACCATACTGTTTACTTGCCTATTCCAATTCATTTTGGAGTCCAGTCAAATACCCAGATATCTGTATGAGCTTACTACTTCTAATCTACTGTAGTTGAGGTAAATGTTAGGTAAATATGGAGTCTTTCTTCTTGAAAAGATCATAGCCTTACATTTGCTTTCCGACAGTGTCAAGCCCCTCTCCCACACAAACGAGCTCAGCAGCCCCAAGCAGCGTTTATTTGGACTGATGCCTGAAGCGGATCCCTATGGCTCGTGTATACTACCAAGTCATCTGCGTAAGAGAGCAGCTCCACATTGGCAGGAAAATATGTATTAATACTGGCCATATATATGTTAAAAAGGAGTGGGCTTAATGGGCTACCCTGTGGGAGTCCAGCATAAGAAACTCTTTTAATAAACCCAGTCCCCATTTTCATTTTAAAAACTTTGCATTTTATCATATTGTATAGCACTCTGATTATGTGTGAATCTAGATTTTTTGCTCTGAGGATGTCAGCCAAAATGTCTATATCCACCCAGTCATACGCCGCTTCTAAATCCAAGAATGTTGCAATCAAGTTTTCATTTTTCGCTAATGTACCGTATATGTCTGAGCAAAAGATGGTTAGGTTGTCCATAACACTCCGCCCCTTCTTAAAACCAAAAAAATTCCCCCGCCTTTCTTATGGCTACTAACTTTACTAATCTCCAAGAGTCTGGAACTTACCCATTCTCCAAGATTTTATTGAATTCCCGCAGAAGGATAGATTTTGCCTTCTGTCCAAGTTCCGATAACATAATGTATGCTATATTATCCTCACCAGGAGCAGTGCTTTTAGTCGTTTTAAGACACAACTCTAACTCATCTTTGGAGAAACTTGATTAGGTACCATGTGTTGGTATTATTTTGTTAGGAAGGGGTGCTGTGTCTGGCGCAATCTTTTCAATAAATAGTTCTTTCCAATCTTCTGTGCTACTAGGGATGTTCCTAGGTTGGAAGACTGATCTATTAAACCTTTTAATTTTTGTCCATACTTCCGTAGTTCTGGACTCTCTTTTCAATGATTTACAAAATTTTCTGAAATTGGACTTCTTTTTTTCCTTTAACCCTTTCTTAGTTAATGCCACTTGTTTTTTTAGTTTGATCAAGTCCTGCAATTTACCAGTTCTTTGGAAGATCTTCAAGTACCTCTTTCTTTTTGCCACCAAGCCACTGCACTCGTCATCCCACCAAGAGCATGGATTCCGAGAGAAGCTTGCAGGTTTGACTTTAGGTGCACACTTTTTTGCCGACTCCCACATAATTTCAGTAAACTCCTCTAAATTGAAATTGTACTGCTTCCTATTAAGTGCTTGGTCTACTTCATTTCTGTACATATCCCACTTCACTCTCCTAAGGTTCAATCTGTCAAGTCGTGGTAATACTCTGCTTCCATCCCTATCTAAAATAACTTCAGTCAATATTGGAAAGTGATATTGTCATCTAGAGTAGTTGTTCTCAAGCTAATAGCAATATCAGGGAGGCTATTACCAAGTCAATGATGCTTGATCCGGTGGTAGTAAAATGTGTGTGTTTCTCATCATTCATCAGTACCAGGTCCATATCGTCCATAACTTTTTCAAGATGGAGCCCATTCCTATTATGGAACGGGTGGTCCCATTTTGGGCTATGACCGTTAAAGTCTCCCATAATGATGAACGGAGTTTGACACATAGAAATTAATTCCCTCCAACTATCTGCGTTCATATGCGTATCAGGAGGTACATAGCCTGATACTACTGTCAACCCGTAATTACGAATTCTGACAAATTGAGCCTTAGGTGGGCGATTCTCTTCATTTGTATACATTCTTATAACCTTGCTTGCTTGACAGTTGTCAAAGTTGAACTGTCAAAACAAATAGTATAGTGAACAATTTTAAAACGGCGGCATATTTAAAGTGATTACATAATCCCATTCATTTATAAACTCCCTGTACTTGTCGCAACATTTAACATCTACAGTTATTGTAAAACAGTTATTTGCAGCATTTCTAAGATTTCTAGAAACGCATAAACTAAAATCACAAGAAAGATAAATTTTCATAATTTTTTTAATTTGACAAAGCTCTTATCAAGTTAATTCTAGTACTACTCATTAATAATGTTGAGCATGTTTATAAATTTTAAAATAAAAAAGTTTTCTAGAAACTTAAAGAATTGCTAAATAGATAAAGCGGCAGAAATAGTAGACTACAGCAAATTTTAAACACTAATAAAAACTTAAGAATGAGTGTGTCCTATACCAAAAAAAATGATAAGCGGTAAGTTTTGTGATCCATCCTTTTATGATAAGGACAGCGCCGTAGCTATGGCCCCGCAGACCCCGCGGTGCGAGGGGGGGCGACACGTTTTGGGGGCGACACGTTTTGGGGGTATAAAATTCACGCAATTTTTAGTTCCAGGGGGCCTTTTTCAATATTTTGCGGGGGGGCCTACAAATCCTAGCTACGCCACTGAATAAGAACAACAGTAACGTTTTACCACTAAACTAAAATACTTTTTTTTAAGCTTACTATATTATACATTGTGTTACTAAACACAGCAAAAGAAGTTGGTCCTCTTTTCTTGTCACTGCAGTTTTGTTTTCGAGTAGCTATATTAAACTTTTGAGGTGTAGTTGCTTACCCAAACTCAAAATCATAATACTTTGTATTTGTAAGTATTTTCCTACCCGTGCTATCACTTTTCTTCTCTACCCCATTCTTTGATATAGAACTCTAATGACAACAACGTGCCAGAATAAGAATAAAATTAAAAAAATCAATCTTATGAAATAACATGATGAACAAAGAAACAAAAAATATCTTTACGGAACACTGAAGGGATAATTTTGATTTTGATATTTATTGCTTATTTTTTTTGCAGCACAAAATCTTACAAAAACTATTTAGAATGTCATAAAAAAGTTATCTCTTATTAAACCAAAACAAAAGTACTTGTACTCAGTTTAAGCAACACAGCTTTTATTCTGACTAAAATATTTGCCTTATAATACAAAAAAAAAACATTTCCAAATTGTTGGAAAATTGCAAATGTTTAACCTATACCTAAAAATAAAGTCAATTCTGATTTTTCAAATTATAGACTAATTGCATTACTGTACAATCTGTTAAAAAAATTAAAAAAATATAAAAATTTCAGAATAAAATAACTCTATCTCAGATACTCAATATGGATTTTGATTATCAAAACGTTTAACAACAGATCTTCTGACATATGTTAATCACAAAAATTCTACTTTAGACACACATAGAAATTTTTTTAGAATAGATCTAAACATTTTTAAAACATTTGATAGAATATTGCATCTTAATCTTATTAACAAGCTTCATTGTATACATTTTGATTACAAATCTGTAAATCAATAGTTTTTTTTTACAACAGAACAATAGAAAATTTATAGTTAGAATTGATAAAAATCATAAATGCCAGTGATTCTCAAGGTTCCTCTTTTTTGCCGACTTTATTTTTGGTTTACATTAGTTTAACTTCTTTAATGGCCGATCTCACCGACACTTCTTAAATCGATACTTAGTTAGGTCTTCCTAATAGTTAACTCATCCTTAAATTTTATATGTGTCTCACCAACCATTTGAAACAGATGCTTACGCTAAGTATTGTCGAATTTCTGACTAGCGAGCGGCACATCAGATTTCAGCCAAAATGCATTATATTGACTTAAACTTTTGCGTGCGCTTTCATCGCATTGTGTGCATAACTATACAACAAAACAAAATAAATTTGACAGACGTGATTTGGATTTGGTGTTGTGCCGGTTGTGATTGTTCTGTTAATGTAATGTATAATTTTTAATATTATTGTTATATATTATATAACTTTTTTAGTACAATATACTTTTCTTGAATCTATGCTTTCACTTTTTAATTACTATAAAATATACTATTTTTTAATAAATTTCTTAACCTTAAAATGATCCTTTTTATTTGACAAATGTTGTTGTGCAGAATGAGAATGCAATTAGGCATAGTTTCATCAACAAAAAGATAAATAATTATTATATTTTCCATCTTTAGTTTACTTGTCACACAAATTTGAGGTTAAGTTGCACTTTAAGCCGGCAAAATTGACGGCTTCTATTTAACCAATAGTTAAGCGTTAAGTACGCGTTAATAATGTCGGTGCAACGCGCTAAGCCTTACTTAGCAATTTAACTCTGGTTTAATTTTTAAGTTATGTCGGTGAGATCGGCCATTAATCATTAAAAAATCTTATTCATACTTTTGCAAATAATAAAACCTTTTATACTTCATACTTTCTAAAAATTATATTTGCAAATATGTCAGAACGTCTTAAAATTTCTAGGTTAAAACCTCAGCACTTTATGTTTCAATTTTATACATGTGATTATTTAGGCTACAGTATTACTGTTTTTTCTGGGTTTACTAACGTTTACGTTTTGCTCTATTTTTTTACGATGTTTAGTGCACTTTAGACCATGGTTGATACGGTTGCCTTATTTTTGTTTGTTTTTGCACTTTCATTTGGATGTGCGGGCAAGAGCCAATTTAGAACAAGTTATCAAAAACTACTATTAACGGATTAGAGTTTTCTTAGATGTTTGGACTGGATCTAATAAGTACACAATTTAGTCAGTGGTACTAATGTACGGAACAAACTCCCTAAAAGATAAAACATGGTTTATGATGCGATTAAATTTACGGAACAAAGCCTAGTCTGTTACACAAACCAATTTAATCAACCAATTATCAACTTAATTAATGGTTTTAAAATTAAAAAAAAAAGTTAATTTTGTTTATTAGCATCTTAAACTTAAAAAACTTATATTCTTTTTTAACTAGAACCAAGGCTCAGATTACTTTAATTTAGTAAATTTTGATTATTATATTAAATATTAATTTGCTGGCTAACAAGGTGTTTGCGCGTACACCAGTATCTAGTATTTCTTAATAGATGTAAACTTGGTTTTCTGCTAAATCGCCTTACCTTCTAGTAGTAAAGACATTTGCAACAATATACTGGCCTACAAAGCAAAAGTTGCTAATGTTATAAGTAATACTGGCTTTTTTGGATTAGCACAAGCTTGCTCGACACGATAGAACTAAGCAATGGTTGGTTTGTGGTTGTTGGCTAAACTGGCCAACATTGGACAGTATTTGAACTTTTACCGTTAGCAGCAAATACTGTATGGGGGCCATCTGTGAACAAATCAGACATGAATGATTGGCGGAACAAGGTTTTGCTTGTTTGACTAATCAATTTAATTAACCAAACATTGACTTACTTTGTAGCTTAAAAGTAATTTGTTCTAATATTGTAGTTTAAAATAGAATAAAACTTTTGTTCATTAGCATCTCAAACATAAAAACTCCATATCTTCTTTTTAACTAAAACCAAAGTAAACGTTAAAAATGCAGATTGCTTTAATCTAGTTGATTCTGATTATCATCTTAAACATTTGTTTGCTGACTAACAGGATTCCTACATCTACAAACAACAAGCATATTGTAGACTGACGACGTACAAAACTCAGGGCAGCATATTTCTTAAACTAAATTTTTCCGATAAGACTATTTTTGTTATAAGCCGTTTTTTTAATCGTAATTTTTCTGAAAGCATTGACAAGCTTTTTTAAGGTAACCATAAAAAAAACTGAAATAATTTTGTTAAGAGATTTTAATAAACATAATACTAAATAGTTAAGTCACTCATTTTCTACAACACTATCCAGACAACAAGCTTTTTTGCTGCTTTACACAATCTTACTCATCTTATTCAGCAATCAACATATTTTTTTTGTGAGTAAACTTTCAACTATTCTAGAGACAACAACTACTTTTCAGACTACTTTAAAAAATTCTGATCTTTTAGTTATAGTTTTTGTTGTTATAGTTACAGTTAACTTTTCTTTCTATTTACCAACCTAATCCACGCGTCATCTATCATTATTTTAAGATAAACATAGTAAAAATAAAACATTTTTTTTAATTATTCTGATTTTGATACGTATTGCTTATATTCACATATTGCAGCAGAACATCTTACAAAATTTATTTAAAATGTCACGTTATTAAACCAAATTAAAAGTATTTGTACTCAATTCAGACAAGTTAATAAGAAGCAAAAGCTTTTAACAAATACTCCAGCTGATCAGTCTTGTAAAGATTATAAAAAAGTTCGTAAACATTGTGACAATCTAATACAATCTGAAAAAAAAAACAAGATTAACAAAAACGAAGCTAATCAACTTTTTCAGCGTTCTATAATCAACAAAAATTTCTATAAAACAATAAATTCATTGCAAGGCAGTTCAAAATCTTCGAAATCAATCTAGTTACTAATCCAAAAGAAAAAGCAGATATTTCTGCAAACCAATTTGCATCTAATTCTAAATTCTCTTACTGTTATTCTTACAGTACTAGCTAATAGTAAAATAATTAATTAAATTCAATTTCGGTAACAAGTTGTTAAAAGATATTTTTTTAAATTAAAACCAGCATCAGGTATAGATGATCCTATTTTGACTAAAATTGTTGCCTTATACAAAAAAAAAAAATTTCTAAACTGTTGGAAGATTGCAAATATGTTAAACCTGTACCTAAAAAAGAAGACAAATCTGATTCTTCAAATTATTGACAAATTGCGTTATTGTCCAATCTGTCAAAAAAATTTCTACATTGTCAAGTACTTAGAACAAAATAGCTTTATTTCAGATACTCAATATGAACTTCAATCAAAAAGTTTGACTACAGATCTTGTGATTTATGTTAGTCACAAATAAAATTTTACTTTAGACAAACATGGAAAATCTTGCACTATCTCTAGACATATTTAAATCATTTGAGTATGGCATCTTAATTTTATCAACAAGTTTCATTGTATAGGTTTTTGTAAGTATCTAAAAAACTAAGTTTTTTAACAGATGTAAACAGTTTTTTAATTCTGTTTAGTTTTTCATATATATAAAACTTATATTTGTTTTTGTATTGAATATTGTTCTCAAGTATAGGAAAGAGCATCCAAAACTACACTATCTCCTCTAAATTCTATTCAAAAACGAGCTATTCGGATTACTGCTGACCCAAAATTAACTAATGACTTAGATACTTTACAACACCGGCGTAATGTTGCAGATCTTTACTTTTTTAATAAAAAATTTCATAAACATTGTTTAAACAAAATAAAAGACATATTGCTATCTAAACAAATATTTACTTGTAGTACAAAGCTTGCTAGAAATTCTAACAAATATTCACTGACAGTTTAGAGATGTAGGACCAAAACTTTTAAGACAAATTTTTTTACAGTACTTTTGACTCATGGAATAAACTTTCAAACTCAGTATTTTCCGAGACTTATAAGCCACAAATATTTAAGGTCAATGTTCACAGACTGCTTAAATCTAGTCTTCAATGTAATAGTTTTAGCAAGTGTGGTTTCACTTGTTAAAATTCAAAGGTATTTTTATGTTGTTGTGACGAATAGCAAGACCAAAACAAACAAATAAATAAAAAACATGATAATAAAAATGGTGCCCCGAATACAAAGCTCTGCAGCTAACCATATATGGAGACAATTTAAAGCAGCAAGTGGAGGAAAAAAATAAATTTAAAAAAAATAACGTTGTAAATATATTATAAACATATTAATTAACTCCTAAATATCACATTTAGAAACTTACACCTTACAACTTTTTCAATCTATACGTAAAAACTTTAGAAAAGATTGCTAGTAGACAAGTAAAAAATGATTAAAAAAATCTAATAAAATATTAGTACTTTTTAGTGTGGTAATATGCATAGTTCGATCTATCTCTCTCTAAATTGTGTGTAATAAGAACTCACATTATTATTATGAATTTAAACGCTTTAAGCGTGTATACATAAATAAGTATAGATTTGCACAGTAGTAAATGTAGTAAGTAAGTAAGTACATATACAAGTATACAAAACATATAGAAATTTTATGCTAACTTTATGTTTGAAACAGTATTTGCATTATTAATTAGAAATATAATCAGTAAACTTTGAAATTTTCTGGTTTCTTTTTTGCTTATTATTTTCAGAATCACGTTCCTATTTAAACATTTACTTATTTTAAATTCTTATTTTTTTAGTATATGCTCCAACAAAATGATTTTATTTTTTAAAGCTGTTTCTTTTTCCGTAATACAAATACTATAAAAGAACTAGTTAAAAAAAGAAACATATGGAAAGTATTACAACAAAGGAGGGACAGAATGGTAGAACATATTCTTAGACACGGGGGAATTATACAGCGGGTTATACATATATATGTATTTAGAAGGCATGGCAGAAGAAAATCATGCAGAGGCAGACCGAGAATGGCGTGCTATTTCAAACCAATCCCACGATTGATAACTATTTCATTATCAAAAAATATATTAAATTTAATAAAATACAAATACTAACAAATATTTCATTAAATAACTCAAAATAATGTAAAAACTAAAAAAAAATCAAAACACACTTACATTTTTTCTAGAAGTACAGCAGCTGGCATTTCTGTATAATATTGTTATTTTTATTAATATTTAAAATATCATCAATTTGTTTGTGTCTATTTTTTTTCAAGAATTTCTCTGTTCTAATTTTTAAATTTGCTGTGATTTGTGTTTGTGATTTAGGTAATTTTAAGAAAAAAAAAGGATCTACTATAAATTGCAGATTTTTGTTTCATAATTTAAAAATGTGTGTTTTAAAATTAGTTTAAATAAATGACCGTCAATGTGAATTGAACAAATTTTACTAAAAACATTGTTAGTAAATGTGTGGTGTAGTAATTTAAACAGAACACATGTTGCTTTTTTTATTCTGAAAAACTTTTTTTTACGACAATTTTTTGCAACAAGTGCACATCGTTTAAATAGTGTCTTTTTGAAAAACCAAATAAATTAAAAAGTAATAATACTTTATTGAAACTTTTTTATTGACAGTCATTACTTTTATTTAGCAATTATTTTCCAAGTTTTTGCGTTTAAGTTAAAAAATTATTGAATATTGTTTCCAAGTATAAGGAGCTTATCTAAAACAATATTATTTTTTCTAAATTCTAAACTTCATTCAATTCTATATGTGCGTTTTTGAAAAGAAATACTAAACATTTTTTTTTTATCTACGCCTAGACGTAAGCTCCTCCCATGCTCTTCTGTTCTGCGCTACTTGTTTCTAAAAGTTTCCCAGCCGCTTGCTTTAAGTCGTCTAGCCATTCTTTTAGTTCTTGAGCTATGCTACACAGCTTGGGATACAATATTTAGCTGTTGTAGCATTTTTATCAGCTTCTTGACATTGCTAGAAATAAGGACAATGTCATCGGCAAACCTTTGATGTAAATACCTTTTAGTCTATGTTAACATATTGTTATTTATTTAATTATTTACTGATTTTGGCTCTACATCTTTAAACAATGTACAACCAAAACTTAAAAAAAAAGTTTTTTACAGGTCTATTGAGAAATGAAATAAGTTTTTTTCAAGTCTAATAATCATTCTCGTCTAGTTTTAACAAGTGTAGTTTTACTCTTAAAATCAATACTATTTTTATGTTTTTATATTAAATAAATTAAAAAATTGACTCTTTGGCCTACATTAGTCATCACACAAAATATTTTTTTTTTACAAAAAAGTGTAGTTGATAACAAAAAAAATATAATTAAGTTTACTATTGTTTTGACATCTGATATATAAGGTTTTCTAATAAAAGGTTTCATTTTGATATTAAAAAAAACGGGTATTTTTAAGAAAAAAATCAATAAATGTTTATTTTATTGTAAAGAGAGAGGTATGTCATTAACATTTGAAAACGACATCAGTCAAATGGCCGCCACGGTTACGGTTGCAGTACCACATTCTTTTCATAAAATTTTCCATGACCAGTTTGCACATTTGAGACTGTATGTCCTCGATAACTTCACAAATTCTATCTTTAAGGTCTTAAATTGATTGTGGAGCATTATCATTCACTTGGCTACAAAGAAAAAAGTCTAAAATTGTTACATCACAAGATCTTGGTGATCAATTGTGATCACCTTTTTGAGAAATAACACAGTCAGGAAACTTTTCTTGCAAAATTGCATTGCTTTGTTCCTTGTGTGGCACGTAGCGCCGTCTTGCTTAAAATAAACGTCGTCCGCATCAATACCTTCTAATTATTGTCATAAAAAAATATTAATCATAGCTTGGTAGCGCCATCCATTTACCGTTGCACCAGACACATTTTTGAAAAAGTAGTGTCCAATCACACCGCCAGCCCAAAACCGCACCAAACAGTGACACGTTGAAGATGCAAAGATTTTTCAACAATCATTCTTGGATTTTCTGAGCCCCAAATGCAACAATTCTGCTTATTAACGTAGCTTCCGAGGTGAAAATAGGCATCATCACTGAATATGATTTTTTGATAAAATTCCGGATCATTTTGATGCATTTGAAGGACCCAATCAGAGAAGATACGACGTTTATGATGATCGACCGGCTTGAGTTTTTGTGTTAACTGAACTTTAATAGCATTAAGACTTAAGTCGTTTGTAGAATGTCTAATTCCAAAGATCAACGAGAAATCGACAAACCTGAGTTTTCATCAACACTACGGGCTACATCATCATATTCTCATGTGTTCTTGAGCAATGCACACGGTTTCAATTCTTCACATCACAAACTTGTCCTAACAGCTCAAATTTTTCTACCAGGTTTACTATTGCCGGCCGAGAAGGTGCTTTACGACGACCAAAAAGTGCTTTAGTTTTGCGAACTGTGACTGAAAATTTTTCACCATTTTTGTAGTGAATTTTAATAATTTCATTGCGTTGTTGAACTGTCTATCGTTCCATTTTTAATAATGACGTAGTTTTTACTTGTCAAATGTCAAAAGATAATAGCTTTACAATTGACAGCTGGCCAAATAACCTGCTATTCAAAATAAAACTTTTTATTGAAAAACCCTTTACATGTTTATTTTATACTTTTTGTAACATGATTGCCAGTTTTATATTAGATTTACAAGACGACAAGTTTTATAAACAAAACATAATAACAAAAGTATTTAATAAAAATAAACATGATTTATTATATAAAAATCTATCATACAAATAAAAAATAATAGATCAATGTTTATAATATATAACAAAATATTTGATATACATAAATATAAATATAAAAATGTCAAAGTAAAACAATATTTTTATACATTGTTACTTTGAAAAGACTAGATATCACTATTGAAATCGACATAAAATATGCTACATTTTATTTAAATCAAAATGATATTTGTATAACTATCAAAATTTTGACGTTGTAATTGGCATACTTCAAACTCATGATGCTCCGATTTGAATATAGAAATTATAATTTTTTTATACAATTATTACATTAATTACTCCATAACTGATATTTCAAAACTTCCAATAATTTTTTTAATTTAAATTGAAACAATACTTAAAAATATTTAAGCCGTAAAATTCCGTCGATGTGGTTGGAGTAATTTTAAACTGTTGCGCGAGTTGAATCGAGTTTGTAACCCGCTGTTGAAAGCAATTTAGTTTGATATATGTTTGTCCGGTATGTAAAATTAAACTCTTCTTTGAAATCGATGTCACTGAAAATTTCATTCTCTTTCTAATTTTAAAAGTTGACCAGCAAAGACTTACCGTAAATGATATGACTAAAATTCTTATAAAAACTAAGCTTTCAGACAATTTTAATTTTTTTGTAAATTAATACCATAAACGCTACAGTGCCATGCATGGGACAATTAATCTGGAATATTCAGTATATTAATAACCTTGTCAAAGTCTTTCTTACCTTTTTAGCCCAAACATTTCAAGCGGGGTGAGTTTGCATGCTCATTTGATTGGCAAGTTAAGTTTAAGGACAATTATACAATTACAAACATGGCGATTATCTAAAAAAGAAGAATTAACTAATATCTTTAAATTTTGGAGAACATATTAAATCTATTTAGTCATTTAAATGGGATGCGGCGTTACTTTTTTGTTTAAAAATTTCCAATGCTTCTAATAAATTTAATTTAAGTTTTTTTTTTTAATTATGCAGAATTTTTACGTTTTTCATTTTGAAAAAGTATTGTTTCTGGACGTGATTGGCTAACGTTGAATCTGTTTTATTATTTTAAAAATATTTTGTATGTGTTTTATAGCGGGTAGTGAAATTTTCGCTTTTTTGTTCTGTATATACGTTTGTGCAATGTTAATTTATATACTCCCAATTTTCTAAATTTGTTCGTTTTTTTTTTTTGCATTAAATAAGATGTTGGATAGTTTTGACGTTGGCCTTAAAGCAATTTTCAAGCAAGTTTAGTAAAAACATTTGATACGGAGCTAAAATATCATCTATGTATCTATATCAAAAATTAATGTGTGGTTTAGCCAGCCGAGATGATAGTATTTTTTTTTCCAAGTGTGTTATGAATAGAATGCTTTGCTAAATTAAAAATAATTTTGATTAATACACATTTTAAAAGCATCTTCTAATTCTAAAATAATCTGTGTAATGACATCTATAGCAGATTTGTCCAGTATATCTCTTATAACGTTTAGGCGTTCTTACGGAGGTTTATTAGAGATCATTTGCAGTAAACGCCAAATGAAACTAGTATGCAACTATTTGGTATGTTTTTATCTTTTAGCAGCTGGGTTAGTTCTGCTAAATTCTATACGTTGTGTGCTTGGAATTCAGTAAAGTTGCAAAATAGTAAGTTTAGTTTAACTGAAAACTCTTTAATTAGACAATTAATATACTAATATACTACCGTTCTAATTAGTAGATCTTTCTTATGTGTTTTAACAAAACCGTATGACTTTGGGGCGACTGAATTCATTTGAATTATTTTTTTTTTATATTTAGTTTTGAAGATACCATTTGTTTTAATTTTTGTTGAAAAGTACTTATACTATTAAAATTATTGATTTTTTTTATATACTTTCCATTTTCAAAGATTACTTAGTGCATATGATTTGTCCGCTATTGCTTTTATTTGCTTTTATTGATTTAACTGCTCTTTCTTTTCCTAAGATATAAACGTTCTTTGCTTTTTAAAGTTTTGAGGATATGATCTTTACTTATAGTTTTGTTTTCCATCTTTTGGAAAGTTGCTTCTGATTTGACTTTTCTTTAGAGCTATGAGTATTGATTGATAGAGCGCAGTTTAGAACTTTTGGTAGTATTTCTATTAATTTCCGTAAATTCTGTTTTGGAAAAATTTACCATATGTGGCTTAAACTGTAATTGTGGCATTGATTTTTTTATTGGCGGTGTAGAATGTAGTTTTAATTTTTCTAGCTTCTTTGTCTAGACCTAATAAAAAATTATATTATAATAGTTTTACTTATTATTGTATTTCTTACTCTATCAATACGTCATTCAGGTAAATGAAGCTGATACGTTAATTTAAATAAGCTGTTAATATGTATTTTTTAATATGCACCGTGTTTATTTTATTATGAAAATTGAGTAATTTATTTTTTATTCTAAGAATTATTTGTAGAAATAATTTTGTTATAAAATTTATTAGCTTTGAGTTATAAGCAATTAATGCAAACTCCTGAACTAAAAATTAATTTCTATATACATATGGGTCCAAGTGTTGCTTTTGCTCAAACCACTGAAAATGCTTTTTTCTACATGAATCCTGATTATATTAATTTTTTCAGATTTTTTTAGTAAGTTCTTTCCTCGTAATAAAAAATCAAAATTTTAATAAACCAAGGTTTTTGCTAGGGTTTTTGAGTTTTTTTACATTTTTTTATGATTTGTAACTTCTCAGAATTGCATTTTATGAAAAAATTATAAGAAACTTTTTTTTTTCAAAACTGTCCCAATAATAAGTGTTTATAGCTAAATTTTTTTTTCTTAAATTTTAAAAATTTTGCAGAACTTTAAGACAGTTTTTCTCATAAAAAGATGACGGGTGTTTTCTTTTTTTTTTCAAATATGAATAAAAACGTGCTTTTATAATATGTGCAAAAGATACCCTAAAAACTCAAGTGCCGTGTGCTACGTTCCAAGATATCTTACAATATATCTACAGAAATACTTAAAAATAGAAAAAAAATATAAATTTTAAATTTACATTTCTTAATCGTTTGTAACTTTTCAGGATTGCATTTTTAGGAAAAAATCAAAAAAATGTAAAAAAACTCAAAAAAATCAATTTTTTCAAATTTTGATAGCTTATTACTCGGAAATGGCTTACTGAAAAAAATCACATAATCTGGATTCATGTAGAGAAAGGCATTTTCAGTGGTTTGAGCAAAAACAAATGTTCATTTTGTACAGACATATACATTTTAACAAAAAAAAAATAATAACAAAAACATTAAAAAACAAATAACATAACAATTAAATAAACTTGACAATGCCTCAACCTTTCAACAACTTTTGTTGACAAAATGTCATTGAAATGATTGTTTTGCTATTTTTTTTTTATCCGTTTGGTTAAAATAAAGGTGTATGTGTAATTGCATCATAAAAAAAACATTATTTGAATTAAAAAAAAAAACTATGGTTAGAGAATTATTTAAGTATTCCGGTAATTTTGACTAGCCTTGTATGTAGATATGTCACGTAAAGCTATTAAAATTAAGTACCACTTATCTAATAAATTCTTATATAAAACAATTACAGCTCTGTCTTTGTGAGCAAAAATGTCATGCAAAACTTTTTTAAAAGAATAACTTTTGGCTGATAGAGTCAAGGGTGGCATTCACTAGATATCATTTTCTACAAGTAATTGCAGAGTTTGTACTTTAAATTTAAATAAAAAATGTCTACTACTTAAAAATAAATAATTGTTTTTTTTTTATAATTAAAATATTTTTTTTGAGATTATGTAACCATCTAATGTATGTTTGTGTGTTCAAAACTCTCGAATCCGGAATAAAATAGAGCCATTTCCTATTACCAAATCGCCTACTCCTAAAGTAGGATTCAATAATAAAAATATTTTCTTTATCTGTATACATCCTTATAACCTTGATTGCTATAATAGTTTGGTGCACAATTAAAAAGGCGGCACATTTAAAGTGATTACATAATCCCAGACATTTATAGAGACTTTGTAGAAGAGACGGCAAACGCTGTAGCGTGTAATTTTAGAAACACATTTTAGTGGTTATAGATATTGGTTCTATGACTGTTGATCGGTACATACGGAATGTTCTAGAAGCACATGTGGTACTGTATGCTTCATTTATTGGTTACAATTTTGTGCTATATATATTTTGTATGAGACATTGGAGTACAGTAAAGTTATGAAATAAACAAGTAAATACATTTCAGATTATAAATCTACTTTTAGGTTGATTAGCCATTAGATTGCATTTAGATGAAGGTTGTTATATTTTCCAAACTTTTATTGTACCGATAAAGGAAGCAGATAGAAATTATATGTTTTATGTCTTGGTTCTCTGCGCCACAGTTGCGGCTCGGATTCTCTAAAAAAAACCATTTATAAAGCATGTTTCTGCATCTCTTATGATCCGTTCTAATCTTGTTTACCTTGGTCCATATATAGCGGTAAAGTCAAAATTAAAAGGGCGTGTCTTAATTTTAATCTAGATTTTGAAATGCTGCCATTTTTTTGTGGTTTGGGAGAGAGGTGTTCTTTTGTATTTTCCCAAGTAGATTTTGTAAGCCTTGAATTTGTCGTAGATGCGGTGGCGGAATGTGGTTCAGGATGAGCAGCCATTCTTTTGGTGTGGATTTAACTGTCCCAGATACTGTTCTCATCGTGTTATTAAGTTGGATATGAACTTTGTTTACATGTGAGCTGTTTATCTATACTGAGAAACAGTATTCTGCTATATAATAGGCCAGTGCTATGCCTGCAGTTCTAGTAGTGGCAGCCTGGGCAGTAGTCTCTGCTAGTTTTTGCACAATGTTGTTTTTTGTTTGTATTTTAACAGCAGTGTTTTTTAGGTGTTTTTTGTTAGTAAGATTTCTATCTAGAGCAGGGGTGGCCAACCGCCAACCGCATGCGGCCCGCCTAGAACATTTTTGCGGCCCGCAAGATTTATAACACTTTTACAAAATATATTTATTTAATAATGACCAAAATAGTAAAAAACCAATTTATTTAAAAAATACATTATTTGTGCATTCATATATTCAAAAATTAACTGTAGAAATTATGACAAAAAATTAACTTTGATTTTAAAATAATATTCTTGCGCATATATGACAGATATTGCTTGTTTTATTTATGAGTTTACAGTTATAAATTAGTCCGTAATATCCTTTTTGGGTGTCGGACTGTATTCTTTTATAATTCTTTTATCCAAGCTTGTCTATCTTGGACCATTTTTGCTATTTCGCTCCACTCTTTTTTTTTCTGCTGCTTTGTGAGCCTGTTCGGACTGCTCTTTGTTTTTTCCTGTATTCTCAATTTAAGTATTTTTTCTTGTTATTCTGGTTCTATCCAGTATGTGTATGTGTCTTAGCCTTCCTAGCTGTCTCTTCTCTATTACTGTTTCTATAGGTTCAGTTTTTAGTTTATTTCTTATTTACGAGCTCTTTACTTTATCTTTTCTTGTTATTTCTTTAATTTTCAATAGAAATCTCATCTTCATTGCATTAATTTTGCTTTTATTTTATTCTGTTGTTGTCCAAGATTTGCTGAAGTACATTAGGGCTGGTCCTACTACCTTTTGTATTTTTGTTTTATGTTGTTTCTTTCTTAACCAAAAATTGTCTTTTGAGTGCATTGAATATTCTTCCTCCTTTTACAGTTCTTGCACCTATCTCCATGTCTATTATATTCCTTTTTTTTTCTATTATTAAACCAAGGTAGTTGTAATATTTTACTTGTTTGATTATTTGTCGATTCAATTCTATCTTGTGTCTCTTAGGTTTTGTTGCTACTAACATTGTCTTTGTTTTGCTTGTAATTATTTCCATGACTAACTTTTAGTTCTTCTTTGTATATTCTTTTGTTTCCTTTTAGTTTTTCTTCATTGTCTGCTAATTAATAGCATGTCATCCGCAAACATTAAGATTTGAATACCAATTTGTTTCATTTTTCTGTATCCTATCCTCGTGTCTTTGGCTATTTTTGTACTTTTCTTTATAGCTTTGTCTATTAATGTTGCAAAGAGTATAGGGCTTAGAGTTTGCAGAACAATTAAATTATATTTTGTTTCAATTTTTCACTTCAAAAAAATGTCTATAGTGTGTCTAAATCTAATATTTGGATATATTATTTGATATGCGGCCCGCGGAGTTATGATGCATTTCCTAAGTGGCCCGCAACATTTTTTGGGTTGGCCACCCCTGATCTAGAGTAACGCCCAAATATTTTGAGTGTTGGTTGTGTTGTAGTGTTGTTTCGTTAAAGTTGATTGTGAAGGTAGTAAAAGTTTTTTATTATTTAGCGTGTAGTTTCAGTTTTAGATAGATATATGCACAGTCTTCTTTTTTTTAAATATGATTGTAAGGTTGCTAAGTTTTAGGTCAGTGTTTCTTCTGTTTGTTCAAAAGTGTGGTGTTATGTTGCAAATGCAACTGAGGTTTTACATTTGTTCTGAAACCCACATTTAATATGTGTTGTTAAGCAAGTACTAGAAGATGTGATTCAGTTTATGCTTTCTGAGATTCTGATGTAAATTAGTTCTTCTAAGAGTTTATATGCAACGCTGAAAAGTGCAATTGGTCTGTAGCTAGGTGCTTTGTGCTAATGCGTGATAACGCTTGCTTGCACACTGCTCATATAGTGCAAGAGTACACTAATAAGGTAAAATAGCAAACTTTTAGATTTACTTGCTAAAAGTTTAGAAGTTATTAAATAATGGAAGGTATTAGATCAAAACTACATTAAAAAACTTTTGTAGTTATTTTCAAGAAAAATGGAGCTGTTTTACAATGTAGAGACAGATATAGGCGCTATTAATGTTAATTATATTTTATTAAATTATACTTTATATGCTAATTTCTGGTTTTTATTATTTAATACAGACCGGTTTTGGCGGTTAAGCCATCGTCAGTGTTATTATAAAAAAAACTTACTAATAAATAAAACATTAATTAGAATTATATTAAACTTAAATTTAAATGTTATAATATATTTTATATAAAAAGTTTTATATAAGGTTTTCCAATAAGATGTTTTATTTTGATATTAAAAAAACGAGTATTTTTTAAGAGAAATCAATACATGTTTATTTCATTGTAAAGAAGAAAGTATGCCATTAACATTTAAAAACAATATTAGTCAAATGGCCGCCACGGATACGGTTGCAGTACCTCATTCTTTTCATGAAATTTTCCATAACCAATTCGCACATTTGCGGCTGTATGTCCTCGATAACAAATTCTATCTTTAAGGTTTTGAATTGATTGTGGAGCATTGATATAGACTTTATCTTTTACGTTGCCCCAAAGAAAAAATCTAAAAGTGTTAAATTACAAGATCTCGGTGGCCAATTGTGATCACCTCTTTGAAAAATAACACGGCCAGGAAACTGTTTTTGCAAAATTGCAATTGTTTCGTTGCTTGTGTGGCACGTAGCGCCGTCTTGCTGAAAATAAACGTCGTCCACATCAATATCTTTTAACTCCGGCAATAAAAAATTATTAATCATAGCTCGGTAGCGCCATCCATTCACCGTAACAGTTGCACCAGCCTCATTTTCAAAAAAAGTAAGGTCACACCGCAACAAACAGTGACACGTTGAAAATGCAAAAACTTTTCAACAATCATTCTTGAATTTTCTGAGCCAAAATGCGACAATTTTGCTTATTAACGTAGCCTACAAAGTAAAAATGGGCCTCATCACTAAAGATGATTTTTCGATAAAATTCCAAATCATTTTGATGCATTTGAAGAACTTAATCAGCAAAGATACGACGTTTATGGTGATCGACCGGCTTGAGTTCTTCTGTTAACTGAACTTTAAAAGCCTTAAGTCTTAAGTCTTTATGCAAAATACGGTGTAATGTCTTTGTGGAATGTCTAATTTCAAAGATCGACAAGAAATCGACAAACTTGAGTTTTCTTTAACACTACAGGCTACATCAGCAATATTCTCATGTGTTCTTGAGCGATGCACACGGTTTTGATTCTTCACAACACAAACTTGTTCCAACAGCTAAAATTTTTCTACTAGGTTTACTATTGCCGGCCGAAAAGATGCTTTACGACGACCAAAAAGTGCATTACTTTTGCAAACTGCGACTGAAAATTTTTCACCATTTTTGTAGTGAATTTTAATAATTTCAATGCGTTGTTGAATCGTGTATCGTTCCATTTTTAATAATGGCGTAGTTTTTACTTGTCAAATGTCAAAAGATAATAGCTTCAAAAGTGACAGCTGCTCAAATAGCCTGCTATTCAAAATAAAACATTTTATTGAAAAACCCTTTACATAACAATATTTTTTTAATGTTAAATTAGCGTTTATAATACCGTATTTTGTATCATTGAATGTATTAATAATCAAAATATAAATACTAAAATTGTAAAAAGTAAAATATCAGTGTTTATTTTATGTATATTGTTATTTTTAATATATTAAATCAACATCATACAGCAAAATCTGACAGATCCGGCTTTGAGCAATTTGAATATAAAATGCATGTGCTTTGTGCATATAATTCAAAAACATTACTTTGTTAAACAATGTTTATTTAACTCCTTCTCATTAAACAAAATATCTTAAATATCTAATTAAAATTGTATGCAACCAAATGTGTGAATCAAACTAGATAGAACCTCAAATGATACGCCACTGCCGCACTGCTACAAGTACAAGCAAATACAAAGGGTGCGTTTTTAAATGACGCGAACAGCGGTTCGAGCACTCGAACAATAAAATGGGCGTTTTTAAATACAACCCGAACAAGTGTTCGAACAACATTTGCACGCACCTAGTCAAGAGGTGGTGCATGACGGGCATGTACAGTGTTGCCACATAGCAAAAATAAAATAATATATTTATCATGGTTATATCAGAACATGGGTACGGTTTTATATACATTATAAAAATATAAGGTATACAAGAAATATGCGCTCATACAAAATATGTGTGAATCTAGAATAATAAGATTTTAAATATTTTACTTGATGCAGATTTGAATTGTATTAATTGACAACACTGGGCATGTAAGCAAAACAAACAACATAACCTTAGAAAACATGTTTTTGACGTTTGAGTGCTATAATATGCTGTTTTTAAATTACCCTGCACGAACAAACAAAAAAGTTGTTCGTGCAAAAATTGTTCGAACAGCAAGAGCACTTTAAAAACGCACCCATTCAGTGGGTCATGACAGTTGACAGTTTGCCTATGCAATTGTCATTTTTCACCACATGAATATTATATTTCTAAAATCATGGAAGCAAGTATAATATTTTCTATATTACTGTTGTGTGTAAGTTATCAAGCAAGAGCTGAAACCAGTGTGGAAGAAGAAAATGCTTCTGGTCGTTATACAATAGAAGGAAAAGTAATAGTCGACCCAATATTTCAACAACAAAATTGGCAAGCCAACTCAAAACTTCACATAAATGGAGGAGAATTCCTAGGTTTCATTAAAGAGGATGGATCATTTTTAATACATAATGTACCACCAGGTTCGTACATATTGGAAGTATTAAATCCGCAACTTGCTTATGAACCAGTTCGTGTTGAAATTAATTCAAAAGGCAAGTTAAGGGCTAGAAAAGTGAACCATATACAGACATCACAAGTTATACAAGTACCATATCCACTACGACTCAAACCTCTAGGTTTTACAAAATATTTCCAAATTCGAGAACAATGGATGGTAACCGATTTTCTCTTTAATCCAATGATATTAATGATGGTTCTACCATTATTGTTGATTATGGTTTTACCAAAAATAATGAATGATCCTGAAACTAAGAAAGAATTTGAGCAAATTGGTAATATTACTAAATTTGATATGCCCGAGATGTCGGATATGGTAACAAATTTTTTGGCTGGAAATCCTACGCCAGCTCAACAACAACAAAATAAGAAAGTATCTAAAACTAAGAAACGTCAATAAATTAATTACACTAGTCATTATCAATGTACGATTATTAAGTTATTAATAAAATTTTAATTAAATTCTCAATTTGCATGGTTATGATTTTATTGTTAAAAATAATTTTAACGACTATAATTATGTGTTTATCTAGGTTTTAATTTTATTAGAACATGATATAGAAGTAATTCAATTGTAATAGTAAATAAGTAATAATAAAAAATAAATTAACTAATAATTATTAATAAAATATTCAATCAATAAGTTTCTTTTAACAGGTGTATCTACGGTTCTTAAAATCCTGCAAATAAGCACAGAAACAAAATGATATATGTAAAAGATTGTCTAAATCAGGAATAATTGTCTTTGTATGCATAGATTAGCACGGCTCAAGAATTGTTTCTTACGACAGTTGGAATAGACTTAACAGTTACTAATAAAACATATATAGAAATATATTGTGTACCGTATACAGTAAATCAAACAAAAAAATTGACTGGTGATAGGAAGTTCTGTGCAGTGCTAGAAAGTAAATAATATTATTTTGGGGTAGTCGTAAAAATAACAAATGAATGTAATTTAAACTAAAATATTTAACTTACAAATAAATGTATACTTTTAATTAATACGTATATAAATTATATATAACAAATTTTTAACATAATACATAAAACATGAATAAAATCTTGCCCTTGGCTTTTTAAGGTCTGCCTGGATAATTTCATTTCATGCTAGACTAACTGATTTTGTATGCGAATGTGCTTATCTTACTATTGATGTCATGTAGTGTTCTCTGTCTACTTTTTTCTTTGGCATGCTGTGGAGTTGTCGGCCAGATTGTGTTTGGTTTACTGTTTAAAAATGGTGTTTTTTTAATTTGATCACTCGATTGTCTATAAAATTCAAGTAAATATCTAGTGGGTTAAATCTTTTAAGAAATTGGTAGTAAGTACATTTTTATTATCATCAATCAACTAAAAAGATAGTATCTAACATTACTAAGCAAATAATTCATATCTGCATTTCTTGTATTTTAGCGTCGACTACTAAGGTCATTAGCTATTTATTTTAATAATAGTAACCTCAGGTTATAGACTTGAGGAGACAAAACAACACATTAAAATGGTTAAATAAATAAATACTAAATATCACAGTTGCTAAAATTAAAAACTAATATCACAACTGACAACAAAGTTGTAAAAGACTTTGATGCCAGACCCTAAAAACGAACTAAACCTAATATCACAGATGACATCGAAGCTGTAAAATGCTTTGATGCCAGACCCTAAAAACTAACTAAACCTAATATCACAACCGAATCTGCATATTATTCTTGTAGATAGCTACAACCTTATTCTGATCTTCATTCATCCAAAATTTGCTGTCTTTCCTTATATCCACATCTAAATTTTGCAATCATCATTCTATTTTTTTACTTAAACCTGTATTTTCATGGTAGGTCATCTTCTGAGGTGTTGCTATCATTATTATGTGCATTATTAGTAGAGCTAGGACTTATATGCGTAAAAAACTGCAAAATAATCATTTAAAATCATCAAAATAAGCATAAAAAAAATATTTTTCATATAAAACGCATTATAAAATAATAACTTTTAATATAATAATAATACACAACAAAAGAAACAAAAGTAAAATTCAATAAATAATAATAATAGTTTTACAATAATAATAATAATTAACATAATTTATTTTTAAAAGAATTAATAATAATTGTTTTTTCAAATTTTTTATTAAAAAGAACCTTCTTTGGCCAAAAAAGCCTGGCAATAATCGCTCATGCTCGAGTGAGGAGCATGAGTCATACATGACCATGACTATTTTAAAACGTATGCATATATACATTTTTTTTATTTAAATATATAAAATATTTAAAACTCTTAAATTTTTATGAAATCGAAAATTGCTTAAAATAAGCAGAAATATGCACAAAAATACCGAAATAGGCAAAAGTACTTAAAATAAGTATCATATATGCATTTCAAATAATAAAAAACAATTAAAAATTCTTAAAATATGCATAAAAACTAAAATATGCATAAAACCAAAATAAGAAGGTGCCATTTGCTTTACTTTCTTATAATTCGTGGAGATATACATTCAGAATTGATATGCATATAATATTGGTAAAAATCATAATGCATATAAATCCTAGCTTTAATTATTAGTATTGACTGCAATGACTATTATTCAAACAGTCAAAACTCGCAGCTATTGAGTCTAGATAGGTTTGCTAAAGTGAGGCTAGGTTTCAAATAAATTATTTAAGCTAAAACTAAATTATATTAGGTTTTTGTTTTTTAATTTAATGTTTTTATAGTTCTGCTTGGTACGCTGTTTGTTTTGTATAAATAAAAAAAATAATAAACTTAATTATACATACATGTTTAGAATACCTTTAGTTCTATTTAGACAAATGTGAAGAAAATTTTGCAGTAACTCTAGACATTTCAATTTTACTTTTCTTTTGCCCATGGCGTCCTATCACAAATATTACATGCTTTCCTTCAAGTGAGGTAAGCCAAAATACTCACAACCTATAGGTACGTTCCTTTTGCCAGTGAAGTAAGCCAAAATACTCACTTAACCTACAAATATTTAAAATAGTTCTTTTTTAAAATTAAAATTTACTTGTAGTCATTTACAGTTTAAATAAATAATCATAATATACGTTTATAAAAACATTGGCCGCGTTCAGAACGACTCATCACTTGCAAGCGCTGAGTCATCAATCCGAGATAAGCAAGATTTTTTATTTTTTAATATATTTTCCAATTAAACGCTGTGTCTAATGAGTTGCTTTGTCAGCAAAGAAGCGTACCTAAATGTATGATGGGTAAAATGACAAGCGTTGCCAGCAAACGATGACTCAGCGGCGGCGTTTAGTTTGCATGATTGACAGTGATGAGTCGTTCTGAACGCAGCCATTGTTAATACAATATTTATTTTTTCACTTTCAAACTTCAAACAAAATTACGTAAATACACCTCTATTATCAAGCTTGGTACTGTCATTGGCCGCCAAAAGAAGATAAAATTCTTACTTTGGCTTACTTGTTATGTGGCAAATGAAACGCTCTAGGTAAGATAAAGTGAGGTAAAGTAAGAATAAGTGAGAATAGTGGCAAATGGAAAGAACCTATTGGTGAGGTTAAGTGAGTATTTTGGCTTACTCGCTTGGCAAAAAAGCACCTAATACCTGGCTGGGGTATTTCCAACTTGGTCAATTTTGCGTCTAAAAAACCTCAACTTCTTATTGTTTCAAAATTAAAATCCGATGTATTATCAGTACTATAGTACTTTTAAATTAAACAACGAATTTAAATCTTAATCTTCTTCGATTTGTTTTTTCTAGGAATTACAATCAATAGTTTTTTTTGGAACAACAATGTTGTTGACAAATCTAGAAAAATAGGAATTTTTAATAGATGCAAATAGCCTTTTTTTACTTTTTACAGTTCAACTTTTGGAACTTAGATACTGGCCGCCAAAAGTAATTTATTTTTCAGATAATATGAAAATTATTCACTCTACGAAATGATTCAAATTTCAACAAAAAAATGTGGCAAGTTTTTATTTCAATAATTAGTTTGTTTGTTCATCCACGATTTCTGGAGTACTCTAGGCATGCTAGAAATCAAACTGTCAATCTTAGCCTGAGGAATTAAATGCCAAGTTTTATGAATAAGCATCCGAATATCAAGTAAAGGTGTGGTAAGATGGCCCAGTCTTCTACCGGTTGTATTCTACACGTGTTTGATATTATCATGGCATGGACAGGCAACGGCATTTTGGCGCGTTTTATTTGAATCAGATGAAACAAATTTATTATTTAAATTTGATAAATGATGTATTTTATGTAAATTTATTCTCCACTCAGTGCGGGATACATACATTAGTGTTTTAGGGTATGCACCCATCGTCAGTGTGCCTAGCATCTCTTCTCTTTACACACTCACTTAGTTAACGTTTTTACTAATAGGGGGCATTGCGTTACGACCTCTGGCACATTTCTATACATAAACTGTGTAATAGTCAAAGAGTTCTATAAGCAATGTATAAGCAGCGCACACTCTCAGTATCTCCGTCTTTGTCGCACCATGATGTTTCTCTATCACCTACAACGTATAGCCGCTCGATCACTAGTAGAGAAAGAGAGAGGGTATAGTGTTGTGCGAGAAGAACAGAGATACTGAGATTGTACGGCAAAACGCAGGCTTGGAATCTTTAGTTATACAAGGAGTTTATAAATGAATGGGATTATTTAATCACTTTAAATATCCCCTCTTTTTAAAATTGTCCACTATACTATTTGTTTTGACGGTTCAACTTTTACAGCTGTCAAGCAAGCAAGGTTATAAGAATGTATTCAAATAAAGAGAATATTTTTATTATTGAATTCTACTTTAGGAATGGGCGGTTTGATAATGGGGAATGGCTATATTCTATTCCGGATTGTGTTCTATTGTGTTATTATTTTGTTTACAACTGATAATTATAAACATGTAAACATTATTTATAACTACCTTGTGTACCTATTTGGTAATAGTTGATTTTATGTAAATTGTCTCTTCGACCAGTAAGATGCCAGGCACACTGATGGGTGTATACCCTTAAATACTAATGTATTTGTATCACTGGATAAAAAGGCAATTTACATAAGCTGTGTTCTATTTGACAAAATAGTCGCACTTATTTTTTGATTTTATTTGTCAAACGCGTCTTACATTTTTGATTTGTTTTTGAGGTGTAAAACGTCCTACATACGCCAAATATTTTCTAGTTCGAATTTACCAAGTGTGAGACGCTCTTCCCAGCAAAATTTAAAAATTCTCTAACTCACCTGGTGCATAAAGCGCTCAACTGGAAAACACCTACAAAATACATCATTTATTAAATTTAAATGATACATTTGGTTTGGTCATCTGATTCAAACAAAACGCGCCAAAATGTCGTTGCCTGCCTGAGTAAGGATTTAACTGTACTACAGTCCTCCTTACACACTCACGCAGTTAACGTTAAGAAAAATATGCTCATGCAATGTTTTGTGACCTTAGTAGAGCTTTGACTGTGTGTCACATTTGATCAGTGATGCTAACTCAAGGAATTTGTCCTCTTTTAAGGATTTTTTAATGTTTTGTGGGATTAAGGGATGTTTACTTAAAAAATCCACTGCATTTGATTCTGTTATTTCATTGTCAACAATATGTAGAAATTAACAATTTTAAACTAAAAAATAAAGGAATTAATATGGGTGTTCCACAATGCTCAGTACTGGGCCATTTTATTTCTTATTTATATTAATGATTTACCGCAATGCAATCTAAATGCTCATTTTACTTTGTTTACCAATGATACAACATTGGTTAAGATTAACAAAGATAGAAACATTTTGCGGTTTGATATATGTGACACACAATCAAGAGCCATGGAGTAGTTTTTATTAAACCAACTAAACATAACTAAGACTGAACATCTATTATCTACTTTGCGCAATGATCCCAGTGGTACAAACAACCTCAAGTTTTTAAGTGTACACTTTAGTACAAAACTTAAGTGGGAACATTATGTAAATTATATATGTGGAAAAGTTTCAAAGCAAGTTTATTTTTCTGGTTCTTTTGTGAATTCTTTTACCTCTTAATGTTACCGACACGGGCAACGGGATACTGGCCTACAAGACAAAAGTTGCTAATATTATTAGTGATACTGGCTTGATTGGAATAGTTCAAGCTTGCTCGACACGATAGAACTGAGCAATGGTTGCATTTGTGGTATACTGGCTAAATAAGACAATATTGGATAGCATTTGATCTCTTGCCTTTAACTGCTAAAAACTGTGTAAGAACAGGTACAATCACGTTAGTAGCTTAGTCTACTCTATTAGTTGTTACTACAAAAAATACAGCAATAGCCTCGGATAGCCAACGCGATGGTAGGCAGCTGAGGCTAATATTTCATATTATAACGACTTGGCAAAGACAAAGACTATTGGTACGGTTAAATTACCTAACCTAACCAATTTAATCAACCAAACATTGACATCGTCTTAGTTTGCGGCTTAAAAGTTAATTTTTTAAATATTTGTGGTCTAAAAAAGAATTTAAACTTTGTTCATCAACATTTTAAACATAGTAATCTTTATATCCTTTTTTTGACGTAAATCAAAGTAAACAATAAAGAACCAGATTGCTTTAATCTAGTAGATTCCGATTATTATCTTTGAACATTTATTTGCTAATCAACAGGGTGTTTGTGTCTACATCTACAAACAACAAGCATATCCTAGACGGTCGACGTATGAAATGTAAGGCAATAGTTATAATAAATTATTTCTTAAACTAAATCTTTCTAATAAGGTTATTTTTGTAAATGTCATATGTATATTGTTTTTCAAATAAAGCAACTTTAAACTTTTTTCATGACCTTTCTGAAAGTATTGACAGGCTTCTTCAAAGTAATAAAAAAAACTTAAATAATTTTGTTAGGAGATTTTAATGTACATAATACTGAATGTTTAAGCAACTCATTTTCTACAACACTATCCGGACAACAAGCTATAATTTTTGCTGCTTCTCATAATCTTACCCAACTTATTTAGCAATTTTTCTTGTGATGGACTACTTGGTGAACTAAGATTATTAATTTTGTATTTTTCAACTATTCCAGAGGTTACAACAACTAATGCTGAGACTGCTTTAGGAAATTCTGATAATACACTTATTACTTCTGTTGTTAAGACTTCTCTTTTCATTACTACCAAACCTATACCGCGCATCATCTATCATTATTCTAAGATGAACATAGTAAAAATAAAAGAATTTCTTTTTCTCATTGGTTATATTCTAATGATCTACATATTGCAGCAGAAAATGTCACAAAAACTATTCAAAACGTCATCGAAAAAAACATAAAGCAATTAAAAAACACATCAGTAATTCTTCCGAACAGACTATAAAGGATTATAAGTTAGCTCGTAATTATTGTGACAATCTAATATACTCTGAAATAGATAAAATTGACAGAAACATCGTTAATTGAATTTCTCAGTTTTCCATAAGCAACCAAAAAAATGATAAAACAATAAATTTGTTGCAAGGTAGTACAAAATCAAAACATTTTAGTTACTAATCCTAAAGAAAAAGCAGATATTTTTGCAAACCAATTTGCATCTAACTCTACTATTATACATCCCCTCCCATTTCTGTACTTACAATGCCGGCTAGTGGCAAAATAATGGGTTCAATTTATTTTAGGCAACGGGTCGTCAAAAGATATCTTAAATTAAATACCAGAATGGCATCAAGTATAGATGAAATTCTACCTATTATTCTTAAAACATTTGCAAATGAATTAGCTCCTATTTTGACCAAAATATTTGCCTTATCATACAAAAATGAAACATTCCCAAACTGTTGAAAAATTGCAAATGTTCAACCTATTTCTAAAAAGAAAAAAAAATTAGTTTTTACATTGTCAAGTTTTTAGATCAAAATAACTTTATTTCAGATACTCAATTTAGATTTTGATCAAAACGTTTGACAACAGATCTTTTGACTTATGTTAGTCACAAATGGAATTCTACTTTAGACAAACAAAGAGAAAATCTTGCAGTAGCTCTAGACATTTCCAAAGCTTCATTGTATAAGTCTTGATAAAAAAAAACTGTAAGTCTCATCAATAGTTTTTTTAACAATAGAAAAATTATAGTTATAATTGATGGTTTTAACTCTGACCCCAAAATCATAAATGCTAGTGTTTCTCAAGACTCTGCTTTTTTGCCAACTTTTTTTTTTTGATTTAAGTTAATAAACTTTTTCAAATAACTAAAAATTCTATTCAAAGTTTTGCAGATGAATGCACCTTTCATACGTTCCAAAGACCATATTAACAAATATACCAGACCGTTTTGAATTTTCTAGATTACAATCTATAGTATTTTTAAATACCTCAAAACAATATTTGAATGGGGCAATCTCAACATGATCAATTTTAACTCTAAAAAAACTCAACTTCTTACTGTTTTAAAATCCAAATCCGAGGTATCATCAGTACCAAATATTAAACTAGACAACGAATCCATATATAAAGCTTCTTCAATTTGTATTCTAGGTGTTACAATCTCACATAATCCTTTCTGGAACGACCATGATGTCGACATATGTTCAAAAGTATCTAGAAAACTAAGATTTCTTAATAGATGTAAAAAGTTTTTTTTTTCTGTTTAACTTATGCATATACATAAAACTTATATTTGTCTTTGTATTGAATATTGTTCTCAAGTATGAGGAAGAGCTTTGGAAATTACACTATATTTTCTAAACTCTATTTAGAAACGAGCTACTCGGATCATTGCCAATCTAAAAGTTGACTAATGACTTAGATACTTTACAACACAGGCGTAATGTTGCAGATCTTTACATTTACTATAGATATTTTAATGGACATTGTTCAAATAAAATTCAAGACAAAGATTTTGCCATCTAAACAAATATTTACTGTTAGTACAAGGCTTGCTAGGAATTCTAACAAATATTCACTGCCAGTTCAGAGATGTAAGACCAAAACTTTTAAGAAACATTTCTTTAACCGTATTATCGACAAATGAAATAAACTTCAAAATTTAGAATTTTCTGAGACTTGTATAAAGACAAATATTTAAAGTCAATGTTCACAGACTGCTTAAATCTAGTCTTCAATGTGATAGTTTTGCGCGAGTGGTTTCACTAGTTGAAAACCAAAGCTATTTTTATGTAGTGTCATATTATGTAATTCCTAAATATCACGTTTTGAAATTAAAAAAAAAAAACAGCAATTGGCCACGACCAGAACGACTCATCATGCGAACTAAACGCTTTTGCTGACTACCGCCGAGTCATCGTTTGCTGGCATCGTTTGTCGTTTTACTCATCATACATTTAGGTTTGCTTGCTTGCTGACAAATCAAATCAACAATTAATCGGCGCATATAAATTTACATATTATTAAAAAAATTGAGAAAGAAGGCAATATAGGTAGTTAATAAATATATGGGATTACAACGTGCAACACTTGAGTGAAGGAATGAATAAATATAAAAAATTATAAGAATAATCAAACCTAAAAACATTAGTGAGATTAAATGACATTACATATTAAGAATATATTAAATCTTGTTAAGTAGAGGCTTTATATACTAATTAAATCATTATTTAAATTAAAAACTTATGAGCTTATGTCGGTGATACAAGTTTACAAGGTTGGCAACAGTTTAAAATATACCGTTCAGACGGGCTCAGAGCTTTCCTCCGATTGATGACTCAGCGATTGCGACTGATGAGTCGTTTATACATTTCTAAATTGATGCTTAGTAGGTAGTAACTATAATTTGTTAATTACTTTTTATTATTAGATAAACAATATAAAAATAAAAACGTAATTTTATTAAAAAAAACTGATTTGTCAACAAGGTTGTTTAGTTTGAAATTATTAATTTTATTTTTATTTATTTATTTCTACCTAGTTTGTTTGCGTTAAGACTGCAGTAGTAGTTGTTATAGCAACTGGGAAACAATGCTCTGGTTGGCTTAGAGTTCTACCCAATTTACAATAGAATATCTACCAGATTAAAACAAAGATACTTGTAATTGAATAAATTTAATTAACAATTTTGGCTATTTAATATTTATCGATTTTTTGCGTTATTGTAACTAGGTTAACGCATTTGTAAATAATTATATGTATTTCAACTTTAAATTACAATTTTGTTGTTGCTGACGTTCAGTATAACTTCAAAAACTTAAATATGAGTAAATGTCATGCAATTCTAGGAATTGTTTTAATAATAATATTAAAAGTGACTAATATGCATTTCTATCAATCATAATAATATTTAATTAAGAAAAAATAAACGATATTGTTTTTGCTTTAAAGTTTTTAAATAATTTTATTATAATATAATAAACAAAGTGAAGTTAGATGTATTATAATACCAAAGAGGACATGTTGCAACTACAGTTACAGTTGCGTGACACTGACTTTATATGTATGTAGTTGACTTGATTTTTTATTAATACTAAAATCTATAAAAAAAAGATTCTAGAATTGCATGACGTTTACTCTTATATATACAAGTTTTTGAGGTGAGACTTTACGTCAGCGACAACAATTTGTAGTTTAAAGTTGAAATACATATAATTATTTACCTAGTTACAATAACGCAAAAAAATGATAAACGGAATAGTAAAAGACGTTTGATGAGTGTCATAAAACTGCGAGCAGAACTCACGCAATTTAACTCCTTTTTAAAATCGGTTTTTTGCAACGTGTTGAAAATGAAACTTCCAATTTAATGAAATATATAAAAATCCAAAACATTTAATTGTTTATTAAATTTTGAAATTATTTTGTAATTTTTTTGTCGAAATATTTGCTTAAACTTTAAGAGTTATACTTTATTGAACATTAAACTTAGTAGACATTTTATTGTGCTATAAGTTATTTTTTTAAAATAACAATTGTTACAGTTCTGCTCGTAGTTGTGAATGTATGATAAAATGTGAAATAATATAAGGGCAATTCCATTTCAAACGGACCAGAGCTAGGGGGGGGGGGTGCGTTGAGAAACTTGCTTATGTATTTTTTTTTAGTTTCTATAACTTATTAGTAGTCTTTTGATCGATATATGAGAGTATGAAACCTATAAAAAAAAATTCTACGATTTTTTTAAGTTTTTTTGACGTTTTTTAACTTAATCACATTTTTTGTTTAAAAACCGAAATTTTAACTCAAAAAAATAAATTTAATTTCAATCCGAAATTTTCCGTAGAATCCAAATCTGGCGCCATTTCAAGTTTATACCCTGTCTATAAGCCGCAAAATCCATAAAACCATGTTTTTGTTCTTAGTGGGCTGTGCAAAAAGGAGCATTTTTTAAATTTTTTTTAACCGCTATAGTTGACGTATTTTGATGTAAATTAATTGAAAAATATAAATTTGTTCTGTGTATTTGGGTTTTAAGCGTCTAAAACTCAAAAAATCTTCAAAGTAGGCCTATTTTTCAACATAAACTCTTACAAATGCACGTTTAGCCGCGCTCAGAGGAACAATACACCAAATATTATTAAAAATTTGAATTCTGGGGACAATTTTACATAGAAAATTGTCAGTGTTGTACTCATCGTCTATAGAAAAGTCTATCTAGAAAAAAATGTTCACAAAATTTATATGCAAAAAATGCGTTAAAAATTAATTATTTTTTTTTATTTACAAAAAATATTATAAACACACTAGGGTGTGGTTTAAAACTTTTTTTTAACAAATTTTAACAAGCGACGGGCAGATTTATGTTTGAATGCCAAAAATAATAATATTTTTAAATTTTTGCGCCGATAGATCGAGTCTAAATTTGTGCCGCAGGCGCAAAAACTATCAAACAAAGAGTAAAATGACCAAAAATTGGTTCAAGCGACAAAAAATGTCTTTGTTAAACTTCTGAAATCAACTTAAAAAAATATAATCCAAATAATCTATTAAAAAAAAAAAAAAAAAAATTTAAGTAAATTTTGAACAAATTTTTTTTTCTAGATGGATTTTTCTTTGCCAGATAAGCACGACACTGACTATTTTCTATGTAGAATTGTTTGCAAAACTAAATTTTTTAATAATATTTGGTGTATAGTTTCTCTGAAAACTGTTAAATGTGCATTTGTAAAAGTTTATGTTGAAAAATAGGCTTATTTTTGCAGTTTTTTTGAGTTTTAGACGCTTAAAACCCAAATACACAGAACAAATTTATATTTTCTAATTAATTTACATCAAAACACGTCAACTTTAGCGGTTAAAAAAAATTTAAAAAATGCTCCTTTTTGCCCTTTTTATGGCTTTTGCGGCTTATAGACAGGGTATAAACTTAAAATGGCGCCAGATTTGGATTCTACGAAACTTTTTTGATTGATTTTATTAGTAAATTTATTTTTTGGAGTTAAAATTGCGGTTTTTAAACAAAAAATGCGATTAAGTCAAAAAACGTAAAAAATACTTAAAAAAATCGTAGATTTTTTTTTTTATGGGTTTTATACCCTTATATACCGATCAAAGGACTACTAATAAGTTATAGAAACTAAAAAAAAATACATAAGCAAGTTTCTCAACGCACCCCCCCCCTAGCTCTGGTCCGTTTGAAATGGAATTGCCCATAATATAATTGTGATTACAATAATATCAAGTTACCGTTCGCTATAATCTGTTAATTTATAATATGACTATTCATTCATTATGATTATAATTAATGTGGCACCAGTACCAAACTGTTAAAAACATTAATACACGCGGGAATTTTAAATTTTACATTTATCACACATTCACAACTACGAGCAGAACTGTAACAATTGTTATTTAAGTAAAATAATTTATTGCACAATAAAAAGATTACTAAGTTTAATGTTCAATGAAGTATAACTCTTAAAGTAAGCCAAAATGACTTTCCTCGCTTGACAAAGAAAAGCATCTATTATTATTATTATTATTATTAAAATTGTTTTTTTTTTAATAAAATTCTAAAACAAACTTTGTTTTTATGTACTTTGTATTTATTTTAATTGTTTAAATTATATTAATTACCACACAAATGTACATTGATAGAATAAACTTACTGTTTCTATGAACAACGTCTGTAGGTAACGTAAAAAACAATAAGCATTTTGCCGTGAGATACCGTTGACGTTAACGGCTTTACAGTTTGATACCACAACGTCAAACCGTTGCGTTGTCGCGAGTTACCGGTTATTTACTTTTGACTCCGAATGCGAGGTGAATTTAAAACCGCTGTAGGAAGCAGTTTAATATGTCCGGTATGTCAAATTTAAATATGATAACCTATAATAAAAAGCATTTTGCCGTGAGAAACCCGTACATACCAGCGATCAACTAGCGGTTATATTTTTTTTTTTTTATTGATTGTACTATCTGATCCGAATCGGCAATAAATTGTACTGAAATTGAGAATTATATGTCACACGGAAAAATTCTTGAGTCCGGCACTGCTGTCATGCATAAACACGAAGTTATGCAACTCTGTGTATAAATTTGTAAACTGAGTCACGTTATTTAAAATTTGGAAAATTTTGGCGGTGCAATTCGGGATTCGGCAGTCGGCAAGCATGTCAGTTAGTCAGTTATATTGAAATTATAAGTTGTAGTGGTTGATAAATGATTTGTGAATTAGAAACAAGAAAAACGGTTACAAAGTTATTCTGCAAGAGCAAAATCAAGAAGAAATGGCAACATTTACAAATCCTAGGTATGAATTATTTAATATAAAAATGAGGTTAAAAATGAAGAATTTATAAATTTATTCTAGTACACCCCCAAGAAACACTATTTTTAACCAAACTCTCTCACCAATGCAGCAGCAATTAAACATTCAGGAAAATATACAGAAAACTAAACAATGCTCTTTTTGGGGAGCAATAAACGTTATTCTATTAATAATATTAATTTACGATCTGTACGTATCAAAAATTATAAATGTGCTTAAATGAATTAATGTTTACATATTTTAGAACATCGGTTTGTCTAAATAAGTTAACATATATACAGTATATTGAATTAAGTCTGGCTGTAATATTTGCTGTAAATACGCTATGTCATATTTGGAAGTTTTATCAAATTTGGGCAAGAATAAATAAAAAACTATCTGCTCCGCCATTGAAGGAAATGAAATGCAAGGAAGTTTATAGTATGCAGTTTCTTATTTTGCAATTATTAGTGATGTTAAAAATATGTTTTACAGGTAACTCTAATCACATTTATCAGAACATAGTAACAAATTCATTCTCGAAAACTCCAATGGATATGTCTGCTGTTAGCTGGACATCAAATAATTCATTAAATAATAGTAAGTTGTAATTTAAAATATTTATTTATTTTTATTTAAATATGTCTTTTATTTATTGAAGTGCATTGGCAATTTTGCACTAAATAACTTGATTGTACAAAGTATTAAAAAAAAAGCATTCATTGCCAATGTAACATTTTGATTTTGACGTCAAGTAGTGGATGTAAATGTATGAGAGAGCATTTTCAGGAAACATTAATTCTGCGAAAATGCTACTAAATCTTTGTTGTTCAATTTAAAACTAGTCAAGTACCGCATTAATGCGTTTATTTTTGTTGAGTTGAGATTTTCAAATGTACAATAAATTTAATAAATAATTTAATTGCGGCAGTTTATGGTTTTTCTATGTACATTTTTTAACAGATATATTATTTAATTTGAGCAATACACTGTCTAAGAAATGTAGAAAACCTTTATCAGATGTGTGATATCAAATCACAAAATTGACCTCTGCTTGAAGTGTTTTCAGTATCTTCCAAAAATTTATTAGGTTTGTTAGTATGTAAATTGCAAAAAAACAATTGTTATTTTCAAAATAGTTTTTATAAAATGGTTTTTTGTACAGAAACTGTTTTTCAATTTAAGTCTTTCTAATTTTGAAAGATGTTTAGTAATATACTATAAATGTTTACTGAACAAACAGCAAACAGAAATGTGTTGCTATAAGTTCCTTTATATGGAATGTTATAAATATCCCTGACGATTTGCTTTTGCATAATATACACTAGATATTAATTTAATTACAGAGTATGCTAGCACGTAATATACCGTCATCAGTTGCTCAGTAACAAGTACTTTCTTTAAATTTAATATGGGAAATGTCTTACCAAATTTTTAGCATATTGAATCGATATGAGTGTCCTATTGCAACTGTGAATCAGTTGTTTTGTCTAGCAGTTTGGCATAGTTGGTTAATTTCTCAATTTAAATGATAATTTTCTAGATTTCCACAAAAATATATGTTGGCTGTTTTATCTGTATTAATTATTAATTGATTTCTCTTGCACTTGCTTGAGAAGTCATTTATTACAGATTCAATTTTCTAATTTAATTCTAGTATTGTTTAACTCTCAAAAAAGAGTTATGATGTCATCACTGTAAATGAAAACATTTCTATCTTTAATAAATTGTCGCAAATTGTTGGCAAAAATAAGAAAAAGAAATAGGCTTGACACCTTGACCTACTCCTACATTAAGATGTTGAACTGCAGTTACATAAACTTGAATTTTTCTACTAGACATTCAACTAACAACAAAATCATTTATAGGTCTTTGTATTCTAATTTTATCTAGTTTATATTGCATGAATTTAGTATTTACGCAATCAAAGGCAAGGATAAGTCAAAAGAAATTGTTACAACATGTCTACTTTTGTCTAAACTATTATGAAAAGATTGTACTCGATTATAAAATGCAATTTCTGTAGATCTCTCTGGTCTAAAACCATGTTAAGAATTTGATTGTATATTAAAAGTAGAAAGGTAGTCTCAATAACTTTAGAAACCTAACTCAAGAGTGTGATTGATCTATAGTAATGGACTGATGCTGTAACTTGTCTGGAAATTCACAAAAAATAAAGTCCTTATTAATTATATTTGCTAAAGTTTTGGATAGAGCAAACTTACAGTGTTTTATTAGTTTTATGGGAATTTTATCAGGTCCTGTTTAGTTTTTGTTTGGCAATGTGTTTATTATTGATACTACTTTGTTTCCAGTTACTGCTGCAGCCTGTGAACAGGTTGTTGCCAAAATGTTGTTGTAGTTTACTTTTTAAAGTGCTTGCAAAGTCTGATAAAAAAGCTGTCAGATATAATATTTTAGTGTGCATCAGCAAGTATGATTTCCATGTCTCACTTGCTTGCCAATTTTGTAATATCTCATAAAGACTTTATTTTGATTATTTCTTTAATGTTTTCAGTGTCCTTAGTATATATAGTATAAATATATATTGTATTAATGTTTTTTGAAGACCAATTTTAAAATATATGTTTTTTAGCACTGATGAAGGGGAATAGACATATCCCCGAAACGTTTGCCCGTGTATAAGTATAAAATAAAATACTTTTTACATAACATAACTTTTGTTTGTCCTAATTGGCCATCTTTAACCTACCCATACTAGACTTTATTTTGTTGTGTGAATTAGCTATTAAATTAGATTTAGGTCCGGTATTATTAAATCTGTAGATTTTATTTACTACCCAAGTAAATTATTTTTTCTACTCCCTTCTATATATTGTCACTTTTATTCATGCCTAACTGAATGGATATGTATCATATATTCACTCTAGTGTGGATATGATTTGCCGTACCAACCATAAAAACAAAAAATACAAATCACAATGTTTATTTGATTACGTCGCTAAATACAAATGGTTTTTTTATTTGTAAGATGTCAAAAATAGATTAAGAACGTCTTATTTATTAACTGTTATTATACAATAAAGCTTCATTTAACCAAAATTATAGGTATTCTGAATTTGATAATTATGCGAAACGTCAGATGTAAACATTAAACCTGAATTTATTTTAATATAAAATAATGTTAAATGATTAATTAAAAAGTTTTAAAATAATTTTTAGATTTTTATCAGTCGTAGAAAAAGTAAGCTGTACAACTCGAGTGGAATGCCCATATCGCACTTAGACGTTAGGAGCACTCCGCCTGCAGCGTTGTGCTCCAAATTTGTCTTCGTGCGATATGAGCATACTATCCACTCTTGTTATACAAAATACTATTACTTGGTTGATTTCGGTATTATATACGTCAAATAATAAAAGTAGGTAACTAAATCTATGGAATAAATTAATCATCCAAAATCTAGGGATTAAAATTTATTCAATGAATAATTTGGCACATGTCATGTTTCTTAGGTTATTTTTAATGTGGACCAATTTCTGTTGAAAATCATCTTTTGATTGCTCTACGATGTTATGCAACTGAATAGTTAATTTAGTTTTATAATACCGGAACACATTTATTCGAATATATTTAATTTGAGATTTGTTATTCAGTGATTTATTTTGTCTTTATAATACCGGCACTTAATTAATTTTGTATTGAAAAATATTTTGCATTATTGCATGTTTGTGCTTAATGAGTTTTTTCACGAATTTACCACTTTGTTTTTGTAGCTAGTAGAAATTTTAAATGATCAAGATCACATTTTACAATATAATTAAGTTTTGATGTTTGATTTTGTTTTGTTTTAGTCTATAGTTTTGGACAACATCCAAACACCACTTAAAATATTTCTAAAAATGATTAATATTTTTATTGTCTTTACAATTAGTTTTATAATTAAAATCATAATTCTGCAAAACATGTTTGAATGACTAAAATGTTTGTGATTGTTGTTTTGTTTGAAGGTGTTTGACATTTAAGTTTAGTTTTACAAGAAATTAATTGACTCATATGATGACAAGCACAGTTCAATTTCTTTTGCTTTATAATTTGATTTGAATATTTGTTACAATATTGTCTAATTGAGCAGCAGAATTAAATAAAAAAATAAAACCTTCACGCTTATCTATATGTATATGGAAATTCATTAAAGATGTAAGATAATATGAGATTAAAACATCATTTAAGCTCTTGGAATAAAAATTGTTTTCCAATCCATCAATATTAAGATCTCCTTTATTGTAGGTACAGCTATAGGAGGATTTATAATAGTAGAGTGCAAATTGGTTTGCAAAATTATCTGTTTTTTCTTTTGGATTAGTAACTAGATTGTTTTGATCATTGAAGACTCGCAATGAATTTATTGTTTTATAGAAATTTTTATTGTTTGTGCAATGCTGAGAAATTCGATTAGCTTTATTTCTGTCAATCCTATCTTTTTCAGATTGTATTAAATTGTCACAATGTTTACAAGTTTTCTTATAATCCTGTTTAGTCTGTTCGGAACGATTATTGATGTGTTTCTCAAATGCTTTTTGCTTCTTATTAACTGCTTTTTTGTCTTAATTGAAAACAAGCATTTGTTTTAGTTTAATAACAGAGAATGGGACAAATGTTTTAATGACGTTCTGAATAGTTTTTGTGAGATTTTCTGCTATTGCAGCAGAAAATCTGGATCCTTAGAAATATAAGCAATGAGAATCAAAATTGAAATTATAAAGAAATTCATTTATTGAACATAGTAAAAAATCTTAGAATAATGATAGATGAGGTGCGGTTTAGGTTTGGTAGTGATAGGAAGAGAAGTTTTAACAACAGAAGTAATAAGAGAATGAGAATTTTCTAAAGCAGCCTCAACAGTAGTTGTTGTAATCTCTGTTGCAAAATACAAAGTTCTTCACGTGGAAAATATGTGGACTACTGAATAAGCTAGGTAAGATTATGAGAAGCATAAAAAAATCATAGCTTTTTGTCTGAATAGTGTTATAGAACCATTCAGTATTATAGTTTGTTCGCGTTAAGACTGCAGTAGTAGTTGTTATGGCAACTGGGAAACAATGCTCTGGTTAGCTTAGAGGCCTACCCAATTTACAATAGAATAACTACCAGATTAAAACAAAGCTACTTGTAATTGAATAAATTTAGTTAACAATTTTTACTATTTAATATTTATCAGTTTTTTGCGTTATTGTAACTAGGTTAACGCATTTGTTAATAATTATATGTATTTCAACTGTAAGTTACAATTTTTTGTTGCTGACGTACAGAATAACCTCAAAAACTTAAATATGAGTAAACGTCATGCAATTCTTGGAATTCTTTTTAATAAATTTTAGTATTAAAAGTGACTTATATACATTTCTACTAAACATATTAATATTTAATTAAGAAGCAATAAACTATATTGTTTCAGCTTTAAAGTTTTTAAATAATTTAAAATCATTTTATTATATATAATAAACAAAGTGAAGTTAGCTGTTTTATAATACCAACGAAGACATGTTGTAATTACAGTTGTGTGACACTGACTTTATAAACCACTCCCATCACTGCAGTCTTAACGCGGACAAACTATAAGTACCTACATAAAATGTATAATCTTCTAACAAAATTATTTCAGCTTTTCTATGATTACCTTGGAGAAGCTTGTCAACACTTTTAGAAAGGTTATCAAAAAAATTTGTAGTTGCTTATTTGGAGAAGATTAAGTTTAAGAAATATGCTATTATAACCAAAATCTTGAGTTTTGTACGTCAGAATTTGCTTGTTGTTTGTGGATGTTTTTTTAACCCACAATATCAAAGGATGGGATAGGGGATAGAAAGGATAGCAGGGGTAGGAAAATATGAAAAGAGTCAGGGTTAGGGTTCGCACGGATACTTCACATCGAAAGTTGGACCTATATACTTGAAACCAGAATCCCAGTCACGAGAAGAGAGGTACGCTCAGTGCGGTGGTTGAGTTTTTGTTTTGAGAGTTATTTAAAAAAAAAAAAACTTAATTTGGTATTTAACGAGAGCTTGTAATGGCGATCTATAAACTATTTTAATTCAGATCATTTTCAGCCTAATTATTTTATTTTCTTAGAAATGAGTTTTTTCTAATTGAGGCTTTTGCCCAAATACATTCCAATGTATTTTGGAGTAAAAGATTTTTTTTTGGGACTGTTATAAATTTTTTTTAGAAGACACTATTCTAGAGAGTGTTGGTTTTACTCCAGATTCTCTCCGGGAGCGCCTACCAACTAAAAAATTACTTGATTGTACACCATAGAGAAATCGTTTTTCAGCATTACTTCTCTTATTGTATATGTTTGCTTTTCACCTTCTCTCATCTGCATCTATTTGTTTTAAGATGCTAGTAGTATCTTCTTCTACTTCTAGCCATTTTTCTTTGTTTAAACAACAAAGAAAATTGGCATATATATTCAACTATCTTTTCTATGTCTTTTGTTCCTTCTATGCATCTTGTCAGAACTTGTCTTATCTCTACCCATTGCTTGCATATTAAAATGCTCGTTGAGTTCTTTTTTTCACAGTACATGTAGTTGTCATTTTCTACTAGATTTTTTCTTTTTTTTATAGGACCCGAAACTGTGTGTGTGTGTTTTACTGTGTTCTCGCATTACCCATGGCGTTATCTTAAGCGTTTTGTTTATTTTTTAGCTTTCTCTTTTTGTGTTTTCTGTTCTTGTCTTTTCTATATGACTTTTCCATTGCCAGTAAGTGTATTTGTGTAGTGTAGTTGTTGCGATAACTTGTATCCCTATTGTAGATACTGTGCGGTGCGCCCGCGCTATTCTTATTTCTATTTGTATACTTTTTCAGTTTTGTGATGTAGTTCCATGCTGGTTTAGCTTACAGTATGATGAAGTTTATGATAGAGCACATTATTATTCTTCGTCCTTATTTAGCTTCATCGTGGTTTGGCAAAATTCTGCTCAGAGCTTCTGTCGTGCTTTCAATGTGGGCTTCAAAATGCATATTATGACCTATTATTAGATCCACCCAATCCTACACCCAATGGGTAGAAGGGCGATCCGATTATATATATATTAGATCCAAGTATTTCTTGCTCTGGAAACACATCTTTTCGTATTACTTTATTTATGAACGTACATATTGCTTTAGTAGAGTTTTCAGTGATTATTTTGATTACTTCTGGCTGTATACCATCCTGGCCTGTCGTTTCGCCTGGTTTAATTCTTTTGGTCGCTTCTTGCACTTCTTTTCTTTTTCGAGCCACGTTTGTCGGGAGGTTAGGAAACATTTTCTTCACTTTTTCAAGTTTTAAGTGATGGGCAATGGTATATATTGTTGGTAATCAGTAATAGTTTATTGGTGCTATTGCTAATAAAAGCTTACACAGGTCAATACATAAAATTCATATACATAATTAAAAGATAAAGTAAAATAAAATAATTACAATAGTAGTATTCATGACAGCATATATGTAATTAAAATACCAGTAAAATATTCAACTTATAAACAATAAAAATATTTTATAGTTGAATTTAAAAATAAAAATGGCTTGCAAATCAATTAAAATATAATAAAAATTTATTCCAACTATAGAATGCATTTGTTGTTAGCAGTTCTTTAATTCTGTTATGTTTCTATGGAGAGAATTGTAGAATTTTACAGAAAAATAGTTTGTAGAATTTCTACTCTTCTAATCGTAGAAATGTAGAGCAAAACTTGATTTTTAGTATTGTAACTATGGACTGATTTATGAGTTTCAAATAAATGTAAATTTTTTTTTGTATATTTTTAAACACTCAAAAATATATAAAGATGATCGTGTCATAAGGCTAAACTAGGTATAGGACAATACTTCTTTTTTGGTAATGCTGATTTGATTGACTCTAAGTCAGTTACTTCTTTTTTTAACTATGAAAAATGTATTATTCAGGGTGAAGGTGTTGGATATTATGTTGTATCTGATTATGTTTAGTGTAATGATGTTTTTTGTTTTATTTAGTAGATGAACAAATGTAAGGTCTACTTGAAATTATCTATTACTTATACAGTTAAGAAAGGTCATGAAAGCGGCCGTTAATAAATGTTATAAAATAATGTTTATATATTTAAGATATGTGATTCTCCAGAGGATGGAAATTTATAATTTAAATTTCATTTCTGTTTTGTTTAAGGTCTGAATATGTCTTCATCTTCGTGGTGCATGCACAATGCAGCCACACCAAAACAAAACGTCTCTCCAATTTACAGATCTTCACCAGTAGTATCATCAAATTTAAGCAATGTGGAATTAGAAAATGAAGAAAGCTTAAACCAATATCTGAAAGAATACGAGGTACAAGAAACTACTCAAAATATTAGCATAACAGAGAAGCCAACAAACTTATTAAGTTTTTTTTGGAATCATCCAGCTACTAAAATGAATAAAGATGCATCACCATTATTAAGGAGATGTCAATATCAACTGTCTACGCCGTGTAAGTAATTTTAAAAGACTTTAGTAGAGTTCATTTTTGTCTGTTGTCTAAAGTTACTTGTTTAAACAACAATATTTACTGTTTATCTTAGCGGGCTGAAAAACATAATAATGGTATTTAGCTTTATTGAAGTGGAAACTAACTAAAAATTTAATTACAGTTTTAGTGGCAATGTTTGCGTCGTATTTTATAACTAAATTAAATATTTTTACATTGTAAACCTTGTACTGTGGAGTGAGCGTTTCATATAAGCTGTGAAGTGCGTATTAAGTTTATGTGTGGTTAAGATGTTATTTTATTATTATTAGTATTATTATTCAAAAGTTTGTTATTATTTGAATTTGGATATATTATTTGTATTTGTGATTTTATTTAAAATTAAGTATATAAGTATTTCAATACAAGTGGGGTAAAAATATTATTAAATTACATTTTGGTAATAGTTTTTACGAATAATAAAGAATAAAATAAAATCATGTTTAGGTTTTAACCTTTTTAGAGCTACAATCTACATCCCTGCTTTTAATACAGGGTATTGCAATACATTTTAAAAATCATTTAATACTGTTTTGAACTGCAAAAGCAAAAGCAAAAATTTTAGTGGTCTGAACAAACTAACTTTTTAGTACAATTTGTTAACAATTTACCTCGAGGAAACCTACAATTAATAAATTGTTGTATATTTATTTTTGTAGAATAGATTTATTTGAAATTTTCTTAAGAAGAGCCGAGGGCAACGGTGATCATAATAAATATTTGCTTTTCTGAAATTGATATTATTTATCAATTAAACACTCTGTATTTTGAAGACGTTTTACTATAGGGTCATTAACTTGTCAACAACCTGTATAACAATTAATTCTAAATAAATTAAAATTGCAAACACAAATAATATCTGAACATTTATATTTCTAAAAATAATAATGAGTTTTTGAATAATAATAATAAAATAAAATCTTAAATCCTAAACAAAACTAATGTAAACACTTCACAGCTTTCATGAATACTTACTTAAGTCCCATTCAAAAAATCTGATGCGCAGTGGTTGAAGCGAGTTCTCGTATATCTATATCTCAGGTCTAATCTAGTTAGGATATTCTTAGAAAAAATGTAGTATAGATATATTTTGCTTCTAGCATCTTCTTCCAATAGTCCTAAAGCCGATGACAAGACTTCACCTCTTAATAAAAATCTTGGATTAGATACTTGGCGAAGATTGAATGTTGATAGTGTTGCTCTGACACAATGGAATGAAAATTTGAGAATAGTAAGTGTAATTTTATTAATTTATAAGTTGTCAAAATTAACTTAACAGTATTAAGACTTGGTTGTAGTCTTCAATTTTTCACTTATAGCAATACTTTTTTGCATGTTCTTCTAGATGTGTATTATAAATTTTTCAAATAAGTTAGTCATCTAACATTTTATTGAAATTATATTTTTCTGTTTATTTTTACATTAACATCTTTTATCTAATTTGTCTTATATTTATATCACCAATTATTTTTTAGTCAAGCAAAAATTTGTGTATTAAAAACATTTTTTTTAAATTTAAAAATTACCTTTTTTTCTTGTCATACTTATTCATTAACACTGTATGGATTGTCAGTTATATTATTATATTATTGTTTTTAAGTTAATAAATATATTGTATCCTAGTTGTATCTAATTATATGAATTAATACTTTTTTTGTAGTGGATTTCACAAACAATATTGTATAGATTAATTAAGGAATTTGACACAGTTAATAAAAGTTTGCACAATCAGGGATTAACGGATATTAGCATAGGATCTGTTGGATTGGATAGATTACGGAAAACTGCCCATGGCCAGGTGTTGCAAAACACTCCAAGCTTGCCAACACTAGTACCATTTTTAGAATTACATCCTAATCAAGAATATTTAGTAAATCGTATTCGAGAGTTGGCGAAAGGAGGATGTATGAGTGAATACAAATGGAATGGAGGTGGTAACTATAATGGAAAAGACTGGGACATTTCTCTACCAACTGACGCAGCTGTAATATAGTACACTATTATTTAGATTTAATTATTAATTAATATCATTCTAGATTGTTATGCACCTTGCTGCATCCTATTTAGATACACAACTGCTTCCATTACCCAGTAAACCTGATATTAAACCATTCACAGGATATCATTTTATTAAATCTACTGAGAAATTACCGGACTTAACTCAGAGTACCTTAGCTATACATGAAGTATCAGTTAATCCTCCTCATTATCGAGTTATAATTGGACTAGAAAGCTATGAAATGGTTAAGGTTAGTATGAAATTATAATAAAAATATAAAAAAATATCTATTTATAATTTCAGGGTTACAGTAATTTGTTTCACAGCATATTATTATTCTTATATCATGTTAATAAGAAAGAACATGGTATGTTGGGCAGAGTGAATTTGGGTAGATCAGGAGTTAATTTACTTTGGATAATACAATCAAATTGAATGTCTCCTTGTAACTGCTTTTATTCATATGTAATGATTAATTTATATTTTGTATTATCTTTAATAAAGATTTTTTTCTTAATTGTACTATGATTTATTTATTTTAAAATACGTTTTGTTTAAAAAATGAAACAATGAACCAACTTAGTGATGGTGATAGTGCGAATGTATAATGAAGCAAAATGTTGCTCTACTACAAGGATTATTTTATTGTGTGCTAATCGGTTACTAAACATTATTTGATAGATACTATATTTTTACTTACTTTCTTTGATCTGACATTTACTGCTATATTTCCCATTTTTTACGATTTTTCATATTTACACAATTGCATAAACAATTAACTATGTTTGAACTTAGATTCAAACTTTTCAAGAAGTTACTATCACACTGTTATTAACTTTAGAAGAAAGTCTGGAATTCAAATGTGAAAGTTTTATTTCTATAATACAACATTGTCAACATCTTTTTAAAAGTGGGAATAATTGTGTTGCTTTTAACAAAAAATATTTGAGGACATACTAAACTATTTTTTGTGTACATTTTCTGTTGAAAAGTGTTCTGGAATATATGTATTAAATTTTGGCCAACTCAAAAGTTTCTGTTTCATGGTTATACTGGTAGTATATTAAAATTTGTCAAGCCTTGTCTGACAGTTAAAATTAACCAACACCAGCTCCAGTTTATAAAGGTAATTGGTGTGAGATATAAAGAAAATCTACATTAGAGTGATCTGTTTATTTACTGTGGTATTAATGTTTAAAATGTCGATGAACAGAATTCAAATTTATTTTTAGCCTACAAATATTACCGAAATTTAGTTTTGAATCATTTTGAAATTTTATTTGTTATTGTTTTCTGTCGGTAATTAGTTTGTGGAACAGGCTAGGCCTTGATCAATCGTTTTGATAACTTCTAAAATAAGAGCAGTTTATAGTTTTATTGTTGGTAAGTGATTGGAGATTAAAGCTGGACATATTTTTTTTAATTAATTTGTAATACCTGGCCACCAATCTATTAGTCGGTCTTGACTTGTTGATCTTACAATTTTTGTGTTCTTGCATGATCTTTTCAGCGACGCTTATTGAAATGCATCTAAAATTATAGAGAGGTATTGTTCTGCATTAATTGTTTTATTTAAAAATATTTTTTTATCTTTTAGGACTCCCCATTTTATGTTATGCTTTATTTTGTAGTTTCAGTTCTAAAATTATTTTATTGTGTATTATATACACTTGCAATTACATTATTTTAAAAAAATTGGGTTCTCACCAAAAATATTATAATATTGAAATCAAGACAAAATAATAAAGACATGAGGAGAGTTTTTTGGCAAAAGAAGAATTTGTTTTTTTTTTTGATTTTTGGTTTTAGTAATTTCATTTTCAATAAACATTGATAAATATTGTATATAAGACTGATTAAGGCTATTTTTTATGCGTTTAAAAACAGAAAGATTTTTCTCTACTGCATTGGTAAAATATTATTGGTTATGTAAGAAAAAAAAAAACAGGTTTTTATAGAAATCAGTTAAAAAAAAAAATACTTTTTTTACTTCTCAACTCTCAATAAATTTACAAATTTGTCATATGTTGTATGATAGAGAATTTACTTTTACTATAAAAAAAAAACAGTGGTGATATAGGATTTAACCTAAATAGACAAATTTGAGTTAAATTTAAAATATTGAAAAAGTAAAATTAATAATACTTTATATTATATTATACTTATTATTAAAAAATATTACTGTAATACTATTTTTTATTATCGGTTCTTTGAGGGCCTCTAGACATGCTGGGCCCGAGGTGGCCGACATCAGTCTAACGATTTTTCAAAATGATTACAAATTAGCAAATGATGTGTAGTTAAGACTATACCGACCGCTACCTTGATTTGTAGTATTTTAACAAAAACGGCAACTTTGGCTTCATCGCTGCTTCTACAAATAATTTGATAATCGATTTATTTTTTTACTAGTACATTTTTAAACTATGATATGTCGAAGTCGTTTGGTGGCCAAATATCATCCGTTTTGATTAATAAGCAGCCAACACCTATATGTCATGGAAACGCAAGGAGGTTTGCTGAAAAGATTGCTGTTGTGCATGAGAGTGCATGGGAAAACCCGAGGCAGTAAATTTCTTGTCGTTCTCAAAAACTTAGTCTTTTTGCGACTTCAATTTGTCGAATTTTGCGTCCGGAGTTAGGTTTGCACTTGTATAAAATGTAACTGATACATGGTAAACGGCCATAGACAACGCCGTGTGTTTGCTGACTGGGCTTTGGAGGAGTTGAAGTTGACTCAAATTTTACCAGAAAGAAAAAATATCTTTAGCAACGATGTCCATGGTATGATATTGACTACACAGCACATGCTACGATAATCATTCTGCACGAGCAATTTGAGGGCATGGTTATCTCACGCGGCGGCGACATGAACAGCTTACCAAGATTATGCGATTTAACGCCTTTGGACTGCTTCTTTTGGTGCTATCTTAAATCGAAAGTTGATGCGAACAAACCGAAAACAATTAATGCTCTCAAAGTCAACATAACGTAGTCATCAAAAATTGGATTTTCCGAATACGTGTCCGGCAAGCTACGGCGGATATTTGAACGACGTTATATTCCATTTTTAATGCCATAAAATATGAAAAAAAAATGAGTGGATATCTCACACACAATTTGTTTTATTTACATTTAAAAATTGGTTTGTGGAGATCCTATATCTGAGGTCATGTTGATGATTTGGCAACAGGTTTTCAGGCCGTGCGATCCCGGATTCTATCCAAGATTACAGTTCTTGCCACCATAGGGTCGACAAAAGACTAATTGGGCGGTAATTTTGTGTAAAATGTCTATCCTTCCTAACCTTTGGAATAGGAATGACATTAGACTTTTTCCATAAAGACGGAAAATGCGACGTCTTTATCAGTGCATTTGTGATGTTTATGAGGAACATTTCATTCTTGTAAGAGAATGCTCTTAAGCTTTGTTTGATTTGAGTTTGAGATGTGTTTTCTGATTGCCATTGTATCTTCACTATTAAGCCAGTTTAGCTCGGTTGGGTCATGTGATTTTTGCCATTTATGTCTCGCTCGATTTCCAGATTGGATGAGCTCTCTAGTCTCTATCGAGACCCAATCGATTTGTTACGATATTTGTCAAAGCCTTGGTAGCGAGATGAGGCTAGTAAAGTCAACAACCGCGCTGTCGACTTCTTCAGCCGTTTGAATGTCAGTTAGTGATTTGATGTTCTTTTCTAGAATATGCAAAAACAAGAACTGGTCAGTCTTGTAGACCAACTTGACTCTCTTCTCACACTTTTCATAGAGATCTAAGACTACTGGGCTGTGGTCTGAGCTTAGATAGTTAATGACAGAAATAGCAAATGTTCTTGAGTAACGCGGTGTCAAAAACATCTTCAATTCTTTCAATAACTTTAAGAAAATTAACTCTTTTCCAAATCATATGAATTGACTTTTAGATCTAGTCTTTGTGCCTTGTGATTTAAAATGCAATATTAATTTTTGTGATAACCCACTTGTGTCTGAGAACGTCTACCTTCCAGCGTTGTAACTTGATTTTATGTTTGATACTGAAAAAATTTCAAAACTAACTAGAGAATCGGGGAGTCCAAAGTATAACTTTAAAAAAGGTAATCTGAACGGCCTATACAACGATCTCTGTACCATTGATTGGTCAGATGTTTACAAATGTTGCGATGTAAATTCCGCTTGCAATACATTTTATCTAAAGCTATATAATTTCTTCGACATTTATGTGCCAAAGACTTTTAACTTTGTAACAAACACTTATCCAAAATAGTTTAATCCAACCGTTAGGAAAGACATTAAACTTGAAAACAAACTTTGCAGAACATGGCGTAAACATAAAACCGACGAACCTTGAGAACAGTGGAAAATAGACACAAGCACAATATACATTTAGCTTACCTAAAATATATACGATAAAAACAAATCCAACTAAAGCCTGGTCTTTTATTAATAACTGAAAAAGTAACTCACGCATACCAGGTGTGATGAAAAGAGAAAATCAAAGCTAACTTCGGAGACAAAATAGTAAATGCTTTTGCTGATTATTTTGAAAAAAGTTTTCTGACTGGTAGAGTTTCCACAAATAAACAGCCAGAACACAAACATGGGAAATTTTATGGTTTTAAAAGAAATAGTAGAAAAATACTTAAAAAAAATAAAATCACGTCAAACTAAAGGTCCCGATGAAATTACTAAATTTATAGCTAGAGACTTTGCGTCAGCTGTCGTGGAGCCTCTTACATATATTTTTAATTTGGTATTAAAAAGCGGAATATACCCAACAGTTTGGAAAAATGTTCAGGTCATCCCAATTCACAAAAAGGACACAAAGCAACGATCATTAACTACAGACCAATATCGTTACTTTGTAGCTACAGCAAAGTATTAGAAACAATACTTTCTGATCACATTTACGCAACCGCATCAAATCAATTGAGTAACACCTAGCACGGATTTATGAAAAGAAGATCTAAGTTTAGAAATTTATTGAACAGTACTCAAAGGATTTCTTCTAACATAGATCAACAATTACAAACATCCTTCGATAGACTTCCACTTGATATTTTAATTAATTTAATAAAAAAATACGAAATACACGGTAATGTTGTTAATGTTTTATCGTCTTACTTACAACGCAGAAAACAATCTGTGTGCTACGAGGGATACAAGTCCAGAGTATATGTCAGCTCCAGCGGTGTGCCACAAGGTTTCAATCTGGGTCCAGCACTATTTTTCCTTTTTATTAACTCTGTATGTGATAATTTAGACTGTGATATTTTAATTTATGCTGATGATTTAAGTTATATAAAGTGATATGAAATCAAAACGATTGTGGTATTTTACAACGTAATTCAAGCAACTTTAGTATGTGGTGTAGTAACAACTGTTTAGAACTTAATGTCGGTAAATGTTGTGTAATATCGTATTCCCGTAGTAAAAACCCTGTTATTTATCAATACAATGTATATGAAAAAATTGTTACGCGAGTGAGCAAAATTAATTATTTTGGACTTTTGATGAAAAACTAACTTTTACACCACATATTAGTTGGGTTATAAATAACTGTTTCAAACTAATGGCTTTTATTATGAGAGCAAACAAGGAGTTTAATTCTATAGATGTATATATGTGCTTGTATAAATCTTTAATTATGTGTAGGCTAGACTATTGTGCACCTATATGGGCTCCGTTTGCACAAAAATATATTAAAGAACTTGAAAGCTTCCAACGAAAGTTTCTGAAGCTCTTAAATTATAAATCTACAGGTGTATATCCTGAAAGATGGTACCTATCCGTTAACTGGTTTATTAAAAAAATATAATTGTGTATATATTGAAGAGCATCATCAACATTTAGTAGTAATGTCTTTACATAAAATAATTCACGGTATATATAACAATCCTAATTTTCTAAATAAAATAGGTTTTTATGTTCCGCAAATTACTACTTGTAACAGTTTTACTATTACATGTAGCACTCCCAGAACGTTACATCATCAAAACTCGCCACTTAACAAAATGTATAGAACATATCACAATGTTCAGCATGCTGTTGATATATTTGCTTCACATCGTAATGTCTATAATGATTTGCTTAAATGTTTAAATGAAATATAGAAATAGTCTTACATTATTGTTTAGTTATGTAACTATGCATATTATTAATTTTTATGATATTTCCTGTATAAGACATTGTACCTGTTAGAAAATAAATCTAATTTAATTTAAATTTATCTTTAGTGTACCCCTGGGAATGGTGATGGGTTGACATGTCTTATGTATACTTTAACAGTACTTTGCCTTTATCGAAATATGCTCTAACTAGCTGTTTAGTTGGCAACTGATTTGCTGAAATTAACTTTATCAGTCCTAATTGCAATCGAATTTGCTTTCAATTCAACAGTTGAGAGCGTAGAGACTTTTGAGTGGTCAGCTGATTGTTTGACGAGGATTGCAATTTCACGTCCCTGTACTTCAAACGTGTTTTTTCAAATAAGTGAAAGTGTTTGGAATATTGAAAGCTTTTCCAAGAGCATCGATATTATTTTTTTTTGCTGCTTCTATAATTGCTTCCCATAGTATGCTGTTGAACGCATTTTGTATATCTAGCGCTATTATGTCACAGTGTTGTTTTTTCTGTATGGTCCACTGTTTGCTTCTTTTGCTATGGCTTTTACCTTTTCAATGGCTTCTAATGTGTTGATCAGGCATATCGCTCCATGCGTCGTTGTTTTGCCTGTTTTTTTTTTCAATTAGTGCTAGGTTTGCATCTTTCCAGCAAGCCGGAAAAATTCCTTCCTTCAGACATCTGTTTATTATTTGTTTTATCTCTATTTCATTTTTTTCTAGCTCTCCCACTATCTCCGTTGTTATCTTGTCTGGACCTGGTGCTTTATTATTAGGTAGTTTCCTTATAATCTGTTTTATTTTCTCCACTGTTGCAGGGACTGCTTCTGTTTTGTCAGCTATTCCTGCTGGTTCTTCTACTATTCTTCTAGTGGGAAATAATTTTTCAATGATTACTACTTCATTTTCTTCTTCTTTTAAGCACATTGCTTTTATTTCTCCTAGTTTATTCATAACTATTTTGTATAGTTTGCCCCAGGGATTCTTGTTTATGGATTCTAACACTTCTTTCCAGCATCTTTTAATTCTTACTGTCCTTGGTTGCTTCCTTTAAAGCTTTTCTGTCATTTTTCAGTTCTTCAGTTTCATCAGAATCTTTTTCCCTTCTTCTTTGTCTTTTAACTTTTCTTGCTGTTTGTATTGCTTTCTTCCTGCTTTCTTTGACCTTTTTGCATCACCAGTACGGTCCTCTTCTTTCTTCTTCTTTGTATCTGGGAATCGATTCTTCAGCTGCCTTCTTCAACTTTTCCGAGTATCTTTTGCATCTTTCCTCTATGTTTTCGTTTTCAGTCACTTCCTCTGCTTTCATAGCTCTATTTATCTTTTCTCTGTTCATCCTTCTTATGTTTCATTTTTCTTTTTTTTGTCTTCTTTTTCTCCTTTTCCGTTTGTGCTGTATTGTATGTACATATCTAAACTCAGCGATTCTTATTCTGTCACAGCCCAGCCCTTTACTACTCCAGCCGTTTTCCATGTTGTTATGGTAATGTCAATGTATGATTTGGATCTTCCTCTTACAAACGTTGGTTTATCTTCTTGTTTGCATATTGTAAGATTTACAGCTGTTATCATCTCCTCAAGAATTTGGCCTCTCCTGTTGCACTTGGTCACCTCTTATCAAAATTTGATTGCTCTTTTGTTTCCTTAAGCTGTGTTCTAGTTCTTCTGTCCACTTCTAATAATATTCCATATTGCAGTTTGGACTGATGTAACAACTGTATACTATCAGACCTTCTATATCGGCCCACACTATTCCCTCCTTGGGTGTTTTACCTTAATTTGCAGTATTATAACGAAAACAGCAACTTTGACAACATTGCTAGTTCTAAAAATAATTCAATAATCAGTTTATTTTTTTTCGATTACATTTAGAAAGAATTAAACTATGTTTTATCAAAGTTATTTATTTAGTCAAATTATATTTGCAAATGGCATTAAACTGTATTCAAAAGTACTAAAAAATGGATTTATTTCTATATTTGTATTTTATTTTTCGGCTATTTCCAACTAAAATACTTTATAGTTTGATTCTTTCCGAATGCAGTAGTAAAAAATTAATTGATTATCAAATTAAATGTAGAACTATAAATGTTGCAAAAGTTGCTGTTTTCGTTACAATACTGAAAATTAAGGTAGCAGACAGCTCTTATAACTAAGGTCGGTGATGGGAGGCCTAAAAGCGACTGCAATTATGTATGTTTAGTGCCTTTACATAGTTCTAGAGTGTTGGACCTGTGTGCAAGTACTCACTGCACAAACTAATTTACGCTTGTCTGTGAACATATCTTGTTGTTTGTACCAATTAAACATTTTGTTAAAATTGAATAATGTATTTTGTTAGCATGTTGCGTTGAAATATTGATTATATCTTCCAACGTGCATATTATACATGTATTATGCATCAACTGTGTGAGATGCACTGTTTGTTAACATTTTTTAGATAAAAACCCAATTGTAATGTCGGTTTATATTTAACAATTTTAAAGTTTTCAGGTCTTCAGATTATGTTAATAAATCAATACGAGATAATATGTACTAATACAAAAATATTTTTGATTAATTTTGAATTAAAACTACTAAACAAAGAACAGGGTTTTTATATATTTTTCACAAATTATTTTATAATTAAATAAAACTACCTCAAAAATACCTGTAAGTAATTAACATACATATGCAGTCTTATTTGTGTCACAATAACTGGCTGCGTAGTAAAAAACATAATCAAATTTGAATATTTTTTAAATGCAATAAGATGTTACCGTTTTTATACAATTAACACAACTAGTTACGCATTAAGAGATATATTCTTAACATATATTAATATAGTAACTGTGTTTTTATTTTATTTATGTTTTAACAAACATTTGACATAGTTAAAGAGAAAATGTGAATAAATAATTAAAAAAATGTAAATAAACTTTCTACATTTAAATCATTGTGTCATTCCGAGCATTTAATTTATATTGCTGTGTTTAAAGTCTTCACGATAAGCACACATATTAATGTATTAATATATTAATTATATATAATATTAAAATGTAATTATATTAGTAATATGATTCTTTTGGTCTTAAAATGAATATTAGTATGTTAATAAATTAAGGAGTTTGTATAAGTAGTTGGGCTGTAACTCAGTTACTTCTGTGTGATAAATTATATAAAAAACTAAGAATATTTTATATTCAAAACTTTATCAATGTGCTAAAATAAAAATTCACGGCCTTGTGCTAGAATACAGGCATTTAGTCCCGATTGTGTAAGAAATAAGATTGATAAATGCTGTGTTAAAGTAGCATCACACCGGAAATAACATTGCCAATAAAATGTTCATAATATTTGTTTTGGACATGTTAGAATTTACTGATCAATGTTAATAAACTATTTGTATATACGTTTATTTTAATAAGGGTATTTCAATAAGAAGTCCCATTTTAATTATTTATTTTTTAATACAAATTTTTAAATTTAAATTCAAAGTACAAACTCTGCGCGATTACTTGTGGAAAATGATATTTAGTAAATACCCACTTCGACTCTGTCTGCAAAGAGTCATTCTTTTGAGGAAGTTTTGCAAGACAATTTTGCACTACTGAGGTTCTATCTGGCGAATAACAGCTTGAATATTATCTTTGAGAGCGGAATTGTTTGCGAGGCATTAGCGTAGACTGTTTCTTTTACGTAACAAAAATCTAGCGGTGTTAAATTTCACGATCAGAAGGACAATTTATGCTAGAGTTAAAAAAAAAACGCGCATTTTGTGCAGCACTGCAGATGTTTCACGGATTATGTGGCTTGTAGCGGCATCCTGCTGGAAATAAAAATTGTCGTTGCCTAATATAGGCCAAAGTCAGTTAGCATTCTACAGTAATCCAAAAACCGCAACAAACAGGTTTTTTTGACTATTGTTCTAGGATTTTTGGAAGCCCAAATGCGACAGTTCTGTCTATTAACAAACCCACTGATATGGAAATAGCTTTGCCCCTAAAGATATTAAAAAAAGTCAGGATTCTCTGCTTGTATTTCCAGCAACCAACAAACGAAAGTTTGGCGTTGTTCATGATCAGCCGGCTTCAATTTCTGCATGAGTTGCACTTTATAGCACGAACTGGCAATTCTACATCAGTAACTTGATTATTTTGCTCAAATTTTGCAATTAACATTACAATGGCTTTGCGGAAAGGTGATTCATACCAAATGCAAATTTTTTACTGTAACTATTTTAAATTTTTATTATTTTTATGTGTTGTTGGAGCGTATATCGTATCATTTTCTTAAATTGTACAGTTTTTAATGCCAAATCTCAAGCATTTAAGGTTTGCTATTTAACAGATCAAAAATGACCCGAAGTTTAGACTTTTTATTGGAAAACTTTATATTTAGCATTATATTACTCTTAACACAAATAGACAACTTAATATACAAAAATATAGTGTGCTTTGTTGCATTTGCAATTGACTCTTTGCATTTTAGGATCTTGATCTCACATTTTACACAGACCATTTTGACTGCTACCTAAAGTGTGCTTTTAAGTAAGGTAAGAGATTTACGATTATAACTTCAGTGCAACACGTGTTTTTTTGAATCTTAAGTGCTGAAATTTAGAATACTTTTTGCATATAGATCACTTTCTGAAGGTGCACTCAAAAATATGCACAAGTCTAATAAACATGTGTTCAATTCTTAATGATAACTGAATGGTGGTGGCCGTTACTACGTGATAGTTTATCATAAAAAATAAATAAAACACATTTAATAAGTATTATATCACAAATATATTTAAACCGTGACTAGTTTCAACCTTTTACAAGACCATCATCTTACGGTGATTCAAACAAGTGAGAATATAAAAGAAAATTTACAAAGCATATATACAACAGTAAAACATAAAGTATATGGAGAGGTGGGAAATTACATTGAAATTATTATGATTAAAAATGATTATGAATTACATACAATAATACAAACCGGACAAAACAGATTAAACAGGTAGAGAGAAGATTAATAAATGGCGGTTTTTACTTAAAGATAATTATGACAGAACATTTCGCAAAAAGGGAGAGGATTAAATGATTTCAAACAAAGAAGATTTATATAAGTCGGTTTGGTCATTAAGCAAGTTGATGGAAGGGTTATTTTTTGATTTAGTAACTTCAAGGGCTTCTAATAAATTTAATTTTCTGTTTTAAAGGCATTATTGTTATTATTTTGTCACTATAAACAAGCAAGTTTTTGTGCCTACATATTACCAAACTTTTACTGCAACTTATTATTATTATTATTTGAAAAATAGGATTGACTAAACTAAAGTTTATAAAACAATAAATTTATTGTAAGGTTTAGCTTTAGCTTGCTCTATGGAATGTGAGCATGAGAAAAGAAGTGCGACAAAATAATCTATTATTATTGTGTATGTTAAAGTAAGTAAGTTAGTAAGTATGTGCTTTATTCAAAACTTTAAAAAAGTGTAGACATAATACTAACTAATAACATAAAAAGTTACAATCAAATAATATAAATATTAAAGAAATAAATACATAATAAAATCATTTAAAATAGAATAATAAAATTAAGCAGCCATGTACTCTTCAATTGTATAAAATATAGAACTTAAAAATACTCTTTAGATTTATGTTTAAAAGTTTTCAAATTGGATAGTCTTTATATTTGGCAGTTTGTTGTAAAATTTACACATGTTAAATAGATAAGATTTAGAATATAAAGACGTTTTAGAACCATTAAGTCTCAGACTTTTTGTATTTGTACGTATGCACTACAGACCCATTTTTATAAATTGTGTTTTTATATTTAAATTCCTTATTAAGGCGGCTAAAGTAGCTCTATCTTGCTGAGCCTATAAAAATAGTTTTATTTATTTACTAATCTGAAAAAAAAAATGCAAAATGATTTGAATCTAACTCTAGTTTTCTAAACTGTTTTATAGTGGTACTTACAATATTAGGCTTTTCCACGTTAAGCAACGGCTTTTCAAAAAATATTTTAATCTTAAATTAATTAATAGAAAACTATCAGTTATAGATAAAGTTTTAATTATTATTTTAAAAATATTTGATAATGAATAAATTAAAAAAAAATGAGATATATACAAGGGTTTACGGGTTTCAAGTTTTTATGTTATCTATCTATGAAAACAATAAGCTATTGCGAAAATTGTCTTATGTCTAGTTTTTGTGGAATTTTGTATTGTCATCTCTAAGTATGATTCTAATTGCTAGGAATTCTAACAAATATTCACTGACTGTTCAGAGATGTAGGACCGAAACTTATAAGAGAGATTTTTTTAACCGTACTGGAATAAATTTCTAAATTTAGTATTTCCCGAGACTTATAAGCTACAAATGTTTAAGGTCAATGTTCACAAATTGCTTAAATTTAGTCTTCATGTGATAGTTTCAACAAGTGTGGTAATGCCCGTTGAAAGTCAAAGGTGTTTTTATGTAAGTAATTCCTAAATATCACTTTTTGAAATTTAGAAAAATAAACGCTTAACATCTATCATGAAAATTTTATCAAAAGAAGGCTTGAACAATATTTTGAAAGAATGGTGGCAGTGTATGGATAAAATATCACTTTAAATAAGACAGGGATAATATATTTGTGATAACTCAAAGTGTGAAAGACCTCTGAAAGCACGAAGTAAAAGTTTTAGTAATTGTTAGAGAAATAATAAAATAGAAACGATTGTTTTTAAAATCTACATAAAGGTTTAGACACGATAAATTGCCAAGTTTGCGCAGCACAGTTCCGAACAAAAGATTGTAGACGACAAATTTGCGAGGAAAATTTAACTGTTTGCAATGACGAAACTTTATGCGCAAAAAATTGATGGACATAGTTTTTTGAAACGTTGAAGATGTGGATTCTCTTAATTTAGTATGCGCCAAAAAGAACTACAATAACGAAGAACGTCTACAAAGACACAAAAAACAAAAAAAATATATACACAAAAAAACACAATTATGCTCTGAAAACTCGTATTAATTTCCACATTGTCATATTAAAAACCATTTAAGATTTTTACGTAAAATTACAACATATGATTTCAGTATGTAACTCATATTGTCATGATGAGCTTATATTATTATGCAACTAGTATTATAATAAAGAGCTTATTACAAGACGCATTAAAAAAATAGGTTTGTTACATATTAAAAGTATTAAATATGTAGATCAAAAGTTTTGCCAAGTGTTACTACTTATTTTATAATGTTGTTATTTTATTGTGACAATTAAATATAAATAATTAAAAAAAATACTTGTTTATAACTTGTTTCATAGACCTCATTTTTATTGAACTTGTCTTTTAAACATTTCGTTTTTGTTGGTCGATTAAATAAAAGTTTGCATACATAACTAAATTATTTAAATTGTCTAATTTAAAAGTTCGTATGCTCAATTACTTGCGCGAACCGTGAAATGAATTCATTTGTATGTACGTTTTAGATATTTGATATTAAGTTTGAAATATAATAGATTTGTTTATGATTTTTTTTTGTTATATTTGTTTAATCATTCTAAAAAGTATGTTTAATTAAAATAATATTAATACTATTGGATTGGATTATTTTTGATCGCATTTGTAGTAAAAAACTCGCATTCAGCTTTGTTCTATATTTCTTGAAAGCATCTGATAAAATGTAAGTTTCAAAACTTCAGAATCAATTCTTGTCTTTTTTTAATAATAGTGCACTATGCATTTTTAATGTACACATTGTTAAATGCAAATTATTTAAAATACAACAAATTGTTTTCATCTCTTACATAACAGTATGGCCAATAAATATTTTACTTGGAAGCAATCTGTAATATCTGTAATATTTATGCACAAACGCACAAAAGTTATATACAGAAATTATTATAAAAATAAACACTAGTCAATCTATGAATTGTATTTGTTTCACATTATCTAAGTATAATCAAAATTTAAAATAAAAACGTAATAAATAGGTGTGTCTCTAATGTAATTTGTTATGTTTGTCGCAAGCTGTTACAATCGATCGAATACAGGAAGGTGCACTGGAGTATGAAAAGCTTGCGCGCATCTGGTCACATTGACAAACGCCTCTGCAGCCCACGGGAGCTTTTCCTAGTATTAAGTATTGAATTTAGATTAATACAATTTTACTGAAATATTACGGCCAATTATAATGATTGTTCCAATTTTACAATAAATTGTAATTTTTATGGTATACGATGTAACAAAACGTGAACACCTTTAAAAATAAAAAGATGTGAACACTTATATAATAATCTAATGTAGTAGTAATAGAAGAAGTGGAAGTAATATTTTTATTGTTAACGTACAAAATATAGTAAAAAACAATAGCAATGGATAATTTATTGGATTTTTATTTACAAAAAACTTTGGATTGCTTAACATAATTTATGGAAAGCATAACAAAACGAATAAGTTTAGTTCTATTAAAAAAAAACAATTGCAAACCGCCATAGGTTTTTGTAATTGCGTTATTATTATATTAATGGTAATATAATTTATCTTACTTTATTGATACGGGGCCTATTTTATGAAATATTTTTTTACTTCACACTGTATGTGTCTATTATGCTACTGTTATTGCTGAGAGTTATTGCTATTTCATATTTTTATTACGTTTAATATCACACGAAGCCATAGGAAATGCAACGGATTACTTGTAAAATGTCTTATATCATTTAATAATTAATTTAATTCTTTTTGTATACGTTATAAGTATTTTAGTAATACAAGGAGTTTATAAATAAATGGGATTATGTAATCACTTTAAATATGCCGTCTTTTTAAAATTGTCCACTATACTACATATGTTTTCATATGTTTGCTTGACAGCTGTCAAAGTTGATCTTTCAAAACAAATAGTATAGTGGACAATTTAAAAAAAGCGGCGTATTTAAAGTGATTACATAATCTCATCAATTTATAAACTCCTTGTAGAAAAGGCATACTCGCACAGTTTTTTCCACTTGTCTAAATTGCACCACTGTTTAAGACTAGTTAATAATAATAATATTATAATACTAATACGATTACAAAAAATCTTTAAACATTTTATGTGACAAAACAAAGAAATCAAAATTTATTGTTATTTTCATTTGCGCATCATACGTGAAAATGGACTGTAAATTCTATAAGTTATATAGAATTGATTAGTTTATGAATAAATTGTAGACTTATTCTTCTTCTTTCTCTTAAGGTTTTTTTGAATTTTCATATTGCATACCATACAATGAGTATATTTAAATGAATACGATATCATAAACATTTAATTTTTTTAAAATACTTTTTACATTACATAACTGGTGTTCTAAAACCAATCTTATTAAAGAACGGTACGAGTTAAAAACGTCAGTAAACTTAGATCTTTTGATATATTACGTATATACAGGGTGTCCGGAAAATACGTGTACAACGTTTGACGACAGACTCCTGACGTCAAAATAGGTCGATCTAAGCCGACTTAGTTATATCCAAAATTGTCTCGTTTAGCCGGTAGAGGGCGTCAAAAAAAACAAAAGTATAACAAAGTTGAAAGTATCTATTGTAAGAAACTAAGTAAAACAAAAACATTACTTAAGCAAATGTGTAAAATGACCGCCATCTTGCTGAATACACTTATTAACACTCTTTAAAAAATGATATTGGACCCTATCTAATGTCTCGGGATTATTAAAATGGTTGCCTGCATTTAAAATCCGCTGCAATAAATCATCGCGTGTGTTTACCGGAGTCTTGTAAACTTCTGTTTTAATAGCGCCCCACAAAAAGAAGTCACACATATTTAACTCAGGAGAACGTGGTGGCCATTTTACTGGTGCATCATTGCCTCTTCCAATCCATCGGTTGGGATATTGATGATGTAAGTATTGCCGAACGGCAACTGAAAAATGGGGCGGGGCACCATCATGCATATACCACCTGTCTGGAATAACAATGGGACCAATAAGGTAGTGATCAATAATACCTGCCCAAATATTAATTTTAAATAGATGCTGATGATGTGCAACTTTAATGGCATGTGGATTTTCATCGGAATAAATATGTTCGTTGTGCAGCTTGGATACCCCAGATCTGGTAAAGCATGCCTCGTCAGTAAACATAATTTTTCTACAAAAATTTGGAACAAGGATTCTTTTGTTTCTAATAAATTGTCAAAATGTAAGCCGCATGGGGGGATCAGTCGGTAAAAGTTCCTGGACTTTTTGTATGTGGTAAGGATGTAACAACTGTTCTCTTAAAACCTCATTGACAATCGTTTTAGGAACATTTAACTCACGTTCTAAGAGACGGGTACTGGTACTTGGTTCTTCTTCAACTCTTTCCAGAATCATCTCTTCTGTTTCCACAGTTCGAGTTGTTTGCATACGACCCCTGCCTTCAAACTTTTTCTCAAAACTGCCCGTTTCCCGAAGATGACGCTCAATATTGGCAAATGTTTGGTGGATTGGTATTCGACGGTTAGGAAACCTCTCCATGGAAACCCTAACACTCTGACGCCCATTTCCTTGACAAAACCCGTATACCAGGAGCATGTCAACTTTCTGAGAGTTTGTATAATTTTCCATTTTTAATGGTAAAATGAACTTGTAATTCAAGAATGTTGATCGTATACTTGAGTAAATTTCATAGACTGGTGACAATTTGTCAATAATTGTCAAATTATTAAACGCCATAGCAACAAGGTCACTTAAAAAATTATTGTTACAGGTAATTTCTTTTTAATATTTACAAATTTTTGACGCCCTCTACCGGCTAAACGAGACAATTTTGGATATAACTAAGTCGGCTTAGATCGACCTATTTTGACGTCAGGAGTCTGTCGTCAAACGTTGTACACGTACTTTCCGGACACCCTGTATATCAAAAGATCTAAGTTTGCCTAAACATAATCTCATATTTATTACAAATGTTGTCAAGGTTGGCGTTAAAAGTAAGTATATATTTTTTTTTTTATTTTTTTATTTACATTAGTTCTTTTACTAACTTTAATGTAGTGTTGTTTATAACAAATTTATCATAAATGATCGGTTATTAATAGTTTAATACATAGAGCTATTTCAATTCTACTAAATAATCAAAATTTTATAGATGAAATAAATATAATTAAAGAAATTGCAAAAAACAATGGTTATAATGAATCAACTATTTATAAAATTCATATTACATACATATTATAGTTTAATCCTTTCTAAATGTACTGGTAAAAAAATAAATCGATTATCAAATTATTTGTAGAAGCTGCGATGAAGGGGAAGTTGCCGTTTTTGTTAAAATGTCGGTATGGTCTTAAATAGAAATTTTAAATTTTAAACACCTACATACAATTTTAAAGACATACATGTTTACTAATATTTATTATATATAATATATAAATTAACAAATATAATAAAATTGTGATTGTGACAATATTATTATGTTTAACATACTTTTGCGTTTGTACTATTTTAACAAAATAAATGTAAAAAATAATAGTGTCATTATAATATTTATGTTTTACTATTATGACCGTTAAAACTATAATACTTATAACGTATACAAAAATTATATACAGGGTGAAGAACAAATAATGCAACAAATAAATAATTTATTAAAATTTAAATATTAACAATTTTATCTTTGTTTGACTGATAAGGTGAATATAAGTTTTATATATAAAAAGTCTCAAAAGTAACGCCAGTGCTCTTGAAATCAGATTCAGTAGGCAAAAACAAATCAAAAATTACAGTTTGTCAAGAATAGTTTAGCCGGTATAATAACCAACTTAATTTACACAAATTATGTTGGCTGTTGTTAAACTCATGCTTTTGCCTGTTTTAGCGTTTTTCAATCCTAGAACAACCTACAGAATGTTTGAAATGTAAGCCCAAATAAAAAAACGGTCAAACGCATGAGGAAAACTACAGTCAACATAATTTTTGTGTATATTAAGTTGCCTATTATACCGGCCAAACTATTCTTGACAAACTGTAAGAATAAACTTTTTTTCAATTGTCACTTGTTAACTAAAAAAGCAAGAAAACATTTAACATTTTGAACATTTTATTTTTTATAAAAAAGTAATAATATATTATCTATACATTTTTTTACCATTTGTATTCAAATAGATTGCTTTCTACTTAAATGTAAGCATTAGCAGTAGCACGATTTATCATTGAAACACAAACCTTTTTTGTCAATTAAAGCAACCACTGCGAGCTATGACATTTTTAGATCCGACAACAGGTTTAAAAAAATTCTTTTAAATAGCCTCTTCTAATCCAATGCTAGAATAGTTTTCACTCAGATTTTTTTTACTTGTCATTTAATGTGATGGTGCGGCATCATATTTACTGCTTTCCTTTTTCAAGAGCAACACGCTCCCGGGGCTTGACGCACAGAACCGTTCTGATTCGTACAAGGCATACTGACAAGGTTTGTAGAACCGAAACAATTGTCTATGCTTGACCCTTGTCCGCTGTGATGACTGATTTTGAATAAATTATTAATTCATTAAATTAAACGTTGAATTAAGTAATTAAGTCGATTAGCTAAAAGTTGTAGACCGATTACACAATTATTTAACAACCTACACTAAATGTTTAATAACCATCTTTGTTGATATTATGATCTACAAATTGTGTAAAGGTTTTTTTATCTCCATTCATGCAGATTATGAGTAATGATAACGTCCACCTCTATATAAATAGATTTATTACTCGACTGAATACTTTTAACAACATGTATACCACCCTTTTTTAAAATTTTAAAATGTGATATTTTGTAGCGGCATATTGCCGTCAAGCTTGTACTTTTTGAGCACTTACTAAAATTCTTGCGTTAGTTATCTTTTCGATGACTTGGTTTAAATTGGCTTCTGCCAACAAATTTGAATAGAACGCTTTTTACGTGCAAAGTTAAATAACTCAAAACAATCCATCATAATATATCATTGAGTACGCAGGTAACCAGTGCTCAAAAGTTAAATTTAGTTTTCTTGCGTTTAAAATAGGTAGCTATAAGGTGTTTTGGACCCAAGTTACAAAATTTGGCTACATACGAACACTGCTTCTCAAAAGTTGGATCTATCCACTTAAAACTAGATTTCTAAAATCCATAACGTCCTGCCATACTTCTTTTGCTTTTACCACGTTATTGAACAAAATGATTACAACATTTACAGAAGGTTTAGTGAACGTTGAAAAATGTAATTTTGCACAAAACATTAGTTTTGGTGGTAATTTCATTATGCTATGGGACGGCATTAGTTAAAAATAGCCTTACAGAGCTTGTTGAGGTAAATTTAAGGGTTTTTGTTCAGTTGCAAAGGCCAATGTTTTAGGGCTTACGTTTATGCTACTACCGCACAAACTGCGTTTGAATATGTACCTGAATACACAAATAATATACTATCACACAAATAATATACTATCGCACCCGTTATTTCTACCCACACTCTGATATTAAACGTATTTATGGTTAAATGCACACTAATCATATATTAGATTAACGTCCTGAATTAATAAACGGCATAATTTCTTAAAATTTTCTGCCGCAGCTGGGACTTGAACCTGCAACAAATAATCGCCGAGATTCGGAGCTTTACCCAACTGAGCCACTCTCCGGTGCTTGGTACATATTTGATTGCAACAATTTATTTTAATTTTTTTTTTAATGTTGCAAGAATAGTTTAAAAATGTGGGGATTGAGACGCTTGAGTAGCGACCAATCAATTCTGATTCAAAATCCATAGAACACATATGAAAGATTCTGAAAAGACATACAAGAAATAATGGGTTTGAACTCCGCAATAAACCAGTAGATATTTTGCGCAGTATAGAGAAACTTTTGCAAAAACTAGAGGAAAAGTCACTATGTACTTAAATGTATTGTAGGTAATTTATTTTTTCAATAAGACACACTTCAGTGAAAAATATTTACCAATAGAAATTACAAAAACAAAACAAAAAATTGAAAACTAAAAAATGCAATGTTATTGTCTGTTTGATAAGTTGCAGAAGTTCTATAAAAATATAAAACGTGTCAGATTCTTGCTACAAAATTTTAAGAATCAATAAATATAACAAAAAATTAATAAATATATTAAAGAAAGATTAAAACTAATAAATGGCTACTAATACTAACAAAAATAATTATAAAAATATATTAAAAAGTATACTATGTTAAACAAAACAATAAAACTAATCAAAGCATTACTATAAGATGGTAAACGGCATTGATGTTTTGGCTCCTAATGCTGCAGTGGTAATTTTTTTTCGTAAGCCATACCCTGCAAAACCTATTTAATTATCTAGCAGTTATTTGTTTACATGTAAAGTATTATTAAAATAACAAGCATTACATTCTTGCGTTTGTAATAATTTGTCAAGCATTACAAAGTTATAATTTTGCATACTAATATTAAATATTGAACATTTTATTTCTACCCGCACTTTTATTATATATAACATTTCGTAGTTTTATTTATTGTTATATGATTTAGCATCTAGAATCAAGAAAAATAGTAATGTAAGTTTAGCAAAAGTAAAGTTTTAAACAGTAAATTAAGCTGTTAATAGGAAACAAAAACAAATCGCTGTACATATTTTGATATTTATTGAATTGCAATAAATGTATACGACTTACTAAATAAGAAAGTTTCGATAATACATGACATTAATATATAATTTTCTCTTATTTATTGATTAAATATCACATTAACATTTATAGGTCAGAATATATGCCAATAATTTATATTTATTGCAAGAAATTTTAATTAATTTTGATGATTTAAAAGTATTTAATTAGAAATTTAATTAGACATAAAAAACAATAATATCAAGTGCAGCAGTAATAACAGTTTAGTAATTATTAGGTCGGGATGTTATAATTACTGATCATTTTTATAATTTATAGTATAAATAAATCATGTTGCGTTTTAAATCGATAATAATGTGATTAATTATAATTTTTATTTTATACCCATATTCATGGATTGGTTTAGTACTAATTACAAATTTGTGATTATAATTTACTACAATTATATAAAATTTTGCCAGTACTTTTGAGTGTGTTGGATACAAGTTATATTATTATCACCCAGAAATGTGCATACTCATATTTATTGTAAGTATTGTACAGGGAGTTTATAATTGAATGGGATTATGTAATCACTTTAAATATGCCGCTTTTTTTAAATTGTTCACTATACTACATATGTTTGCTTGACAGCTGTCAAAGTTGATCTGTCAAAACATATAGTATAGTGGACAATTTATAAATAGCGGCACATTTAAAGTGATTACATAATCCCATTCATTTATAAACTCCCTGTATTATAAGTATTAAAAACATTTATAATATACAATTTATTTATACAGGGAGTTTATAAATTAATGGGATTATGTAATCACTTTAAATATGCCGTCTTTTTAAAATCGTTCACTATACTACATATGTTTTCATATGTTTTGCTTGACAGCTGTCAAAGTTGATTTGTCAAAACAAATAGTTTAATGAACAATTTAAAAAAAGAGGCACATTTAAAGTGATTACATAATCCCATTCATTTATAAACTCCCTGTAGTATAAACAAGCAATTAAACATTTTTTTCTAATTATTGGTCGGTTACTTGAGACTAAAAACAAACCTTAACAAAATTTTTATACAACGAAGTATACTATTTTAATTTTATATTGCAAAAGCAGTATTTAAAAATATCTTTAAAGTTTATAAATAGTTGTCTAGAACTTTTGACTGTAAGCAATGTCTTGAATAAAATATTATTATAATATACTAAAACTTTGCGATAGAGGGAGCCATTTTATAATCAATCAAAACGTTTGACAACAGATGTTACATATACAGGGAGTTTATAAATGAATGGGATTATGTAATCACTTTAAATATGCCGCCTTTTTAAAATCGTCCACTATACTACATATGTTTGCTTGACAGCTGTCAAAGTTGATCTGTCAAAAAAAAATAGTTTAGTGAACAATTTAACAAAAGCGGCACATTTAAAGTCCCAATCCCATTCATTAATAAACTCCCTGTATGTATTAGTCACAAATGGAACTCCACTTTGAACAAATATAATAAAAACCTTGCGGTAACCATTAATATTTCTAAAACGTTAATAGAATATGGCACCCTAATCTTATTAAAGTTTTATTGTATAACTATTGATCAGTTTTATTAATAGCTTTTCTGAATAGAAAAACTATATATAGATGAAATAGAAAGTTTTAACTGTGATTCAAAAATTATAAATTCTGGTGTTATCAAAGTCTTGGGGAGAAGTATTTGAAACTTCATTATTTTTTTCTAAATTCAATTAAAAAATGAGCTATTTGAATCATTGTTATACTAAAACTAATAACAATATCAGCGCAACATTGCAGATTTTTGCATTTTTAATAGATATTTCTATAGACATTGTTCTATAGAAATAGACATATAATATAACTACAACAATTATTCACTGTTTTAACTGGATTATTGACAAATGAAATAAGTTTTTAATTTTAATATTTTCCAAAAATTATAATCCGCAAGTATTCAAACTCAATGTCCACATACTGTTTAAATGTCGCCTTCGATATACAAATTTCTGTGAGTGTTGAAACCACACATTGTTGAAACTCAAGGAATATTTTTTGTTTTTGTTTATTCCGTTAAATCATAATGTTTTCATAATAATCATGTTTGCATATGCCGAATCAAAACTGATTTGTTCAGATTTAATATAAAAAAAGTGGAAATAAATCAATTACAGTTTCGAAAACATTATTGACCGGAAATTAATAAAGTTGTATGTGATAAGAGAAATTAAGAGAATAAAATAAAACAAATACATGATAACAGTTAGATATGACTAATTAAAAAATGAGACGACCGTAGCTCAATAGTCTACCGCAAAGACTGTTGAGCAATTAAGCTGGGTGTGATTCCCAGCAGCGGCATTATTTAATTTATCGAATATACTTGTTTTTCACGTTAAACTGTAGATCTTCCATGTTTGTGTAGAACTATTATTGCACACCACAAATATACAAGACACTATAAGAAGAAGTTAAGATGTAATGACAATGAAGTAAATGCCAGCCCAAATGTCACCTTTATTGCATGTGGTACACCCTGCAAGAAAACTACCGAGCCTCTGGCGTCCAAGTGGCCGTCAGTGTAAGCAGTTTTGTTTACTAGCCAACAACTTTAAGTGGAGAAACCAGTAAATGGAAAGGGCACTCATTTGCCATTTAAAAGAAAAATTGACCCTAAAGAAGAATAAATCACCTACAAAACGGTCAACGGTATGGAAATGCGTAAGGAAACGAAAAACCACGCTCAAACGGGCATCCTTAGTATACAAATTATAATGGCAAACACAGATACAAATACAAAACTTACTGATTACATGGAATACAGAACAAAAATCCGGCAGACAAAATACAAATACAAATGCTTCTCCAATTGCCATCTAGCAAAATCCTTGCAGAACAAGAGCAAAAACAAAAGATTTCAAGATACAACACCAAACACACAAACAGATAAGAATAGCAACATGGAATGCTATAAGCCTACTCTAAGCAGGAAATCTACAAAACATAATACAGGAAATAGAAAGATGTAGATAAAAATGGAAAAATGTAGATATTCTGAGCATCAGCAATGTGCAATGGACGGATACTGAAAAAAAAAAACTGTTAAAAATAAGCACATATACCACTTATGTGGAACAGTTTCTAAAAACAGATATGGCGTAGCTTTTATAATAAGAAAAACAATTAAAACGTCAGTATTCAGCATAACCAGATATCAAATAGAATTATGCAAATTAGTTTTAGTTTAAAATTATATGAAATCAATCTAATACAATTCTGCCCTAACAGCTGATAAAACAGATGACAAAATAGAAGAATTTTGCCAAAAAAACTAACTAAACTACTAACTAAAATTAACAAAAATCAGAAATGTGATATTATTAGCAGGTTATAACGCCAAAGTAAGAAAATGCGCAGTGGATAACTTAGTGGGAAGACACGGACTAGAAGAAAAAAATCAAAGAGAAGACATTTTTTTTTATTGAGTTTTGCCAAGAAAGAAAAGTGGTGATTATTAACACCTGGTGCTAACTACCTAACTGGAAATTATATACATAGACATTACCTTTACACAAAGAAAGAATAAGGAACTAAATTGATTACATACTGATAAACCACAGATACAGAAATGCTATCACGTCTGCAAAGACATACTCTGTGGCTAATATAGGATCAGACCACAATTAGCTGGTAGCAACAGTAAATATTAAACTGATAAAAAAAAAGAACAAGTACAAAAAATGAATGTTAGAAAGTTAAACAACAAAACAACTAGGAAAAACGTTAAGAAAGGCACAGAAAAACATATAAAAAAGACAATGATAAACAAAAAAAAAACAACGAAGACGTTAATGACAAATGGAAAAACATAAAAAAAGCAATGCTGTAGCCGGGACATTAAAAACTAAAACAACGATGCGTTTGGCTATCCTACTCGAGTTAGTCTTTTTACTCTTTTTACTCTCGACCGGTCGGGTATTGTTTTTAGAGTGCATGGAGTCATTTTTTTGCAGTTTGGCTATTACGGAATGAAATAAATAAAGTTAACTCCATTTACTCCACCTTGCCGAGCGGGGTTTTAAGAGTCAGCATGCGCATTAGCTATTATATTTAAAGCATTTTATATTAATACAAATAATATTGAAACAGGTGAAAGTACTGTAATATTACTTTAATTTAAACGAACATAGATCTGACAACTAACCAGCTGTAGCGGAAGTGACATACTCCGTTTGCGTTCGGCTATATTTTACTTTATTTACCCCGTGATCACGTGACAAAAAATCTACTCTAACTTTACTTTCACTCCGGATTAATAGCCGAGCGCAGTTAAAGTAGACAAAATGCTAAGAAGGAATGGATGACTGGTAAAATTATCAGTTTTATGGAGAAACAAAAAGATATAATATGCTACATGGAACAACAATACAAAGATATAAAGAAACTCTAAATAAGGTATAATACGTATAATATACACAAAAAATAAAAAAAAACTGAAATAGCAAAAAGAAAAAACAAGGACTTTTAAAGGGTAAAAAAAGGAACATAATTATTAACTTTCTAAAAAAAATAAAACAATATTAGAAGTGCATCAAAAAGCTATTCCACAATGAAATTAGCAAAGAAAACTGCTTCGGAACACTACTAACACAAAAGATAACAATAACAAAACTGAAATATGCGATTAAAAACTCCAAACAGAACAAAGCAGTTACTCTCGACTTAAAACTACTAAAAGAAGTAAATCTACAAATATTGGATGAATTATACGACACTATTTACGACACAGGCATTGTACCGAAAGAATGGTTCCGATCTATTTGCATAGTACTCCTAAGAAAAAAAAGCAGAACATTGTACATTGAGCCACACGATAAAAGTACTCTTTAAAACAATACATAACAAAATAGTTAAACAACTAGAAAAAAACATTGGCAAAACTCAAATTGGATTTTGCAATGGTGCGCTTATGCTTCATAGACTATGAAAAGGCTTTCGACAAAGTGCGACAAAAAAAACTAATTTCTATACTAAAAAGCAAAGTCACAAAAACAAAGTTGTAAATATAATAAAGACAATATATTAAGAAAAGTTTATATTAACATGTGCCTTAAAATATATTGTTCATTATTAAACATATTGAAAAATGCATTGTTAGCATTTTTTTAAAATTTAATTAAGATGTCTTTAGAATGATAACACACACTGCTGTTAATTTATATTGAAGTAAATAAAAACTTTTTTTATATGTTGTATATGTAATTTTAGTTTTAGTTTTAAAGAACGTTTATGTTACGCATTTTCAATTTGCTCACCGCTGTTTGCATCTCAATATTCTCTTGCTAACCGCTGCCCGCTTATCGCTGCTTGCAGCAGTTAATTTTTATTTTTTTGAACCAAATGATGATATCTTTTCAAGGAATTTTTTTATAAAATTATTGTAATTATTATTGTAACGCAACAACACGGATTTGATAAATAACTTTATTGTCATAACATTTTAGCCTCAATTTTGACAAACAACTAGTGGCAACATTCAGGTTTTTTATTTTAACATCTTTTTTAAAAACTGAATTGCTAGGTTTTTGCTTGGGCATTTTAAGATCAAGTTTATTATAATTCTTTGAGTATACATCTACAAACAACAAGCATATTTTGCACTGAAGACTTACACAATTTATAGTATTGGTTTTAGCATATCTTTTAAACTCATTTTTTAATAAGACCATTTTATAATAATATACAGCGTTAGGTAAACATGCGGCAAAAATTCAAGGAGTTATTCCTTGGTATATTCTAAAAATATTTTGTTCTATGATAGTTTTTGAAAAACCTTGTTTTAAAAAATAAAATTTGCAACAACCATATTTGATATTTGTTGAAATCATTAATGTAAATAAAATTATGACGTACGCCAATGAGTATATCAGGTACAAAAAGTTAATGAGTTTATCAAGTATAAAAAATTGTTGACAATAACTTGGAACGACTGTTTAATCTACTAATGTACAACTGGATTTTATTTGAATACGTCAGTTAGGCACTCAATGACAAACAGATTGAATGCTTGTATCTCGGCTGGAGAAAGTTATTTTAAACATTTATTGTAGGTTCAGCAACTTTACATGTACTTTTTAATAATAGTGTTGTAACTGTCGCAAATTTTGTTCACTCTGGATCTTTGAAACAAAGGGGATTTTCAGAAATTATCATAGGACAAAATATTCTTAGAGCTGGCCAAGGATAACTCTTTGAGTTTTTGCCGCATATTTATGTAACACCCTGTATATGGTATTCCAAATAAAACTCTAAATTTTTTTTTCAATAGTTACACAAAAGCTGAAATTATTTTGTTAAGAGATAATTAACAAATTAGTACATTATGCGTGCACTCGTTGCATATACTATTTTTGATATATTACAAAGGTGTAAACAAAATGTCTAAAATCACTTTAAAAACTTATTCAAATCACATTAATTCTTAAGCACATTAATGTAAATATACTTAATTTTCTGCACAGACTTTTAGTATTAAAATTAATTGTAATACAAATAAAATTGTTCTAACTTGACTTACTTTTTCATTTAAACTGTTATGTATTTTGGAAGTAAGGCAACAAACGGTCATAGTACGGGGAGTATACTTTTGAAAGTTGATTAATTGCGCTATTATGAGTTTTTAATATTAATCTGCACTTATTATTCTTTTCCGTTTCAAAAAGAATTAATTTTTAGTTTTTTTTAACAACAAAACAATCCCCTTCATACTTGGTTTAAAGTCAAAAATAAAAGAAAAGAAATTGATCTGTTTGCAACTTTTTGTTTACAACAATTGTATCTAAAACATTTTATAAAAAATTGTAGAGAAGGCTAAAACTTATACATTTTCTTATGTAAATATTCACTTTATGTATTTAAGTTTGTAATAACATCTTTTACAATTTAAATGTATTGTTATACAGTTTTAATTTAACTTATGAGATGACTTACGTGTTGGTTTTTCAGCTGAAAGATGCAGCGTATTGCTTATCAAATCCTCTTATGCCCGTACTAATAGTCGGAGATTAAATCTCGGATTAATCCTGGATTCATGAATCCGAGATTCATTTTGATAGTCGTTGATTGGTTCTAAACCAATTCACGTATATTGTGACGGCAACTTTAGTTGCATTTCGTCAATGTATTCCTCGCTTAATTCTCGGATCGAGTTAATAACTATGCAACCATCAATATTCAAATAATCTTGGGTGGTCCCAAGATTATTTGAATCTAGGATTATATTGACGGTTGCATAGTTTTCAACTCGTTCCGCACCGTCACAATATCTGTGAATTAGCTTAGAGCCAATCAACGACTATTAAAATGAATCTGGATTCATGAATCCAGGATCAATCCGAGATTTAATCTCTGACTATTAGTACGGGCATTAGTATTTTATTTGTTTAACTTATAAAGTTAATTATTACATTATCAAAGTTTAACTTTAGTAATATCAGGTTAGAACATATTTTACATGAGCAGCTAATTCATAGACTCCTACAATAAGGCTAGCTGGTTACGTTTTTAGTGTATTATGTTCATTAAACGTTCACTGGCTCTTATACTGTATTTTTTTTATTATTATCTTTATTTTGTTTTTAGGTTAATGCAGTTTTTATTGGACCAGTTTTATGTTGCAATTAGTACTAATTTTGTTTATTGCATTTTTGATTTTATATGATCAGATTTTGCTTTCTGTCCTACTGCTATGTTTTTGACCAGTGTTCTAGTTTTTTGTTCACTATCACATAATTAATAACCGATGCTTTTTTTACTTTAATGTAGGTTATTTTTTTCTAATCTTTTTTAATTAATCCGTTTATTATCCATTTATCTACAAACTTTTTTTTTATTGTTATTTTTGCATTAATTATTTTTTTGTTCTTTTCTTGTCTTTTCTTATTTGAAAACTTTAATCTCCACTTTTTATTGTTTCTCAATCTACTAATATTGTCAATTTCTTCTGTAATTTTTTTAGGTAATCATTATTATAGACTGTCTGTTTACTTGCTATGCTGGCTTCTATAATACTTTCTACTTCTATATCTGTGATAGTTTAACTTATTCAGTTTTTTTCTTGTTGCTACTACCATAATATATATTAGTTTTTTCTTTTTTGTTGCTGTTTGCATTTTCTACATTATTTTTTGACATCCACATCCGCTTCAATATACATTGTAATGTACTTGTAAAAAGTGGCTTAAGTATTTTGCAGTCACCTAAAGGTTTTTTTTCTACTTACGTACCAACAAAGTTAACATATTTTTTTTATATATTTTGCATTATGATATAGATTTGGTATTATTTTGTATACTTCTTGTTTTTTTTTTCAGACACTTTGTTATTAAAAAAATGTTTTTGTTTAACTTTTGTTTGTTCTTAATTTTAATATTAAATTTAAAAAAAGTATTATATACATGCACCTCTCTATTTATTTGAATTTTTATCTATCCAACTTTAACCTACATTCTATTATTTTTTCCACCTTTGTCATCTTCAAACTTTTTTTAATCAGCCGTTCTTTTGGTGTAAAGTCGTCGTCGATAAAAATATCAGTATTTTTTAAATTTGCTTTATTCTTTATAATTTTTACTTTGTTCTTTCAATTTCTCAATTTAACCATAATTTGTTTCTTTTTTATTCTTACATCAGGTCTAATTTTGTTTGAATCCACCTCTTAGTTTTATTTTGTTTTAATATCCATTAGTTTATCTTTTTTTTAAATTTATTTATTGTAATATTGTTTACTGTGGCATTTATTTCTTGTTCACTACCTAATACTACAAAAAACTTAAATTTATCTGATAAACCTAAACCTGTTTATTTTCTCTATCAAAGTAGATTTTATACAAATTTAATATGCAACCAATAATGATTAAATAAAGACTATTATTATTAACTGACTTGTTCTTTTTACTAAACAATACCACATTATTTTTGTGTCTTTAATAATAATATCTTTATTTTCCCAAGATGTACATACACAGCTTATACTAAAACAAAACATAGTTGCACATAATAGAAAATTTGTCAAAATACAAAATAAATAAATATCATTGTTACAGATTGGTAAATTGATAGATACTGTAAGGCTCTAGTTGAAATAATATTTTCTTTATTTCCTTTTTGAAAATGTTTAAAGAGTTTAGTTTCTTAATTTTTGTGGGTAATTCGTTAAAAAGTTTTAAACATGCGTAGTGTGGAGCTTTTTTAACCATTTCTAACTGTATTGGATAAGCATACAGTGTCGATACATTTCTGGTACCTATATTGTGCATTGAAAGGTATTGTTGAAATAGATGTTTGTTTTTAAAAATCAATAATAATGACTCTAGAAGATATATTGCAGGTACGGTTAATAGCTCATTTCTTTTAAATATACCCCTGCACGACTCTCTATAAGGTAACTTGAGAAGTACTCGTAGCGCTTTCTTTTGCGTTTTAAATATTTTATGGCTATATGTTGAAGATCCCCAAAATATTATGCCATATCTCACTAATGAATAAAATTCTGCATAATACAGAGTTTTAAGTGTATTTAAACTTACATGGTTTCGAATTGCTCTTAGTTTATAGATCACTCTATTCAGTTTGAGATTTAGTTTATCAATATGAAGTTTCCAGTCAAGTGTGTTATCCAATTGCAGACCTAGAAAACTGCAGTTTTCGATTAGTTGTAACCCATTGTTGATTAAAACGAATTCTATTTCTTCATTTCTTGAACGATTGTTTTTTGTTTTAAATTGAATGCAGTTTGTTTTGTCTTTATTTAGTAGTAACTTGTTACCACTTAACCAATTTTGAATTTCATTTAGCCTGTCAACAGCTTCGTTACCGACGCCTATTGGGGTTTTTCCCGTAATTAACAGGTTTGTGTCATCGGCATAGTTGATTAATTGACTATTTGGGTTATTGGGTAACACACTTGGTAGGTCGTTTATGTAAACAATAAATAAAAGTGGACCAAGTATACTCCCTTGTGGCACACCGACGTTTGTTTCTAGAACAGCTGATTCTTCACTGATCAATTTTCCCGTTCTTACCATTTGCTTTCGTTTAGTAAGATAGCTTTTAAAAATATCGTAACAAGGTCCCCTAACGCCGTACATGTAAAGTTTATTCAATAGAATATTGTGGTTTAGAGTATCAAATGCCTTAGACAGATCTAAGAATATACCCAATGAAATCTCACCTCTATCTAAAGCATTTAACAATCCCTTCACAAGATCAAAAGTGGCTGTGCAAGTTGATTTGCTTTTAAGAAAGCCGTGCTGTGAATTATTAAATATGTTATGTTTATTAAAAAAGTTTGTAATTCTAGACATTATTGCAAGTTCAAATATTTTTGAAAAACTTGTTAATATTGAGATAGGTCGATAATTTGATATAATTGTTGCATCTCCTTTTTTAAATATTGGTGTTATTACTGAAAATTTAAGCCGTTCTGGAAAAATACCATCTGACATCATTTGATTGATGACGTGGCATAGAGGTACTGAGATTTCATGAATGCACTGCTTTAAAACATATATCGATATTTCATCAATACCTACAGAATGTTTATTTTTCATGCTTTGTACTATGTTAAATAATTCCGAATTTGTGATGGGTTTAAGAAATATTGAATGATTGTTGAACTGTATGGTGTTAGTATTACATGGTATTTGTGGGATCTTTTTTAGACATTCTTCAATGCCAGAAATAAAGAAACAGTTGAATTCGTCAGCCGTGTGAGATGTTTCAAGTTTGTTATTATGTTTTTTTAATTTAGCTGATGTAGTGCTGTTTATAATATTCCAAGTTGCCTTGTTTGTATTATCACTATTTTGTATCTGTTTATCATAATATTCTTTTTTTAAATTTTGAAGAAGCTCGTTGTAGTGTTTCTTTTGTTTCCGGTAATCTTGGTGAAATTCAGAATTGTATTTTGACAGTACTTCTAACATGTTTAGGTGATTTTTACAATTGATTAAATTTATATTATTATATATGCAGTTTAACTTTGAATTATCATTGGATTTGCATTTCACTTTTGGAAACGCTTCATTATACAACAACAAAAATTTATTTAGAAATAATTCCCATTTTAGGTTTACGTTGTCTGCTTCTAGCATATTTGCCCAATTCTGTTTAGATAAGTTATTTACAAAATTTAAAATTGATGCATTGTTTATATTTCTTTTGAAATAAAAGTTTGGTATTTTATGTTCTTCTATTTTAAATATTACTTTTTGACCATAGTGATCAGACATATGAGAGTTTAGTATGTGTGAGCTATGTATTTGTGGAATATTTGTAATGATGTTATCAATACACGTTTTTGAGTACTGTGTTACTCTCGTGTAAGTTTTAATAGTAGGGTCTAGACCGTAACTCTGTAGCAATGATATAAATTCATCAGCATTTGTGCTATTAGATAGAATGTCAATATTAAAGTCGAAGCCAATAACAAAATACTTATTTTCCAATCTTAGTTTATCAAGTACACTGTTAAAATGATTAAAGAATATATCAAGAGCTCCCGAAGGAGGTCTATAAATACATACAAGTGTTATGTTAATTTTATCAATAATTATATTAGCTCCTGTACATTCAAATATATAGTCTTCGGATAGCTGGTTGATGTCGTTTCGTTCTTTGAAGTTGATATGCTCACGAGTGTAGATAGCTGAGCCTCCGTGTGGGTCCGTTTTCCTGGTGTAGGACGATATTAATTTAAAGTTATGAACATCGTATTCCATTAACTCATTATTGGTTTTCCAGTGTTCAGTCAGAAATAGTATTTTACAGTCTTTATGCTCTGATATAAGCGCATTTAAAGCATCTATTGCACTTATATGTGATTTTTGGCTATTATTCATTTTATTTGGCTTTATTGATTTTTTTTGGATAGTCTCCCTAAAAAAGGATCTATAGAAACATTTTGTGGCCATATTTCTGGGTTTTTTAGGTGTTCAGACTGATTAATTGGAGCAGTCACTTTGAATGAGGCGTAAATATCTGGAAAATTTGATTGTTGTTTCTCGCAGATAGCACTTTTTATGTTTTTAGAAGCCAAATACGATTTCAGCTGTTCTTTGGTGGTAGTAGGGCTTAATCTTGAAACATATAATTGGATGGGTTTTGCTACCCATTATTTCAGTGTTTGTAGATTGGCCATAGATGCTTTGCCGTTGTCTATTAGGCCTGATTAGTTTATTTGCTGTATTTATTGTTCTATTACTATTTTTGTTTACATTTTTATTTTTATTTTCATTGTTTTTATTCACATCTATATCATTTGACCGTGAGTTGTTTCTTGTGATTTCTCTGTTTCTATTTGATTTATCTGCTTGAGTCATTGAACCCTGATTTTCAATTTCATGCGGTTTTGTTTCATTTGCTTGAATGGGAAGTTGTGAGGCCTGCTCCCCCTTTTGTTTCTGGTAGGAACTGCAAGGAATTGATACAGGTTTCCTACTATATTGTTCTAACCTTTCTTCCAGATATGCAATTTTTTCATACAATAAAATATTGTTTTGATGCATTACTGTATTCTTTTCTTGCATTTCTTTTAGCAATTTGTTAAGTAAATATATTTCCCTATGAGCACTTTGCAATTTAGGTTCCGCGGGCACAGAATCTTCAATTGCACAGTCGTGGGTACCGGATGCATCTCTCTTCACTTTAGGAAAACACCCTGGGTGATACACTGCACTGCAGATTACACATTGCACTTTATCACGCACAATTTTATTTCGACACGATTTATATTCACAGATTGTATCTGTTTTTTCACTGGATTTGTCGGAGTACTCTGAGTTCTGTGTGTTGCCGGCCATGTTGTTGCTGGTATTTGGTCAATAGCATCATATTATGTATATCCATTTTCACTTTAGATTCTAAATATAATAATTTGTACATACAGGGTTAGTCAAAATTACCGGAACACCTATATAATTCTCCAACCGTAAAGTTTTTTGTTCAAATAAGAGTTTTTTGGTTTTAATTAAATAAGCTATTGTTTAATTATATTTTTATTATACAGGTGTTACATATGTTTAATGTGTGTGAGTACAAAATAAAAATATTCTGTTATTTCTGACAGTTTATTTATTTATTACAACATTGTTTATGTTGTAGAGAGCAACATTGAACAAACACGTAACTTCTGCACTAGTTAAAAAGGTACTTTTAACACAAAAACTTTGATTAAATTAATTAAAAATATAATTTTTAGGCGGTTGTACTTATGCACTTATTAATCAATTACAATTATGTTTGTATTAATGTTATGCGACAACTTGGTCTTCTCTCTTTTACTCAGCCGTTCACGCCCGGCTTAGATTGAAGTAGATAGTTATTATTTAATATGTATTTAAATTGAAGTACTGTGACGCTTTTTACTATATTTTTTATCTACATTTATTTATGCTATTTATACTTTATGTAATTAAACCAGCAAGTTTATAATTGTAAATATACCTGTATTAGAATTAGTATCACAGGTTCGATTAATTTGGACAATACAATATATTTCGAGATGAATAACTTTAATTGTTCAACATCTGTAAATAAATAATAGTGTGAACTTAATCCACCGAAACTAATCCTGTTATTATACATACAGGTACTATCAGCGGATCTTCTTCTAATGTGTGTATTGTGTCTAAGAAGAAGGTAAAAATTGCAAGCGGCAATTTCATCCTGTGCGAGCGAAAGCAGACCTATTGGTGATCTTTCGACAGGTATGCAAGAAACATGACCTTAAATTTACACTCGTAATTTTCATACCTGAAGCCCATGTAGTAACAGGTGTAAGAAGGGTACGGGGGGGACCAGGAAGACCGCTATAGCGTCCTAGTGACCCACATACACTGCTCTGGTGGCCGATAGGCCAGCATGTCTTCAGTCATAGACCGGCTGTCTCATCAGTCTCTTCACTAAACATCTTATACTTCCAACTCGCATATAAAACACGCGACCGGTTAAACGGTGCACACATTATATATGTCTACATATAATAAATAAATTTAGTGATAAACAATGTTTGATGTGCTTCGTACCATAACATAAATTTAGTGTTGGTGCCAATTTGGTTTTACATTATTTCAATTATCCAATCACTTTAGGAAAATATGTCTAAGATGAAAATTAATGTGTTGTTTATATGTTTATTGTTTCCCGGTGTGTTCACTGTTGAAGTTCAAGAGCGCAGTACAAGTAGAGGTAAGTAAACAGTGGTGCTGTTGTATGTAATTATAAATGAATACAAACATTGCTTGTTAAGTAAATAATATTATCAATGCACCATCTATACTTGATTGTCTTATTATATTTGATCAATTATTATATTTAACAAATTAATTTTACCAAAAATGTAATCAAAATTATTATCACATGTACAATAAAAATTAATTCTATTTGTTATTATTTTAACATATACAGTTTTATTTTATTATTTGACAGTTTGCATTTGCAATTTGCAAAATAACGTAAATGCAAATGTGTGATATTATGATTGGTAAGATCTAATTTACAACTCTACATTAACAGTAAAATTCAAACTTCGGAAATATTTACACAATCATTTAGTCCGCCTTAATAATAACACTGTATACATAACTGTAATACATTACATGTTTCGATTTTCGTAGACATTAGCCTACTTCCACATGAGTTGCAACTCAGGAAAAAATAAAAGAAATTGACAGATTGATGAAGAAATAATTCAATCTATGTATTGAATTTAAAGTTATTATTAAATGTTAGTTTAACTTAACATAAATTATAAATTATACGTTATTATCATTTTATTTGAGTTCAATTTTGATACATATTAATGTTACCAATTAATTTAATAATTTAATTTAATTATTTTATTTTATTGTAATAACATTTTTTATTTTTCAATTTAAATTAATGTACAAAGCTATCTATATTTGTTAAATTAAAATAAATTTTAACGATTTTAAAATTTTCTTTAATGTTTTTTTATTTAATTACACATTTTTATAAATCTCAAATGTGATGTTTAGGAATTACTCAATTTTGCAACATAAAAATACTTTTGAATTTTAACGAGTGAAACTACACTTGCTGAAACTATTACATTGAAGATTGAGATTTAAGCAGATTGATCTTAAATAGTTGCGAATTATAATTCTCGGGAAATAAGGAGTTTGGAAGCTTATTCCATTTGTCGATAGCTTGGTTAACAAAATCTTTTTTAATGGTTTTGGACCTACACCTGAACTGTAAGAAAATATTTATTACAATTCTTAACAAGCCTAGTACTGCGAGTAAATATTTGTTTAGATGGCAATATGACGCCGATGTTGCAAAGTATCTAGGTCATTAGTGAATTTTGTATTGGATGATTCGAATAGTTTGCTTTTGATCAGAATTTAAAAGACACGGTAGTAGGTTTTGTATATATCTATATTTTAGGTTGTCTCAAAAATGACGCCTGCTCTTTTGAAATCCTATTCAGTAGGCCAAAACAAATCAAAAATTAAGAATGAAATTATTTCCACTTGTTGACAAGTAACTATAAAAGCAAGAAAACTTTTTTTTTAAATAATCCCAAAAGAAAAAAATCCAAAGGATTTAGATCCGGTGATCTAGGAGGCTATGGTGTATGTTAAGAAGTTTTTAATTAAGAAATTTCTTACTTGTATACCATAATGTAACGGTGTGTCATCATTTTGGTACCAAACATTTATTCTGCTTGCTGTATGTATTAGACTGATTCTTAAATATTTTTTTTTTGTAGACTATCTTTGGGTGCCGGCTCAGAAAGTGATCTTTATGCAAACAAAGTAACCCAAGCGAAATTTTAGCCCTTAATAATCAAAAGAACACGTGTCGCACCCATTACCTTACTTAAAAAAACATTATTAGAATGTTACAAACTTGACAAAATAAAAAAATACGTACATTACGTCATTTTAAAGGTTTTCTAAATTAAAAACAAAATTATAAACCTAAGCTTCAAATTCTAATAATTGTTGCACTCAATTGCTTTCTTGGAGACCCAGGGTATGCATCTGACTCAAATCTGGAAGCTATGATACTTATTAAGTATATTAATTTTGAAAATTTAGAGTTAGTGCGACACGTGTTCTTTTAAATCTTAAGGGCTGAAATTTGGCATGGCTTATATTACTTTCTGAGGGTGCACATACAAAAACTGCATAAAAAAATATTTTAAGAATCAGTGTAATATGTATATACAATGTATATGTATGTATTCTGTTTGACGCTGTATTGCTCATTGCAAAAATTGTACGTTTTTTGTATATTTTTTTGTTAATTTGTTGAAATAAAGCTATTATTATTATAACGAAACTTCATAAAGCAGTTGTAGGGGTAAATTTTCTAAACCAATTACACAATTATTTAATAACTAACACCAAATATTTAATGACCATCTTTGTTGATATGATTGTCTACTGATTATATTCTCCTTATTCATTTAGATTATGAGTATTGATTATGCCCACCTCTGTAAAAGTGGATTTATCACTCCATAGAATTTCAATGAAATGTGGATTATTGTTAGGACTGTTCAACAGCCATTGGCAAAAATTAACTCGCAGCGGCCGTCATGTAAAACTTGTACTTTTGGTACTTTTTGAGGTCTGAGCGGGCCATTTTTTAAACAATTGTAAATTGTACTTTATTGAAAATAAGTTTTGGCCTGAAATATTTAAAACGCTTGTATGTGCATCCACTTCAACAATGACAATAACTTTGTTTTTTTGTTTGACATTTAAAACATTGAGACGTCTTGTTAGTTTTTTTTTTTAATTTATCAGGATGTAGATGATTTGGAAATTTTTGCTTATATGTTCTAGCCGCTGCACTGGCATTGTCATTACATGTACTTAGTATTTGTAACATATTAACATTTATAATAAATTAAAGAAAAACAAGCAAACTACATTATTTTAAGTCAATATAACTAATAACTGACATGACATGACTGACATAATAAAAACTATTAAGTTGGTAGTACCAACTTAATAGTTTTAGTTATATTATTTTGTACGTTCTCGTATTGTATATGTTAAATGTTTTTGTTTTCTTAGTTACTTGTTAACAATTGGAAAAATGTTTACTTTTAATTTTGATTTGTCTATTGAATCGGATCTCAAGAGCATGGCGCTATTTTTCAGCAATATGCTTATCCCAGAAAAAAAATGAAATGAAATGAATGAAAATTTTTATTCGAAAAAGACAAACCGAAAAAGAAATTTCTTAACGTTTTGCTATGTTTTTGATGCGCTCTTTGGAAAGTATTAAAGGTGCTACCATCTGCAAAACTATTAATAAAATTTTAGATTATTTGAAGAAATTTAAAGTAAATTAGGAATAGAGTTGGCAAGGCAAGGGCGCAAAACCTGGAGTAACATTAGCATTTATGAGTGGTTAAAATCATCATAGATTTACTTGTAATCATAACCCATGCAACAAATAATATAATAAATTGTTAATAAGATTATGATGCCATGTTCTAACATATGATAGACTTGCTAAATTAAATTTATTTATTATTATTAAAATTGTTTTTATGTTTGTCGAAAGTAAAATACTATTTGTGATTAACATATGTTGCCAAACGTTTTGATCGGAATCTATATTGAGTATCTGTGATGAAGTTATTTTATTTAATGAATTTAACAATGTTGCAATTAATACATTTCTTACAACCCATTTTCTAAAGTGAATTGAACCCGTTATTTTACTACTATGTGACACTGTAGGTATAATTTGTGTGTTTAATTCAAGGTATATACTCAAAGGCAGTTTGTGTGTAGCATAAACATAAGCTCTAAAATATCGGTCTTTGCAAATAAAAAAAAAAAAAATAAAAAAAACAGTATGAGATCAATAATTAAAACACGGGTGGTTTTGGGTTTCTGATGATGCTACTGTGTGGTGAAACAAATAGCAGTTTTTCAAATAAATCTTTGAAACCTAAAACCATCTGTGTTTTAATCATTAACATAATATGGAGTTTCATCATGTATCCGCATTGTATCCGCATGTATTAATTCAATATCTAACAGTATAAGGATTTAAAATACGGTTGGATTCTAAAATATCTTCTATTTTTTGGATTAGTAACTAGATTATTGTAATAACTTCTATTTACTGTTTATGTTATTTATGGAAAGTTGAGAAATTTGATTTTGTCTTATTAATCTTGTTTTTTTAAGTTTATATTAGTTTGTTGCAATGTTTTTTTTCATTATCCAGATTAGTTTGATTGGAATGATTACTTTATTGAATGCTTTTCGGTTTTTATTAATTGGTTACTTCTAATTAAATATTTTTTACTATTCACTATCTACGTCATCTTTTACAGTATTTGACATTAATAACATTAACAAATACATGACAAACTGTTTGAATGTGTATAGAGGTCTTACTGGTAACACACAAATGTTAACTATGATTTAAAAAAAAAACTAAAAAAATAGTTCTTCTGCATCTAAGTAAATCAAGCTTTGTTCAAAGATTAAATTACAACATTTAAATATTTTTATAAGTGTTATTCCATATTCTTCTATTGCTGTATTTTATTACATTTTTTATCTGTAATTCATAATTGACAAATATATTTACTACACAATAATAAAAATAGTGTCAGCGAAAAGAAATGTTCCATATCTCATTTGATAAACATGAACAAACTCACCAAACAACAAGAAAAACGGGTTACGAGTTTTGGAATGCGTGTGTCAACCAACCCAAATAAGTATTACATTTACTATTAAAATGCCTCAACAATTTTCATATGAAGACCATCAACTTAGTATAATGATTACGTGACACGGATTAAAACTAACATGAAATAAAATTTCTAGGACAATAACTTATTTATGTATATTTTTTAATTAAATTATTTTATTACGATAAAGTTTAAATTTTAAATTAGACACTGTTCTGTTCTGCAGAAAAAATAAATTGTAGAAAATAAATGTTTATAAAAAATGGTTAATAGTATTTTACAAAAATAAATAGTTTTATCTAATATTTTAGTTATAAAACAAATCAGTTTTACAAAAAAAATGGACGAACGATTTATCAAAAAACTATACTGTTATCTAAACATAACAGAAATTGATTAATTGTAACTATCATAGTATTTACTAAAAGATTTATTTTCTATTTTAAAATTAAAAGAAAATAATTTTGTTAAATGGAAAGGAGTGTATAAACAGTGGGCTAGACTGGAATGAGCAGCATTTGTGTTTAGATAGTATATGTAAAATATTAAATATTATTAATAATATAAATAAATCCTATAAGCAATGCTAAAAAATTAAAATCCAATCTTATCGATAATAATTGATCTGGTAGTATACTATCTATGATACAAGTTTATATTATAATATTATTATTATATATCTTTATTCAAAGAAAGAAACATTGTACAAATATTTACATATACATGCATGCAAATAACTATATTTTAATATTATGTATATTAAAATTTTTAAATGTTATATTTCTTTTTATTTGATCGATCAAGAGTTGCTTATCAAAAAATAAGTATTATTTCTTTATTATTATTTTCTAGTGGATATAAATATTATACATCAAAAACCACTTAATGTATATTTTTTATTGGCTATAGATAAGATGATAATTTGTAAATATGTAGTAAATAATATGTTTATAAACTAATCTAACTATGCAATAGTCATATCGTTCGTTGTATTATACTACATTCGTCTTTAAAGACTAATATTTTGTATTCAGTGTCGAAATAGTAGATGATGAAAATATGGTATCTATAAAAGCAAACTAAGGCAGTTTATTCCTGTAAAGTTTAAGAAATTAAATATAATAACTTGTTCATGTGTAAAATGGTCAACTAAACAAACTTTGAATTATTAGATCAATATTTAAGTAGAAATGTTTAATACATATATGAAGTAATATCCATCAAACAGAATAGATAAAATTGTGCACAGTAGATACATTTCAAATAAATCAAGTACATACTGGTTAATCAACTTTATAAAACCGTTTTAACGACAGGACTTCTATGATGCTATCTTCTGCAATGTAGTGATATTCTAACAAATATATCGTCTTATTGTGCACGATATATTGTATTTAATAAGTAAATGATCCAAAATATATAAGTTGTGAATAATATATTAATTTTGTTACTATTTATTACTTACATAACTTATTTAACTACAATATATTATTTATTATAAAAGAAGTGATAATAAACAATAATAGAAAAATATGACGTCAACTTATTATTATTATTATTTTATTTAATATTTATTTTAAGGAATATTCGATTTATTGTAAAATATATATCACCACATGACAATGTTTTTGTCTAACTTTTTCCGTATATTTTGCGACATTAGTAAATGGAAAGGAATGTGAATCATAATAAGTAGCAAAACCGTTATCATTTTACTTCTTGAATATATATTGGTAAATTTGATAATATTTAAATTTTACTAAGCGGTAAATTAGTAATTAATAAATTACAATATAATAATCTAAAAAACAAAAGAAAATTATTATAGTTAAGATAAATGATGCTATATCTTTATTAAAATCGCTACACTTGCTATAGCATTGAATAATAAAGAATGTTTAAGTACCGAAAAATAACCATGATTAATAAAAGTGTATAATATAATATAAAAAAAGCCATTTTGAATCTAATTTATCCGCATTATAAGCAGTTCTCACTAACAGCACTAATACGTCATTGCGTTCAATGAATCAATTGAGACTATTGTTTTAATAAAGTAGTAGTTATTATAGTATTACTGCATTTTAAACTTCAAATTAAAATGATCAAAAGTGTTTTTCTAGTCAATAATTTTGATTTAAAATTAGTGCATTAATGTTTTGCATGACAACATCGATGCAAACATTTTGTCATTTAATTTATTATAAATAAAATATTTGTTTTTGGGTAACGTATTTTCTATTGAGTAAAATGAATATAATGTGTGATACAAGTAAAGAACTCAAGCCAGGTTTTACAAAGTTTACACAAAATATAGTAAAAAAATCAATATACTATATGGTATCGTTTAGATAAAGTGTAAGGGTTACAATGGATATAACATTGATAAGAACATGTTTCTAAGTTTATAGAATAAGTTTTTAAAATGTTGGACAAATTTGTTGTTAACATTTGTTTCTATCATGTTATAGTTTATATATATATATATATATATATATATATATATATATATATATATATTCAATAACCTCTTAATACCATTAGTTTATAAATAAATAATAATATTTTTGTCAGTAATTTTCTTTTAACATTTTTTATTATTTTCTCTAATAACATTGTTAAGAACAGAACTTGATCACACTGGAACAGCCTATGCGTTATAACTCCCAAAGTTTGTCCACATGTCATAAAAATTACAAAAATAGACAGAAATACTAAATTTGTTTATCATACATAAATATAATGTAAATATTTATAAAAAACATCTGTTGTCTAAAATGGACAGTGTCTTTTAAACTTTTTTCAAGTTTTTCTAGATTTTATAGGTTTTCTAAAAGCTTTTTACGCAACTTCGTTTTTTTCTATTTTTTAAATATATTAGCGTTTTTTTAGAATAAAAAAAGATAAAAAGTTAATATGTTCTTAAATGTGACAAATTTTGAAATAAATTTGATAGGACAATGAAAAATCATAGACGTTCCAAGTTGCAACATACATGGAAAAACTTACTTAAAAAAATGTAAGAGCATCTTTATAAGGAAGAGAAATAGTTTTCTATAATTAGTCTATCTAGCATTATTATATGACTTTTTTTTGCAGAAACTGGGGACGGGAAACTGTTTTTTGCTGCTATATTGTGTATCTTAACTAGTTTTTCCACGTTTCCACTCAAATTACTGTATTGCTCACCCAACATATTATATGCAATAATGTAATTTTTTGGAGTGAATCTTACAGTATTGACTAATTGAAGAGCATTGCTGCTCAAGTACTATTTTAATTAAAAAGACTTCAAAAAATGAATTAATTTGTTAAAAATAAGGGAAAAAATAAAAACTTTCAGTTTAAAGTATTGATACAGTAGCTTGTGGTTTAGCCGAAATTGTATGTGTGATGGATGCAGTTGTAGTCAATAAATTTAACTCAATTAGTTTTAATTGTGCCGAAATGTTAATATAAAATTATCAAACGCATCAAACAGTTCACCGTATCTATAGCAAAATTTCTACTTGCAAAAGAATCTAAAAAAGTTAATTTTTTAAAAATTTGCCTGAACTAAAGTACAAACTGTGTAGTTGTCATTTAAAATGATTTCCATGATTTTTGTTAAAATTGAGGACTGCAAATAGTCTTTTTTAAAAACTGGGTGAACATTTTTATTTATTTTACATATATTATTTTTCTATAATCATGAATAACAATTAAAAAAATCTGCCAAACTAAATAAAATTTTAATAAATTTACATAACACTTTTATACTAATTTGCCACTTTTCACTTATAATGTTAAAATTGAATTTTTTGATGTGCAATGGTATACATTTTATAAACAATTGCCAAGGATCACAAAACATGTATTATTGGTATTTTTTAATTACATGGATTTCTTATACTAAGTGGCGTGGGAGTGGATATTTTTATCCGCGCAAGAAATGTAAATCATTCTTCCAATTAAAATTATGAACCAAATTTTAACATGTACGGTTATAACGTGCAAGTTGTGTACATATTTACATATCGGTAAGTTAATAAAGCAGTGTTAAAAAAACCAGTAAAGATAATTTCATATTTTTAGATTATAATGTACGTTATTGCTGCAATTAACCAATTGGACAACAATTGGATTATTTTAAATACCAAACATAATGAAACATTAATGTTTCCAATACTTATTATTACAGTTTTATGGATTTTATGTTTTTTTAGTTCTATAATAACTAAATCTTATAATTATGTATATGCACTAAACATAAATTAAATGTCAATTTATTTTGCTAGTGGTTATTTTTTACAAAAAAAAAACTTATTATTATTTTATTAATAAAAATGAAATATATTAATCCTATATATGTAATATACTTTATGTATATGTAATTTACTATAATATTATTACAAAGATTGTAAAATGAGATTTTTTGAAAACACTACATCTTAAATCTTGTTGTGGATGAAATTGGTCTGGGCGCGCTTTCTGGTAGCTAGACTGTCTTTTTGCAGCAATAAAAATAAAAATTCTAAACGACTTAGAATGTGTACTTATGTACAATTTGTAACAAATGACTTTTTAGGCTTTACATTAGAATTACGAAGAGTACTAAAATGTGAAATAGAAATAAATATTTTGTTTGATGGAATTAATGCTGGTTCTTCACGACTTGTAGTAATCTTTTTTTTCTGTCAGAACTTTATTACTGTTGTAGGTTTTTTTCTTTAAGACACAAACTCTAGAAAATTAACAGTATTTAGCATAAAGAACACTGTGTTGAAGTCATTGTACTGTACTTTCAATTTACAAACATGGAAAAGTTGAAATGCTTTGATAAAAATTACTATTTTCAATTTTATTAATCAAGTGTTGTTATGTATGGCAAGTCAATTTGAATTTGAATATTATTGGCAGTAGATGTATAAATTGGATTTCTTCTGAAGTGGTTGAAACTAAGTCTTTATATGGAATTTGTTGCGGGATGGTTGGTTTTTAACTTTTTGATTGTTTTACGGTTGAACAGATACTTAATGAACTGAGTATATACAATGGAGATAGAACTGAAGTTTGTTATGGAGTTTGTGATTCTATATTAGCGCAGAAAGCGTCTCGTTTTGCTGAGGTGAAGTAACGTTATTTGGTATTATTGAATTTCTACGTTGCCTATTATATTTTTTTCAATACTATTTGATTTATGAGTTATAAGATAATGATAATACTTATTAGTAAATAAATAGATACAGTAACTGTATATTATTGCTTATTAGTTTCAACTGTATCACAATTCAGGACTGCACAATATTGTAATAAATATATATTATATTTGTGCTTGACAAATCAGGACAATTATAAATTAGTTATAATGAAAATAAAATAAGTTTTTGCAAATAATAATTATAAAATAAATAGTATTTTTTCAAGAATATCACGAGCATGACGCACACGAAAACAAAAGAACACTTTCCAGTTATTAGTCATTGATGTTAATAATGACGAATATATTCTCAATTAATTAAGTATTTGGATATTTTAAAAACTTATGTTGTGAAAGTTCATTTCTTTGAAAAGAGTGTACAATGTCAGCTTCAGTTATGTCTATACTAATTTTCAATTGAAACATATTGCAATAATGATATTTGACACAGAACTCGTCATTATTTGTTCTAGATTTTGTCTCTAATATGACATGTAAGGCTAGCAACCCACTAGCACTAACTTTGCTCTAGTGGGCGACACCCTTAAAGAATTGAAACAGTAAAATATTTAATTAGTATTCTTACGAAGGAAATATAGATTGCAAACGAACAATAATGTAATACTAAAGAAAGTAATAAATTACTAAATTTTTAAATAAATAACATGATGTTCATGATTTTTAATAAATAATTTGTAAATAAAATGTTAGGCTTTTAGCAGTTATGTTCATATTCGACTTGCTCAATAAAACTAAATAAGAGAAACACATATATGTATTATTATTTTATTGAATTACTAAGCATTCATGGCACACACATATCATATAAAGCAAAGAATATATACTATGTGTATTGAATAGAGTCGCACCGTTAGCTTTCGCCATGGGCAATGTGGGCCAGCAGGTCATTTTATAGTTGGGGCATAATCAGTATGTTACATATTCAACACAAAACCATTGGAGGTGTTGCCTCAAATTTATGTCTTTCATCTTCTTGCGCACACAAACTCGCCTATTTCACACGCAAACGACCTTGAAAATACCTTCAGACTTAGCGGAAGCGGTCGCATTTGGAACATTATAATATTTAATTAGATCATTCGAATGTCTGCTATTATACACTCAGATGTAAAATTATATATTGTTCTTATACTAGTATTTTAATTAATTATTATTGATTTAAATTATTTTTATAATTAAGTGCGTAAGTAATGTGTATAATAAATTAGAAATAATGAATAAAATTAATTTTGTAACAATATAATGTACTAATGAAATAATGCATGGCTGCAGTCTCACTGCACCACCCACCGCCACCAACTAAAATTCGAACACGTTAAATCATATGGTTGGTGGTAGCGCGGCAACAGTTGATCGTCATTTGAAACATGCTAACTTGATATTTTACAAATCAAAACAATCTGTTATTTTGCTTTGATATTTGAGAATTTTAAAAACGGTAACATGGAATAAACATGGACACCATCCGACATTGATAAACTAACAACATTAGTAAATGAAAGGCCCAAAATATAAATATAGCACTTTTCTACTGACATAGAAATGAGTGCGAAATTTAAATATTTGGTGGTCACCAGTGGCTGCAGTGAGACCGTAGTACATTTTGGTGGTTAGTGGCAAACGGTGATAGTTGGTGGCGGTGGTGCAGTGAGACTGGGCACATTTAATGAAAAGCGGCACTATTAATAAAAAAGATCGGAAATTAAAACAAAACAAAAATTACATCCACTAATGACTTTTTCCCGAAATTTTGCAAAACCTCTGACATGAGCATAATTTTCTTTACCAATCTTATGTCATATATCTGGAAATCGAATAATTTATACTTTTAACAATTTTGATCATTCTCTTTTTTTTATTTTGTCAAATCTCCAAAAAACGTAAGATGCTGATTAAAAAATAATAATATTATATATTACAATTTTAATTTGTTTGAACTTACTCTGTAATTCAAACTAGTTTGTTCAATTACTTTATTTTTCATAAAGCATTTATTTTACTAATTTAATTGAATGTTTTTATCGAGGTTGTGTATAAAAAAACTTTTTTATCTCATTTTCATATCTTGCATGCAATTTGATAGATATCAAAACAATATTAAAAAAATATATAAATTAATTACATTTGTTTGAAAAAATATTAATTAATTAAATTAGTATTCATTCATGAAATCAATTAGTTGAGCAGCCTCAAGCTATAATTATGTATGGTGAACTGTATATCATTTATCTGTATGTATATTCTTTAAATTAAAACATACTATATATTTTCATTTAATTACTAAGTCCCATCTGTTTTCTTCTACTGCAAAGTTCTGTAACTGTTTACCTTGTAGTTCAATAACTCATGCATGTTACTCATGCATATTATGCAAATATTTGTCTTTTATAACTATAATTCAAACATAAAATAAAAGTAAAACTCAAGAATAACTGGACATGTTTTTTTATTAATATAAATAATTATTATTTAAACAATTATACAGTATTGTGAGTTTGAATATACATTTGTTTACCTGTTTAGAACTGAAGAAATATAATGTATGAATGTATTTGCACACTTTGCATAGTGCGGTTAAATAATCATTTTAGAATTCTATGATTTTTTTATTTTTAGTAATAATAATAATATTTATACAACAGTTGACATATCTTTAGTTAGACAAAGTTAGTAGTAATAACTACTATGAGAATTTCAATAACTTGTATGGATTAACGGGATTAACCCCAGACGACTGCTTAAATTGGTCGATCATTAAGCAAGGTGCAAGGTGTGTGATTTTCCCGTGGTACAATAAAGCAATAAATCGAGTGATAATGCCTTTCTCTCATATAATATACATTTTTCATGACATGTTTATAAATCTAAAATTATATTGAATTCAATGCGTTGCACCAATTTGATGGTAAAATTTCAACATTACAAGCAAATAGAATACTACACTTTATTTGTGATTATTTTATAATGATTCTAACATTTTATGTTGTTTTTGTTACCATTTTGAAAACACCCTGTAATTTTATTTATTACGTAACGTCTGTATACTATTATGCAAGTTCAAATATAAATAAATTATAAATAACTTTATAAATCTTTTGGCAAGTTTTTTATCAGTGTTTACGCTATAAACTAAAATACAAGTGATTAATTTTGAGGCGTACCAAATAGTAAATATGTATTTGCCTATATTGATTCTCAAAGAAAAGGGTTCGGTAACATAAACCGCATTTGAAATTGTAATAAAATTGATAGATATAAGATATAACACGCTAGGTAATATGCCAAAATATGTTTTGCCAAACAAAAATACGTCGGGCCGTTTTGTTTTTCCTAGCAGCTACAAGTAACATTTTTTACTCTTATTTGTTTTAGCAGTAATAATATCATTACTAGTACTGATATTAATTGTTGCGTGATAATAATTTTTTATGGTTTTTAATTAATGACTACAAAATTCATTAACAGTTAATTTAGAATAACGTATAAAAGAAAGTGTGCTATATGTTTTTAATCTTATATAGCCAAGATATTCACTTGACCGTACTAAATGGTTTATGATTTTAATTATTAGATATTTTAAGCTCTTAAATTCAAGTACTGTGTACAGAGTAATGTAGATTAATCTTTCAGATTATGCTTAATAAAATGGTTTTATTATTAAATATTAAAATCCAACATCTTCACAACTTACAAGTTTTTGATTATTTTTGAGCTATAACTTTCTTATTTTTTTAACTGATTTAACCAATGTAATTTCCTGTTTTTAGTAAGCTTACAACTTTGTTTTTATAATTAGCAACATATTTTTGTTTTTTGGAATCTACATGATGATAGCACTTACTTTATTAAAATGATACAAATTTAGTTAACATAAATTAAAATTAGTATATTCTATTTTTATATGGTTAAATTCTTCTGCTAAAATGTTTAAATAGTTGTATGTGTTTCATTTCTTCTGTGAAAGAATTAAACAGTTCTATAGCTAAATATGAAAAAAGTTGTTACAAATAACGTTAATTTATGAATAGTATACATGAACAATAGTTTTTGTAATGTTGTATTGTAAAATGTGTATTATGACAGTTTAAATTTTAGTTTTAAATAAATTAGTATTCACGTTATAGCTATTAAATTTAACAAGAAAAATGAACCACGACATGTTTTTATTAATGGCAATTTACATATAATTCTTATTGCTTGTTTTTTGCAAAACAAACAATTTAGAACGTTGACCGCAGAATATAATTTCAAATCTTAAATGAGAGTAAATATTTTCATAATTTTTGCAATGTGTTTTGATCTAAATTTTTGCAATTTTGTTTAGATTCATGTAGTAAACGATCATACTTAGAATATAAAAATATGAAAACTATGTAAAATGTTGGAACATACTGTTTTATTACAAACAAAATATCTAATTACCTTTTTCAATAATTTCTGCATTATTAATATTAAATTTTATATCTGTCCGGACATAAATGATGGAAAAACATTCTTTAAAATGTTCCAAGAATATATTTATTCAAATATTTCATGATAGATTTACATTAGTTGTATTGTATATATTTATTGTGTATGTTAGCTAACTGTTATCACTGTTAAAATCATTTTTTAGCCAATCAGTTTAAAATGTTACTTAAAATTGTTGTAAAAGTTTATATATGAAAATAACTATAATTTTAACTTTACTTATATAAAATTTAGCACATGTATATTTAAGTACATAATGTTTTTATCATTTGTTATAATCACGTCTTTGATTTTAATGATGAATACAATATATTGCTACACCATCATGGAATTTTTTAGATCTGAAAAAGAATAAGGATACAAGTGAAAAGTTATTAATTTTGCATGATTTGAGTTTATCTTTCTAATGTTTTTTGATAATAAGAAATTGGTTATTTTGAACAAGTTTCTCTATACTATAATCTTTTTTCACTTCAGAAGTTGGCTTATTGGTTAACTGAAAAAAAATATCTCTTTTAGGTAATAAATGAGGATTCATTATTTTATCTAAATATTCAATTAGAACGGTTATTTATTGTGTTTCTTTTTTAGTTGTTTTACAAAACTTTGTGCTGGTAGTTCCTTTTAACAAATGATTGTTGTTATTGCAATTGGTAGTACTGATGTTTTTGTTCGACCTTGTCGGTTTATTAGTTGAATCTATAGTTTCTGGCATACTGGTGGTCTGTTGTAGATATTAGTAAGCTAGTATTTTAAATATTACATGTAGGAATTTTTTTTCTTTGGTTTTTTTATAGTATTCTTTAAGCTATATTTTTATAACCATTAAAAATTGGATACATGTTTAATTACATTTTTTAAATTGCAAAATCTATTCTATCTTAAAATATTTACTATTTTTTTAGAAACTTTGTATTGCATTTTTGATTTGTCTAAGGCACCGCACAATTTACTTTCTATAAATGTATGCAAAATGTTGGGGCAGTTTTTTTGTTTAATGTGCAAATTTTTGATTACGTTTTTACACTGCTAATAATCTATTATGTATACATAAATACTCAGTCTGCTATAACGGTTGTAATCTGTAGTTGATTATTTTTGTTGAAATCGAGCTCCTAAACAACAACTGCATGGTATACAATATAATTTATTTGTTTTTATTATTTATTATAAATAGAGATCTGTCAACAAAATAATGAGAAACGGCTTATAATAAAAATGGGGGTACGTGCAAATAAGGTCACCCTGTGTTTCAAGTATTTATTAATTAAAAAAATCAATATTTGTATAAATGTATATTGAAAGGAAATTTACTAATAATTATATACTTTCCAAATTAAACACCTATTTATAAATGTAATTCTGCAGATGTTAAATCGCACAAAGAAATGCGAATTTACCTAATTAGTTCGACCGTTTGGTTCCATATATATATTTATTTATGTCTCTGAGAAAGTCGTCAAATTTAAATCAATTAACAGTAAATTAACATACCATAAGATATGTATTATAAATCGACTAACAGGAAATGGCCTTAAAAAAAACTTTCATCCGTTTTATCATCGTGCCATATGCTATGTGTCATTTTATTATTATACACTATTGTCCATATGGTGCGATTAAAAAGAAGCACAATGTTTATTTAATTATCATAGAATGCAATTTTCACCTGACTTAAAACAATCTCTATGAGTAAAATTTACGTATCCCAATAACATACATTCTTTCGAGGACGAGTCACTACAGCTTTCATCTTCATGGTCATGGTCATGGTTTATATTTGTAATATAGAGATAGAGCACTAAGATAATGTTACTAAATATACATAATTATTAAATTTCCTGCTTCTATCTTATTTTCATTGTTATTATTTTTTTTAATTTTAAAGCCATTATAACTTGTAATTATTATTTCTAATTAAGATATATGATATTATAACGATGAAATAAACATACATGGGCATAGATTAGTAAGGCTTTCAGGCGGTGTGATAAATTATTTCACTTCTCTCGCATACATAATTTGAATTATAATTATATCGATAAAACTAAAACTGTATTTATTTATTATTCGCTCACCAGTGAGTAATTATGAAGTATTTTTATAAAAACTAAATTTAACCTTAAGTTAGCTGATTTTGTATGGGACAATGTAAAAACTTAATTAATAAGTAACTTGTTAATAGCTCATAATGTTAAGATGCATGTAAACTTTTATACAGGAATTACTAAAACATCATATACAATAATTATTGACTGTATAAATTTGACAAATTATAATGTGATCTTTTGTAAATTTAACAAAAATGAAACTAATTTAAAATTGAGATTAATATATAGACAATTTTATAAAACAAATTTACTGTGTTTTTTAAACAATAATTTAAATATCAATTTTCTATTAAAAACTTGTAAAATACACACCAATTATATTGTGGTTATCACCTGGTATTTTAGTATCTTTAAATAATAAAAAAATAATGCATTAGAAAATACACACAAGATAATTAAAAAATAAATATATTAAAAATTATTAAGAAAATTTTAAAACAATGTTCCGCTATCAAGCGTGTACAAAATGCTTTAAATGTAAATAAATAATAAAACTTAAAAAAATATTGGCAAAGAAATAATAATACTAAACTAAAAGATTGTAGATGAATTACGTAAATATTTTTGTATAAAAGCGAAAAATCTATTGAATCTACATTAGCCACTACTGAGAATATTATCAGATGAAAGAAAAATTTCAAATATAACTCTATTACATAAAAGTAATTACAGTCATTTGTCATTAATCCATCGACCAATCTATATATTATGACAATTTTTAAATGTCTGTAAACAATCGGATTCATTCATTTATTGAAGATAATATGTTACTTGCCAGCAATCAATTTATACCTAAAGTTAAATGATAACTTATTTGTTGCAACGGTATTTTGTTTAAATTCTACAGTACAGTCTGTTAGAATTATAATATCCCAGTATATTTTGTATTGATCGATCGTTTTTACTATTGCAGTTGGCTCGCATTTGACACTTTTATATTTAAGTAATTTGCTTGTTGCAAGTGCAATGTTTTGGCAACGTCATACCTTTTTAAATACACTAGCTGGGTAAAGTCTGTATTTAGTAAGCAGGCGTCCAGCTTTTCTATCTCATTGTCTCGTCTATTTAACTGCTCCAAATTTTCTTTTTAGATGTTAGTTCTGTTTTTTTTTTTTAATTTCAAAATATGCAAACTACATTCACTGAAACTATGAAATTGAAGACAAGATTTAAGCAGTTTGTGAACATTTACCTTGGATATTTGCGGTTTATAAAGTCTTTGAAAATATTGAATTTAGTAGTTTATTCCATGTGTTGATAGTACGGTTAACAAAAACTGTATTAAAAGTTTAATAAATTTTTGTTTATATAGCAATATGTATTGTTATTTTGTTTGAACAATATCCATGGAAATATCTGTAGAAAACGCAAAGATCTGCAACATAACGCCAATGATTTGAATACCTTATTTTTAAATATAATGTAGTTTTAGATACTCTTTTCTATACTTGAGAACAATATTTTATACAAGGACGTATATAAGTTATATATAATATGTAAAAGTTGTATAGAAGTAAAAAACTTTACACCTATTAAGAAATTTTAGTTTTCTAGATTCTTTTGAAGCTGTATCAACAACATGGTTGATTGAAGTTATGTGAAATTGTAACCTCTAAAAGACTAATGAAGAAGATTTATATACGGATTTGTTGTATAGTTTAATATTTAATTTTTTTGAGGTTTGCAGATTTTATTAGTTTGCTTAGGTTTCTTCTTGGACCTTCTTTAACTATTTTATTATTATTATTATTTAATTTTAAGCTATTAGCCATACTTATTGTGTATTTATGAAGGTTTTCTAATGGTAAAAATACGTATGTGTAGGAAAACAGATTTCATTAAAAAATTAAATTTATGAAAAAATATTCTAAACTAAAAAACATCCATAGACGCGTTTCGAGGTTTACCTCTCATCAGTATGGCTTTATTTATTTAAACTAATTGATTTTTAACTTACTTCGTCAACATTGTTCACCACCACAATTCAAAGTGAATATTTTAAAAAGTGTATTGACTATTTATACTAACTGACTTAATGACTTTATTTAATGGCTATGGTTAATAGCATTCTGAGAATAAACTAATTATTTCGGGATATTAAGCTGATGGTAATGACATGAAAGAATTTAAACGGAAATTTGAAAATTAAAAATAGAATAAATTTTTTGCATAAATTATAATTACTATTATACAATTTCGTGTATATCAGAACATATATAAAATATATAAAGAAGAGACGCAATGTCCTCAAATGAGACAGTTGTAAAAGCAATAATAACTAGGCTTTATTCGAAATTATTGCTTTTACAACTGTCTCATTTGAGGACATTGCGTCTCTTCTTTATATATTTTAAAACAGATTTCTGCATAGTAATTATGTTTTTAATGTCGATGTTTAACAGTCTTAGTTGTTTTTACTGGAACTACTCTTGCAGCAAATAAAAAACAAGTATTATTATTATTATTACTATATTAATTAAATTAAACTGTTTTAAATTTAATTTATATTTTATTATGCATGTTTTATGATGCGGAAGTCATTTACACTAACTTTGTACTTTGCATGTGATTATTGAAGCCACTGTGTTCAGTTATAAATTCTGCAAGTTTTTGCAGTTTTGTTGTAGTTTGGGTAATGTGTGATGGATCTGTTAGGAATACCCTTGTGTGTTTTATCTTCTAACAGTTTTCTGTATTTTGTACACAATACTCGGCGTCAAAAAATGTTATTTGGCCGAACTGAGCTAATTGGAATACCAAAGCTTGTGGGAGATAGGGAAATTGGCTAAATATATAGATTTTATACTCAGGATGACATTTAAATAGTCTAAACATAAAAAAAAAACAAACTGAGATATGTAATGCATATAATTTTGCAGTATACGCGGATGTCTTTTTGGGGAGACACTATAAATGGGTGTATTGTCAACAATAGAAGCAGGTTTTACTCTCCGATTTACTAGAAAAAAAAATCACTTACTTTTACTTCCCTTTGCAATTTGTCAATAGTTAAATGCAGTGTTTTGTCGGGTATGGTATTTGCCGCCATGTAGACACCTACTTACAGTTATTTGTTGACAGATTTAACTACTGAAGCTGCATTATTGATCAACGCAATTGCAAAAAGGGTGACACTGATTGTCGACATTATTTTTTAAGCATAATGTTTTTGAGCTTGTAATTTTTACTATTATTTTAAATTTGAGATCTTGCATGAAGAAATTAAGAAAAAAGTGGAGTTTTTTAATTAAACTAGATGGTTAATAGTACTGTTACTTGTTTAGCTAAAAGTCCGCAACTTTACAGCATTTACATTAGACTGTTGCTGATTATATTTTCTAATATTTTATTGAAGTACAAGATAAGCAGTATTGGTCTGTAGACGTTATAATTATTTGGATTTTTTTCTGGATTCAGTAACGTCAAGATAATAGTCTTTTTGCAACATCACGGATAGATTACGCTTCTTATATCATGTTGTAGGTTTTTAACAACGCAGATCAGATTGCATCTACTTGTCATTTTACTGTTTTGGCTCATTTGGTTGAAGAGACTTTGAAAGGTTTCCTGAATAATTGCTTTGGAAGATTTGGCGGAGACTTGTTTAGTTTAATGACTAAATAAAATATTTTTTTGATGTTTTGTTGACTATAGGCTAAAGTTGATTGACTTTATAGCACAAAAAGTTAACTGACTATATTACATAAATAGTCAATATAATAGCTATAGTTACAACATATTTTAAAATATACTTTTAGAAATTTGGTTTGTGTCTGATTGCTAACACCATTACACCGAATCAGTAGAATCATATTTTTATAGTATTTTTTTTAGATTAAATTCGAAATATGCAGATTTAATTGAGTTTTATTTAATTTTAAATTAAATTTGATTATATTTTGGTTTTTTATTGACTTGGTTAAGCAGAAGAGTTTGATTTTCTCTTGTAATATATTTATATAGTCCGTATATCAACTAGAGTAACTGGTGATTAGGTTAGAGATATAATTAATTGCTTTTTTTTAATCTTTTTAATTATTCAAGACTGGTTGTTATGCCATTATAACAGGTGCTATAGAAATATTAACTGATAATGGTCTAAAAGCCGAAACTGGTCTTGAATAATTAAAAACATAAAAAAGCACATTAAAGTATAACATTTATTTATATAACATAAACTTAAACTCAAATTTAACAAAAGTGTGCAAAATGAGATTTATAAAAAAAGTTTTACTTTTTTGTTTGTACCGTTTTGTTTAATATGAAAATTTATTTGCAAAAACTGAAATTTTTGTGATTCTTGTTAGAGTTGTTAAAATTTATATTAAAATTGCCGCAAAGCAATAACAATTTATTTTGTCTGTTTATATACTAATACATTATTTAATTTGTTTATTTTAAGAAATGTTTAGGTTTCCAGTTTTGTATAATACAAATATTTGTATTGCATTTATATTTATTTCTATGGTTGTACACTTGAAATGCAGTTCTTCACAAAACCCATGTAAATCTATATCTTTAATATAATAATTACTTTATGTAAAAACTTGGGTCATAGTTTTCTCATTTATATTTCTTTCTAGAATAAATACTATTATATTATAACTATCTAATTAGATAAATTGCACTTAATTTTTCTATATCCAGAGTAGTTTTCGGAGAGACACAATACATTAATTTAATTTATTACTGACCCGTTGAATGTTGATGCAACACTGTAAGTTTATTTTTTAAGATATTTGAATTCTATTCCAAATTATGTTACATACTTTATTATTACTGAGACAGTTGCATTTTACCTACCATAAAAATGAAAAAAAAAAAAGGTTTGGGGTAAAATATAGAGACAATAAGCTAGGACAGGTATACAAGAATGGCTTTGTATACATTTTTTTTTTCATTCAACTTTGAAATTGACAGAAAATTATTTTTTTAGTAAAATTGTTTCTATTTACCTACTTTCTAAAACAAAACGGTTTTTTTTAAATACTTTAGGTGTGATAAGTTTTGTTGAAAGTAGGTTTTTAAAGACATTTTGCATAGTTAGCTAAATTTATGTAAATTAAATTAATAAAAAATGATTTATTTTTAATTATTTGGCCAAAATTAGAACGCTATAAATACATATTAAATTTTGATAAAAATTATATTTTTATTTGTTAATATTATAGCAAATTTATTAAATAAATTACCTCAGACTTTCAACAGAATAAGAGATAATGCTAAGTTCTTTAGTATCTTATGGCTTCAACCTAATGTTTTTTTTTGTTGCAAATATATTAGCTTCTTTAGACTTTTTCTTTTAAAAAATAATATCAAGTGATTAAACTAAAGCATTTGTATTGAAATATGCCAGGAATGCTGTTATTTTTTTTTTGTAGCACAATATCATATAAAGGTGCTCATATCGAGTTTTTGACTCATCTGTAATAGTTGCATTAGTTTTTAAAATATCAAAATCACTTATTATAAATAAAATAAATAAATAAGTATCAACTAACAATGACGTTTATTATTTTAATTAAATTGTCATAAGTTTGTAATTGGTAGTGAGAGAAACGTTATGCGGTGCTAAGTTTTTTTTTTCTGTTGGTCAGTTTTTTTTTTGGTATATAAACTACACTTTTGGTTAGAAATTGCAAAATTTATTAATTTTGACAGATTTATTTATATTAAATCTGGTAAATAAAATACATATTGTGTTATATGTTTTTTAATTATACTTAATTTTTTTTACAACATGGTTTTCTCAGTAATTTTTTTAAAATTTATTTAAGGTGGTGTTTTTTTTATAATATGTATGTAGTATATTGAAATACTATTGCTTTGTTTTTTAAAGCACAGATGCTATAAAGGTCTTATGAATCAAGTTTTTCAATTATTTTTTTCATATTCTATTGATTAAAATTGAATATATTCAGTAGTAAATTCAATTGTCAAAACATAACTTAAATATTAAGGTAAACATAGTTGAATATTGTTACCAATATTTACAAAATATTTTGTATTGCATGATACAACGCATGTTTTGTTAAATAATAAAAATTTGTTTTTAACAATTAAAACAATTACATGCTATTAAAAAAATAACTTTTATATTTTTTTCACAGCGACCCCTGTGTATGTACTAATTAAATTAACACAGATATAAACATCTAAACTCGTTAGTGAGACGAGTTCTAGTATCTAGTTCATCATACTCTTATCAAATGTAATTATAATCACATGAACATCAATCATGTATTAAAGTGGAACTTACACAAAATATTAAAAATGTAAATACAACTTTCAAATATTTCTATTCTACAAAGTTTTATTATCTGCTAAACTGAGATAACAATACTATTAAATTAGGTAATAGCTGATGATGGTAGAGCACTTGTGCATACCATGCGAACAGTCTGGGGTACAATCCCTGACATGACTAATTAAGAACTTGCTTTTCATCCACCGTGGTGGTTCGGAAATCACCTAATAAGCTCTTTAAACAAGTCGAACACTAACTGTGGCGATGTAAAAAAAGCTGTAAAAAGCACCAAAACCAAAATTAAGAGTGTTTGTCATCATGGTGATGAAGGTATCAAAATTGCTTTACATTTAAAATTTATTGAAAAAAAAAAAATGAAATAAGTGTTTTTATACTCCATTGACTTCACCAACCTGGTTCTATCAGGCAGAATACTTCCGAGTATGAGTGATGAAATAATTAATGTTTGTAAATTTGTTGTCGCTGAAACCATAAATGCTGAAGCGGTTAAAGCGTTGAACAAACATATTGGATTTTTAACAATATTTAGATTTTTGATTATTAACAGTAAGTAAGAGCTACTATTATGTAACAGGTCATAACACTCAAACCAATATAAAAAAATTAAATATTTTTACCAAGTAAATACTTGATAAACAATTAATAGAGAGTTTGTTTTGCTTTAGGCCGACGATATATGTAATGTTGTTCTTTTAACGTTTAACGTTTTTTTTGTTGATATTACTATTGTTAGAGTTTAATATACCTTAGGCAATATTATTACTTACATAAAATGCCATTTTTTATTGATTCTCAAAACAAAATGTTTAAATTTAGTTTGTATGATAATGAATTTAATTAAAATCATTGTTGTAAATCAGGTTTTTTACGCTTTTCTTCTGAAGCTATATTCATGGTGTTTTGTTTTTTGCATGTCCTACGTGTATTTCTTCCAGTTTACTTGGTTCTTTCTTCTTTTCTTTATTTTACTGTACCTTTTTTATTTCTTTTTTTTTTAATTTCGGATTACATCACCATTCCTTTGATCACGTCCTTTAATAAATTTTTTTTTTAATGCATGCTTTATCCATTTTTTTATGGTTGTACTTACTAGCGCTTTTTTTGCTGCTTTTTTTAGCATTTCTTTGTTCCAAATTTGACCACTTAATGCCCATTAATTTCCAGAGCTACATTTCAAATGCTTCTAGGAGTTTTTCTCTTCTTTTTTATTGTCCAAGTATTTCACTGTTTATTTTTGCAGATTTATTTCTAACTTGTTACTTAAAATCTTGCTGTTTTGCTTTTAAAAGCATCTTTTGCCATTTTAATTCTTTGTAATTTTAGTACCAAGGTATTTATATTTTTACACTTGCTCCAATTTATCTTCTTTGAAGTCTATTTTTCCGCTTATTCAATTCTCATAACTTTTATCTTGTTTTTGTTTATAGTCAGCCTATACATTGATTCCATTTTGTCTTTAAAAAGCATTTTCAGTTCTTCTGTGCTCTTTTATGAAAAAAAAAAAATAACATATGGATTGGATAAAGTTTTGGGAAATAATGAATTTGGAATCTTATTCCATCTGTTGATAGTCCGGTTAAAAAATCTCTTACATCTCTGAGCTGTCAGTTTAGATGACAATATGTTTTATATTTTTTTAACAACGTCTGGAAATATCTTTAAAAAACGCAAACATTTGCAACAGTACGCCGATATTGTAAAGTAATGTCATTGGTCAATTTTGAATCAACAATGATTCATAAATAGTTTTAGGTGCTTCTTTCCATAATCGGGAACAATATTTAATAATTTAATCTGCAAATATATACTATTAGATTAATAAGATATAAATTTATTCGTTACGTTATTTGACAATACAATTTTATTTTTTAGTATTAGGTAAATTGTCCGGTTTGTTACTTTAGTGCATTACTTTAAGTACTAAAACTACAATCTACTTGAAACCTATGTATTGAAACTGGCATTTAAAAATTGTTTTTTTTTATGTTTTTAATATTTAAATTAGTTAATTTAAAATAAATGATTCTATTCTTTAATTGAATTTCTTACTTATTTATTTAATAAGTAAATTGTAAATAAAATAAATGTTCTGTTGTAGAAATATTGCAGTTTTTATGCAAAAATAATAATAAAGAAGCAAATTAAACATAACAAAATTAAATTTGTCTTCTGATTTTCTCATTTTTAATAACTCTGTTATAATTTCTGTTGGTACATCTTCTCGTCATATTCTAATTTTAACAATTATATTGATCAAAGCTGCTGGAAATTTAATTTAATCCAGTTTAATGAAATGAAATTAGGTTGGGATTGCATCTGCGCCCTAAAGCTCACAAAGTAAATATGTACTGGATTGCAGGTTTGCCTCTCCTCTCTCTTCATCAACCCAGTTGGCATCACCATGGAAACTTGCCTCAATAAATTAAATTATACATTCTACTTTAATTAATGTGACAACCACACAACAAATACAATAATTTTCATTCTTAAATAAAGTTCTTTACAGACTTCATTCATATTGCTCGAAAAAGTATAATATTAAATCATTTATTATCTTTTTAAAATCTACAATATTTTTGATACATATTTTTATGTATAAAAATATAATTTAGTTATTATGCTGTAATAATTTAAATTATAATGTTTGTTTTGTAATATAATGATATATAATTGCAGAAGATTATTTTAATAATATGTCAAATGTTATAAAATTAATAATAGCATTATTTAATTGTTACTTTAAACATACATGTATAATCCAAATATGATTTAAACAACGACATGAGCAAATTAAAATAATATATAGAGCAGATATTTTATATATACTTATTTTTATTTCATAAAAAACGCAGAAACAGAAGTTTTAATCGATTTTAATAACATTTTTACAAAGCTTATTTTGAAACAAAGAAATGATTAAAATTTAATTAAAAACTATACATTTTTGTTTTGTTTGTTTTTTATGTCATTTCTTTGTTGTCACTTAGTATCAATTGTGTGTATTAAACTACTATTGATGTGTATAGTAAGCCAATAGATATAGTGTCTTTACGACATGGGCTTAAATAATCTTAACGGATTATTTCATCAGCAACCAATTATCATTGTATTATATATCTGGAACCCGAGGTAGTAAATGGTGAAAATATTGTATATTTATATATTTTTACCCTTGAACATTGAGGTGTTATAAGCTATTTATGGTATAAATACAAACATAGTTGGATGGAATGTGCAGGTCACTGAATCTTTCTCTTACTTCAACTTCACCGTACCCGCAGAATAGAATGGAACAACGAAAGAGCAAATTGGGCTCAAGAACGGCATCAAATTGTGTTTAGTGACGAGTTTGTGGGCTCACGACGGTAGTATGCGCGGAGAACGAATAAATTCACTATTTTTTGTTAAACGCAACACATCTCACACAAGGAGTGATGATATAGGGTACAATATGTTAAGGAAGCAGATCACTCTTGTTTTTTATTGATGCTAACTTAAACCCAGCCAGTTACATTGCCAATGTTCTTAAGCTTGTTGCATTTTTATTACTTCGAGGGTTGGAAAAATCCATTTTTCAACAAGATAACGCACGCCCTCATACGGCAATTTTTGCAAGAAGTTAATATTGTTGTCTTCCTATGAAGATTTGTTACCCCACCCATTGAGCATGTTTGGGATATGTTCGGTAGAAGGCCAACTAATTTACCACACTCATCAAATGGTTTGCAATATCTTTGGCTGCGGATTTAGCAAGGTTGCAATGATATACTGCAGGAAAAAATTGATCACTTGATTGACAGTATGCCCTGCCGTTTAAATGAGTGCATAACAAATTGAGGTAGAGCAACTCATTATTTGAAAAAAATATTTTTTTTTGTTTTAAATTTTAATCATTTGTTTGTTTCATCACAATAAGCATTTTGTGAGTTTTTTATTAAAATTGATCAACAACTTCTGTTTGTAGCGTTTTTTTTTATGAAAGTCTGTAAGTATTAATTCTTTTATATTTGGATGATTTAAAACATTTAAAGTGATTTTTTTTGACAATTGCATTGTTGTACAAAATGGTTTTTTTCCAGTTTTGGCTCTATAAGTTTTTTGTATTTTATTCAGAATATTTTATTTGAAAATGTTAAGGCATTGGCTGTTGTTTTAAACTTTATTTTGCAAAACACATTGGTTTAAACTGCAAACGTGCTTTCAAAGTTTTTGGATTCATTTTCCAAATGTTAAGATGTCTATGTGCACGTATTAGAGCACACATTGCTGTCATGTGTGCTCTCCTTTCTAAGAAGATCACTTAAGTACTCTTATTTGCCTTTTCAAATGCAATTTTATGTAGGTTTTAGTCGTAGAACTAGATTTAGATGTTTCGTATATCAAGACACATGATCAATTTGGGGTTAAACATCCGTAGAACTGCTGATAATGAGTCATGTTACACAAATATTAATCTGTTCAGACATATTCTTTTTGAACCAACTTAAACAAATATTGAGGTAACATTTTAGCATTTAATTTTTTTAGTAATTTTATAATAGTTTATATTTTTTATGTTTATTTTATATTTTTATATTTTTATCTTTTAAATTTTTGTGATCCGTAAACGAGTTTAATAAAATAAAAGAAAAGCTGTTACAAAGAAATACCTAAAAATTGCACTTTCGATAAAAAAAAACTGTATTATTTTAATCTATTTTTAAGAAGTTTTACAATGAAATTAAATGATGACCACATTCAACTATAATATTACAATCTTTAGTATTAATTTTCTTACTTGAGAGCCTACTGCGGTGCTCTGTAATTTGAAATGACTTAAATCGATAATTTACTTGCTCTTCTTTTAATGTATTTTTTTTACTTGATTATATATTTTTGAATTTGCATTATAATTTACTAACGGGAATTCGTAGATTTAAGATGTATTTATATTAATTTTTAAATTATCATTAAATAAAAATCAATAAACATTATTGTTCTAAAAAAAGTGGAAGAAAAATACTTAGCGGTGCAATTTCAGGTGATGTTAGACTTTCACCTTATAATGTTTATTATTGTGTGGGAAAATTGAGAAAGGAATGTTAATCCATTTCTCTGCTGTTTGTTTATTAAACGCTTTCATATGCGCTCCCACGGCCTTGTACTATTTTTTTTTTCTATTTGTATCAGTAAATTGCTATATGTATACCATTTCATTATTCAGTATATTAAAATTTAATGTTGTGTTATTATATAAAAAAACTTCCAGTACGTAACTCAGTAGTTTGAACCTATCTACGCAAAGAAATATTGAGGTGCCACGAAGGCCGGCAAGACGTCTACGTCATACAATTAAATACATGTATACATGCAACCAACTAATAATTGAATAATTGTTAAATGTAATGAGTAATGTTTCTAAGCAAACTAGAAATTTTTATTTTAGGTTATTTGCCAAGCTGATCAATACATGATAATATAATTTAATCAATAAATAAATAAATAGTTATTATACTAACGTTCGTAATTATAAAACTGGTTAACTATAATTAATAATATTGCAATTTAATTATCATAATGCTTTAATGCTATTTTGATTGATATTAGTATATTATGCAACAAGCATTTATTAATAAAACATTACAGTTAAGAGACTAGAAAAATATAATATAACTTGATTTAATTCCATGAAATTTGAATTAATATGTACGTAATACGTCCGATAAACTGCAGATTAACTAGTGAATCCGCAGATTAACTAGCCGTGTACGTTAACGTGCAAAATCTTAGTTTAGTTCCGGACGTTACCTACGAAATCTTTAGATTACCGGTCGAGCCTTAAAGGGCATAAATTATTGAAATAATTTATATGTGATAGAAGGTTATATTATATATATATATATATCGAGCGCATTTATTTGTTATGCATTTAGTAAATGCATTTTTTAAAACCTTGATCTGAACTTTATGTTTTGTAATAATTTTTTTAAATTTATTATGATTCAACATAAAATTGTTTTAAATTCCAATTTTAGTGCTTACCTTGTAAAATTAAAAATTAGTTTTATAAAGAATCACTGCCAATATTGAACGGGCATTCATTTTTGCTCTATATACATCTGGCAGTTTAATTCTTATGGTAGTACTCTCATTGGCAATAGCGTGATTAGTATTGGATATTGTTTTTTTGGCTTCTATCTCTAAGCCTTTTTTTGCTTCCTTTTGTTATTCATCTTGATTTAACTGGCTTTTGCAAATTATACCCAACAACGTTTTACTAAAACCCTATTCTTTAGATACATATAACGTGTACACAAGTTTTACATTTAAAGTAAACGTGAGCACCTGGTGTCTTTTTGGAACAAAGAAGATTATTTACTGTTGGATAAAATTTTATTTTTTGTAAGTGTGTAGATTTTTTTTTTGTGGAACACGAATGATGAAGCTAATCCTACTTTTGCAGAACAACCAAACATTGTTTTGTGGGGAGTTTGTCTAATACATTATACAATGTACAAATTGTACACTTTTGCTTCATCTATCAGTTTTGTTGTTAATTATCCAAGTGGTTAGCATATTTTTAATGTCTTGATTTGCTGGTTTTATACTGTCCTGACTCTGGCTGTGTCTTAGCTTACTATAAACCATTTTTAATTTAGGCCATATTTTCTTTAAGCTTTTTAAAACTTGATTGCAAAATTTACGTACATTGTTAGATTGTAATGTACATGCAAAAGAAAAATGTTAAATAGCATTGTAAACTACTTTGTCGGCTTGTTTTGAAGTTAGGATTTTAAAACAACAATTTTGTTAAATGGTCTTGGTAAACGAGAAGAAATTTAAACGTTCCGTCAAGTTGAAATAGATAGTCAATATCATCGACTTGGCACCTGTTATTAAAATAAGGTGATATCATTAGTTTTACCACAATACATTTTTTTTTCGCTTTTTCGCTTTTGTTGGTAAAACTTAAACCATAATTGTAACTACATTTTTATCTGTGCCTGAGTAATATTTTTGTAATGTTTTCTTCAATTGTTTTAATTGCGATAAAAATAATACGTCGAATAATTTATTTATGTGGATAAACAGGTTTAGGTTTTCTTGAAAATTAGAGAAGTAACTCGATAAGTGTTTCACAACCATTTAATGTAAGTATATTATAACGTTTGATAATACAATCGTTCCGAGATAATTTTTTTATGTTTGCATGCATTGTAGTAATTGTTGTCACCCGCATGATTCACTTCTGTATACATTTCCGCACTTTAACCAACAACTTTACTTTAATATGCAGATTATCTACTAATATTATAAAAACGTAATCATTTTTACATTAACTGAGTATACCATTTTATATATACATATATATATATATATTTAGAAACACAATTATTGCATTCAGAACATTTTTGTATTAGGTATTTTGAATTTAATTAAAAATTAAAAACATTTCATTGAAAATATTGCAAATTGAGATTAATTAAATATTATTACACTTTTAATTAGACAAACAAATGATTAATATTTAAACAATTTAAATATTTGTATAAACGGTATAATTATTTGAATAATTATTTGGTTATTGAATGAGTATAACGCCAACTCGTCGATGGTCAACTCGACAACACGGTTACTTCGCCGGCGGTTAACTCAGTGACAGAAAACTCGCTGACGGTCAATTCAGCCACAATTCATCGACGACGGTTAACTAGGCAAAGAAAAAAATTAAATACAAATTTTGATTAATTTTTAAAAATACATCAAACATAATTAAAAAATATTTAATTTTGAAACTAAAAATGAATATATTTATATTATTATCTATGACCAATAAAGAAGCTTTATAAAACTTATTGAAAAATATTTGATACAATAATGACAAAAAATAAGCTATAATAATATTTATTATTCTTATAGCTTTGTTTAAACAGTCAATTTTGTAATAATACTATATGATTTTTACTAGCTTAAGATAGTATCTATCACGGTTGTTTTATGTGTTTATAGTGCAATTCAGTTTAATGTGATTAATGAATTTTCAAGATTTTTTTTAAAACGCAGTTTTGTTGTTTTCAGACTTAGATAATTTGCAAAAAAATGCAATTATTTATTTTATTTACATACACTGATTAATGGTATTTATCAATTTGGTTAGCAACAGGTTTATGTCGTAATTACCAAATTTACAAAAAATAAAATAAAGTTTTTTATGGATTAGATTAGATTAAATGTTTACTCTTGACTTGTAGTTTTTATTGAAACACTAAACTTTTTTTTCTATACTGTTGTTGGCAGACCTGTCGTTAAAATGAAAAAAACTGGCATCTAGTATTTTTTAGAAGTTTTTTCCATTTTTGTAGATCGGTAGACTTACAGGAAAAATAACAGTTCTTTTTGCAAGAATTAAACGTCTAGGTAATTTAGTTGCTTTCTAAAGTATTGGCATTCTTTCTAGTTAGCACTGCAACACTTTTGACCTTTTCAGTTTTTATTGATTAGTTTTATCAAAACAATCATCGATAAACATGTTTGCTTTTTGTTCTAATTATTAGAGCTTAAATACTTTTTTTTAATAGTAGATCTTAAAAGTGTGACTAAAATGTTTATTGAAACATGTGTATAAAATTACTTGGTACATCAGAAACAAAGATTTAATTATAAGCTAACTTGTTATAAGCTCATCATGTTGATTATTAAACATATGTTTTTTGTCAAATTTAGCGTAACATATTTACAGTTAAGTAAATTATGTTCACAATGAGCTTCTGATAGAAACTAAATATAATTGTTTAGTCGTCAATTTGCCTTTATTGTTATTCGCCGCTAAATAACTGTAACTTTCTACCATAAATTATTATTGACAACTGTATTAATTTATCGATATAATAATTATTTTTATAAAACGTACTAATGAATTAATTATATCTTGACATTTGGCTAAGCTACTTTCAGTAACTTATTTAACTGTTCAACGATGACGATCTCTTAATAAACCGGTAAAGAAACACGCCTCTCTTTAATGTAAATAATAAACAGTAAATAATTTGCTTTAATGGTGTGGTATAATTGGTTTGATAGTTTTAAAACCCTATTTGCTTGTTAAAAATGTAATTTTAATAGTATATAAGATTAAATTATGTCAAGAGCGTACCATGAATGCATTTAATTATAGCCTATATATCACAATCGTAATTGTTTTGTATATACTAATTTGCACGTATGTTAGTGTATAACTGTGAAATCCGATTAAGGTGAATGTCTGATCCGTTTGTTCATTCGTAATGCGAAACAAACTGGTAGTGAGTGCGAAAACGAGAGTTTAAGATGCACTAAATATTATTCATCTTCACTCTACATAACCGTAACTATGTCGGTTGTATACTGAGATTTATTTACTATGGCGCTGTAGAAAATGTGGTTACTTCTAATTGTATACAGATAACATAAAATACAATCACTTTGCACTATTTATTTATTAATTACATTGATCCGTATTCACCGTCTTTATTAAAACTGGTATTAAGCAATATTGTTTTTATATGACTGAACGACGACTCCAACTTTAATTAAATTATTTTTGATTTACAATACATGTGAGTTTTTGCGTGGTTTATGTTTTGAATTGTGTATTCATTCATTTGCTCACAAACACTGATACTGCTACGCTATACCACCAAGATACAGTAAGAGTAGTGAGGCATATTCGATAATTTCAATAATCGATTATCTAGTATTTGATTTAATGATTAATCGATTATTTCCTTCCCTCTATTAGTAGAATTTGTGAATATAAATTTTTAATGTTAAAAATATAACATTTCATTTTATTTATGTTATAGTACTTAAAATTATTAGTTAATTAATTTTATTTTAAATGTTATAAATAAACAAAATAAGGCGTTTTACATTTTAAGTAAAAGATCAATTCAAATGAAAAATCAGTTTAGTAATTTATTCAACTGAAAACACAATAGTAATTAAAAAATAACATTATTTTTATCAATATTTAAATAAAATAAATTATAAACTCAAAATCAAAATCATGCAAACAAAAATATCGGTTGTGAATTGAATGCGAGCTTGGAGATGCGTTATGCTATGCGAATTCCGAACCTATATCGATTAAATTGAACTAAAACTAGTAACTATTTCTAAATCAAGCATGTTTAAAGTGTGTAGTAGGTTTTGGACATATATCATATCTGGTGAGACTGCTTACAACTTTAGCCCTGTGTGGTTGAGCATTATAAATACTTGCGCATATGGTGCAACATGCTCTAAGACATTATTTAAGTACCGTTCTGCATTCACAGACTCATTTCTAAATGTTACTAAATTTGCTTTTTCTTTCAAAATTATTCCTGTCTATACGATTATCAAACTTCCCTCAATGGCAACAGTAGAAACTATACATTCTTCTCTGTAACGTTGGCCAGATTCACGCCATACTCGCATACGTTTGTAAAAAATACTGTGAATTTAGATTTGTTTGTAAATAAGTAAACTACGCATTATTCTAGTTTCTATGTTTTTGAGCCCATCTAATACGATTTTTTTTTGCAAAATTTTAATTTTGGAAATCATGTTGGTCTTTGGGGCTTTAAATTATTTTTGCTCAATCTTCTTTAAACTGTTTGCGTTGAGATTTCCACAGCTGTGGCATCTATGACTTAGTTATGTTGCATTATTAAACTTATTCCGATGAGCATGTAAACTTAAAAAACCTGTCTTGATATGCTATAGCTTTTATAGTTTCTTGCGCCTACTACTCCGTGTTCATAATTTGGTGTACCACTTTTTAAGAATCTCTGCCAGGACCTCTCTATTACAATATGTTATTATATTATTATTATCTAATCAACTAATTACTTTATTTAATTCAGCTACTCTGAGTTTTTTTTTAAAGCATAACTAACACTTAAACGGAACGCAACTCTACTTAATAACTAATTAATTTATAAGTACAACAAACTGGGAATGTAAAATTAATAATTTTTAAATGATAATATTTTGTTATTAGTTTTGTTTTATTGCATAAAAATAAAAGGTTGCTATGGTTACACAATCCTCAAATGATTTCAAAGGTGTTATGAATGTTCTTTTGGGAAATGTTTAATTATTTGAAACATTACACTAATATATGCAACTGGGCTAGTTCATTTGTTGAGCAGTATATATAATAATAATTATTATTTTATATAGCAAATAAAATATGTTTTTTGTATTATAAAATAATAATTAATATTTATTTTATAATATATAGTCAATAATACACTATTAATAAACCGAAATATTTTTTTTAATAACTTAATAACGCTTTAATTCTCAACAATTCATAATGTTTTATTGTATAATATTTGACTCTAGGCTTTAAATCTAAATTGGAAATAGTTTGAGTCGGCAATTAATGGAGTTTAAAATGACCTGAGTCGTCAATAACTTACGTTGTCATTTTTAAAAATGACTTGAGTCCTCAAAAATGACTTCAATTCTAAAAATGACTCGAGGCCTCAAAAATAACTCGAGTTGTCAATGATTTAACTAATTACCATTTTACCGTCAAAGTTCGAGGTATTAACCGTATTAAATATTAAACTGAACAACGTATGTATATCTAAATCTTCTTCAATGTGTCTTTTTGAAGTAACTATCTTGCATAATCTTTTCTGGGATGAGCTGTTGTTAATATATCTTTGAAAGTAAATAGAAAACTAAAGTTTTTTGACAGATGATAATTTGCGCAATGTTTGCTTATGCAATATAAAAACTACGTTTTTTTTACATTGGATATTGTTTTAAAGTATGGAGTTTAAACTACACTATCTCTTCTATTTGAATTATTACTGATATAAAACTGATTAATAACCTAGATACATATTACTTGCAATACAAGGTTAGCTAAGAATATTTAACACTTGTTTCTTTTTAATGGACTATTGGAGTTTGTTATTTCTTGGTACTTACAACTCTTTAATGCCAATGACAACATACTGTTTAAGTTTTGTCAAAGTGTAAGTGTAAGTGTCAAAGTGATAGTTTTTCTTAATTAATAAGTTATTATATGTTGTTATACATTATTATGTAACTCTTAAATATTATATTTTAAAATATAAAAAAATAGAATTGGGTTTTATTTTATGTATAGTGTAGTGTTTGTAAACGCTAATTAATAAATTTTAAAGAAAATATATGAGATCTTATAGCGGTTTTCCCGGATTTGTCTTGGTTTTCCCGACAATTTTTTTGGGACAGTTAATTGTCCCGGTTTAAGTTAAAAAAAAAAAATTATTTTACAAATATAATAACAAATAAATCAAAGCAATCAAGAATGAACTATTGGAATGATAGATGATTAGAATTAATTTTTCTTACTGAAGAGAGTTTCTACAATAACCAATATTTCCATATTAAAGATTCCAATTTGTTTTTTGGTAGTATGTCCTGGTTGGGCCTTACTTTTTTGCTGTTTACTGTTTTCATATTAATCTTTGATATGATTTACATTTGTTAATTAAAAGCTTTTTTGTATCTTTTTGGTTTCTGTAATTTTATTCTGTTGACATTCAAGGTTACTACTATTTTATTAAATGTAGTTAAATTATTGTTTGTTTGCTATGTACATGTATGTAAACTTTTTATCTTATTGGCTCATTAAGTATTTAATTGTAACAATTGTATCTAGTTTTGGCATCTTTTTTTTTTTAATTTATCTATTTGTTTCTACATGTTTTTCATTAGTTTGTCATCCATCCATGTTTTTGTTATATTATTATACTTAGCTTTTACTTAAAATTTCGATGTTTAATGCCCGGTTTCACCAACGCCTAATAAATTGTCAAATAACTATTCGTCGAATAAAATTTATTCATCAAATAAGTCATTTTACGTTTCACCAAGGTATCTCAGAGATTAAATAACTATTCCGTGATTTTTATTAAGTTGGTAATATAGTAGACAGAAAATTCGCCAAATAAGTTCAAATGAACTAGTATTTATGCGATTTATGCATGCATAACCTCGAATTATTAATGAAGTAATGCCCGTATTACACTGTCAATAATTATATCTTGAATTATATATATAAAAATATTTAAATCTTAAAAAGTTTGTAAAATGCACAAAACATCATCAATCTTATTGTAGATTGAAATTTTAAGAATATTTTTAGGTTTTCTTAATAATTAACACATAACATGTGAGTAATAGCATTTATAATATAACCTAACTATTTTTAAAAAACCGTTAATTCGTACATTTTTTGTGTTAATTCTAAAGAAAAACTAAAAATATAATTAAAATTTCAATCTACAATAAGATTGATGATTATTTGTGCATTTTACAGACTTTTTAAGATTTAAATATTTTTATATATATAATTCAATAAAGAATTATAGATCAGTGTCATACGGGCATAAGAATATATCAACACAAAATTAAAAATATTTGTTGCTATCATCGTATTACACTGCCGGTATATAATTACAGATAAAGCTTTAAAAGTCTATGCACAAATTGTCATCAATTTTATTGTAGATTGAAATTTTAAGTACATTTTTTTGTTTATCTTTATAATCACACATGTGAGAAAAGAATTTATAATATAAACCCAACTATTTTGTTAAACTGCTAATGAGTACATTTTTTGCGTAATTATACTGAAAAACTTAAATATGTTATTAAAATTACAATCTACAATAAAATTAATGATCTACTGTGAATTTTACATACTTTTAAATGAGATTGTTCCGCTGATTTTGAGAATCCAAATTGTAATTATTTCCAATAGTGATGAAATTTGAAATCAACATTATCAAATAAATTGAACATGACATTCATTATTTACAATATATAAATGTCACCTAGATGTTTTGAGGTTATTTGTCGAGTTATTCGATGCATTTTGGCCGGTTAGTTTATTAGGAGATTTATTCGACGAATAACGCTATTTAACGTTGGTGAAACGTTTATTGAGCGAATAAGGCATTTATTCGACGAATAAATTTTATTAGACGTTGGTGAAACCGGGCATTAGTGAATAATATTACAAGGGACTTTTACAGACAAGATTTATGGATTTGAATCACATTTTGTAGTAATTTTAACAAATCGATCAATGTCAATTGTTATTAAGCAAATTAGTACTATTTGGTGTTAGCAACATATTTTTTTAATTGCTCGTTTTACAGTTATTTTACATTGCCCTTACGACTTGTTTGAAGAGGGTTGATGGCACCAACGGTGACTTCCGATGGATAAAGAGCAAGTTATCATTTTTGTCATGGGGATCGAACCCCGTTAGCGTGCTACGCTAACGCTCTATAACTGAGCTATCTTACCGTTTTTTTTAATAGTAGATTCAAATTTTAAATAATGTGAAGCTTGACTGAGAATTTGAATATAAAATTAGCTTCTGCGACTAGGTCTTATTTATCAGTTTTATAATATGTATTATTTTAACAATACTTACATAAAAAGTACAAAATGTTATATTGTTGCTATAAATATAATTATTAATTTATTAAGTTTTTTTAGATGGATTTCAAATACATTTATTGCTGTAAAACATAAAAGGTTTTATTTTTTACAAGTATTACTTTTAAATATTAATTTATATATTAAATTATTAATTTATACTATTATCAATTTCTACTATTATCAATTTAATACAAAATTAACTACATTTTAACCGACACATAGGCTAAAACTAAATGTAACATTAACTGTATTCGCTTACAATGATGTACTGGAATCAATAAAAGTTAATTTTTATGTGACAATAAGACGAAACAGAACCATTAAGAAACAAATAAATCCGATCATGGTTCTTAGAAATTTAATATTATGTATCAAACAAAGCAATCACCACCTAATATTATATACTTACAGAGTTTATATCCTGTGCAGTTATACTGCTTATTGCAATAACGATCTCAATAAATTAAAGATCCAGAAAATATAAAAGTAACCCCAGTTTGAGAATCATAAAATTATTTTAACAGATAAAAGAAAATTTAACTAAGGTCTTGCGCGAGCTTGTTACCTCTGACATTAATAAAATATTATGATGTTAATCAGAATATATATGCATGGTTAAAGATGTTAAAATTATACTTATTGGAATGTATTAAAAAAATTATAATTATGCCGGTATTAAATAATCATTATAAAATATCAAAACTATTAATCAAAACATTGAATGTTAATCATGTGATACAAATTTACAACAAAATTTAATTTACATTTGCATTTTATTTTATTGGTATAAATGCAATTTTAAAAACAAATTGTATTATTTTTGGAAAATGTTTCAATCAATATATAGCTTCTTTTATTTCAGTTGTTTATTCAAGGTTAGTCAAAATTACCGGAACTCCTAAATAATTCTCCAACTGTAAAAAATTTCAAAAAAAGTTCCAAACAAAAGTTTTTTGGTTTTAATTAAACAAGCTGTCGTTTAAATTATTTTTAATATACAGGGTGTTTATTTTATTATGAAAAGTTGGCAAACTTATTTTTTTTTAAAGAACACTGTATATTTTTTGTAAAAATGCACCATTTTTGAGTGATAAGCAATTAATTTAAACTCCTGAATTTTAAATTAAGAACATTTTTTCATAAACATACACATTTATATAACAACAACATCAAAACCAAACAACAAAACAATCATTTCAATGACAAATTGTCAATTGTTTCATAAAGTTGAGAAACTGCTAATTGTCAAACCGGTTAGTGACGGCAGTTTAAACATTTATTTTAATTCTATTTTAATTTTACAAAAAAAGATTTTTTAGAATTAAAAAAAATTTAACAATATACAGGAAGTTTATTTAATTATGAAAATTTGGATTTTTTTTTTAAATAGAACACTATATTTTAAAATACTCATAATCTTAAAATAAAAATGTAAAAATGTACAAAGCAAAAAAAAATTAGGCTCCGGTACAAAACGGTACATTTTGTTTTTAAAAGTTGGTAATAGAAAAAAACTAATTAAAGAAATTGATATGAACTTCACATATGTTAAACTTATTTTTTGGTAATGTTTTGCATTAATTATTTAAACAAAGCGGCACATGTATTATACCATGCCAAAACAGTTTATTTATGAAAAATGTGCAAACATTTATGCTATGGCAAAGCTGCAGTTACTATCCATGAGTCTAAAAGGCGTTTTCCAATCAGGAGGCTTTCAAGTGCCAATGTATTTATTGATGTGCACCGTTTTTGTGAATTAGGTTTGAATTGGAATATTGAGGAGCCAAACAGAAATAAAAACCTAATTCAAAGAACAAATAATAACTGCATTCTTGTTTATTTGATTTAAGTCATAGTCTCAGCTCAACAACTTTAAGTATTAAAATCTAAGGTTTTACCAAGATTTGCATTTTAACGATCCGGAAGAAATTATAGTTTTTTGTAAATAAATTTTTGCATACATGTAGACGGACAAAGCTACATTTACAAGAGCTAGCATTGTCAATTACTACAAAAGGTTTACATGAAAACACGAAACAAGGCCATATTCTTTTTAAAATGTATTTAGTGTTAATGTTTGAGTTGGTATAATACATAATTTCTTGTCTTTTCTTTTTGTTTCTAAGATTAAACGCGGTTTTATTTATTTTTCAGTTTTTTTTTACAAATAACTTGAAAGATTTACTACAAGAAGTTAACTGATTTTAAAGACTGAAGAGGCCAGCAATGAGATGAGGCCAAATGAAATATAAATATCAAGCGCAATTAATGCGTTGGTTGGGCATTGCAGAAAATGTATTGATATCGATAGATTTCAATTTGAACATATAGTTTTTTTTTCAGATCATTTATTAAATTTAAATAAATAAAAAGTTTTTTTATTTAATTGATAATTAGTTGTCTAACTATTATAAATTTTGTTAGTTGGACTACTTTAGTAGTAAAACTTTATCATGCGACATCATCAACATATTGTTTTATTTGATGAGTTTAATAATATAATGTTTAAGTTTTTTTAAACAATATGAACAACCCTGTATATTGTGAACATGGCCATATTATAAATGGATAGATAATCTTGTACGAAGTCTTGATATTATTATGTAAAATGTTTTTTTTTTTTAATTTTACAATTAAACAAAGAAATTATATCATTATTTGCTGTTTCTACTCTTAATATTGGCAATACTTTTGATAAAACTATTATTTTATTTATAATATCGCAATATTTCTGTATATAGTTTTAATAACTGTAGCAGTTAGAAAGCGTTGAAATTTTTAACGTAATGAATACGTTTTTTTAAATTTTAGCATACGTTTATAACTGAATAGAACTAAAGCAATTGTTATTTTAAAAAAGTAATTTATAGCACAATAAATACTCCACAATGAAGTAATGCCCATAAAGTTTAAATAAATATTTCAAGAAAAAAATTACAATATAATTTTAAAATATAATAAACAATTTTGGATTCTCATATATTTCAAGAAATAAAATTTGAATTCTCTATACGTTGCAAAAACCGATTTTAAAAAGAAATTAAATTTTGCGAGTTGTATTCGAAGTTTGATAACAGCAAAAATGTTGCGCATTTAAATGAAATAAATAATTGATTGTGTTATTTGTGCGTGCTCTGCAGCATCGATTATCTAGAGAATTATTGTAATAGTCTTATGCATATTAATTATTTTCATAAATTACTGAAACATTTAATTGAATTTGTTTTTTGGTTTATATCATAGGTATTATAATTATTAAGGTTGGTCATTGTAATAGCAACATAATTAAATTGAAAACGTAGTTTGTTTTTGCGCATATGTATCTAAAATATTGATTTTATTAGTGATTACTGGTGTTTAATTAGAATTTAAAGATTAATGCAATCTATACGTATATGGTATAATTGTTGTCATTTGTTTTATTTATGAATTAATGATACAAAGTTAAAAATAACTCATACTTAACAAACTTTTTTATATATAGTCTTTTGCTTTAATGGTGAATGTGCCGGGCTATTGTAATAATGCAAATTAAAACAAATGTCTGAGTTTATATTACAATAATTGTATATAAATTAATTAATTTTCTGAAATGAATGTTTGTTCTACTGGTAACTAATTAATATTTATGATTGTGTTCGTGTATAGAATCTCTTTTGAAATTGTCGGTTCTGAATAAATTATTTAAATTGTATATTATATTAATGAATGAATTATGAATTAACGTTAAACTGAATTTATTTGTATTTTGTATTATGAATATGCTTAAATAACTATAAATGATACTATTGGTAGAATTAAACAATTTTTTTTTACATTTAAATGACAAATAATGTTTCATTAATTACATAAGAATAAAATTAATTTATATAATACGATTTATAATTGTAGGTTTTTTTTTTAATTTTGCTCTCAATTTTGCTGATACACAAACTCTGGTATTGTAGACTCAACTATATTTCAGTACATTTTGCAGAAAATGATGACATAAATTCTTTCTAGTTATTTTATTAAAATTATAAATTCCAACAGAATTTTTACCGTGTTTGTGAAAGTGTGGTCGGAGATTTGAAAAGATCAATAAGAGTGACGCATTACACAGAAATTACTTACAATATTTGAAATGCAAAGTGTGCATTAATATGTCATTTGGATCAAATAAATGACATTTAAATCAAAAATTTACCGATGAAAATGTTGAACCCATCAAAATGGCATTAAATAGATTTTAGCGCTGCCTAGAAAGCTGACAAAAAAAAATTAACTAAGAATACCGAATTTATTATTAGTTGGATGTTATAAAACAATATTTAATTGCTATATTAAATTTTATTTATAAAATCTCTTTTAGTATTTTTTTTTTGCCCGTGTGTGGTCTATGAATGAACGTAACAATTGAATCAACCTGCAAACCTTTATAACGAATTAAGCTAGCCATCACAGCTGTTTTTCTCTCTGTCTCTCTTTCTATTAGGTCAATCGTGCTTACTTTCCTGTGACAAATGTTCGGAACACACGTTCTAGGACACGGCTAGCGCATACTTATCTTGGTCGTCACGATGTGGTACAGGAAAGGGAAGTCACTCGTTTGTGATTTTTACTATTTATTTGCACTTGGTTTACTGACCTACACTCAGTCTGAGATGAAGGCGAATGTTGGCGCCGCAATTGTTCCACCGTTATTAATTGTTTTCTTATTTTTTGTTTTTGTGATTTATGAAAATGAATTATATAGTGTAAGTTTCTTAGTCTAAAGAAAAGTTTACATTATAGTAATAAACTACTATTTTTTACTGTTTTGTATTAATATGATAATACATAAAACACTTAAGAGCATACCGACCGCTACCTTGATTTGTAGTATTTTAACAAAAACGGCAACTTCCCCTTCATTGCGGCTTCTACAAATAATTTGATAATCGATTTATTTTTTACCAGTACATTTAGAAAGGATTAAACTATGATATGTCGAAGTCTTTTTTGTGAAATAAGAAAACTCGCCGGTTAATTCTTAATTGAAAAGTTTGTTCTACTTCAGAAAATATAATGTTCTGACTTTTGTTTTGCCAGAATAGCAGTTTCAACAGTTTGAAGAAATGCAAAGAAAGAATTTAAATAATTCCTTATAATGCAAACGTAAATATTTGTTTAAAAATTAATGTTTAATAATTAGATTAATAAAAATGTTAGTATTAATATTGCAAAAATTTCTATACTACTGTGCCATCTTAATTAATAACCTGTAACAGCACTACGCATCACTTTATTATAATTAAATATATTATCTTAAATTTGTATGTTTGATGTAATGTTGTTATTATTATTTATTGTGTAGTAAATAAAATAATACTTACTACTAATGTTTTTATTTTTATGTAGTTTCAATAATAAATGCTAGTACACATTTTTTTATTTTAAAATACATACAAAATCTATAGAAATATAGCAATACACACGGATGCTATATACATAAACTACGTTTACGTCTTAGTCTGATTAAGATTTCAGTCAATTTAATAATTGTCAGTTCAATCCTCAAGGAAAACTCGATTTTTCTTGCGGATATGACATTTAAGTCGTCTCTTAGATTGAATTGAAATTCTGGCAAATTAAAAGAATTAAAGATGCTTTATTGAACAGATCATTTAAACATCTGCCTGATGATGCCACTGTGTGGTAAAACATGTAGCAGTTTTTCAAATAAATTTATGAAAAACAAAAGCACCTCTGTTTTAATTATTATTATAATATGTTTAATTACGTATCCGCCAATAAATTATGGAACATCTGTAAATTGAAAAACATTTGCAAGTTGATTTAAAAATTGAAATTTATACATTAATAGTTTTAATGCTGGTGCGTCTATAACTTTTAAGGGAAATACAATAATAATTATTTAGCTATGCCAAATCTATTTAAAGTACTAACATAATTATTATATTACAACTATTATTATCAGAAGAAAGTTAATGTCAATGAAATATATAAATTAGTTTAACATATTATCCAAACTATGATAGAGATCTTAGTTAAATTAATAGATAAATTAATAGATGTGAGTTCAATCCGCATGAGAAATTTGGAAGGTTTTACATTTTTTTAGGCAATATCCAACTTGAAATTAATTAATTAGTTTGGATTTAGGATAGTATTAATTTAACTATAAATAACTAGTTAACTTCAAATATATACATTATATTATTATATTACATATATTTACAAAACAACTGTTTTTTTTCAATTTTTAAATGTGATGAATTACTAAATATGTCAACATGAAAACTTATTTGAATTTTAACAAGTTAAAATAATCACACTTGCTGAAACTATCAAATTAAATGAATAATGATTTGAATTGCTAGCCTTGTACATGTATTGTATATTTTTGAACAATTGTTAAGAAAATAATATGACGAGAGTAGTATTTAAAAAAAGAAGTATCTCTATAACCAATAAAAATTGGATATATGTTACTATATAAACATTTTTGCCAGTTTGGTACCATTACCTAAAGTATCTTTTATTTTTTTTTTAATACTTTGTATACTTTATAACATATGATATAATTTACCGATCGTGTTACTAACTTTTTGTCAGGTTTACTAGCGCAGCTTTGGGTTGGAATAGCCTAAATTTATTATTTTTTTGACAAATGTTAAATTTTTTAAGTTTGGTAAATATATGTGATTAATTTAGTTTTTATTACAGCATGTTATATTAGATGTTTACAAAATAGATAAGTATTTACTTATACACTTAACTGCGTAGTTAACATGTCATAACAACATCAAACTTTTTGCTTGTTGTATGGACTCTTTTTTTGTGGGGTATTTCAGTGGTGTACCCAGGTTTTATTTCTAGTTACAATTCTTAGAAGAAGGTTTATCTTAGGATAAAACAGTCAAATTCTTCTCGTAATAATTTTTATACCTACACAGCTTTAGCTTGGGAATCTATCGTGCCGACACTATATAATTGTAACTTTCTTTAACTTTCTTAACGATTTTGTCAGTTTGTGGTTTTATAGGTATATTACATTTTATTATTATGCATAGATTCTCTGCTCAATTTAAACTGCTTGGCACAAATATTTGAAAATAGTATGAGCTGTTTTTTTCATAACAGTGTATGTGACAGTCCACTACTCTCTCATAGATATTCTTTGGGCTTTTTATTTATAAAAAAATTTATGACGTTTTTGTGTTTAAATTGCAAATCACTTATTTTTGCCTTTTTTAGAGTTGATATAAAAATGACAAATATTAAGCGATTGGAACCAAGCTTAGAGATGTTACAGAAACTTGACATTACATTTTTGAAATGGCGTTATTTTAGTCTTTAGTTATTTTAAAAGATGAAAAATAAATAAAAATAGTAAATTGTACATCTAGTATTTAATATTATGTAATTCTTACGAGTATAAACGTTGCTGCATTATTTTTTGGTATGTGCTGCAATTTATACTAGTGCATAATGTGCATTACATGCAAGTTGTATACTATACTTTTTCTACAGCTGCAATAAATAAAATCCATATTTCACAAGTATGAACTTCAGAGAGTGGTGCAAGTTGTAAGTGGAAAATGGAAACTTTGTGTAAGTTGTACACTATGTTTTTTTTACGATAAAAATACTTAATTAAATTAAATTTGTTGATAGTTCTGCTGCATAATAGGTTCTTTTAGTAATGACACGTATGAAATAGCATATTTTTCCTTAACTATATGGATGGACACATTGCAGTAAAGAGGAGCAGAAAAAAATATATTTTATATAGGCTATACATTCCATGGTATCAATGAAAAAAATATTTTATTTTATGTTCTTTATCATTTTGACGTTTTCTATATACTCTTTTATTAGCTAATATAATTTGACAATTTTATTATAATAATCCATCTCATATAACATAAAAACTGGGCGCGTATTAAACAATGAAATAAACATTTTTATGATGTCGTATAGCGTCTGCTAAGCAAAACTAGGCATTGGAAAGTTTGCACGACCTGCAACGTTAACACTTTAAGCGTGACCTCAGAAGACTCGTTGATGTTGAATTGGATATAGAGGTCAATACTGCGCACTAACAATCCAACGGTCTTACTTTCATTGTAAATGTAAGCCATCCAATGCGCATTCACACCACAAATATAATATAAACCTACACGATATCTTAGTGAAAGATTTTTCACATTATTAATATTATCATTATATATAATTTTTTAATAATCTTATAGATTAAATAAGCCTTATTCTTAATTAACATCTACATACACACACTTATTAACCGGATAAATTTAATTAATTTTTACCTAATAATTTGTATATCATATATTTTATGATGTGTATAAAGTGATATTGATATGCATGGTTAAAAGCAGGAAGCTATTTTAGTTGTGATTATGCATTCTGAATAGTGACCTGATTTCCCTGCATATTAATATTGCAGACAGACTGCACGATTTTAATAATTCACCTTATTTACCTGAGTTTCACGTTCTACATTTTTCCCTTTCTTCGTATTCAAGAAAAAAAAGGAAGCAATGATTGAGGTTGCTAGGACGCATCCGATGAATGAAAGTATTGAAAATGATTGAAAAGATTCAACCGGAAAATTAACGGATCTTGATGTTTTTTCTAGGTGATAATGAAAAGGAAGTTTTATTTGTTGCGTCTGTCATCGTCAGAAAGCGATGAATATATAGGATTTTGTTTTCTCTGCATCGCGTATAGCTAATGAGGCGATGAAATAGATTGATTAGTTGTGCTTACGCTTAATTAAACATTATTTGTGTTTTTTTAGTTTTTGATTGATTTTAATTACTTTCCGGCAAATAGTCTATATTCACATCTTCTTTTGTTTTCTTTATTTATAGCGTCGACTACTAAGGTCATTAGCTATTTATTTGAATTTAATAATAATAACCTCAGGTTATAAACAAAACAACACATTAAAATGGTTAAATAAATAAATACTAAACCTAATATCACAGTTGCTAAAATTAAAAACTAAATTAAAAACTAATATCACAGAACCTACTATCACAACTGACAACAAAGTTGTAAAAGACTTTGATGTCAGTACCTTTACATTAACCTAACCTAATATTACAGATGACACCGAAGCTGTAAAATGCTTCGTTGCCAGACCCTAAAAACTAATTTTACCTAATATCACATCCTAACACAGATGCACATCTTCTTATAAGTGCTTCTGTTACTATAAGTACAAATATACTAACAGTATCATTATTTGCAATTTATACAACAATTTTATTATTTTTTTTGTTTAGGTATAAAACATACATTATTGCAAAATTTAGCTTATTGCTACTTTAATTACATGGACTTCAGCCTCAAGCAAATTACTTATTGTTATAACATTTGAATTATATCTTTCTTTTCAATTATGTTGTATAAAATGTTTTTTGTTATTTTTATTTAAGTTAATACAGCTTTATTAATTATATAATACATAAAATAAATAAATTTATAATGCTCAACAAGTTTGGAATATTAAGAATATAATATTTTTGTATATTACGCAGAATAGGTATTGAATGTTAAAGTTTTAGTTTTAAAATACAAGCTTATAAAATTGTGCTTACTCTTTGCTGCAATATTTCATCCAGTAACTATTATTAAAAAGAAACTTTTGTTATATTATGCATATTTGAATTTTCTACTAAATGTATATTAAACTAAAACATATTTTTTCTTGAAAACAAAATAATTTCAAATAATGAAATCTATAATGGTGGGTATATCTGCAAAAACAAATAAATCAAAGATTAGCATAATTATTTGGTATATATTTATTATTACTACTACTAACGAACATTAAAATGTAAAGGTGCACCTCTGCTTATAAGCTATTTTGTGATAATTAATAGGTATTTCTACAATAATGTTGTTTATTTAAATCATAGTTAAGTTATAAAATTGAATTAGGATCAGTTACCAGATTTTTATAAACAAACTACAAAAATCTCTATACGTTTATTACCAATGCGTCGTATACACATGATTTAGTCTTATTTGCAATTCTATTTAATACGTACATTACGTTAATATTGACAATACGTTATATGTAGGTATCTGTTTGTTTATATTACATTAAATTTTAAAATTATAATAGATTAAAAAAAAGATAAATATTTATTGTATATTGACAGGAAGAATCTAATGCAGTACTAGAGATTATGTTTGCAGCAAAAATGTTGCACTCAGCTAAGCATTTCTTTATAACAATACGATTTAGCAAAAAATGTTGAACAGTAGTGCAACTAGAAACAGGAGCCAGTTTTGAACTATCAAATTGTACGTTTATTGTAGTTTTGAATTTGATAACAAACTTTGAGATTTTGCTGGGAAAAGTTAGTCAAACTCAAAGTAAATGTTCTTTTAGCTGTCTTTTTGACATATTGGTACAGTATTTTTTTATATAGCTTGTGATGTCTTTTAGAAGTAAAAAAATGACAAAATTGTAATGTTGTTTTTACTTCAAACCTTTTCTGCAGGTTTTGAAATAAACGTTGAGGGTTTTTGTGCTCTTGTGAGCTCTTCCGCATTACAGACTCTTGCTTACGCTAACTTGGTCGGCTATTGTTTGAGTATTTCAATTTCAATTCTTTAAAAAATTTATTCAAGCAATGTCTAGTACAATCTGTATAGGTTGGTAGATGTATTTTGGGGCATGAGGTACTACTGAGCTTAGGTCTAGTAGAAAATCGTTTATTTGTGTATGCTATTCCGCTCAACATTTAACAAAATTTGCTCAAATTTTAAACATATACAAAGATTTTGTAAATAAATTTTACATAGTTTACTATACTTTTATCATTAGAATTTTGTAATACAATATTGTTAACCAAAGTGGTCAAGTTAATTATTATAGCTCTAGTACCAGTAGCCTCGGGGCAATAATAGAACACATCTTAGAAAATAACTCAAAATAGATCAATAACAATATATGATATAAACAAAATTTATGTTTAATAATGTATGTGGTAAATGCTGGAGAGAAGAAAATCTTAAAAATTAAAACATTGTTCTTAATAATAGCGTCACTTTCTATAGGTGGCCGATTTTATAAGATATTTGAAGCTATTGTATTTTATAATATACCCGTTGGCTACTGCGACAAATTTTTGGTCATTTTGGCGTTTAAAAGATAGAATATTACTTTATGCTAATTTAGTGTTTTGGAATTTTATAAAAAACCTTACTGATTAGTATTTTTTTTAATTTTGGAAACAAATAAATTAATTCTTTGCGCCTGATAGCTTTTGTAAGATCAACAATCAGTGCCATTTTCTTAAATATTTTTTTAAAACTTGTTTTTAGAAGAAATTTATATTGGTTTCCTATAACACTCTTGATTTTTTTATTGATATTATTCAGATTTTCTTTTATAGAACGCTACTAAATTTGTATATTTGCTGATTGTTAGCTAACTATATTATAAGTATCTTTTGTATACTTGTGGTATGTGTAATGTGCTTTGATTTTTTTATGGAGCAATCTAAAGATTGTCTGCTTGCTTTTTCTTCTACATCGAAAGGAATACTCTCCAAATCATTCATTTTAAGACTGTAGAAGTTTTCTAAAATATTGACAATTGATAATTGTGGTGCTCATTTTAAGGTGACATGGTGGTTACTATAACAAAAATGAATGGAGGGGCTGATTTTTAGAATAATATTTTTTTTAAATTTATTAAACCAAAACGTGTGTGTATTTTTTTATTGTACCCCCATTAATATACTTGTGTGGTTACACAACTCGTGCTACGTACTTATTGTGCAACTTATACACTCATTTTTTAATTAAATTTAATTCACTTGTATTCTAAATATTCTATTTAAATTTAATAAATGATATATTTTATGTAAATTGCCTCCACTAACTTTAAGACACATACACTAGCGTTTCAGGGTATGTACCTTTTATCAGTGAGCCAATCATATCACTCTTCAGACACACATTTTACATAAAATTACAATAATTATTATTCATTTTATGAATGTGTCGTTGCCTTCTTTTTTAGTTTTAAGTGTGATTTAAAATGCTGCAAATTTAACACTACTAACGGTTTAGTGACTTAATAAATAATAATATAATACTTTATTCACGGTATAAAAAAAAAACCATTTACATCTGCATCATTGTGTACGTAAATAATGATGAATTACAAGCAATATTACAATTACACAAAAATATATAAACGAATATTGAATAATAAAAGCATAAAAAAATATATACATATGTATATAAAAACAAAATATAAAATTATTCATCCACACTTTTTAATTGACTTTTAAAACTTCATTTTGAAACACAAAATAAGTCAATATTATTGGAAAAACTATATTTGCAATTTTACACATTCTACTAATTGGGTTATTAAATCCATAATTGGTGGAATGTATAGATTCTCTAAATAATGAAGATTCTAGTTTGGCGATTATTGTTGGGGACTTGAAATGAAAGAGTTACTAGTAGCTCTTGGCAATCAATCTCAGACATCATTAGTCTACGTAAAAATAATAAATCGGCACTTTTACGACAAATTTTCAGCGGCGGAAGATTATATTGCAATGCAATGAGGTCAAAATTGTAGTTTTCGGATAAAATCCCTAATTTGTACGATAATAAACGGAAAAATTTGTTTTGAATAAGTTCTATATTGCATATATGAATGGTGTAGAATGGGCACCAAACTGACGGAGCGTACTCTAAATGAGAACGTACCAAGGCGCAATAAAGTAGTTTGAGTGTGCTTGGAGATAGTTCAGTTGACATTCTGTACACAAATCTTAAGGGTGTGGACACAACGGCGATCCGATCATTGAACATCGCTCCGATCATCGAACAGCGCTCCGATCATCGAACAGCGCTCCGATCATCGAACAGCCCTCTGATTATCGAACAGCGCTCTGATTATTGAACAGCGCTCTGATTATCGAACAGCGCTCCGAGCATAGAACACTTAAATTTGTTCTAAGCTCGGACCCTCGCACACCGCTCTAGCCTTGTATTTATATTGAACTGAAATTTCTTTAGCGGCGTGAGAGTAAAATTATTTTATAAGTAAAAAATGTAAGACGCTCCGCTGTTCGATGATCGGAGCGCCGTTCGATAATCGGATTGCTGTTCGATGGTCAAATCGCCGTTGTGTCCACACACTTACATTTTCATATGTAGTTTATATGCTCAACAAAAGTTAGTTTTGAGTCAAAAATTACGCCCAAATCTTTTATTTGTGTAACATGTTCTAAATATTATTATTTATAGTATAGTCTACGATATTTTACTTAAAGTTCTGTTGAAGCTTATCGAAAATTATTTATTTGCGTTAAACAACAAATTATTAATAAGACACCATGAATGAACAGAATCCAAATCATTTTGCAAACTAATGCAATCATCGATAGATGATATTCTTTTATAAATTTTAAGATTGTCAGCAAATAAAAGATAAGACGAAGAATTAATAGAATAAACAAAATCATTAATAAAGAATAAAAACAGAATTGGTCCACAATGAGACTTGATTGTCTATAAAATGCATGACTTAAGCAAAAAACAAATATTTTTTTTTTAATTTACAAATGATTTATACAAAATTAGCAAAATTTTATGAACTGATCAAAATGTGTTAATAATATTATTAGGTTTTTTTAAGATCAATAAATTATTTTATTATATAAATTAAAAATTTATAACAGATATTTTAATTTTTTTTTTCTTTATTTCAGATGGTCGTAAATTATTTGGTGGCTATAGAATAACACCTCGATTTTGCAAACCAACAAGAGAAACATCGGACGAACTTGAAGGGCCAAACATATGCATGTTTAACCACGAATGTATTCAGAGAAACGGAATTGTCGTAGGTGCATGCATGGATGGCTTTTTATTTGGAGCATGTTGCCAACTACCTGCAGGAAGTGCCGGTGAACTAATGGAAAACGACTATAAACCGGCACAAGTATCTGATAATAATTTACAGTATACTAAATCACCTAATGTTCAAGGACATATAACATCTAGTGGTGTTTCTCAAATAACTAGTACTCTTTTGAATGGTGCTATTCCAACCGCTCAAGATGATGCCATCATACAAATTAACGAACAAGATCAATTTGGAAGCGCTGGTGTGACGCATCCAACAGCACCTGATACATTAGTTATTAATCATATTAATAATGAGATTAATGTTGAAGATTTTCAACCAGCCATGGAAGATAGAAAAACTACAATTAATTTAGAAGAAACAACAAAACCTTACGTACCTGATGTTTCTCCTTTTATACAAATTTCTATTTCGAATGCACCACCGTATTATACAGCTGCTCCCGGTTTTCAAAAACCTATTTTTAGACCAAAACCGCAAAAACCTTCCGATGCAGACAAATATGTTTTGGTGCCTACAATTAATCATTCTAAGCCCAACAAAACTCAAGAAGTTGTATCAATTGTAGATATAATACAAATGTTGAACGACACATCGACTAGTCCCGATGGTTACTCAGTTACTACACGAAAACCTCCTTCAACTTCATATGTATTTAGTGCTACTACCACAAGAAGGCCAGGATATGATCCAAGTTTTGACACAAGAAAAACATCAAAATTGCCACCGTCTTCATATTCTACGTTGCCTCCGACCAGAAAAACTACTACTAAAAATAAACCAACATCAACAAGTAAGAGACCTACAAACAAACCTTCTAAAACGACTAGCAAGAAACCTAGTTCAACAACTCAGAGAAAACCAGTATATCAATATGTTTCTAGTTCAACGTTCAGGCCAGTAAATTTACAAACTTCAAAAAAACCTCCAAGTACTTCATATGTGTATGGTACTACTATAAGCAAACGACCTATGACGTCAACTACAACTCCAGGTTTAGGATATACAGTTACTAAAATACCAACAGAATCACCGTCAAATATTCCAACGTTGATAGTACTGGGACCTTTGGGTCCAGGGGGACCTACTAAATACACAACACCTAAACCATCAACGTATTCAGCACCAACGTCGGATCCTTCAAAACATCCTGTAGCAGTTACAATTAATAATCATATTACACAAAATATATACAGCACTAGTGAAAGGCCATCTCCTACGGTTCTTATAACACCAAAACCTAGCCCTTCCAGTTCATCGCGCCCAACTACTGATTTTTATTCAGCAGACACAGTTGATGTTCCTACATCAGCAAATGATTTAATTAACTTCCCACCAGTACGAAATCCCAATCTTAATATGTCTATACCATTATTTGATGAAAGCGAAATTACAACACCAGACTTTATTGAAGATGATGTTCTTAATACAAAAGTTGAATCATTTGTTAATAAAATTATACAAGGCTTGCAGGATCCATTCCAAGATCTTAAAAATATAGTGTATAGTAAAAATAAAACTAGTTTTGTTGAAACAACTACAAAAAAAACTACTCAGAAAAAAGGAACTACCAAAAAACCAACTGGAAAACCTCAAACTGGAAATGCATCTTCAAAACCAACTACAAGAAAACCAAACACTCCTAAACGTCCCACGTCAATTGTTATAACGACAAGAAGACCCACAACGACTACGAAAAAGACAAAACCAACAAAAAAAATTACAACAACAACACAGTCATTTATTGAAGAGGATGAAGGATCGACGGAAAATGTTAGCCAAGATTACAGATCACGTAAGTAGTAATTATGATCTATACATACATATTTATTATTCAAATTCTGCGTAACAGGAATTAATAGAGTATAAATAGAGTATAATATAGAAACCTTGTATAAATTATTTTTTTAAATACTATAATTTGGAATTTATTATAAAAAATAACGTAAAATATTTCAAACTACATTGTTGTATAAAATTATTATTAAAAGTCTAGAATAAAAGCATCTACAAAGTTTGAGAAATTGTAAAGAATCACCAAAAACAGTAGAGTATAGATATTTATATGCAAATGTTTACAAATATATATGATTAAAGTAGAAATAGAGTCGAAAATTGCATATTTTTGGGTTTTTGATCATTATAATTGTTCAGTTCATCATCACGCATTTCTTTTTTTTTTCATAAACATCATTTTTAACCTCAACGAAGCATAACGAATTTTAACCACAATTTTTAAACTTGTTTTTTGATGATTTTTTGGTGGTTGCTTTTAAAATGATCGTAACTGTACTTTGTAATGATATGGTCGCTTAGCATATGCGATTGATTCGATTATGATTTTTGCATAATTTTGTAAATTTTTTTTAGAAAGCAAAAATACAAATTCTTTCTTGAACCCTAGAAGAGTAGTTTTTAAACTTTTTTGTTATCTATAATTTATCAAATATTGAATATACACAAACCTAGCCTTTAGCCCAAAAATATCATATGTTTTTAAATAATTCCCGCGTTTGACGTATTATAATGGTGCATTTCACACTCCAAGCATGTTAATTGTAAACAGATGATTTTTTTAACTTTCAAAAAAATGTTCCGATAAGATATAAAATGAGTTTGTTTTTACAATTTCAATTTTAAGAAAAAATATGCTCCTTAGAATTAGTACCAGAGATCATTTAATCAAAATCAAAAAAAGAGCCGGAGAAAGAGCAGAACCTTGAAGAACACTAGCATTTATGATTTTGGGGTCACAGTTAAAATTATCGATTTAACTATAATTTTGTTGTTGTCAAGGAAGCTATTAATAGGGCTACATATTTGTGATCAAGACTTATACTTAGTCTATTCTGGCAGGTTGTTGTCGTTTTTGATTAGTTTTATGAGACAATGTTTTTTTGCAACTATATTCAAAAAATGAAGTCATTTTAGAACAATTTTGTGCAATAATTAGATTTTCTTACGGATTTTAGTGTAAATAACTGCTATTCTATGTAGTTTTTAATAATTTTTATGAAAAAATGTTTTGTTTGTGCAAATTTTATGCAAATAATTGGGATTTTTGCAATTTTAAATATAGTAAGTATAGTATTTTTAAATGGAAATTTTGTGTAAGTTTTAAGAAAAAGACTTTTATGATAAAATATGTAGTTTTGTGTATCAATTAAGTTTTTTGAGCATTTTTTTTTGTATAAAACTTTCATTTTGTTAAATTTTAATGAATTTTATGAGAAAATATTTTGTGCAAATTTCTTGCAAAGAATTGGAATTTTGCACAACATTTATTTGAGCAATTTTATATAAATTTAGTATAAAATATAAAATTTTTTTGTAATTTTTGGTTAATTTGACAAGAAAGTATATCTTTTGAAGCAAATTTATTGCAAAAATAGATCAATGCCGACAACAAATAATTTTGTTAAACAAATTTATACAAATTTAGGCAAAATTATTTTGTAAGAAAATATGTGTTTTGTTGCATATTTATGCAAAAATAGGACTTTTGTGTCATCTTAAAACCATTTTGTGCAACAATTAAGTTTTTTGAGCAATTTTATAATGTGTTATAAATGTTATAATTGTCAAATGATATATGTTTTTTGTGCAGATTTGATTCAATAATTAGATTTTCTTAGCGATTTTATACAAATTTAGTTAAAAAAAATAATTGTTGATAAATTTGATATGAATGTTTTTTTTGTGCAACAATTAGTTTTTTTGAGTTATTACGTACAAATTATAAGAAATAGTTATTTATGATTAATTTTGTAAGAAAACGTGTTTTTTGTGCAATATTTATGCAACAAATATCTTTTTTGAGCAATTTTATGTAACAAAGAACTAATTTAAGGCATTGTATATAAATAACATTATTGTATAGCTTAGTACAACTCTAACTATGGCAGCTTTTCTAGCGTGCTACAACTGTTAAATACCTCAATGACTTCATGCCAATGTAGTTTGTTGTTGTACACAACCTACCTATAGGTAATAATGTATATATAATACATTAACTAGTATGAACAATGCTAAAAAAAACCAGTTTTAACACTTAATTCGTATAAAATTGGTCAGCAAAGCTAATTGTTAAAAAATCAAAGTCGAATCAACTGCTTATACAAAGCGCGACTATATTACTAGAAAGTAAAATCAGTTACGACTATTTGAAGACTAATCGCGTTTTTCTGCGTCTCTCAATTATCAAAAACTAGCTTTCTTAAGACTGTTTACATTTGTTAAGAAATTTTAGTTCTCTAGACAAGTTAAAAATGAAAAAAAATAACTAAGTTTGAAGCTTCAGTTAGATATTGTTTCAAGGTCTTTTTTACTGATGCTAAGGTTTTTCAAGAGGTTAGGGTAAAAATTTTAAATATATTTTTTTACGTTGTCAGAAAGATATTGATAAGATTTGCGGATTTGTTATCGAGGCTTTACAATGGATTTTATTAAAATTAGGATGACATACCTTGTCAAATACTTTGGAAATATTTAAAGTTAGTGCAAGATTTTCTTCAGGTTTGACTAAAGTAGTATTTTATTTTATTTGTGACTAAAATATGTTAGACGATATGTTGAACGTTTTGATTCAAATAAATATTGACTGTTTGAGATAATGTTATTTTGAAAAGAACTTTACAGTATAGTTTTTTTGTATAATTAGACAAACATTTAATCAGAATGAAAACTAATTCATTTGCAAATGTTTTAAGAATATTAAGCGGAATAACATCTTTAATTGACGCTTTTTGGTAGTTAATTAATAGAACATCTTTTAAGTACCCGTTGCCTAAAGTGAATTAAAACTATGATTTAATCACTTAGAGTTAGATGCAAATTGGATTACAAAATTATCTGCTTTTTTCTTTGGATGCAATGAATTTATTGTTTTATAGAATTTGTTGTTGTTAATAAAAAGCTGAGACATTTTATTAGCTTTGTGTCTATCAATCTTTTTTTGTTTCAAACTTTATTATAATGTTTACGAGCTATTTATAATCCTGATTAGTTTGATTGGAACGATTAGTGATGAATTTGTTAAAAATGCCTTTGTTTTGGTTTAATACTATAGAATGGAACAAATTTGAATTGTGCTTGTAAGATTTTTTGCTGCAATATCTTTGAAATATAAGCAAAATCGTAATTAAAATTATTAGAAACTTATTTCATGTTTACTATGTTTGTCTTAGATTAATGATAGATTAGGCGTAATAGTAATAATAGGAAGAGAGGTTTTATCAATAAAAGTAATAAGTGAATAATCAGAATTTCTTAAGGTAGCCTTAGCAGTACTTATTGTAATCTTTGGAATAGTTGAGAAATACCATTTTTTTAACCTTGATTCACCAATAAGTTTATTACAAAGAAAATAGTTTGGATGCTGAATAAGTTGAGTTATTACTATTACTTTGCAGTTTCTCATAATCTTGAGAAACTGCAAAGTAATAGTTTGTTGGCCGGATAGTGTTGTAGATGATGACTATTCACTATTATGTTCTAACAAATTAGTTTTAGCTTTCTTTAATTATCTTGAAGATACTTGTCAAATTTTTATAAACATTATGAAAGAAGTTTGTAGAACGATATTTTTTTAAGTTTCAAAATGTAATATTTAGAAATTACTTAATATGTCAAATACCTTTGAAATTCAACGAGTAAAATCATTTTTGCTGAAACTACCATATTTAAACAGTCTGTAAACATTGACCTTGAATATTTGCGGCTTATAAGTCTCGGGAAATACTGAATTTGGAAGTTTATTCCATGTGTCGCTAGTACGGTAATTTTTTTTTTTAATTTTTGATCCTACATCTTTAAACTATCAGTGAATATTTGTTGGAATTTTTTGCAAGACTTGTACTACGAGTGAATATTTGCTTAGATGGCAATATGTCTTCTATTTTGTTTGTCCAAGTTTTGATTTTAAAACAGTAGAGTTATTTTAGAGTTAAAATTGACCAAGTTGGTAGTATCTCATGCAGATATTGTTTTAGGTCTTTGTTTGTTTGTAGATGCTACAGATTCTAACCTAGACATTTTAAAACGCTCTGCCTTATTTGTCGATATGGTCATTGGAAAGTATAAAGTATAAAAGGTGCTATCATCTGTAAAAAAAAAATGGTAGGATTTTTAGTTATTTGAAGAAGTTTATTAATGAAAATCAAAAGTTGGGAAAAGAGCAAAATCTTGAGAAACACCAGCGTTTATGATTTTGGGGTCTGAGTTAAAACCATCGATTCTAACTATAGTTTTTTTATTGCCAAGAAAATTATTGATAAAACTTACAGATTTGTGATCAAAATCTATACAATGAGCTTGTTAATAAAATTAGGATACCATACCCTATCTTATGCTTTGGAAATGTCTAGAGCTACTGCAAGATTTTTTCTATGTTTGTCCCAAGTAGAATATATGCCTATTACAATAACTATTATTGAAAAGATTTAGTTTAAAAGGCTATTTTTATAACCAATGTCCTGAATTTTGTACTTCTTCAGTATAGAATATGTTTGTTGTTTGTGGATATATACCTGTTGGTGGATTTTCTAGATTAAAGCGAGCTGGATTGTTTACATTAGTTTCAATCAAAAAAATGATATTGGGTTTTCTATGTTCAAGATGCTGATTAACAAAATTTACATTTTTTTTAGGCCACAAATTTTAGAAAAATAAACTTTTAAGCCATAAATTAGTCAATGTTTGGTTGATTCAATTTGTGTTTGATTTCTAATTTCTGCCAATTTATTTGAATCATAAGCCATGTTTGTGCTTGTATGCGGTTTGGTTTGCCCTGTGGGTTAGTGCTAGTTGCTCTACAATTCACGGTAGACTTTGTACTCATTACACTCAGTCCAAGCATTCAAATTACACGATTTACTATTAACGCTAAAAAACATTACATGTATATAAAAAAAAAAACAAAAATACTATTTTCCAAGTAGTTGTTAATCGTTGGGAATAGAAACATCTAATGTTTATTACATGATGTATGTATCAAAGTAGAAATTGTAATGTTTATACAATCTTCATTAAAGATTCCAAACATCACACTGTTTTGCAGCACCTTGTATATATATACAGGGTGCTGTTGCTCAATTAACAAATTAAGTTTATAATACTTAGTTAGCGATTTTACACGTTTAGAAAATACTACAGGGCCAAGATTTGAAAGTATCGTAACGTCACTTTTTAGTTTATTTTGCAAATGGAGTTTTGGTTATTGATATATACATATTTTGTTGTAAAGAAAAATTATATTAACGTATAAAACATTGTTTTTAAAACTATACATGAATCATATTAAACCTAGAAAGTATATAAATTATATTGCACAACTTAACATTGTTACAGAAGAGGTGCTTGCTAAAAAGAATAAACATTTCTTATCAAAAGCGACACCATATAATACATAGTAGGTGCGTTAGGCTCTTGTAACACCCACCCTTATACCAAATTCCAATAGTATATTACGATACCTATTTAGTAAGTGCATTATTAGAGTTTAAGAAAACAACATAATTTTTGTTAATAAAATAAAATAAATAGTTAATTTAAATTTAAATATAATATTAATTACTTATAACAATTTAGTTAATTTTGGGTAAAATTTTAAATTTTTCTCTGATAATAAATTGAAATGTCAGAAATAATATCTCAAATATTAATCGCACATGTGCTTTTTTGTAACATTTACTGAACTGTTCTGAAAGGAACATTATTTACTGGCATATATTATGATGCGTTGACTAACGACATAACCAACCAATAATTATTTACTTAACTTGACATTTTGTTAATTAATTGTATAATTAAAAAACGTTTCATTACATTATTTTTATAATGCACAATATAGATTTTAAATTACAAACTATTTCTATATTTTAAGTTTTAAAATTAAATTTATCACTGGCGACAAAACAAAATACTAGTAACTTTGTTAATAAGTTGGTAGTAAATGTTAGATACATTTAGTTATTTGGTGTTGGCACTTGAAAAGGGCTTGATGGACCGTTGTCGATGTTGGTGCATGAGGGAAGAGGGGAAGGATACCCAGAACAAGTTGGGGCGTCGCGCTCTCTGTGAAAGGTACATAGGGCGTCACGCACAGAATTGTTCGGAACAGTCCAGAACAGTGAAAGGATAGCATCTATTGCAATCTATGTATTGGTTGTATATTTTTTATTTATAAAAAAATAATTTGGTAGAATAAACTTTCTGTTTTTATGAACAATGACAATCAGGCCTATTCTGTAACTTTTCTAGTTAAAGATATTGTTCAGTAACAACATCGTTATGGTGAAACTCGTAACAATTTTCTTAACAATAATGTTCAGTATTCCTATTCACTAAGGACAACATCGTTAATTATTTTCGTAACAATTTATCTTTATATGAACTGCATGAAGCTAGCATTCGATCACTGCTTTGCAAGCGTGCGATTGGTGCGTGCATGCATCTGTCGCATTTCGACGATGTTTCTCTCTTTAATGTTTACAAATTCTTAACGTGTTCCTAACCTTATAAAAATATCAGCTAAATATAAAATTCATATAGAAATTAAATAATAAAAATACTTAGAAGTTACAGACGCTGGATACATGAATGAATTAGTGAATTAAAATAGTTGTAATAAAATTATTACAATAATTAAATGTAGAAATTATTTTCCATAAAGTAATAAATTGCATAAAGTCAGATACATGAAATTATTTAACAATTATGTTTATATTAATTTAATAATTATATTACAAGTTTAATTATATGTAAAATCAAACACAAATTTTATTAGATTTGATTAAAAGTATTAATTTTATTGCGTAATATTTTTTTACTGATTTACAACACGAGAAAATATTAATATAAGCAGGTTTCCTACTTGAAATATATAAAATATATTATAATAATTCTTATTTTGAACATTTATAGAAGTAAATTGTTAGGTTAAGAATATCTTTAAGGCTTAACAATCACAGTGAGCGTGGTTGTTAACTTAAAGACTATCCATAACCACAAATCTTTAATTTGACAATCAAAATATTTAGCGGACGCGTTACTGAATACGAATTCTTTTCGATGTTGTTAACTTAACAATTGTCCTTGAGTTCATACATCTTTAACTCTTAAAGATTTGCTTACTGAATAGGCATGATTATTATGTTATGTTATTTTTTATTATATTCTCTATTATTCAATAAAAATAATGTTCACTTCAGCTCAAATTGTGGTCTTACATTTTTGAAATGTAAGTAGATATAATAGTGACAAATGGTTTATTTTCTATTTTGTCATGAAAGAGTAGTTTAAAATTGTTGTTCTTATTTTTGCTGTTTTAAAGCGTGTCAAATAGCAACGAGTTCTTTAGCTCAATTTAGTGTACATTTGTTTTAATAAAAAAAGCTTGATATTTAATACTGCCCAGCATATAAAAATCTGATTCTATTTTTTTTAAATTAATTTGTTGTTGTTGGTCACGCAAATGACAGTTAATTTTATTTAATCTGAAAAATTAAGGCTTAAATAACTTTGTTCTTGTCTAGTTTGTTGTCTAATGACATAAGCTTTGGATATTTCCAATTACCTTGTGAAAATGTTTTGCTAACCACGGTGGTTATTTATTATGCATTTTAAATATGACATGAATTCTTAGTTTTTTTCTTACAAGCTTAACCAGTATGAACGCTGCGCTAGGGTATTTAGCGTATTTTTGCAAAATTGTATAATGCCTTATCTACTTTCTTTTATTGTGGGTTTTACAGCTATTTTATATTGTTTTAGAAGTCTGGCGACTTCTTTAAAAGGGGTTGATGGACCAAGAGTTTATTAGGTGATTTTCAAATCACCCCGGTAGAAAAATGTATGTAACATTGTCGGCATCTAACCTCGGACTATTAGCGTGGAGCACGCTAACGTTCTATAACTGAGTTATCTTACCTAGACTTTTGGAGCACAAACCGACAAAATTATCAAAAAAGTTGTAAATTTTGTGTTGCTTTTTGCTAGAGAAATAGGAATATCAGAAATGAGTGTTTTTAAAATTAAAATTTGAAAATAAGCAATGTGTGGGCACAATTGATGCTTAAGATGTTCAATCCTGAACAAAAACAGTGTAGACAAAAAACTGCTAGAAGAATTTGACTACTTTATCTCACGATAAAGGTTTTTTTTTATAAAATTGTAATTAGAAATGAGATCTGGGTACATCACTGAGATCTTTTCACAAAAAAAGAATATATAATGGGTTTATTAGGGTCCTTTATCACCCAAAAAGTCAAAGACGCAAAAAAGTCATGGTTACAGTTTTATGGTATGTTTAAAGAATTCTTTTAATTAATTATATGCCAAAAAGGAATACAATAGCATAGGATGTCTACAATGGTACAATTGAAAACGTGAAAACTACTATACACAAAAAAATAAACAGAAACAATTATGCTCAGAGAACTCCGCTTTTGCACAACTGCAGGATGCATAAAGCGCGAATTGTTTAAAACGTAGTCAATAAATGCGGTTTTAAAGAATTACATCTACCTTACAACCTCTACCTCGCCTTGCTTTTGTGACTATTATCTTTTTTTATAAATTAATAAGGCGCTACAAGAAAAACGTTGAGTTAATTGTGTTAGTATTAATGGGTCTTAAGTTAATTGTTTTGTCTTATAACTCTGTTTTCATAGTTAGGTAGATAACATAAAAAATTCTCTTTGTACATCGTGGTTTTATTAAAATTATAGTTTTTTGTGTTATAATAAATTTTAAATACATTTAATTAATTATTTTTTTATTACTCTTTGATGTAATTTTCTTATTACAAATTGATTTATTTATTTTATGGCTTTCTTCTTTTATCGGGTTTTGTCATTTTTTCTTTTACTTTATCAATAAGTTTGTTTTAGATTTTGTCTTGTTTTCTTTTTTTCAATTTTGGCTTTTTATTATTTTGTAATATTCATATTCTTTTTTGTTTTTACTTTTCTAAATCTAACTTTAGATGAGTATTTTCCTTTTATCTTCAGAGTTCATTTGTATTTAATTTGTTTTAATAAATGTTATTATTTTATCATCCACACGACTTTGGTATTAAAATTGTTGTATTTAATTGTAACCCATTTGAAACTTGAGAACTTCTAACGATGTCTGTAAACAGTGAGTGCTAGGATCAATATGAAATAGATTATTTTTTTAATATTTTTATTTTTGTGGTCAGTTAATTTTTGTCTGTCACATGACATTTAATCTGACCTATTATAATATATACAAAGTTAAATTATATTTGATGGCAAACTTTTTATGACTTTTAACAGTTTTACAAATTATATTTTTTGTTATGGTAGTAGAAAAAAAATTATGATTATAAAAATATTGTATAAAGTTCTAAATCAAGAGAAGTTTTTAATAATTTTATATTTCGGTATGTTAGATGATAACTGAACGTTTATGTAAATTATTTATTGTTGAATAAACAAAATGTTATAGACTGATTAATATGCATAATTGTGAGTAAATAATTTCCAATTATAAATGGAAATGTAATATATTAATTGTTATTAATATTAACATCACCTTATTTAACTTTTCCTAAATAACTATTAATAAATTTGAATATTATTACAAAAATATTATAAATTTATAATATCTGGTTATAATTATTATTAAATTTTAAAACGTGATATTTAGGAACATGTTAAAACAACATAAAAATACCTTTGAATAGCAACGAATAAAATTACTCTTCTTAAAACTATCTTAAATAGCTGCGTATTATAAGTCTTAGAAAATAATGAACTATGGCAGTACGGTAAAAACTATGTCTCTTAAAAGTTTCCGTTCTACATCTCTGAACTGTAAAAAAAAGTGTTTAGATCATTAGGCAATTTTGGATCTCCAATGATTTACTCAGTTTGCTTTTAAATAAAATTTAGAAGAAATATTGTAGTTTTAGATGTTTTTTCCTATACTTGGAAACAATATTTTATACAACGCCTTATAAGTGTTTTAGATATACAGTTTTTTGATATGTGCTGTTTGTGCACTTATTTTTTAGACCAAATATAGTTAAAAAGTCTTATAAAGTTATTTCTTAAAGTAGACCGTTTTTAAAATACAAACTGTTTAATTATTATTGCCTAAATAATTAGAATTTTAAAAAAGTTATTTTTTTTATAAATTTGTTGCTCTTGAGACACTTTTTGGCTTTTTTAAGAGTGCAACTGCACTACGTAACATATCATTGTTATTCCGTCATACATATAAAAATGCGTCTTTAAAGATCTTCAACAGTTTCTGATGGTGTTTGGTACGCCAGATGTTTTATATGGCCCCACAAATAATAATCTAAACAAGTTAAGTCTGGAGATATAGGGGGCGAGAGGTGCTGTTTTTCTTTGCCAATTACACGTTTTAGAAAAGGTTAATTCAAAAAATTTAATTATACGTAATGCAAAATACTAAGGAGCACCATCGTGCTAATATCACATACTATGTCTGATAACCAATCCTCTTAAATGGTCTGTTAGAAAATTTAAATAGCTGTTGGCTGTTAAATAGTTTTTAAAAAACAAATGAAATAATGAGCATGTTATCAATAATTCCACACTAGCCATTCACTGAAAACCTATGTATATAAGTTGACACTGTGATTTTGTGTGAATTTTTCAAATCCTAAAAATGGTTGTTTTTTCTGTTCATTAATCCTTTGTAAATGTTGCTTCATCTGTGAATAACATTTGCAGGTGTTGATTTTTAATGATCCAACGGCATCCAAACAATGATCGAAATTTGTAGGTAAGACGTTTTAATGTTTTCCAAATTTGCGTTTGTGGTACATTAAATTGTGCAGACACACGACAAACAGAAGTGCCGGATTTATGATCAAATTGTTGCAGTATGTTGTCTTCATTGTTTAGTACTTGCTGTATCGGACTCTAAGTTTCTATCAAAAAACCCGTAATGAATATCGACGTACTCTCGCGTTGTAAAAGTAAACATCAACACCATTAATGCTTTACTGTTTGATATAAAAGTATATATTTCCATGGCAACGTAAACAGTTTGTATTTATATTATTAACACTTAATATCATTTATTATTTTGGCTGTTTCAGTATTTAACTAAAACATAACTTATTTAATATTTAGAGATAATGACCACACCACACTTTAGTTTCGACTTTTTTCATCTCTCCTACACGTTGGTGAAGTGATGACTTTACATTATGGGACACCCTGTATGTATGCATAAGTTGTTCAGAAGTAAAATGTTTGTTATTTCTTAATAGATTATTAATCTGTAAATTAAAAAAAAACTTTTTACTATTAATAATTATTCTAATCTAACTTAACTTAATACACGCATATGTTAACTGTTATTATTGCCGGTAAATTTGATGAATATTTATAAATTTATCGCATTCTCTAAAACTTTTGATGACTAAACAATAGTAGGCAATTATGTAAATTTCCGGATTTATTAAATTTACATATACAACATGCGATTCTAAAATTATAATATTGACAATTATGTGTGTCTGTATTTTACAGAGCATAGATGAACATATGTTATAGACGTTTTTAATTTGTTTATCTCTTATTCTAGACTTTACTATTTACTAAATCTTTGTAGGGCATTTTTATTTTATATTGAAATAAAATAGATTCAATAATTTAAAAAAAAATATTACTACTAATTATACATAATATACATATAAACAAATAAATTCAAGTTCACTGTTTTTAGGGCTGGCAACAAAGCGTAAGGCTGCCCGGGACAAAAGGAATTGGCCATCTCCAATTTCCTATTACATATATGAATATGAATAAATAGTAGTTACGTCGCAACAAGCAGTCAACTCAATATAAACATCGACCAGTAGCCGGCCCTGCTCAATTTCTTGCTTTTAATACTTATTAATTCACTGTGTATAAACTAATTTAAATATTTAAGACTAATTTATTTGTACTATTTATTATGCAGATGTATTTTTGTATATTTATTTATAATAAATGCGATTAAAATAAACCCACAGTTTCCTTGTGAGAAAATTGAACCGTTTATCTTTTAGAATGTGGTATTAGGCCTCTGATGAAATCCGGTAGAATAGTCGGAGGCAAGGGAGCAACGTTTGGAGAATTTCCCTGGCAAGTGTTGGTACGTGAATCGACCTGGCTAGGACTTTTCACGAAGAACAAATGTGGGGGAGTGCTAATAAGCAATCGATACGTTATGACGGCGGCCCATTGTCAGCCCGGTTTCCTTGCTTCTTTGGTAACTGTTTTCGGGGAGTTCGACATATCTGGAGATTTAGAGACAAAAAGGTCAATCAGCAGGAATGTTAAAAGGGTCATCGTCCATAGACAGTACGATGCAGCTACATTTGAAAACGATTTGGCACTTCTAGAATTGGAACATCCGGTGCTCTTCGATGCTCACATAGGTAAGTATCTTTTACATTTATTTTATTAAACCCTACTTTCAAAGCAGATTCCAATCTTGACAACAGACATTAATGTATTATTTTAGTGATCTAGATTATTTATCTGCCAATATAATAGATAACTGATATTAAGATCATATTTATAATTAATGATGTGTAATAATTATTATGTAATTATTCATATTCTGCAAATTGTTACGAGAAAGTCTAATACTCAATTAAATAATAATCTACTATACTGTGGCATTAATAGTGCCATTACACTGATTTGTGTGTGTTTGCCTTAACCTTTGAAGAAAGTAGGCATTTTGCGTTGTGTGTAGTTTAGCTAACCACATAAATTTGATACATGTTTATTTTTATCATGGATGCGCTACTTTCTAGAAATATATTGATTATTTGGTATACATGCATCATGACATATTTGGGTCGTGAGATAAAAGCCTATGAATTTATTTTCTAATCCTTTTCGATCTTATCATATACTAATTGATTCATTTTTTTTTTCAACTTACACATTTCTAAAGATACCAATTTGTTTGTTATTGAAATGGAGTTAACGTTTAAATTATTTTACGAACGATTTAATAAACTCATTTGCATACTATTGACAAAATATCAACATAATAAGATTAATGTACTTGATACATTTGAGATTTGATACATTTTGCATTTTGATCATATAGAATAAATTATTAATTTTATTTTTTTGAAATGTTCATGTATTTAATCATATAAGAAAATGCTAAAATTAATTGTAACTAAATTTAAGTGTTGAAGTTTTTATGTAATAAATTTACACAAAGTATTTTTCAAACTCAATAATATTTAAAGCGCTCAAAAGTCAAGTCGATAAATATGTTTTTGATTTACAAACTTGACCAGTATGTCTTTTATGACTACGTTATAGTTTGATATTTAATTGCATAAATTATACTGCCGCATTAATAGTCTTGTTATGCCAAAAATGTTAACTAATTGTGAGCACGAAATTTAGTTATTTTTACTGCTAACTATTCAATTGTGATCATTTTAAAAGAAAATTACTAATTAGTATTTGTTTATCGCGAAATATTGTTATAAAAGTATTTTATTATTTTACATAGTTGAAGTGAACATCATGGCTATTGCTATTTAAAAAACTAAAGTTAGTTGTCATTGCAAGTCTACTAAAAATAAAAACATACATGCGGAGTTATTCAGCCGTACGCTTTTGTCTAACACCCTGCATAAGCAGAATCAAAGGTATTCACTATTAAAATTATTATGTCGTTTTATTTCGATCTGAAAATACCTTCATCAAAATTGTTAAATTTAAAAAAATATTCTGCTTGACGGTTTTTTATTTACTCGATTTATTTTAATAATAATTATAATCTAAATGAAGAATGAGTTCCGTTTATAAAAAATTATGGCCGTATTCCTAAAAATAATCTATTCTTATTTACATTTTATTATCATTAAAATTAATATCGAAATATTTGGATTTGTGAATTTTATATTATTTATATTTTTTGATAAATTACATATTTAATAAATTAATTTAACAATTGATATAACAATATAATTTTAGTTATTTTGACATTATAAACTTTACTATTATTAATGTTAAATTTACCGACTAGAGATTAGAAGTTTTCTAGTAACAAATTGAACGGTTACTTCAAAATCTATTTTAGCTTTATATTGTTTATTACTTTTTAGATAAATTGCATTTTTGCCTATAAATTATAAGAAACCTGATTAAAATTATTATTATTAAATTAAATAAATTACTATTTTTAAATCTAAAAATACACAGGTAGAGACTATATGGTTTTAGTTGAAACTATAAATGAATATCTTAAAAGGAAAGATCATGACACCTTTTAGTGAATAGTCAATAAACTAACTTGGAATTGCATATTACATATTCATACATACATAACCTGACGTCTTAATCTCTTACTGGGTGGCATACTTCTACAATTTTATAATATTATAGTATAGAGAATAATAACATGGATATACTGTATTACCTGAAAATATAGAAAAAAATAAGTGGAAATAATCCCGAGAGCTTTCGACTTTTGAAGTAGTTTTCTAGATAACTGTAAATGCAAATACAAACATATTGCAAATGCAAATACATACATACATACTACAAATTGCAGTGGCATACATTTATTTTTTTATTTTAATATAAAAATCAATACATGCTTACTTTAAATTTCTTTTTAAATAAATTCTTTTCCATTAGACAACACGTTCAGAAATATTTAATGAAATATTAAAATTTTTGTTAAATAAAAAATATTGTTAAAATATAATCAATATTACTCTTAAATATTCATATTTTTTTAATTATTAATGTTTCCTATGTTGGAATAAATAATTTTTATTAATTTATTTATTATTATTATAACAACTAGTTTCATTATCTTATTAACATTTTCATGTGTAATTATATATTATAAATTTAAATAATATAAATTATTACAGTTTTATGCAAATTACGAGCAAGAAACATATTTCTAAGTAAGCACTTCTTATCAGGTATCTAGCATCTTACTTTGAAAAACTATAAATAAATTGAGACTTAAGACTTAAAGTTAAGATAATTTTTTTACGTATAAAACCAATACACGTCCGAGCATAGTTAGCCGCTTTTTACCAAATTTATAATAAAAATATAATTAAATTATTTATTTTAATTTTTTTGATAACTAAATATGTTAAATGTTTTAGTTCCCATTTGCCTTCCAAGAGACCATGAAGATTTCACTGGAAGAATGGCTACAGTCACAGGCTGGGGAAGATTAAAGTATGGCGGTGGTGTACCGTCGGTACTACAAGAAGTTCAAGTACCGATAATGGAGAATTCAGTGTGCCAGGAAATGTTTAGGACGGCAGGGCATTCTAAAGTTATATTAGAGTCCTTCCTGTGTGCGGGATATGCAAATGGGCAGAAAGATTCCTGTGAGGTAAATTATTTGTGATTAATACATGTCAAAACTATATTAACAAATCTATATGTAATTGATTACTTATTTATACAAATTAAAATAATATATTAGTTAATGGTGTTGAATTATTGCCATAAACACTTAATATTTCAAATGATCTCATTTTAAATTTCACCGGAAAAAATAAGGTCAACACTTGGGCGACACAAAAATGTAAACTTATTTATTATTTTAATCTGATATGACAATATTACAAATAAATTTTAACTTGTTTAATTTTAAGTTAATTTTTTTCATCTGTAATTTTAATATATTAATTTAATAAAATGTTTATTCTTCCAGGGCGATTCTGGTGGTCCGCTCGTTTTGCAGCGTCCTGATGGTAGATATCAATTAGCAGGAACAGTATCGCATGGCATTAAATGTGCCGCTCCATACCTTCCGGGCGTATATATGCGTACGACATATTACAAACCTTGGATAGAATCCATTACGAATGTGCACTGAAATAGAAGAATGTGATTATTACTCCTATGCAAATCAAAAAATATAAACACAAAAGTGATGAAAAAATCATATACCTGAACGATCTTAATTTATATTAATGTTGTTTTTGAATTTAGATTTTTATTTAATTGAATATTTGTAATTATGTATTTATATTGATTATTTATTTTGTAACAAAACAGTTTAGATGAATTATTTATTGTAAGTGATGTATTGTGAAATTATGAAAAACTAATGTAAAAAAAATTATCAAAGGATGTTATTTTGTATATATGAAGAGTATTTTTGATGAAAAAAATACTTAAATAAATTTGTTGTTAGTAATCGAAAACAAAATGTACACCACTGTTATATTCTGCAACAGCAGGAAATGATGCTAATTTTCTTTTCCATGAGTAGGAATTGTTATACACGCCTAGGCGTTTTCTATAGGTCCTATAGATTTTGCAAACTAAATTTCATCTGTTGCTAAAATATGAAAAATTTTAACATGAGAAAAAACAGCAGTGAATTTGCAAGTTTATAGAAGGTTATATTTAAACAATATTTTTATTATTATTGATATCAATGTCATGTAGATGTCAGACGACAATGTCCCGACAGCGTATTTTCCTATGCGTTGGAGTCCGCACGTCTTCAAATGAATTTGTAATATAACATTCCCTTCTGAACAAGTGTTGATTTAGGCGCCGCTTGCTCTTCATGGGGTTGTAATCAAGAACGTATTAATTAAATATTACAAAACCTACATGTTTTTATTGTCTAATGTACCATTCTGCCAAGCTTACTAAAATAGTACATGCTATATAAATAGCGATGCTCTACATGTTAGTATAAATTAAAATTTAGTAAATATATCTTTACATTAAATAAATTACTAGTTTTGTGAAAACGGGAAAATATTTGAAACACTTGTTAAGGCAGCCAAAGCTGATATGTTTAAGTCGATTATCATCAGTTATAGAGATCATCAGGTTTTAAACATCTTTATTATTATGCTAAAAGTACATACTTATAAAATGAATTAATTTATTATCAACTATGTTAAAATATTTGAATAACGTGACAGACGTTAGATATTTCAATAATCTTAAAAATGCCTTATAAATTCAGCCATAAAAAGTATATTTGTTTATGGTAGCGACTACTACTGTAGATGAATGTTGTTGTTGTTTTCGAAATTGAAACAAACATTTCTGATCGGAAGGTGTTACAAAGAGTTTTTTTAAGTGCCAGGAAAAAGGACTTGGTGTGAAAATATTCTTTGTATGATAGATAGAAAAAAAGTTTATAACTATAAAAAGTTAGTAGTAGCATTTATGATATTAGTAAAAGCAATAAATAAAATAATAAATTAATTCTTTTTAAAAACGTACTTTTAGCATAATTAAAATTGTGAAAAACTTCATTATCTCGAATCAGTTTTCTCATAAAAGTCCTTTTATAAAACAGAAATTTTAATCAATAATTATATTAAAATGTGTTGATTGTTAATATAATAAATAATAACATAACTTAATTTGACATGAACAGAAATTGTTATATTAATTTTATGTAAATATGTATAATAAATTAACTACAATTTTAATAAACCTTTAGAATAATCATTTAGAAGTAGCCTACTTAAGAAATAAAACTTTTTCGAATAAATATTGACATTTATTGTTTAAAATCACCATAGTGAAAACAACATTAGTAAGAATTGTTAGATAAAATATTTCATTCATTATTTTGAGACTTTAAATGAACACTCCCGTGTTGTTATTATTATATGAAATTGACATTAATATAACAATTTCTATTTATGTCAAATTAAAAAATATTTTTAAAAATTGCGACCATTTTTTAAAGTTTAAAGAAGTTTTATTGATGATATTCGGTTTCTTTGGTTGAAACAACATGATGAAGCTACAATTAGTGTGCTCCACCAATCATTTAATTTACTGTTGCTTTTTTTAGTGCCGTAACTAGAGTGGTGCCGTCGGTGCCCCCGCACCAGGCGCATACTTCATACTGTTGGAGTTTGGAGGGCGCAAAATGACGCTCTCGCACCGGGCGCATCAGAAGCTATTTACGGCACTGTTTTTTACGCTATATAATTTAGATTATATGACTTTTTTTATGTATTAGTGATCTTTGTGAGATATTGATCGAGAAAGGAAAAAAAAAATTCTACACTACCATTCTGGTAAAACACAGGTTTTTATGTGAGACGGAAAAGCTTCTGCATAACTAAACAGAACTTTGTAAGCAGGTTGTTTTCCGTAGGTTAACTTTTAAGCTTTTCAATCTTACTACTCAACATGATTGGTAGAATCTTCCAAGCCTTACTGTAACGTTCTGTAAATTTTATGTTGAGTTAACGGCTTTTACAATTTTGTGAGCTTTCCAGTATAGTGGCTGATTAAATGTAGCAAAAAATGTTTTTTATGACAAAGCCTCGCATTTCTCGACAGATTTAAGAAGCATAATAAGAATAGTGACGTAATCTAATGGCGGCATTGATAAATGAAAGGCAGATAACTTTTGAGCGTTGGTATTGCATATTGGTTGTTATTTTCTCTAAAAAACCATTTCATTTTTGAATTCCGGCACCGTAACTTTATTTTCCGTGAAGCCAAATTAAATCTGGGATTGTAGATCCAAGGTTCCGTAAAAGTTAACGAAGAATTTTTTATAGATTGTAAAAAAATATTGAATTCATGCTAAATTGTGCAACTGAGGCCGATTTAGTTTTTTTACAATACGAGAAATTACAGTTTAAGCTCGGTAGCTGTGGTGGAATTCGCAAAGTTTTTCTTCTATTGCTGAAATGTTCTATGACTGTCGATGGTATTATTGATAAAGCTTGCATTGTTAACAATAACACAAATTAAGAAAACAAGCATACTCTATAAATTTGATAATATTTTTTTATATATATATATATATATATATATATATATATATATATATATATATATATATGGCCATGTATGAGTCAAGTGTATGAAATGAATTTTTTTGCTGAAACCACTAAAAATGTTTTTCTTTACATTAATCTTGATCATGTACATTTTTTCAGATTTTTTTCAGTTAGTCATTTCCGAGTAATAAGCAATTAATGTTTAAAAAAGTCGGTTTTAATTATATGGTTACAATTTTTGTATCACGTCGGGGGTTAGTTATGACAAAAAAAGTATCTTTAGTCAAAAATGTAATATAAAAAAATTGAAACTTTTGATTTATTTCTATTTATTTGCTTATTTTTTGGATTTACATATTGACTAAACTAATAGTAATTTACCTTTTTTATATGTAAAGGTTTGTTTAATGAAATGATTTTAATTTATAATAACATTTAAAACTATGTAATTTAATATACCATGTACTAGATAGATAGATAGATAGATAGATAGATATCGTATAATGAAAACACAGTAAGTGTATACAATAATTACAAGTTGTACATACATTACACAGAACTAATACTACACTATTATTAAATATCAGTACTAAAGTTTTTATTAAAATGTAAAATATGTACATAACTATTTAAATATGCGCTCAGTTTCAAATGAAATGCACCACCCAGGAAACATTGTGCTATAATTATGAAAACATAGTAAACATAGTAAAATAATGCTCTATGAATCGTTACCAAACACTGCCATAAATTACATTAAATTCTACGGAAGATATTCAGTCCGGGGAGTTTGACAATACGAGAGTTTCATTAGATGATTGGACTGAGTCTAATAGAGCACAAAGCTCAGCCTACAGTGGATTGTGGAGCAAGTGTACTATTCTACAAAGCAAAGACTGTTCGAAAAAGAATATCATCAATCAAACACTAACTTAGTTACAGCTTAAAAGTGAATTAATCTAATATTTGTAAACTAAAAAAAATTTAAATTATGTTAAGCAGCATCTTGCACATAAAAAAGGATATCTTCTTTTTAACTGAAATTATAGTAAACAATAAAGATCTAAATTGCTTTAATTCCAATTATTTGGAATTGGTTAGTTTATTTTTCTAATAGGCATATACCGTTCTCTAAATAAAATAACTTCAATTCAAACTTTTTTGATGATCTGAAAGTTTTGACAAGCTTCTTCGAGGTAATTATTTTTAGGAGGTTTTATTGTACATAATACTGAATGATTAAGTCAATTATCTTCTGCAACACCATCCGATCAACAAACTATGATTATTGTTCCTTCTCATAATTTTAACTCAGCTTATTGAAGAACCTAACTATTTTCTACTTGATGAACTTTTTGGTAAATGAAAGTTATTAAATCTGTATCTTTCAACTATTTTAAAAAATACAAAAAATCTACTGTTGTGGCTTTTTTAGAAAATTCCAATCATTTATTTTAATTTATGGAGTTGACCGTTACTACGTTATAATTCATAATACAAGATTAAATAAAACAATTACTATGTTTTTATATCACCATTTATTTCGTCACACTATGACTGCAGTTTTGGCTGAACCTCAACCATCTTCAAACAATACAAGAATACATTAATAAAGAAACAGTTCATATTTTCATATAAGAAAAACAAGTGACAAATATATTAAAAAGAAATTAACGTAATATAATAAATGGTTTGTTAGTATAATTATAAAAAAGATTAAAAATAGTAGGGATTAACAATAATTTCAAAAAAACAGACAATGTAGTTATTTATAGATTAAGCGTCAGATTAAAACAGGCGTATACATATGTTCAAGCTGATCGTTTAAAAGTGGTGAATTGGTTTTCTTTTTATGTTTGTGAATTTCTAAAGCTTTTATTAAGTCTAATTTTTTACTTTTTTTGGCGTTATGGAAAATTACTAAATCGTCTAAATTTAGAAAAGTGTGATTTTCATTAATTATATTATTTGCAAATGTTGTTTTTGAATTACCGTGTAAATATGATTTTTTATGTTCACTAAAACGTTGTTTAAAATTTTGACTAGTTTGACCTATATATACACTTTCACAATCAGTACATATTAGCTTCTAGACTCTTGACCCCTTTAGTTTATTATTTTTTTCCTTGGCGTTATATTTTTAATTTTTGTTTATATAGGAATTATTCTCAAAAAGCAAACATTATTTTATAAAAAAATCATTTTTTAACAGTTTAAACCAAATTTTGGTGCTTTCTAACAATATTTTAAAGTTTCAAGATTTTATTTGGTTCTTTTCAACATATTTTTGCTATTTTAGAAATTTTATTAAAAAAAATAAAAAAATGACAAATTTGTCTACGTTTTTTTTCTATCGTCTATGTTTTGCGATAAGGCTTAAAATCACTGGTTATTTATATATTTATTTATATTTTGTAGAATTCCCTACAATAATATTGTTGTCATTAAGATCTTTCAAAAATAAGTTTAATGTTGACTCTATCGATTGACGTCTTGCAATTTTGTCTTGCTTATGTCTACTACAGTACGGTTAACCTTGCATTTTTATGTTTAACTAATTTAAGTCGTAGAACAAATTACCTAATATGCCATCCAATTGTTGTCATTGGTGCAATCAGCACAATCAGGTTTTTTTTATGTGTCAAACATATTTCTATTTTTGTTTTTAAGAGAAACAACTTTCAATAAATATTATTGATAAGATAATACTAGCAAAGTGACATACCCTTTGATCAGAACCATATCAACAACAATATTAAAGTAAACTTGTTCGTATCATCGTCAGATGATGATCTTGTAAAAGGTTGAAACTAGTCACGGTTTAAATTTATTTGTGGTATAGTACATAGTAAATGTGTTTTTATTTATTTTCTATAATGAACTATCACGTACTAACGGCCACCACCATTCGATTTATAACATTAAAAATGCGTAATTTTTTTTTACTATTTTAACCTGTTTTCTGCGACCCATGACCCAAGGTTAAGAATCGCTTAAAACATTGCGTTATCAAATTTAAAGTTTTGATTAATTTATATATATAAAATATATAATTTTTATATTTTGATCCTAAGATTAAATTCCGTATTGGCTAATATGTACTCTCTGCTTTTGGTTTCAATGAACATGCGTGTGCGTTTTTGCAACTGTCTTACAGTATTAGTAAAAAATAGAGCATATTTGTGGTTTTTAACCCACTCACATAATACTTTGTTTTCAGCCAGTGCATCCTTTAGAAACTACTCGGCACGCAGGCATTTATCTTGAATGATTATTATGATATTTTTTTGCACATAAATCAAATAAATTTTGCTTAAAGAGCAATATATTATCAAAAATTATAGTTATAGTTATAAAAAGGTTATATTCAGTAAACGTAAAACTAATAATGTTACCATATATAATAATAATTGTTTATTTTTTGCCTATCGACCTTGAAAACATTAATATATAGAATTTTACACTTATTACATTTTACCTTAAATTTAAAATAAATTTAACAAGTGTAATTTATATCAGAAAGATTAGATTAAATTCTAACAAAAAACACAGGCTTTTTTTAAGATATCAAAGAATAAAATTTTCTGACTATATTTAATTTTTGTCTATAAAATTAATAGAAAGTCACGGAAATTGATTTGAAACAAAAGTATTATTTGCAATTTGATTTTGTTTACAGTTGTTACGAACTTTTGGTATTGCTCTTAATTGTTAGTGTAAAAAAAAAAACAAAGTTTATCAAGAATGCAGATTGAAATTGAAGAATATTTTTACATTATTTTTGAGTACAGTTTTTGCAACGGCAATGCTTTAATAAGTTGTCGGGAATATTAAAGAAAATTTCCGAATAGACTTCAGCCATTTTGCCGTACATTTTAAAGACTGCAACAATGTGGAATTGATAATTGTTATACTGGTAGTGTAAATCTACGATACAACGCTGCAAGTAATGAAGAAGTAATTGATGCAGTGCTTAACAAACCAGGTATTAGTACTATATAGAAAAACTGCAAATGGCCTGCAAGTTTCTCAAAACTATGTTTGAAAAACTAAAAAAAAAGATGAAGAATTGTTGTATTCTTATCATTATTAACGTGTAACCAGGAGATCAAATAGAAAGAACAGCCCGGGCAAGATCCTAATTTTATTTCTTCTATATTATAATCTGACAAAGCTACTTTTATTAGAGACAATATCAATAACTGTCACAATGAGCATCTATTGTCAGTAAAGAATTTGCACGCATTTAGAAGACATCGTTTTCAACACAGATTTTCTATTAACAGTTGGTGTGGAATTTTTAACGATCGTGACTGATAATACAAATTCTGCCGCATTGTTTAAATGCTACGTTCTACTTGGATTTGTTGAATAATTACTTGCACAAGTTATTAGCAGATGTTCTACTTGTAACGTGATGTGGTATAAAAAAAAACTAGTTTATGCAGAGGAAACTCACAATAAAGAGCAATTACGAGACAGAATTATGAACGCTGCACTTCAAATTGAAAATGAACAAAATTTCATGTGACCTATTATTAGTTTTTTGTTCTACTTATAACACAGTGAGATAGTTCAGTCATAGAGCGTTAGCGTAGCACGCTGTCTGTCCGGGATTTAATTTCCAAAACATGACTGAATTAATAACTTGCTTTTTATCCACCGGAGTGATTCAGAAGTCACCTAATAAGCTGTTGGTTCTATCAAACTCTTTTCCAACAAGTCGTAAGACTTCTGGGACAATGTAAAAAGCTGTAAAACACACAATAAAGACATATTATATCTTTCAAAATGTTTTTTTTGTTTATAATTCAATTTTAAACACATATTTTTATTTTTTGTTTTCTAGTATAAATCACTTTGTCTAAACATATAAAAAATTATTTTGCATTTTATTTTTATTTATTCCATTTTTTTTAAACTGCTTTTTATCCATTTTATTCCTCTGTTATCTTTATTAAACACATTTTTTTTTTTTCATTTATTTATTTCTCATCTTGCCACTTTTTTTTATACTTTTTTACTCTTTCTATAAATTTTTTCTATAACACGTTTTTACAATCTTTTATACTTTCTTTTCTCTTATATCCGTTTTTATTATAATATTTCTTTCCACTTACTTGTTTTATAGTTTTTAATATTTTTTTCTTTTAGATAATCGTGCAGAATTTTTCATTTGTTTTTTCTTTATACTTTACTGTTATTTTTCTTGCTATTTTGTCTGTTTATTTTTTTGTGCAATATACGCTGGGGTCTTTCTATTTAATCTTAACACTCATTTTTAGTACTTTGCTTGTGTTGCTTTTAGTTTTTTGTGTTCTTTTTAAGCTTATATTTTTGCCTTGTAGAGCATCAAGTTTTTTAACTATTATAACAAACATTATTCTTTCTATTTTTACACTTTCTCAAACTTTCTTTTACCTATTTCCTACTACTTTTTTTGCAATAAATTTTACACATACCATAAATATTTAATTTTTTTTAAATTTTTTTAGTAGGTTTCTCCCTTTTTTCTGAAATATTTTTTTAAATATTTTATCATTTTTTTTATTATTATTTCATTTTTGTTCAATAACTATCATGTCGTATACACATTACTTTTTTACTTACTGTAGTTCCTGCTTGCGTTAATCTCAACTTTTCTTGTACGTTTGCAATATATTAGATTAAGATCATTACTTAAAAAGCTGAAAATTTAAGAAACATGTTTTTTTTTGCTTACTATCACATGTTTAATTTTAGAGATACTCTGTTTTTTAGTATGGTCGAAGAGTAATGTTGGAATAGAACTTATATATCTTTTATTTTTTTTAATAGATGCTCACTTATACCTTTTTTCAGACACAATTTCTTTTTTTGCAGCTTTGGTAAAAAAAGATTGTAAAATATTTAAAGAGGTAGTAGTATGAACCAAAATAAACAAAAAGTCTTAATAAACAATTTTGGAGATAAGAAAGTTTTTTTTAATTCTATTTTTTATTTTTCAAAAACTGCAACCAAAATGCAACGTCTTTATGTTGAAGTTTATCTAAATTGCCACATTCTTTCACATCGTATGTTTGAAAATTGGAAAAATCACCAATTTTTTTTCTCATGGTGATTTTTTCAATTTTTTTAACACAGTTTATGTCTCCACATGTTATATCTGTTACTTAAGCTGAACTTGGCTTCTTACATATTTTCGAATTTTTTTTCAGTTTTGGCTTTCTTCTATACCTACAATAATAATAATAATAATAATAATAATAATAATAATAATAATAATAATATTGTTTATAACGCAGGGGGGTGAACACATGGTCAGTAACCTTTGGTGAGATTGAGAAAAGCGGCACCAGGTACCCGAGCTTTGCGGATAATACAACCAACATCCAAACACCATCTCTTCTAGTATGTAATATATACATATACAACATCATGGGAGAAGCATTTCGTCTTATAATAGTCGCCTTAATGCCCACGTGGAATTATGAGATGAAATTAAATAAAAGGTTAACGGCGCACGCGGCAACAAGGGTTAACCTCCCAGTTAGCTTAAATTATTGGTTACAAGTTTAAATAGTAATACAAGGGTGGCACCTGTGACCGAGGCTGGCGTAGGTGTTGACGGATCTCAGTCTCTAGCAGCAGAAGGAGAAGTGGGTACTCTTATGCTGCGAAATGAAGCTACCCTACCAATAGCACCTGGCAATGAAACTGTGGATACCGGCTTGGAGCCAATAAATGCAATGGTTCCCGCTAATACCACTCGGGTGAGGAGTGGGCGGTGGTCAAAAGAATTGAAAATTCAACTAATAACTGCCTACCTTACCGTCACCAACAACGAAGCAGAACGAACCGGATACATGTTCAGATTATATCAAGCTTGGATGAACATGTACCCTAACTCCCAATACACTAAGCAAAATTTGGCTGATCAAGTTAGGTCTATTTTAAACCGACATGGACTGTCTACAGCAGAAGTTGACAACATTTAAAAAGAAGTATCAAAGAACCACACCACAAAAGAACATAAAAATCAAGAAGAAAGCTTTCAAAATGAGTCCCATAAAGACAAAAAAGAAGAAGATGAAGTAGCTGCTCCGGCAACAGAAGCACATAACTTGCCAACAATAGAAGAAAATATTATTCACCGTAACAATATAGTAAATCTTTTTGAACAGACTTGTATTGAATATCAGGGTATACCACTCGAGAATAGGACAACCATCAGTAAAATTCCTTATTCAACAAAATCAAAAGAAGTGATGAATGAACTAAATAAAAATTTAGGCAATGTGTTTGAAAATATCAATAACATGGAAACCCTATGTCATTATGTTTACTGTGCGGCAAAAGTCGCAACTCAACTACTTGGTATTAAAACTCGACAACCTATTGTAATTCAAAGTAACAACAACTTAGGAATTTAGATTGCAAGAAAAAATTAAAAAATTGAGAAAACATATTGGGATACTTCATATCTTTTTAACAGAACAACCTAGCCGCAAGGTAAAAAGGGAAGTTAGAAAATATGCCCAAAGCATTTTATTAAAACCATCTCATCCTAAGTATCGAGAAACACTTGAAAAACAACTTGAACTGAATAAACAGAAAATTGCAGCATTAGGTAATAGAATTAGACGATATCACAAACGTCAGAAACGATACAAACAAAATAAGTTATTTGTCTCCAACCAAAAACAATTTTTCAAACAAATTGATGCAACCACACTACCGTGCTCTACAGTACCACCGCCAGAACAAATGCATGCATTTTGGAAAAACATCTGGAATAGTAAACAACAACATGACAAAACAGCTTTCTGGTTAAAATCTGAACAAAAAAAAATGAAGATCTACAAGAAATGGCACATACAAAATTTACCATAAATCAAATTAAAAAAATTGTCAGCCGGCTAAAAAACTGGTCAGCTGTGGGAAGTGACAATATCCATAACTATTGGTGGAAACACATAACGTCAGCCCATGTGGCACTAACAAAATCTCTTAATAATCTTCTAGAAGATTCATCTGCAATTCCAATGTTTTTTACAAAAGGACGAACATACATGCTACCTAAAACTCCCAACCCTATAGAACCTAAATCATTCAGGCCTATTACCTGTTTACCTAATGTATACAAAATAATTTCAGCAGCTTTAGCTGAAAAGATAAACGAACATCTAAAAAGTAATAACATAATGGCTTGGGAACAGGCAGGTTGCAAAAAAAATGCAAAAGGTAGCCAAGAACTCCTGGTTATTGACAGCATTATTACAAAACAAGCTAAATCTAAACAACGTAATATATCCATAGCTTGGATAGACTATGAAAAAGCCTATGACTCCGTTCCTCATTTGTATCTTTTAGAAATATTAAAATTGTACAAAATCAACAATTCTATTATTAACGTACTTAAATTACTGATGTTTAATTGGCGCACAATTATCCATGTTAAAAGTGACAACAAATCCTACACTACAGATGAGATTAAAATAAAAAGAGGAATTCTCCAAGGAGACACATTAAGTCCTTTGTGGTTTTGTTTGGCCCTTAATCCTCTTAGTAGCATACTTAACAATTCAAAATATGGGTATGCACTAGAAAAAGACAAAACAATCTCACATCTGTTTTATATGGATGATTTGAAATTATATGCAAGGGACGATGAACAACTGAGGTCCGAGTTAGAATTAGTAAAATCATTTAGCAAATCAATCAACATGAAGTTTGGTATAGAAAAATGTGCTGTGCTTCATGCTAAAAAAGGTAAAATCACAGAATTAAATAACTGCCAACTTATGGATGGAACTGTTGTTAGTGACCTTACAAATTCAAATTACAAATACCTAGGAATCCAACAAGCACTTAATATAAAACAAAGTGAAAATAAACAACGCATAAAAACAGAATTACTCAACCGAGTAAAACGCATATTAAAAACGGAACTATATGCAAACAAAAATTTCAAGCTATAAACGCATGGGCTATACCTGTAGTACAATATACGTTAGGGGTGCTAAACTGGTCTAAAACTGATATACAAAGCTTAGACAGAGCAATAAGAACAATGCTTACCAAGCATAGAATACACCACCCAAACTCAGCAATTGAACGTCTGTATTTTCCTAGAAATAGAGGAGGCAGAGAACTAGCAAACTTAGAAACGCTAAACTATAAACAAACATGCAGACTCCCAAACTATTTTTACAAACATAGTTCCGTACTGGTTAGCACTCTTGTTGTAAAGCTGGATAAAGGATACTCAGCGCTTAATCTAACAGCAACCGACTTAACGCACTCATTCACTCTAAACGATCTCGAAACGTCCTAGAAAAAGAAAACATTGCATGGTAGATTTTATGCTAGTTTAAAATCCGACAATATAAATAAAACAGAATCAACAGCATATCTTAAAATGGGCTATTTGTTTGGGGAAACTGAGGGATTTATTTCTGCTATCCAAGACCAAGTTATCTCAACCAAAGCGTATAGACGATACATTTTAAAAGAAGATTTAGATTCAATAATGTATAGAATGTGCGGCAAACAACAAGAAACAATCCAACATTTAGCATCGGGGTGTAGCTACATGGCGCCAACATACTACACAGAACGACATAATAATGTTGCTAAAATTCTACACCAAGCAATATGCAAAAAAACAGGATTAATAAGTGAATCTCAACCATATTATAAGTATAACCCAAAACCCGTTTACGAAAATAATGACTGAAAAATATACTGGGATCTGACCATACAAACCGATAGACAAGTTGAACATAACAGACCCAATATTGTCGTTTGGGAAAAGATTACAAAGAAAGTATATCTTATAGATATATCTATACCATTAGATGAAAACGTAGAAACATCATATAAGAAAAAAACAGAAAAGTACTTACCACTTCAAATTGATTTAAAAAATGTTTGGAGTTTAAAATTTATTAAAACCTTACCGATAATTATTACAGCTAACGGACTTGTCAATAAAAACTTACCTGGACACTTAGATGAATTGGGGTTAAATATATCTAACATTAAATGGATGCAAAAGGCTACATTATTAGGCACAGCATCTATAATACGTAAATGCTTGAATAAGTAGGTGACAAAGGGGATAGTCATGGCTTAAAGCAAGCCCGGCTATGCCAAAACACCAGAGCAATCTGTGAAATTGAAAAAAAAAAAATAAAATAAAATAATAATAATAATAATAATAATAATGTTTTGCTGCTCTTTCTCGTTCCTATCTTATATTTAGGCATCTGCACATTTCTTTATGTTTTGAACTACGGCCTGTTATAAGTTTTTTTTAAATTTCTTCCATACCTATTTTTTCTAATGCTATTGTTGTTTTCTATCTATACTATATATTCATATATTTAAATTAATTTAATTTAAATTAATTATTGATTTTTTGGTTTAGACATGGATACATTAAAATATAAATTAATTATAAATTGGTATTTGTAGTTTGTTAAAAATAATTTAAAAAATACGATATATAGATAGGTATGCCAAAGGAATATATTCTAAACTAAACTCAAAAACTTTTAAGTTAGAATTTTTTTCTGAATATCAAACGTGCTATAATAATGACTGGAGCTAAAGATATTAACTATTGTTATAATTTAAAAAATATGATAACTTTAAAACAAACAATTAAAGTAGGTCTATTTGCTCATAGTTAAAAAAATACTCAAAATTTACTATAAATACTATTTCATAATTTCATAATTTAAGAAATTGAATTTTTAATTTTTTATATATTTTATGTCACTGGAAATTTCTTTCTATACACGTTGCAAAAACGACTTTAAAGATGAGTTAAATGCGCAAGTTGTGCTTGAAGTTTTATAACACTCAAAATATTGCCCCCTTAGCAGTGTAGCAAGATTAGACTACATAAAACAAATAAGAGAGGATGTAGGAAGCAACGACTATAAAAAATGAAGACCTCAGCCCAGAACTAAATAGAATAGCGTGCTATTTCAAACCAATCCTACGATTAATAACTAAGGGTAAATAAGTAATGGACCAGTTATAAATTGTTATAGTATTTGTTTATGGAAATTATTGGTTAATTTTTAATATTAAGAGAAAAAAAATACACAATGGCTACATATAGACTGAAAGTATTTTGAAAGTATATAATAAATACATGCTTCGAGTTGGACTATAGAAGATTGTTATTCACACACTGACAGTTGTGGCGTTGAGGTTAAATTATCAGCAGACCAGTTGGGATTTAAGGTTCTATGTAAAGCACTACACTACACATTTGATTTGAAAGTAATTAAAAGACAAGATTTATCAATTAAAGTAATAACATAAAAAAATACGTTGTCATTTCTGCAATAACTGTTGTAATCTGTACAATGGCTTTAAAATAAAGGTTTCATCAAGATTAATAATAATATAACACTGTTCTCAATAAAGATTGGGTTGCTGAATAAATTGAGTAAAGTTATAAAATGCAACAAACATTTTTAACAAAATTATGTCAGCTTTATTGTAGTTATTTTTAAAAAGTTGGTGTTAATTTATTCAGATAATCAGATATACCATATAGCATATTTGTTAAATTAGATACTCCCGATAAGACTATTGCAATATGCATGTATGTATGTAATATGTTCTCCGAATAAAACAACTTTTTTATAACTTTTATAAATTTTGATAAGCTTATTTAAGATAAACACCAACAAACAAAAATTGTTTTGTTAAAAGATTTTAAAGTAAATAATATTGAATGGTTCATCTTGTACAACACTGTTAAGCCAACAAGCTATGATTTTTGCTTTTTATAATCTTATTTAACTTATTTATTAATCTACCTGTATTACTTGTGATAGATTTCTTGTAAAAGGTTATTAGAATAATTATTGTTAAAAATTTACTTAACAAATTTTAAATTTATTATAGAAATTTAAGTAATATAAATGTAGTTTTATGTACATTGTTTACAAGAAATGCAAAACATATTGCCATCTAAACAGTAGCGACAAATAATCTGCAAATATTTAAGGCCATAACTCTATTTTTTTAATTTAACTGTAGTTTTATATTGTTATTAAGTAATTCTTAAATATCACATTTTAAAATTAAAAACAAAAATGTTGTGACAAAAAACCTAAAAATTAAAAACTTTAAAAACTTCTTGATGCTATAGATTGTATTATGGAAAAGTTTATTAGTATAGTATTAGATATTAGTCTTTTTAATATTTTTCAAAGTGTACTTAAATATATACTATTGGACCCGTTAATTAAGACAATAAAAGTTAAGTAAATAATGACGAGGCAGAGTACCTGGTCCACTTACACTCTTATATTAAATGGAATTCTGGTTAGGTGGACACAAAGAACATTTAAATTAAGTTGGTTAAATATATTTAACTTTCTAACAAACAGCAGTAAGAGTACATGTTAACTACAAATAAAAAAACTTATAGAAGTTATCTATTTCTACAAAAGTGTTGCTTATAATGTAATTAAAAGTGAAGATTTACTATGACAACAAGATGATTTATTAGTTCAGTCAAGTTTTTTTTTAATCGTTTAGTTTTTACCAATTATCCTCCAAGTAGCGTACCTAAATAGTTGCATGCAGTAAAATAATAAAACTTGATGCTTCTATCAATTCTTTTCCACACACGTTTATTATGTTTACTATCATAATTATTTTTAAAATATTGTTTGTCTTTCGTTTTCTAGTTAAAAAAGTTATTAGCTTTGTATGAGTTTTTGTAATTGAAATCTGCTATTAAATTGTTAAGTTTTTACATGCATAGAAACACTGCACATATGCACAGTCATTTTTACACTTACGAGATATTGATTTTAAAATAGTGTAAAAAGCTGTTTCTGGCTTAGCACAAACATACACACACCACATTGTGACTTGGTGGTAAGCTCACATGAGGTTTTGTCTTGCAGCGTATTATGTGAGTAACAAGGATGCATTATCAAATATGTTTTTGGACAAACATTTTTTCAAAAGTTGTTTTGTAGCAAACGGTGTTTATTGTGTTTTTTGCCCTTTGCAGATTGTACAGTGCCAATAAAAACGGTTTACTAGCTGCAGGACAAGCATCCGTATCTGCTTCGAGGTTTTGTAAGATTGCTGTAGTTATACAGAAGATTGAAAAACTTTATTTTTTATTAATTAAAAAAAGCAGAGTGTCATATTCACTGATTGCATGTAAAAACAAAATATTTTTTAGTTTATTTATATTTAATATTCCTAGTTTAAAAAAAAATTGTATAATTTCTTGTCTTGTCTTGTTCTTCAAACTTTATAATTAAAATTAAATTATTTTTTTGCAAAAAATTTATTCATTAAATTTGATAGATACATGACAATATTGTATTATGTAGTGTATGTCACTTTGTTGAAGTCGAATTGTCGTTAAAAACATAGCACATTTACTGTCGTTTTGTTTTCTACAATAGTTTTTTTTTTAAGGTTGTTTTACAGATAAAACACAAACACTCTTTATGATGTATTTGCAACTGATTCGCAATTTTATTGGGTGACGTCAAGCAAAAAAAATGACGATATTGCTTTGGAAAGAAAAAAAAATGTTATAAAAAAAAAGAATACAGAGATATGAATTTTTTTAAGATGATTGCAAAACGTACATTTCTGCTATGTTTCAAAATTTTTCAATGTATTGCATTAAAACATTTTTTTTATTTTTCTAATAAAGAACAATTACAAAATATTTACATAACATTCGATATTTGTAGCTAACTAGTATATTTTTTTCAATTTATAAATCCACTACTTTAAGCAATATTAATGTTAATTTTAAATTGCCGTTATTAATTATTATTTTTAAAAAGGCATTAAAAAACACTTTGTTCATTGGACAAACCACAGCCTATTTTATTTTCAAAACTTTACGCACATTTTATGGTTGTTATTGACTTGATTGTGATTTCTTTTAAATCGTAGTTATAGTTTTATTTTTTTTTAAATAATTAATTAATAAAAAAAACATTATTAGTGTTATATAAGGCTTCTAACTACGAGAGTTGCAATAATTCTCTAGAACACAACACTAAAAACAACAAATCAACTTTCTCCAAACATCTTCAAATACATAAACATAACTTTAACCACAACAACAATACAAAATTAATACACGAATGTAAAAAAGGCTTAAAAATGTCTATTTTAGAATCTTTCGAAATTGATAATATAAAAAATAACAAAAAATATACATGCCTAAATGAACAAATTAACACAAAATACCAACACATTTACACTTTTCTTAAATCAAACATAAACACAATAAATAACACTTAAAAATTTTTATTAATTAATATTACATATAAAAGTATAAAAAATTTTAATTATACAATTTAAAATATTATTAGTATTGTTATTAAATTCTTGTTTCTAAATCTTTAAACAACAAGTTTTTATAAATAAAATAGCAAACTTATACTCGTCTTAATGTATAAAAAACTGCAATTTGAAAAAAAAAACACATTTATTTATAAAATGCTTATTAACGGTTAAGTAACTTAAAACCTAACTACAAAATTTAGAAAAAAGCGACTAGAGAATTATTGCAACTCTCGTAGTTAGAAGCCTTATATAACACCGGCGACTTCACCATAATTATACAACTCAAATTATTCGATCAAAATGATTTTCAAGAATTAATCAATTAATCTTATTACTTTTAATATTATATTCAATATGTATAATACAACTAGAAACATTAATCATATTAATAAAAACCGTATAATATGAATTAGTCTTTCAATTAATAATTAATTGATTCTAAAGAAATTGTAATATCATTTTTCATCTATAAGATAAATTGAATAATAAAACATTTTTAATTTAAGCTAACATAATTTTTTTTTATTTTAGACCTAGTTTAATTCATTAAAGCGTAGAAAACTCATGAATAGAAAAACCAAGTATAACAAATATTTGATTCCAATAGTAAAGAATTAAACAGTTTTTGAGAAATATGTAATTACGAAGTAATTTTATTCTTAACGTAATGTATGCTATAAAAAACAAATAGAACAAAAGTATTTTAATTTGCGTTATATAAATTCGTATGTTTCTTAAAAGTACACCACTCTTGCGTTCTACTTAAATGTATAAAAAGCATCTAATTATATCAATTCTATTCATGTGCACTATTTTAATATGGTGTTTTTAAGTATAACTTCTTAGTATATTAAAAACTAAATTAATTGTAGATTAGAAATAGCGTGACTATAAACTTATTTGTAATTTTTTTAAATATAGTGTCACACACTACATTTAAAAATTCTACTTTTTTATTGTTCAAATATATTTTATAAAACATACCATAATAATAATAATTACTAAAAACATACAGAATATATAAGCCTTTTATTAATAAAACAGTCGTTAGTTAAAAAAAGAATTTGTTGGTACAAAATAATGTTAGCGTTTTCATATTTAATAATTTGTTTTAATTCTAAATACATTTAATTACACATTAACAATACATATTTATATTATTTATTTGTTTTCTTTATTTCCTAGTTTGCTTGTTTTTTAGATGGTTTTAAAGTTTTGTATTTGTATTGTTATCTAGCAGCTGTTATTTTGAACATTTTTTTGTGTATTTATTTTGTTAATAATTTTTTACGTAAATTATTTTACAATTTTTTTATATTAAAAATTGGTGTACGCAAAGTGAAAGTCTTTCCAAATATGAGGGGTATCATAATGCAAAATAATTAATGTTTGTAAATTTGTTTGTTAGATCAGAAGTGAACAAATTGTTTACGTTTACGTGTGAGATTTGATCTTGTTATTTCTAGCATGGAAACCAAAAACCTAAGCACTTAAAAAAAAAACATTAAACTTAAAAAAAACATTAAACAAGTTTGTTATTAGAAATTATATTTATTTTTACTTTATTTCAAATATGTTCATTTCTTTTAACATGAAATTTTGTATTAATATATGAAATATATTTATTTATTATAATATATTAGTACTTTTTAATTTTTATTTTTTGTTAATACTTGTTTCATTAGTTATTTAATGTTTTTAGTATTTTAGCTTATTTTTTTAATTGGTTTTTGTAGAATTAATAGGGTATTTTTATTATGTAGATATATAATTTATAAAAAAAAAAAATTTGGACGAAGTTTGTTGCTACATATATTTTCTTTATTCATTATTGACTCTAAGAAAAATCTTAACGTTTGTTTAAGAGATTATTGAAATGATTTTAAAAGTATAATATTGTAAAAAATATAATAGATGTACAATAAAGACTCGGATGCTAACGGTAAGACAGCATCCGAGTTATTTATGGTTTTTAATAGATTTATTATAAGGAACCTGTTTTAATTTAACATTATATAATAGTTATTAATGTTGAATATATTCTTTTAGTACGTAGACATAATATATTAATGTGTCATAACTGACATAGTGTATTAAAAGAGCTGGGTTAATAATATCAAAAATGTTAAAAATGCTTTAAAAAAAAAGTAAATATTGAATTGTTTTAATTTTGATTGTTCTAATTCAATATAAACTGAAGAAGAATTATTTTCAAAAAGAGAACGGTTTGTTTCTCTAGTAGTAGTAAATATATTTATTTCATATTATATACAGACAAATGATTATACATATATTACAATTTGACAATGGTTGGTTGAATATGAAAAGGGTTATTAACCGAGGTCTTTCTGCCTCTTATCTTTTCTATTTATTAATACATTTACAAACCAACGCAAACGTTTTGGTATTATATTCTTTTTTTCTTTATCAGCGCTTAAAAAGTATTTACAAATATAAAATACATACATGTATTTTGATTTTATTGATGCAAGTAGTAAATACCATGTTGATGAAAAACAAAATTATATAAACTTATACTTCTATTAAACTCTTTGACAAATTAAAACAACTTATATTTTTTGAAGTAATATTAACAATGTTTATTTTCATTTTAATGCCTGTGGTAACACGGTATTTTTTTTTGTTGCAGATTCTGCAATTTTTATAGATATTTCCATAAACAATGTTCAAACGAAATACAAGACATATTGCCATCAAAACAAATATTTAGTTGTAATTGCTAGGAATTCTAATAAATATTCACCGACCATACTATTGACATATGGAATAAACTTCCAAACTCAGTATTTTTTGAGATTTATAAACCACATATTCAAGGTGAATGTTCATGCTTAAATATAGTCTTCAATGTGATAAGTTTAGCACGTGTAGTTTTACTCGTTAAAATTCAAAGTTATACTACATAAGTTGTAACATATTAACTAATTAAAAAAAATGACCATACTGTGTAGTTTATTTAATAAAAAGTTATGATTAATTAGATCAAACGCCGACGTAAGATCAAATACAAGTAATAAGACCCATTTTTTGCTCTCTAATTTTTTATGAATATTTTGGATGAGATCATATGTTTCTGTTTCTGTAGATCTGTTAGGTCGAAAACCATGTTGGAACTGGTGTAAAATATGATGCTTATTTAAAAATTTAATGGTCCTATTGCAAAAAGCTTTTTCAAATATTTTTGAGAAGTAACTCAACAAAGTTATAGGCCGATAATTGTCAATGTTTGTAGCGTCTCCTTTTCTAAATAAAGGTATTACAGAACCACGTTTTAAGTTAGTTGGAAAAATACCTGACTGAAACGATGTGTTAATAATATCTGCTAATATTTTAGAAATATCCGATTTTAAGTGTTTTAACAACATCACTGGAACTTCATCCAAACCAGTACTGCATTTGTTTGACATGTCCGATATTATATTTTCTACTTCAAACTCAGTTACCAGTATTATAAAGATAGATGAGCTAATAATTGGTGATTTAGAGTATTTATTACCAAAATGCAAATTCACTTTATTTTGACCAAGATTTGCAAAATGTTTAACAAAAATATTGCTCAAGTCATTTTTATCTTCAACAACAAGACCGGAATCTTGCATCAAAATCTTAATGTCATTTTTGTTGGACTTGTTTTGACTTAAATTACTCTTTATTATGTGCCACATCATTTTCGATTTATTTTGAGCGTTGTTTATTTTATTCATGTTTTGTTTGCAGTTTTCTAAATTGATGTTTATTTTTAGCTGTTTTTTATGATCAATAAAAGACTGTCTTAAAGTATCGCATTCACTTAATTTTGATAGCCAATTAAGAAACCTTAAATCGTCGTATTGCTGTTTTAACTCTTGAGTAGTTTTGAACGTGTTAATTTTGTGTTTTTTAAGTTGTTTTGGACAAGCAGCGTTTAGGCACCATTTAAAATGAATCCAGAAATCGTTAAAATATTCATCGACGTTAGTTGTATTAGATGTTATATCATAATACTTATTAAAATAGTGCTTGAAAGCTAAGAAATTATTGCAATTGAATGATCTTTTTTCTATATACAGTTCTTGTTCTTGTGGTTTGTAGTTTTTTGTAGATAGATTAAAAATTATGCTTTTGTGGTCCAAAATACAAAATTCAACTACATTACAAAAGAGAACATAATTTATATTAAAATTGATCAACATGTAGTCTAGTTGAGTTGAAGAATTACAGTTTTTTCTTGTATCAATTCGTGTTACTTCTTTCACAAGAGAATTTAAATTATAAGAGCTAAAAATGTTATTTAAAGTTTTTGTTTTTTTGGAGTTTATTAAACCATCTACATTAAAATCTCCTGTCATAATTATGTATTTAAAATTAGTAGATGTATAGTTTAAAACACATATAAGTTGCTCAACAAAAATATTGAAGTCAGCAGTTGGAGAGCGATAAATACAAATAATACAAGTATTACTTTGAAAAGACAGCGCTGATATTTCAATCGATTTTTCATAAGACATTGATTCTAATTGTAACTGTCTTTTACAGTGAATTAATATACTATTCTTAACAAATAAACAAGAACCACCATAAATAAATTTTGATCTGCAGTAAAATGATACTAACGTGTAGTTGTCTAAAATAACAAGAAGAGAAGCTTGCATATTATTCATGAAATGCTCTGAAAAACAAATTATGTCCGGTGTTAATGAGTTTTGTGTCATAGCCAATTCAAATAGAGATTTCTTACTGATTAAACCTCCAACATTTGCAGAAAATATAGTTAAAATACAACCTACATTATTATGCTTACTTATTGTTTCGTTTTGATTTCTTCTAAAAAAGAAAGCTTATCAGCACTTGCATATTTGGCATGTGGCTCATTGATAACATTGCAGTTTGTTGTATTTAAAGTACAGTTACCAATAACATTTGCACTGTCATGTACGTCGTTAGTTGAAAGGTTTAGAACACTGTTACTAAAAATACTGACGTCATCTGTGAAGTTAGATGAAGTATTTAAATATTTCTATAAGCAGTTCTTTACTATTAGAAGTTGCTATACGGTGTAAATCAGTCCATTCGTTACCTGCTATTTTTGTATTTATTTGAATTAATATAGTTATTTACTTTATTTTGAAGCAATCCATCAATTAAAGACGCAACTCTGCTTGCTAATTTATATTTATCAGATTTATTTAATTGAGTTGTTCTTTGTAATCTCGTATTTGTTACAATCTTATTAATGTCAATAAGAGCTACGTATTGTTTTAACCGATATTTAGTAACAGTTGAAGATAGATTTGAATTAATTGCATATACAAATTTATTAATAACAGGGCGATTAAAGCAACGCAGAACACTTACAAATATCACATTAGTTTTGTTTAATAGGTGCAGTAAATTGAGTAATTATAATGTATGTTGTATCTACAACAAGCATTATTAATTCCTGCCATAACTACTACAAAATCTGATTTAGTAAATGTTTTTGTTAGTTTCTTTATATCCGCTGTTACATCTTCGAATTTGGCCTGAGGTTTAAAAAAAACCTCAACTTGATGCTCCTTTAGTTTTTCCAAAAAAATGTTAATAGTGTTGCGACCAAGTTCATCAGCTAGTACCAGCACATTTGATTTGACGTTCCAAGGATTAATCCGCTTAGTAACTAAAGGCAATGATAGATGTTTGTTATCAATAGTCTTGGAGTCATTTTCTTCTGTGTCGATGTTTACATTTCTTTTTCCTGTAGTTGTTGATTTGTGACTCAGTGCAGCTTTAGACTTGTTATTTTTATTCGACAAGTTTGAGTCGATTGTAACGTTGTGAATCAAATTTAATGTTTCAGTTTGAGTTAAAACATCTAAATTCCTTTTAGGTATATTTATTTTAAGTTGCGTTGATACAGTTTTTGATTTTTTTGCTTGTGACTGTGTTTCCTTTAGTTTTAACGCATAAATTATTTTATTTTTGTCTTCCAATTCATTTTGAAGTAAAATTATTTTTTTGTTTAAGTAGTTTCAATATTTAATTTATAATTTTCGTTATCTGTACAGTCAGACGAGTTTTCTAGTTCTAATACTAAATTATCATAATCTATTTTTTTGTCATCTATTTCTCTGTTATTTGCATCATTTGCAATAAGAGTTTGATTTAAAATATCAGGATCCAGGATTGCCGATTTAAACTTCTGTCGAGTTATTGGACTCATTATTTAACAGATATTTATTAATAAAATAATAATGTAAGTAGAATAAAGAGACAACAAACAAAGAAATAAGACAAGGGAATACTTCACATAAAAGACATGGACACACGCTTCACACCATAGGGTCTGTTATGGTGAGTAGTAAAAGAAGGTGCGCGCTAGGGCACCTCCCACCACTTTTTTCAAGGTCAAGGCCATTGCCATGGCCACGCCTCCTCAAGCCATCACGCCCCTCCATGGTCAAGGCCATCACGACCTCTCCAAGGTCAAGGCCATTACACCCCTCCATAGTCAAGGCCATGCTTCCTCAAGGTCATCACGCCCCTCCAAGGTCAAGACCATGGCCACGCTTCCTCAAGACCATAACGCCCCTCCAAGGTCAAGGCCATGACCACGATTTTTCAAGGTCATGGCCACACCCTTCCAAGGCCAACTTGGCACACTTCTTCAATACCACTTTTCTAAAGCTACACCTGTCATAGTCACCACTTTTTTTTTAAATCAATTTGATTCTCAGGCTAAAACATTTACTTATATAATGTTACACAACAACATTGATTATTGTATCTTTTGCCGTCGCCATGAATGTATCAACTTTTATTTTACTCTCTACAATTTTAAACAACACATTGTATGTGTCAAAACCAAAAAATACAAACGAATGTTATATTTCAATTAAAAATTCAACATGGAAACAAATGGATATGGACTATATTTACCATCCAAAAACATGCAAAACCTCAATAAATGCCAACAACCATTTAGGATACAACATCATTTATAGGTTAAAAAATAATACAAACATAACAGCAAGTTTTCAAAATACCATTAGTTTTAATAATTCAACATTGTACAATTTTGTTAACATATTATCAATTATTATTCTAACATTGTTTCTTACTTATATATTATATTTTATTACAAATAAAATGTACACTAAATATATTACTTATTAATAAATATTTTTAAAAAGTTACGAGTGCTTCATTCTCAACCACTTTCCATAATAGATCTATATTACTTTGCCAAAGTGATTTATTATTTACACTAAATAATGTCTCTACATTTTGTTCAGCTTCTTCTTTTTCAATTTCTTCTGCTACTTCAAAAAACATATCAATATTTTGTTTCCAAGGGTCACTATCTAATAATTTATGCCCCCAAGCTAATGTTTTCATGGAATCAGGAATTATATATCTTTTATCATCAAAGTTGGTCAATGCTACTTTATTTTTTAATTCAGTGTACATATTGTGTAAATGTGACCGAAAAATAAACATTCTACATAACTTGTTATTACCTTTTAGAATATTTTGGAAATCATGCACCGTTAATTGTTTATCAATAGCACACTTTTTAACCCCTTTTGCTTTTTTTGTTACTGATGTCGGTGTTACCACACAATATGCCTTTGCTCCGGTACCATAGAAACTTTGAATAGGTTCACCAACATATTCATCTTTCATTTTACCCAAAATAGATTTATTTCTTTGTATGTCATGAATATTACCATCCTTGTAATTGGATGTGTCAAAATAATTTAAATTTTGTTTCATATCATCATAAAAATTATCAGTTTTTACATCTAATATTAGTGAATCGGTATCCGTATATAATAATGACACGTTTTCATTATACATTGGTTTTAAATAGTTATAATAAAAATCATACATAACTGTCTTTGATAAATCTAATATAGAAAATCCAACATATATTGGTTTATTATAATACACTTTTACTTTATTCATCTGAATTGCAACTAAATTTTCCGAAAATATTGAACAATTTTTAAAATTTGGTTTGGCTATAAATACTTCTGCTCCGAATTGTTTACCTAACTTACTCCAATGGCTAACAAGTTTTATATCAATTCGATTGTCTAAATTTTCCATTGTTTTCCCAAATACGCTATTGTTCATAAGTTTAAAGAATAATTTCTCAAAATCATTTTTTGATGCATTTCGCATCTTAGTATTTAAATCAATATATCCTTTAAGCCAATGTGATTGTTTGAATTGAATAACACGATGAATTTTTTTCAATTTTAAACCATTATTTAAACATTGCTTTAAGTTTCTGTAATGAATAATGTATTTATTTTTATCATATAAATTTGGAATCAATTTTGCAAATTTACTGTTTGGTGGAATTATGTTTTCTGGACAAAATGGAAAATCATTATGAGTATCATGTAATTCAGATGGATATTCTAAGTCAACTTCCAAAACATAACCTATATCGGATGTATCAGATATATCAAATACATTTAACTGTTCTATTTCTTCAGGTGTTAACCAATTAAAATCTTTTTCGGGTAAATATTCAGACATAGAACCACCATATAAATTAGTTGCATCAAGGTACATTAAAAATGAGATTAGTTTAGTGGGATCATAGTTTGGTAAAAATTTGTTGTTTGCTTCAGCTTGTCTACCAACACATGTACTAACACCACCACGGATACCCTTTTTGAAAAAATGTAACATATCAATGTCAGTTAGTAGTTCTAATTTTACCTTGGTAAATTTTAGCATAGCATCCCAACTTAAACCAGGGGCAGTAAAGTAATGTGCCGGGTCTAGTTTATAATTTTTCAAACAAATTTTACGAAAATTTTCAAAAACGTCTGCTAAAATTAGAACATCTGATTTTAAATATATGTCAGCATAATCACCAATAGTTTGACATTTGAATAAATCCCATACATCACAAGCTCGTTGGTAATCTTCTATCGAAATATTTTCTTCTCTTAATTTATCATAAAATTCTTCAATTGCAGGCAGTTTTCTTTCATTTAATTTTAAACAATTATCAATGTAGGAGTAAGGAAATACACCTTTTTGTCTTATAAAATTAAATTGTTTTGAATCTTTAAAATATTTTTTTACTTCAATACATTCTTGAGGACTTAAATTTTTTGATAATTTTTCTAATGATTGTGGCATAAATTTAAAAGAGTCTAAGAACCTCATTTGAATGTGTACGTTTTCTTTATTAATTACATCAACCAGAACTTGTTTTGTAAAGGATATATATTTTTCTTTTGTTTGTGCAATAACATTAATTTTTTCATTATTTAAAGCCAAATTTCTAATAAACAAATGAGAGTCATAATTTAAATTGTGAAAAAATATAGGTATATGATTTGGATTTTTATATTGTAAATTACAGTTGGAGTGAGCGGCACCTCTGAATTTTCCGGTCAAATGACAATGATCTCTTACTTTTATATCTTTATCAGAAAAGGTTGTATCACAAATATGACAAACTGTTGAATTTTGATATTCATTTTTGTCTTGCATCGTCATTATCATCAACTTTATTGGTTTCAAATGTTTGTGATATATATTTTATAAATCAGTTTCTAATTTCTCAATAAATATTAGTTCGGGGTTGGGACCACGATAAATTTCTAATTTTGATAATAAATCATCATAATTACATTTAATATAGTATGCAAAAGAATATGGTTCATGTTCATATGTTTTAGTACTGAAAGACTTTGTTGGATCAGGAGAGCAAGTTAACATTGGTTTTAAAGCACATTCAAAGTCAGCGTAAACAACAAATGGTACCGATAATTGTTTTTGGAAATTTTCAAATTCTAATATATTTTCTGGCACTGATTTTCCAAATTTATTAATTTTTGTTTCCGTGCAAGGAATTTGTGTATACAAGTAATTGCAATCATTTTCTAAATGTCTTAATAATTTAAAATTAGTTTTAAAGTATTGTAGACATCCATCACAAAAGTGTTTTGCTTGATGATGATTAGAAATTTGAGTTGAAACTAATTTAGATAAGTTTTTAATGTAGCAGTAGTGATTAATACCATCATCATCACTGAATAATAGCAAATTTATGTGAATAGGTTTTTTTAATTTTGTGTAATGCATAGGACCAACAATTTCATATTTCCTGATTCCATCTTTAAAGTAATACTCTAAACCATAAACATTAATTGACACATTATTACTTTTTTCAAATTTTTCGATATCACTTAACTTAATTGGAAAATTTATATCATTAAAATTAAATACCTCACTATAATGTTCATATGATGAAGTTTTACTGGGGTTTCCAGTCGGTTGGCGTACTGCTGCAACAACACTCCATGCAAAACAGCAATCATCTTCATTTTGAATGTTTATAATTGCTTGCTTTCTTTTAATTTCTGTAGGCAGTGGAATGTATGATGAAGCACGGAGAGGATTATACTTGTTGAAGTTGACTTCTAAAAACAGTATTTTTTCTAACGCCCAACCTATAATAATATATTTATTAAGTTAAATAATATATAACTTACAACTTAGCACTTACCTGAATCACGTTCTTGAAATTCAGACATTTTTGTGTCGATAATTTGTCTAAAAGTATCATACAACTCTTCAAATGATGTAGAGATAGTTGCAACTTTGTTAGCAGTATTGAACGATTTTATTTCAAATAATTCTTTTTCACTAATTGTGTACATACCAAATAATTCAAAACTTATTTTAACAGCACAAAATTTATTTACAACTTTGTTTGTTAATTTATTTACTTTATCTTTAATTTCATTCATAAAATCAGTTAAATTTAAATAGTCGCGGTTTGATTTGACTCTATATGTAACAATTCTGCTTTTAAATGCAGTTGTTATTAACTCTACACCATCATCTATAGCCAGACAACAATTCTTCTTATGGTGAAAGCTTTTTAGATGACTGTTGTATGAACGTGACGGAATGATAGTTTTACAATCATTGCAAAACTTATCTGAAAAATATTATAACTTAATAGATTTAAAAATTATTAAAAAAATAAACTTACCTGGATTTGTTTTTTGTTGTTTGCTCGGAGGTGAATCATTGTTTAAACCACAACTCTCTTTATAGTGTCTTTTTAGCGACCTTTCACTTTTGTATAATTTATTACACTTAAAGCAGTTCATGATGTGTATTATGTTTGAAAGATGCACACTGAATGTTTCTATTTTCTTCGGAGAATTTTATTTAAAGGAAGCTGATCTTGGCGTTACCCAACAATAAAACGGGGAGGTGTCAGCACATTGTCAGGAATGATAGGAAATAATGGAAAGGGTTGATGGGAGGTTACTATAAATAAAAAGGAAACTACTTTTTAATTAAACGTTCTTTTAAATCAGATAGTTCTTGATGTCTAACTATTCGATTGTCTATTGAATTTTCGAGAGCATGCAATTCTCGATCAATATCACTAACCGCACGCACTATAGCTGTGTCCATTGCATTGTTTATTAAGGAAGTATTAAAACTTTCACTTGGATTAAATTGTTCAATAGAACCCATACTTAGATCCAAATCGATAGTATTTGGATTTAAATTTGGGGGGGGAATCTCCGACTCACTACACATTAAATTATTTGGAGGAAAGTCACTTCCACACGAGGAATTGTCAATTAATATGACTTCGGGGATAATCTCCGAGTCACTACACGAAGAACTGTCTATAGTAATCGCGAGGAGAGACTCACTACACTTATGTTTATTGTTAGAAAAATCACTACCGCACCAAGAACTAGTCGTGCCGTAGATGTTGTCCCCTTGATATGGAGTTGAACAACGTTTAACTCCATTTTCAAAATTGCTGTAGTTCTCACTATCATCACTATCATCACTATCACACGAAACACACATGAAATTGTCAATTGATGTTGTTGTTGAGGCACGGGAAGAAGAACCGTCATTGGGATTAATGACATTCATAATAATGCTGTCAACACTATATGAACAATCCATTAATCCCTCTTGAAGAATAGATGATGGATTGATTCCTTCTTGATCCATGCACACACTCACTATACTTTGTGGACACGGGGTTAAAACTATATTAGTTAAATTGCTGTTAACAGTTACAGCACTAGAAATATTTAAAATTTCAGGCAAAGGGGGTGGCCCGAAAAAGAATTCATAAAGTTGAGGTTGATTATCAACATTCAACTCGTAGTCGCACCCATCGCGCCTTAACGGAGTTTCTAACAATCCCCGTAAGATGGAGTTAGGTGCTTCTTGAGAATTCATTTTGCAACTATCTTAAAGATTGAAAATACACACGGTTTTATACAAGTAAAATAAGAAATAAAAAAGTATTGGAATGTGGTTTCGCCTTTATACAGATAGGTAGTAAAGCAATAAATAAAAAAAAGTATTGGAATGTGGTTTTAATTGCATGCATTTGCAGACTAGATCACCTTGTAAAACACCACCTTGCCCCCAGCCGCCAACTCACAGCCCCCTGCCCCAACTCACAGTCCATGCCCCTTGCCGCCCCCACCCCCACCGCCCCCGGCCGCCCCCACCCCCCTGCCACCCCCGCCGCCCCCGGACCAGGGGGGGCTCTGCCCCCCCTGGACCCCCCCCAGACTCCTCTGCAATCAGCCCCCCAGACTCCAATGCAAGCCCCCCTGTTTAGTTTTTAATTTTTTTTTTGTATTTTGTCTTTTGTATTTTTTTGTATTTTTATATTTTTTTTTTGTATTTTTTTTATATTTTTTATATTTTTTTTGTATTTTTAATTATACATTTTTATATTTTTTAATATTTTTTTTTGTATTTTTTACTTTTATATTTTTTAATATATATAATAATAAAAGTAAATCTATTTTACATTTTGTGTTTATTTTTTTTTTCTTATTTTACAGCTTTCTTTAAATAAAACTATTTATTTAAACTCCCCACCCCTCACTCTACTCTTTGCAAGAATTCCGTCATTTATAATGGAAAAAAATGTTTAATGCTTTACCTTTAAATATAAAGTCTGAAAAACTTACCGTAAATTTAGAACAAGTGCCAAACATTATTTACAAAATAAATTTTTTTGACGAATTTTTAAATTCCCAATAATTTTTATATTAGCTTTAAGTTTTAACTTTTGAACTATACAGTTTGTTTTATATGTATGGTGTATATTGTATTGTATTCTATATTAATGTTTTGCAATGCACTGATTTGTATTGTATTGTATTGTATTGTATTGTATTGTATTGTTTTGTATTGTATTTCCATATATTATAGATAATTAGATTAAGTTAGTTTTAAAATTTAAATTGTAAAACATCATGTTTATCAATAAATACTACTACTACTATTTTAACATTAATTATAATTTTTTTTTTTTATAAATAAAATAAAACAATTTAAAATAAAATATTAAATTTATTAAAAAGTAATTACAAAATATTTTTGTTTATTAGTTTCATAGTTATTCAAGTAATTGAATTACTAATGATACACTACCAAGCTTTTCTTCTATTATGTTAAAGATTTTTATTTGTTGTTCTAGTTTTCTATTTTCCTGTTTGTTTTCCGCTTCTTTTATTACCAATTCTTTTTTTTTTTTATTGAATAAAAATAATAAACGTAAGCACTGTCCTTCTAATATGTTTATTAATTGTTTTGATCTAATACTCATTTCTTTATTTTTTGATTCTTCTTTTTTTTTTGTTTCACCTTGATTAATTAGTTTTACAAATTCACAACTTGGTGAAAATTTTATATGTTCCCCCATAGCCGTATCGCTTGGTTCCCAACGTGAAATATTGACTCCACAACAAAAGCATTGAACATGGTCCAAATGTTGCAAATAAACAAAACCAGCTTCGGCAAGTGATTTGGGTGTTATAATTCCAACCCAGTTTTTAAATGTTTGCAACCGTTCTTCAAATATTGAAAACTTTCTAAGACATGCACCATCATCCAAAGACATTTTAACCAACACTAAATTTTTGTATTTTTTGAAATCTCTTAAATGCTAAACATGGTGAGGGAAGAGTGGGGAGGGGGTCACAAAAGTGTATTTTAAATAAAAGTCGTTTATATTATTATATTGTTTTATTACAATTTTTTAATTATTATTAGTTGCATTTATGACACAAATATAATGGTGGTGGTGTTTCAAGATTACTATCGTAATGTATATAACAGGGTAGATGATGTCTGCATTTTTGTAAATAAAATAAAAGACAATTTAAAATAAAATATTAAATTTATTAAAAGATCTTACAAAATACTTTTATTCAATAGTTTTATAGTTATTTAAGTAATTCATTTAATTTTTTTTGTTTATAATATAATACTAATACATTCATATAATGTGGTTTCATTATTTTTTCCACATGTTTATAGTCTTCCTCTTCTTCTTCTTCTGTTTGTTTATATTCTTGGTTAAATTGTTGTTCAAACAATACTAATAAATTATAATAATGTTCTCCTATTGTTTCTCTCAATGGTTTTAATTCAAAACTTATTTTTTTATTGATTGATTCTTGCTTTTTTGGGTCTTTTTTTTTCTTCTTTCATAAACAAATTGTAAATCTCGCTTGGTGACAATCTTTTATGTTTTCCCATAGTTGTATCGGTTGTTTGCCAATCTCCTATATCAATACCACAACGAAAGCAATTTTAACAAACACTGAGCTTGTGTGCGTTTAAAATCTCTTAAATAATAAACATAAAAGAGGTGGGGGTTTATTGTACATTATCCTTCGAAATCCAAGAGTTATGTGACGAGTCAAACCCTAACCATTTAACAAATACTTTATTTCCTTTTCTTCTAATTACTTTTTCAACTAAATAAATATCTGGATATTTTACTTTCTGAAGTTCGTATTCATAAAAACCACCCTTAATCTCTTGTTTATTTTGATCCGTTAATAAGTATGTTGATGGATACGTTGCTTGAATTTTATTTATAGTAAATATTTCATTTGACCAGTTTGGAGTATATCCTTTAGCAAATTCACTTCTATATTTACTAATACGTACGCTGTCACCAACGCGAAATTTCTTAGCCTTAGAGTCAACCAATTTTAAATGATTGTATGAATTTTGTAAGATAGCTTTTTCTGTTTTATTGTCAACATTAATGGGTTTCATGCCAATAGTGCTATGTTTGGTATTATTGTATTTGTTAACAATTTCTGGTAAAATATCTAACCATTTATAATTTCCTTGTAAACTAAACTGTTTCCACATGTTGTTCTTTAGAGTGCGATTAACTCTTTCTACAACGGACGCCTTTTGAATTGAATATGTGCTATAGTGATTTATGTTGTATTTTTTCATTAACGTTTGAAAGTCTTTATTGTAAAATTCCGTACCCATATCTGTTTGAACATTTTTTACAACATTTTTTTTAATTAGAAATATCTTTTCCATGGCAGATGAAACATCTTTTCCAGTCTTTCTTTTTACTGGAAATGCCCAAACAAATTTTGAAAATACATTAATAACTACTAAAATATATCTAAATCCTTTATTGAATTTAGCATAGGGTATCATTTCCACTAAATCTGCTTGAATTAAATCTTTAAGACCCTTTACTATAACATGTCTTCGCTTGAAATTTTTACGAGCTGGTTTGTGAATTTCTTCAACAATTTCTTGTTTAACATTTGTTATCTTATTCTTAACCATTTTCTTCAACAACTGGACTATATTCTTCTTCCACAGGACATTTAAGTACTAACTCAGCATATAACGTTACCATATTTCCACCAACATATTGTTCTGGAAATTCTATAGTATCCCCCCTTTTTAAAGGTAAATTACGTAAAGCATTCTCATAGAATGGTGAACCGTTTATTCTTATTTGAGAATTATTACTAATGAAAGCCGATACAATTGTAGCCGATTTGTGTGGAAAAATGTAATTTGATAAAGTATTATATAAAAGATATCTATTGTTGAGCGTTGTATCACTAAAAAAATTTAGTGTAATTGTATAACTGTATTTTTTTGGTGATGTTGATTGAAGTATTATGTCGATATCGTTATGTTTCGAATATAGTGTTCTTCCAAATTTATCAATGGTCATGTTTATTTCTTAAAACTCAATCAGTTAATGAGAGTTTACATCTATGTTACCGTTATTTAATAATTTTCGCTTCTCGCAACTCTTCAATTATTAAAGTAATTTCATTATTATGTCCAGTATGCCCAGCAGCTTGGGAAGAAATTAGAAGGCGCAGACGATTAACTAATTCATTAGGATTGTCCCAATATATAAATTCTAATGGCTTATTGTCGTATTCAAGTAGTGCTTTACCTGTACGAAATGATTGAGGTGTGAGTCTAACCGGAATTGCTTTTCGCCTATCAAGCAAAGGTGCAATTATGTTATTATATTTTGGTAGTTTAGTTCCTATTAATTTACCGGTTGGTATATAACCATGTTTTGCTGCATTTGTTTTATTAACAATTTCCATATAATTAGTTACATCCACACTCCTAAATCCTGTTGGTACCTTCTTGAATAATAACTCATACAAACCCGGTGTACCTGTATATATGCGTTCAAAAGTTTGCCCATTTATAACTGTTTTAATAACTACATCATCACCTCTGAAGGTAACAACTCCATTACCAATAGCATAATTATGTTTGTCTCCATCTTCAGTTGGTACCACTCTTATTCCATATGTGTGATCCATAGCCCTCGTTGTATCAGATATCATGTCGTAAATGTAGGCTTTAGGTAATGTGGAAAATTGTTTTACATATTCATCCAAATCACTCATCTTTTTAGTTTGGACTTCAACATTTGCATATTCATCATCATCATCATCATCATCATCATCATCATTATCAGCAACATATAGGTCTTCGACTATTGGCTGTGTATTGGATGTAGAAGGGGTGTGCTCGTAAACTTGTGGAAGAATACTTGTATCAATGGTAGTATTAGTTGGTGTTACAAATTCTTCCATTTTAATAGGGGATGACCTTCTACCATACTTTTTCTTTTTTGGTGTTTCATTTTTAATTTCTTCAGTTTCCTCAATTTTTTCAAATTTTGGTTCCAATTTAACTTTGAGATTTGCAATAAGGTCTTCTATTGGTTTGGTTATTGGTTGATAGGCCGATCGCATATGTGACTGCGACTGTGCATAATCAGATTTCAAATCTTGAAACTTTTTTTTTACAATACGTCGAGTTTTTAATAACTGCTTGACTAATTGCTTGTCCATGATGTTTATTAAACTACATGTAGATGCAAACTGTTGGAACTCAAACATACAATATATTTATATATTGTTTATAAATAAATAAATGAATCAAATCCTTTTCTATAGCGTCCAGATTTTATTTCACTTTCTTTATCAATAACTAAAAATCCATATTTCTCTTTCCAACAATAGGAACAAATATCTCTAAATTGTTGGTATGACATATCTACACCTACATGATCATCGTAAATGTGTTTTAAATTGGTATTATCTTGCTCAAATATAATCAATATATTAGCATTATCTCTTATAAGTTGTTTTGGTATTTTAGTGTATGTTTGACAAATATAAAAGCAATCTATGTTATTGTGTCGACCAAAACTAAAATAATCCCTCATTATGCTTTGATTGCAACATACAACATCATCAAATATAAAAACTGAATTTTCTTTGGTTTCTTGTGGTGATGAAATCTGATCACTGTTATCATATTCAAAATAACCCATACCCTTTATAGGTTCAATAACTTTTTTTAAATATTGATATTTTGATTGATGTAATGTTTTTGAGTAAATATAAACATTTTGAAATCTTAAACCGTTTGGATGTAAAAGTAAACTAATTATAATATTTGTTTTTCCACACCCAGAACAACCAATAATCAATCCTCTTTTACAACCACCACTAAGCAACTCACTATGTCGTTGAAACGTATTCTCAGAACAATCTACATCTTGATTGTTAATTGGTAAAGATTGAGTTTGTTTTACAACTCTCATTATGCTTCTAAATCTGTAGTTAAACTGATCAATTTGTCAATACTTCATAGAATATATAAGTACACCTACATTCTGTATTGTTATTTAGTATATTATGTTAACTCGTAAAAGAAAGACTAAACGTACCAAAAAAATTAACGGACGTGGATTTGTCAACAAATTAATTAATAAAACTACACGGGAATTTCATATTCCGGGATACAATTTTTGTGGTCCAGGAACAAAATTAGAAAAAAGACTCAAAAGAGGTGATAAAGGCATAAACCCATTAGACGAACATTGCAAACAACACGATATTGCATATTCAAAATATTCTGATATTTCTAAGCGGCACGAAGCGGATAGATTGCTAAGCAGACAGGCAGTGTTAAGATTAAAAGCATCTGACGCTGGTATTGGTGAAAAGTTTGCCGCGCTAGGTGTGTCTGGTATTATGAAATTAAAAACCAAATTAGGTATGAGTCTAAGACGTCGAAAAACTTCAAAACGAAAAATTTCAAAATCAAAGTCTAATGTAATGTTAGCAAAAATTAAAGGCATAACAACCAAATTAGGTATGAGTCTAAGACGTCGAAAAGCTTTAAAAAAAAGAAGAACTCTAAAATCCAAGTCTAATGTATATATGGCAAAAATTAAATTAGGTAAAGGCGGTAAACGTAAAACAAAATATATAAGAAAAAAAAAAATGCCTTCGAGGATTATTAAAATACCACACAGTGGTGGCTTTTTAGGAGCTATAATTTCTGGCGCTATTGGAATTGCAAATGCTATGATGAAAAAAAGAGCATTAAAAAGACAACTAGAAGAACAACAACGACATAACAAAGTAGAAGAAGATGTATTAAAATCCAAAGTAAATAGTAAAGAGGGTTATAAAATTGGTGATGGTTTATATGTGAAACCATACAAAAGTGGTCACGGTCTTTACATTTATCCCTACAAAAAAAACTAATAGGAAAGCTACCACAAAGAGCATTAACCAATATTGACTTGTATAAATATGCAAAAAACATTCCACATTTTAGAGGTGTATACATGCTAGATGAATTACCAACTAAAATGAATGCAAAAGAATGTGGTATTGTAAATTTAGAAAAAAAATCAAAAATTGGTTCTCATTGGGTAGCTTATATTAGAAATAATAATAATATTAAATATTTTGACAGTTTTGGTAATTTAAAACCACCTCTAGAATTATTAAGATATTTTTATAGAGATGGTAAAAAGAATATTTTATATAATCACGATGCTTTTCAAAAGTATAACACCTATAATTGTGGACATTTATGTTTAAATTTTTTATATAAAAATACATTATAAAAAATTCATCATTTGTATGTTTGATGTCAAACGAGTATGTCTTATAATATTACTTTTACTGGCAAAAATTCAATCCTGGAGGCAGATTTCAATCCTCCATTATATCTAAAAGAAGATGAAAATTTTGTATTGGGCTTAACAAATTTTGAATCATTTTATTCAATTGCAAACGTAGATGAAAGCAATAACAAATTTTACTATGGTGGCAATAAAGAAATTACAATTCCTGTAGGATCTTATGAAATTACTGACTTAAACAACTATTTACAAAAACAACTTCAAAAGCATAACGAAGATATCAAAATTAGAGGAAATAATAATACATTAAAAGTGCATATAAAGTGTACAGCATCTATTGATTTTACTAAGGATAATACAATTGGAACATTATTGGGTTTTAATAAAAAATTATTACCAAAAGATATTTCGACTGAATCAGACTTTTCAACAGATATTTTAAAAATAAATTCTTTATGTGTGGATTGTAGTATTACAACCAGTTCTTATAGAAACGGAAGATTGGGTCATACATTGTTCCAGTTTTTTCCCACGGTACCACCGGGTTATAAAATTGTACAGTCCCCTGAGACGGTTATATATTTACCAATTAATACATCAACTATTACTAACATAACACTTAAAATAGTGGACCAAGATGGAAATATAGTCAATTTCAGAGGAGAGACCATCACAGTAGGACTTCATTTAAAGAAAGTGTCTTGAATATGGTAGTGCAATATCATAGTATGCGTAATTATGGTTACAAAAATTTACCTTATAACTTGAAGACAACAACTAATTCTATCATTAGACAATCTGCACGCAACAGATTAACATCAGAAAACATTATATTTTTAAAATCTTTAGGATTTAAACTATATTAAATAATGAGCATACTTAATGTTAAAGAAAATGTCTTTATTGACAACTCAATCGCAAATTCTCAATTTCACACACATCAACCATATGCATCAACAAGTTTCAACAACAACGATGAAATCAGAATTCCGATTCAACAACAAGATATGTACACATTGCCGAGTGAAAGCTTTATTTACATAGAAGGGAAATTGCAAGGAACTGCTGATAGTAAAAAACCGAAGAAAACAAAGTTTATTAACAACGGTATTGCTTATCTATTTAGTGAACTTCGCTATGAATTAAATGGTGTTGTAATTGACTCTACTAGAAATGTTGGTTTAACATCAACATTGAAAGGTTACTTGTCCTTCAATTCTAATCAAAAATTACAAAATGCTGGATGGTTTTCAAAAACTGCTACAGAGCAAGATGATATGGTAGATGCGGATGGAAATTTCAATGTTTGCATACCACTTAAAATGTTATTAGGATTTGCTGAGGATTATAAGAAAATTATAATAAACACAAAACAAGAACTAGTTTTAATACGTAGTAATACTGATCTTGATGCACTCATATCCACCGAAGATGAAACTGTTAAAGTGACAATTAATAAAATCAATTGGAAAGTTCCTCACATTTCTGTAGGATTAGCTGAACAACTTAGATTGACAAAATTATTGGGAAAAAATGAGGATTTATCTATAGCTTTCAGATCTTGGGAATTACATGAATATCCTTCGTTGCCAGAAACAACAAGACATACATGGGCTGTGAAAACAGCTACTCAATTAGAAACACCGAGATATATAATTTTCGGGTTACAGACAGATCGTAAAAACAAAAATAAAATGGATATGAGTCAATTTGATCATAATGAACTTACAAATCTTCGAGTTTATTTAAATTCTGAAAGATATCCTTATGATAATTTAAATTTAAATTTTAAAACAAATCAAATTGCGCAATTATATGAAATGTATGCAAATTTTCAACAATCTTATTATCACAAAGAAATTGAACCTCTTTTTAATCGCAAAGAATTTAAGGAAACAACACCAATAGTACTAATTGATTGTAGTAATCAAAACGAAACATTGCAATCAAATGCTGTTGAAATTAGAATTGAATTTGACACAAGTGAATCTACAAAAGCTAACACTTCTGCTGTATGCCTCATTCTTCACGATAAGATGATCAGTTACAATCCATTTACCAAGGCGGTCAGACAGTTGTAAATGGAAAAGGAATTTAATAAAAGATTAATTATTCATAAAACAAAATTAAAAAGGTTAAAAAAACAAATTTATTTGTACTCTCTTAAAAATAAACTTTTTAAAGAGTTTTCTAAATTGAAAATAAAATGTTAATTATTGATGTCCAAGGATTTAAAATTGGTTCTAAAGAGTTTTCACCAAAAGAATTGGCAATTTTTGATGGCACTCGAATAGCCCACTACGTATTTAAACCCCCCTTTCCATTCCACTTATTGGAAGCAGAATTTAAAAAGCAAGCTATATGGTTAATCAATAATCACCACTGCATTGAATGGAATCAAGGATTTACACCACAACACCAACTTAAAAATATACTACAAGACATCAAGGGGGATACAATTTATGTTAAAGGAAGAGAAAAAGTTATTTTTTTACAAAAATTTACAAAGATCCCTATACAAGAATTTGATGAACATCCAGCTTTAACTCTAACTGAATCAAAATGCTTATATCACTCAAAACATGTCTCTATGTGTGCATTATCAAATGTTTATCAATTGTATAATGATTTTGTAATGAATTAATAAAAACATTTTTTAAATATATATTTTTTATTTTATTAAAACATCAATACATATATTACAGGTAAAGTTTAATATCAGCAGCAAATCTAAATAATACATCTACTTCTTGAAATCTATTGTACAGACAATTCAATGAAATAAATTCATTTAAAAAATCGGTACAATTATTTATCCCATATTCATATTTTTTCATTAAAGTATTCATATCTTGTTCAAAAAATGGGTGTATAATCTTATTATTAAACCAACCAACATCCTTGGATAAGTTTTCAAGTTTTTTATGTATTTTTTGAATTGTTGCGTTTACTTCTATCATATTGGGTTGATTGAAAATATTATCTGGAAGAAACTTTTTTATTTCTTTTAAATATTTGAATAAAACACTGGACTTTTCAAATTTTTCACAAAATTGCTTCAATGGAATATGATGTTGTAAAACTTTTTCACATAATTCTACCCCATATGTATACATTTTGTCAATTTTTCTTAAATCCATTTCCAAAACCTCATTTTCTATACTTCTTCGCATTCGATAACAATCTTCAGAAAGTTTTTTTAATATGTGCATTACTCTGGTGATTGATGAACATAAATCCACTGGTGTTAATTCATTTTTTTGACGAATGTTACATTTTATGTGTGTTGGTAAAAACTCTTCTATATCATAAATAAAATCATATAAAATATCAACTTTCAGTAATTGCTCACAAAATTCTTCTAATGAAATTATACCAAGATGATAATCGTAACAAATTTTCATCCCCAAACCATACTTTGTTTCTCTTATATGATAGACTTCATTACTTTCGAAACAATCTAATCGATTTTGGGCACGACAAGCATCCATACAAAAAATGTAAAACCGACCATGTAATGTTTCTATTGCACTTTTTAAATCTGTTGGTACTGATAAGTTCATCTCGGCGTATGCAGCCCACATGATTAAAACTAGAGAAGTTTAGTAAATATTTCTCATTTATATCTACACTTTTCCACTACCACCATATCTACATCCCCACTACCACTAAATCGTTCAAGGTAAATTCTTTGCCTATGTCCTTCATCCAAAACAGATGATATGGTCTTATTGATTTTTTCAATACGTTGTGCAAATCTACTTCTATCTAGAGCTTTAAGCATCCAAACTCCTTTTCTAGCTTGTTGATGTGCAAAGTTCCAAAGATACATATATTTTATTTTGTTTTCGTCTACAAAGTGTACACGTTTCATTTTATAATAAGGTTTATAAATAAAAAAAACTTAATTTTATAAACTCTTAAATATATTCATCTAATATATCTTTTTCAAAGTCATCTAATATTATTACAATATGGATTTTATAACACTCATCATACAGCTTTAATCGTAATATTTTTAAATTATGATTATACACAATAAGATCAGGATCCAGTTCCAAGTCGCCCAATTCTTCATCTGTGAATTCCACAATAACTTCTTCGTAGGTTTGTAAATCCACATTCATCATATCAAGCAAAATGTATGCTTTTTGTTGAAAATATTCCGTTGCAATATGGGGAAGCATTGGAATTTGCACACCATTGTTTATAATAAGGACCTCTACAGGTGGTAAATATACAACTGGTTCGGAAGACATTGGTGTAGTGATGCTCAACGTTGAACTGAATGGTATAAAATTTAATACTTATAGGAGTTTGTGTGGTGGGAGTGCGCTTAACGTGCCCATAGAGTGGCCTTGAGGAGGCGTGGCATTGGGCGCGGTGAGTTGCCCTTATGGTTGTGACCTTTTGAAAAAAGTGCACCGTGTTGACCTTGAGGCGTTGCCTTGACCTTGAAAAAAGTGCACTAAGTTGACCTTGGGACGTTGCCTTGACCTTGAAAAAAGTGCACCAAGTTGACCTTGAGGCATGGCCTTGACCTTGAAAAAAGTGCACCAAGTTGACCTTGAGGCGTGGCCTTGACCTTGAAAAAAGTGCACCAAGTTGACCTTGAGGCGTGGCCTTGACCTTGAAAAAAGTGCACCAAGTTGACCTTGAGGCGTGGCCTTGACCTTGAAAAAAGTGGTGGGAGGTGCCCTAGCGCGCACCTTCTTTTACTACTATGGTGACTATAAATTTTTACAAACAAAGAAAGACCACGGAATGGAATGTTTTTAGGAATTAAAAATAAAAATAAAAGTAGGTATTTAGTTAAAAATAATCCCCAGAACTGAGAATCGAACCAGAGTTCACCAGTTCAAAGAATAGGACCTTCACTCTGCGCTATGGAGACTATACTAATACGAAACAATTTACATATAAAACTACAATTATTCTATTTCATTACTGAAAATTGTTCATATAAACATGTAAACAAACTTTTAGGTTAAGATTAATTTTAAAATAGTTTTAAGTATAATTAAAATAAATAACAATAAAAAACTACCTCCAGATAGTTAATCCGTAATGTATCAAATTATAGATTTAGCCAAAACACATCACACACTTTGATTTTAATTATAACACCACAATAAATTAGATTAATTTTTTTTTATGCACAGGCGGATGAGTCGGACAAATATGATTGGTAGTAACAATGTAGAAAAAGCCGTTGAGAAAAGCAAAAGCCAATCGGAAGCGGACCGGTCTCTAAGGAACGGGAACTGCTCTAAAAATAGCAGCCTGCTGACGCGTTCCTGTACTTTCCCGCTCTTTAAAGAGCAGTCCGCTTCCTATTGGCTTTGTTTTTCCGAACGGCTTTTTATTCACTCACAAGCTCCTTTTACCGCACCGTCCATTGTTGGATTGCTTGCTAGAGACAAACTTTACATACGAGAAGCGGGTCGAACTAATTATGCATTGCTTATAATTTTTTTATTTGAAACCATCCCGACAGCTATTTTGATTTTCAGTATACTAACAAAAACAGCAAGTTTGGCGTCATTTCTATTTCTACATATAATTTGATAATCAATTTATTTTTTCACCATACATTTAAAAAAAACTAAAGTATAAAAATATTACCAAATATAGAAATAAATACGTTTATAGGTACTTTTGAATGCGTTTTAATATTATTTGCAAATATAATTTGACCAAAATTTCTTTATAAAACATAATTTAATCCTTTCTGAATGTGCAGGTAAAAAAAGAAATTGATTATCAAATAATATGTAGAAATATGAATGACGCTAAAATTGCTGTTTTCGTTATAATGCTACAAATCATAGAGCGGTCGCAATGGTTTTAATAGCTCTTGGTTTTTTATTAATAAATAATAATAAATTTAAACTTATTCTTTATTAAATTGTTTCTTAAACTTTTTATTAAATGAGGTATATCAAAACATTCACAAACTTTTTTGTTGTCAATTTCTATGAAAAGATTTTCTTTTGTAACGCTTAATAATTCTATTGTTAGTACCTTGATTGCAAATAATTAATTTGAAACAAAAGTATAAGTTTTTGCAAATCTCGAATTACGTCTACTACAATCTGCTTTAATGCAATTTATTTTACAGAGTTATCTGATATATAGTAACACAACGGCGTTTTCCATTTATATTGAATACTACGAATATAAAAAAATAATGTTGTATTAGCAATTTTTTTTTGTTTTCTAACAGTTCTTAAGTCTTGATATCCTTCAACTATATCATCAGATCTGTTGTATTCTAATTGAGGTTTAAACACAATCTCGTCAAATAAGACACAATTAATTTTTTCTCTATCTGACATTGATCGAGCTTTTATGGCAAGTTTGCTCATTAAAATAGTTTGACTTTTAAATTTTATCAAATTATTAACAACAGTACTTGAAATGATGATTTCTTTTTTTTTTCTGAGTTTATATAATTGGAAGTATTGTAACGTTTCCACAAATCTGATCATTTTGCAGTTAAACATTTACACTTTTTTCTTACATCTGTAATTGTTTGCAAAGATGCTATATTAATAACTCGTTTGCTTACTTTACTACTGTGTGAAGAATTACTATAAAAGTTTTTAAAGTTGGATATGGGCCGGACGTATCTTAGGTTTTTGAAATTAACTGTCAAACCAGAATTTGATGTACTAAAAACATACTTCTTAAATATCTTAAAAATGACGTTATACAATTATATTGATATAATTATTTAATTTTTTTGAACAATAGCCATGGAAATATTTGTAAAACATGCAAAGATCAGCAACATTACGCAAATGTTGCAAATCATCTAGGTCATTAGTTAGATTTGGATCGGTAATCAGTTGAATAAAGTTTTATAATTTTTTTATGTTTTAAGCTTATTATTTGTCAAATTTGTTAATAAATTATTTCTAAATGTCTTACATCAAATAAAAAATCTAATAAAAAATACCGTTTATTTTTTAAAGTAAATAAAAATAAAAAATAAATTGCAAAAGCACTATTAAATAAAATTAAAATAAATCTTCTAAATTTTAAAGTTTCTGTATTTTAATGTCCCTATTTAGTAAATATTACAAGTGTCATTTCCCAATAACATTAACTTTTTTAATGTATTTAAAAAAATGATTTTTTTTAATAAACGGTCTTATTTTGTTTTTAAATTTGTTTTTTATTATGTAATTTTTTTTTTAAATATAATTATTATTTATTGTGTACATGTTTCTACATGGTGTGAAATTAATTAATTTGATACAGCGTGCTTTATAACGTTACTAAAAAATGAAGTTATTCTTAAGGTAATATTTGAACATTTTTATAAACATTTTTTCCAAAATTATTAAACTTTAAATAAATATAATATTTCAACTTTTTAATTACTTCAGTGTTATTTATTAAATGCATGAAAGATTTATTACGCAACTATTTAAAATATTCATTTATTTTTGGTTCTTAAATAAAATCAAATCAAAAACTAGCAACAAATGACTAAATAGTTTTAAATTAGTTGCTCTAAGAAATGGTTTTATTCCACCAAACTTAATACTAAATATTTGTCTTTTTTAAATTTTATGAAATTTAAAAGAAATATTTAAAAAATTAATATTTATCTGAAAGAACGTACATAATACAAATCCAGTTTTATTATATTAATTCTTTTATCAGGAAACTATATTCTAATAGAACTAAAACTAAAATAATTTTTCAATTGGTAACTTGAATTATTAAGAAGGGGTGTTTGTTTAATTCAAAACACAGTTTAGGAATGCAAAAAAATCTGAGGTAAATTGTCACTTATAATCAAAATTTATATTAAGTCTAACATTATATCTTAAATATATATTTTATAAATAATATATACATTTAATATTACTAGTTTTTTATTGTTTAACTTATTATTAAAATATTATTATTATTTATATTGGTATTTTTAAAATATTCATGAAATAAATAATAAACGATACACATAGAACAAAAAATACCTTTATTTGCATACTCCAAGAGAACAGCATTTTTTGATTACAATTTTTTTTTACGATTAATTAAAATATTCTCTGCAGCAAAATGCTTTTCACATATTTTATAATTGGAGATTCAACATTCATAATTGTTATATTAATATTTCCACATTTTTTTGCCAAAGTTTTGTTTTTTCTATATTTTTTATAGGGAATTTAAATAAAGCAATGTTCTTATTCCGTTTGTGGCTATTGCAATAAACGTAAGAACAATGATTTGTTTGAATTGTAGCAATTGTTTACAAGAATTTATATTATGACTAAATGTCAGAGCAGATAATTCACTAAAATGTGCAGTTATTTTGTATAAACAATAAACAGCATGGCATGGCCCTGTAACTAGCCGAGAAGCTGAAAACTGAGGAGCCGAGGAGACGTTTGGATTTGGCAATGCTTCGTGTCGATGTTACTCCTACCGGAACTCTGATGCAAATGAGAATCTCGGGAAAAATAAATAATTTGCCACCTAGATTTGAGGAACAAACAAGATTTGTTAACATGACAGTTCATATTGTTAACTTGCAAAATTTGTTAAAATGACACCTCATATTGTTATTAATTTGATATAAAGACAATTTCTAGTTTTGTGGAAAAAAAAAGAGTGAATTTGAAAGTTTATTTCATTTGTCTATCTTACATCTTAAAACTGTCAGTGAATACTTGTTAGAATTCCTAGCAAGCGTTGTACTACAAGTAAATAATTGTTTAGATGGAAAAATGTCTTGTATTTTATTTGAACAATGTCCATTAAAATATTTATAAAAAATGCAAAGATCTGCAACATTACTCCTTGTAAAGTATCTAAGTCATTAGTCAATTTTGAATTGGCAATGATCCAAATAGCTCTGAATAGAGTTTAAAAGAGGTAGTGTAGTTGCAATGCTCTTCCCTATACATGGGAGCAATATTCAATACAAGAACAAATAGCTTAAATCATTCTACTACAAAAAATACTCTAACATAGATATAGATCTTAAAACAATATAACATAAAACGAAACAATGGCAAAGATAATAAAGAAGCAGTAATTAAAACAATGAGAAACAAAACAACAAAGTATTATATTTTGATAAACATAAAAGATCGATAAGCAGGCATATATGCCTATCTTATATACGCATGTCTCAAAACATAAGCACAAAACTAATAAATCCAATGTTATAAATAAACTATATTAAATAAAAATATTCCGACATTTTAATCAACGTTGTAGATCTAGCTGAATATTCTAGAAGCTACAATAGTTTTAAAATTTTGGCTGCTAACATTGATGTCAAAAGATTTGAGAGTTATGGCGGTTTACAAAATGCTTTATTTCCAATAGATTTTTGAAGCCTTTCACCTTTCAACATCTTAGACCCATCTTCAGAAATGATAACGGTTTTTCAACCTACTACCAGAACGTCGGAACTCAAGAAACTCTTGCTAACCGTAGCCGTGTCATATTATTATGTGATTAGTCGTACTGAAACCTTTTTCTTGACTTCGGCGTAGACGAACTATGGTTAATCAGCCTCGACTTAACATAGTTAAACAACGCTTAGAAAGAAACATTAATAAAGCATATTACGAATTTATCAGAAATACTGAATCAAATATTTCTAAAGATCCAAATCAACTTTGGTCTTTTATCCAGACAAAAGAAAACCACAGTTGCATTCCAGGCGTAATGAAATATGGAGATGCAATTTTGCAATCAGGTCTAGACATAGTCAATCATTTTGCAAAACATTTTAATCATAATCAAAACAACAATCAAACTATCCCTCCACGAGAACATATCAAAGACATTTAATCAAATAAAAAATATGAAATCGAGGCATACTATGGGTACTGACAACATACCCAAATGATTAGTAAAAGATACTTCTGTAGTTCTTGTTAAACCGCTCACATACATATTTAATCTTATATTAAAAACTGGAACATTTTCAAACTGATGGAATTATGTTAAAGTAACCCCGGTTTTTAAAAATGGAGATAGATCAAACTTTGAAAACTACAGGCCTATTTCGCTTTTATGCAACTTTTCAAAATTATTTAAATGTCTTATCTCCAAACAAGTTTATAGCAAAATACATTTGCAGCTCTCTCCGCAACAACATGGGTTTATTAAAAAAAAGGCTTTCGATCGTATGCCTCATGATATACTCAACGCCTGAAAATATACGATTTAAATGATAATATTATCAGCGTTATAAAATCATACTTGACAGGTTGAATTCAACGCGTTGAGTACGAAAGACAGGCATCTTACGAGTATATTGTCACCTGCGGTGTGCCGCAAGGTTCCAACTTAGGTCCTCTTTTATTCTTACTTTTTATAAATTTTGTCTGTGATAGCCTAAACTGTAATTTTATTATATATGCCGATGATATAAAACTGTACAAACCTATTGTAACTTTAAACGATTGTGATATTTTACAACAAAATTTATGTAAGTTGTGTGTCTGGTGTAATGAAAACGGTCTTGACTTAAATGTTGATAAGTGTTGTGTGTTGTCATTTACTCGTAATGTGAACACTATAAATTATAACTATAAACTTTTTGACTGTGATATAAAGCGTGTTAGTGAATTTAAAGATCTTGGCTTAACTTTTGACAATAAACTTACTTTTAACTGCCACATATAACTTTTTGTCACAGCCTACTCTTGTTTTATCAGGTGTTTCTCAAGGATCTAAATTTGGATTAATTTTGTTTTTGTTATTTATATTTATATTTATATGATTTTCCACAGTATATTAATTTATAGTCATTTCTTTTACTTGTGGATGATTTAAAAATGTACAGAAGATTATCATTTCTTAATGACTGCCATTTTTGTAAATAGACTTAGATTCTATAAATACTCGGTGCTTAATTAATAAATGGTTTTTCAAAGCTAATAATTGTTTAGAGAAAGTTTGTATAGAACTTTGTGTAAAATTTCTTATAACTGCCTAATTATCACTAAAGTATTGGTAGTCACACAAATAAAAAATTAAAAGTCTTTTTTATCATAAACTTACATTTGGTGAACATATTTATATTATGTGCAGTTATGCCATAAAAATATTGGGTTTGTACACTGGATGACCGCGGATTTATTACCCAGTACACTAATATTGTGTTTTGGTGCGTTTGCATTTAGAATAAGTTCCGTCAGCTTGCAGCACTGTTTATGAAATTTATAATTTCAGTATTGAACAAATTTAAAACATTTTTTTTGTTTGTTTGTATCGAAATAGCAAGTTCAACTTTTGTTAAAATGAATAAACTATTAACATGTAAAAGCTTGGCTTTGGCATTACAAATTTGTTTAGTGCGTTGTTACGTATTTTTCAATATTACTGTACGGTATGAAATTGTGGACTCTGAAAAAGAACAACATAAAAAAATTAAAGTTTTTTGAAATATGGGTTTACCGCCGTATGCTAAAAATTTTCTATTATATCACGTAACTAATTAGGACGTCATGCAAGGAATTGAAAAAAAATACTCACAACAATAAAGAAACGTAAACTAGAATATTTGGGACACATTATTTAAAGGCTAAAATATATATTCCATCAACTTATAATTCAGCGAAAAATACAAGAAAAGAGGTTGCACTGTCGCCTAAGAACATCATGAATCATGTAGTTTGACTTGTTGGAAATAGTTCCATCTGTAAATATTGGTTTTTTAAAAATTTTAAAACTGAGGTTATTATTTTCTTTGGTTAATGTAATTACGCATTACTTTTTGTTAGTCAAGTTTTTTTACAGTATGAATTTAAAAATAATTTGTATATAAAATAAATGCATTAGAAAAAATAGTACATTCTAATTTTGTGGAGGTACAATAACATTAAATTTTCTCTCTGTTTTTGCATATTTTTAATAATTTATGTATATTAAACAAGTATAAATACTATACTTTAAATGCTATTATACTACATAGTTCATACATAAAAATTGATTAGGCTTGTAATAAATACAAGTTATGCTTATTTTTGCTTTTGCCAAGTGAAGTAAGCTAAGATTAGCAAAAATACTCACTTTACTTGGTTATTAAAAGGAACAGTTTACTAAGCAATTATTTTTACTTACTTAACAGTTAAACAGTGAAAATAAACATAATTGTTTATAAAAGTATTTTTTAATTAAAATATTTTTTTTTTAAATTAATTAATTAAATTAATTTAATTGTTGTTGTTGCTTACAGTTTTATACATGTTTAAACAATTTTAAAATATCACTTTTAAATTTTAAGCATAACCAACAAAAAATGTAAATATTCCTTCACTAGTAGTGATTGCTATTGGGCACCAGGTGAACGGAAGAGTTAAAATTTTTACCTTAGATTACATGCTATTTTACTAATGGTCTATTAAGTAAGATAAAGTAAAGTAAGATAAGAACAACTGAGAAAAGTGGAAAAAGGAAAGCACCTGTTATAAAAAAAATTATTAGTTTTAATTGGTTTTAAATTTCTCTAAAATGCGTCAAAAAATAAGAATAAATTTAGAACAAATATTTTTAAAATATTATTATTTATTCATATAACTTTTACCTTTATTTTGGTTTGCTTTGAGCTTATATAGAGTATTAAGTAGTTTTTATAAGTAAAAGTGTCAATAATTATAATAATACTATTAATGTTGGTTGTTAAAAGGTATTAATCAAAACTAAAAAATGAAAACATTTTTTGGTTAAGTTTTTTTAAAAATACATATAACCTAAAACTTTGTACACCCAACAAAAGTTAAGATTTTTTAGATAAAAAGATAGTTATCTAGCTACAAAAACAAGGAGTTACTGGAAAAAAAAACTTAAAAACCATTAACACTAACATACTAAATTTGCAAAATATGACTTTACAGCGTTTTTTAAGTCCTCATTTGATAAAAAACAATGCATTTTTTGAGTTTTGCAAAAAAATAACAGTCACAAAAGACAAGGTAACTATAAAGTAAAAGTAAAGTAGCAAAAAATGCATTTTTGCTTTCTTAGATAACTAAAAAAAAGATTCCAGTAGTGTACCTAAATTTTATCTTCAGTTACAATTCTATAGAAAAAGTTTTTTTCTTGAGATAAAACAACTAAATTTTTTTATCAAATTTGGTTTCACATTGTCTTTGTTAGAGACTAAGCAGGTTGGGGTCCTATTTCTCTAACAATAATTGAAACTTTTATTCAGCTGTAAATTAACTTGATATAAGAAAATTCCTTTGTGTTTAAAAAAGAAGTTTGTTGGCTGATTGGAATATAGATTAAAAATAACATTTGGTAAGTGGTTTAGGTGTTTAATATTGGATCAACAAACAAAAATATTAGAAGTTGGGTTTTATTTATTATTTATAAAATAATATATTTCTTCCTTTATGGTTTAATTTAACATTTGACACTATGAAGCTAATTGATAAGTCTATAATAATTTAAAACAAAAATATTATTAAGCTCGTATTATTTTTTAAGTAATATTATATATAAAATTTAGTAAAAATGTATAATAATTATTTGGTAACATATAGATTATCATATCCTCTAATTTTAGATACAGCTTAAATAAGAAGGAACATGAAAAGGGATTACAGTTACGTCGGTGCTCTGTTACATAATTCAAGTAAATTAATTATATATGTCTGTTCTAAGTATATAATATCTTTCTACTCATAATGTGGTTTATTACGTTAGAGAAGATTACATGGAATGCTTTTTTAAGCAGAATATAATGAGATCATATATCAACTTCATAATAACTATCTGCAATCTCAAGTATTTTTTTTTTATTATAAAAGTTGTCATTTAAGAGTATATTGTAACGGAATAATAAAATTAAAAACTAGCAAGTTGAGAATGATTGACACACTTTTAGTAAAGAAATAAACACTACATATAAGAAAAATAATAATACCAGTCCTTTACTCAGCTTAACATTATCTGAAATTTAATAATATTTATATTTCTAGAAAAATGCAATTATTATACTAAAAATAAAAAGATAATTAAAATTGTAATGTTTATGTCATATAAGTTTTTTTTAACAAGCTTTTGGATAGTATTAGGAGCACGTATCATACATATATGTTTAAAATATACAAAAAGTTGATAACGTTTTGTAGATAATTTTGTATAAAATTTATTTTAATCTACTTATATTATTAGCTTTTATTAACAAAACTATATTTTTTATTGTAAGTACGTAATGTGCATGCGTGTGTATGCACATATATACATTTGTTTTTGTAGATACAATTTTGACAAATTAAATATTAGATATTTTTTTGTAATTATTATTTACTGAATATATACGTCAATATTATTGAATCACTTAAATATTTCTTCAACCGTAAGTAACTAATCTTAGATTTTCTCACTATAAAATTAGAATAAAAAAATGTAAACATACAGATGTTTATTTTACTATGGAAATTTACATTTTTTATTTTTATTTTTATTTTTTATTGATTTAATCGGGGCTATTCTCTATGCACATTGCTAGAAGTAAGCAAGATAAATGTTGCTTTTTTTTATTATTAATTTTAAACTGTTCTACATTTTTTGTTATATTGTCTACGTATGGTTTTGGTGTACTGTTTATTAGTTTTCTTATACTGTCCTAATATTTTTTACTTAAATGTGTGTTTTTCAATCTGTCTATTTTGTAGTTGCATACTTTGATCTTTTCTTTACTGAATAAATATTATATTATTATTATTATCAAATGGTAGTTTTTAGTATAAATTACTTTGAGCATTGTTCAGCCTTGTTGTATTAGCAGAAAAAAAAAATGTTGTTGTAGAAATCTACGGTTTCTTTCTGAAGGCCACACTAAGCGGGAGCTACTACCGTATGGTACGTTTTGCCTCATCTTTAAGTTAGATAGATAAGTATTAGTGATTATGAGATTTTTATTGCACTTGTGTTGTTATGTTATTTTTTTTGTCTTTATTATGCGTGCGTTTTACAGCTTTTTACATTTTCTAAAAAGTCTAACGACTTGTTTGAAATGGTTTGATAGGACCAACGGCTTATTAGGTGACTTTCGAATCACCCCGGTAGATAAAGAGCAAGTTATTATTTCAGTCATAATTCGGAATCAAACCCCGGACTGTCAGCGTGCTACGCTAACGCTCTATAACTGAGGTATCTCACCGTATTATTTGCATTGATTGGCTCATATTGTACACAATTATTTCGACTATCTGGTTTTAGATGTTGTAACCTAAATCCAGATTTTTGATGAATCAATGTGCGTGTCATGTATTTGTGACATTAATTTATTTAAGAGTTGAGAAAAATGAACCTATTACACTCAAACAATTTGTGACGTTTATAAAATTTAATTTGACGTCTTCGCCTAATGATATTGTTATATTTTTTATTATTTTTAAGAAATAATGACTTCTGGTTTTACTTGATTTTCTCAAAAACCGTGTATCTGATCAAAATTTACCAAGAGACAGAAAACAAAATTTTCCACACAAAAAAAAATAACAAAAAAAATAGATTTACCTACAAATTAAAAAGTTCCAAAAGTTTAAACATCTAAAGAATCTTAAAAAACTATCATCCTATAGACTATTTTTATTCAAACTTTAACAGTTTGTGTAATTAAGAAATAAACTAATGTAAACAAAAAATTGTTATAAAATATTAAAAATTAAAGCAGTTTATTAAAAAAAATCAAAAACTTCTAAAAACTTTAAAGAGCTATAACTCCAAATTTATTAAAAATTATATACTACTTTATTAGGTCAATATTACTCAATTTGCTTGTAGTTTTTGGCATTCATTTTATGACTAGTTAATTTGCACACCTTGTATATTAGACTGGTTTTTAAGAAAGTGCAATTTTTGTGTGTGCACTCTCAAAAAATGATGTTTATGCAAAAAAAGTAAACCATGCCAAATTTCAGCCTTTAAGATTCATAAGAACATGTGTCGCACTACTTTTAAATTTTCAAAACTAATATATCACAGCTTTCAGATTTGAGTCAGATGCATACTTTGGGTCCCCAAGAAAACAATTGAGTACTTGCTAATTAGGTTCCACATAAAACTTTACATCAATATACTCTGTTTAATTTATTTTTTTTGTATTAACTTATTTTTATAATATTTTAAATTTTGAACATAAAATTTGATTTGTAATCAAAAATTATTAAAATTTTAGGCTTAGTTCTATAAATTTTTTTTTATTTAGAAAACCTTTAGAATGACTTATTGTACGTATTTTTTTCATTTTGCCAAATTTGTAACATTCTAATAATGTTTTTTTTTTTATGTGCAATAAGTGTTTTACTTTTAAGGCTGAAATTTGGCACAGATTGCTTTTTTGAGAGTACACAAAGAAATTCTACAAAAAAATATTTAAAAACAAGTCTAATATATTTATATATATTATATTCCGACCTCCGCACGGGAGTAGAAACCGATTTCTAAGTTACAAAAACTGTAACAAAAATAAAGTATTATTTTTAAGAGCAGCAAGGGCAAGAACATATTTATATAAATTTTACATACTAGCATCTCATATCAATGGGCGCGTTTAGGGAACGCAACTGTTGGCAACTGTTGTAAACAGATGACCAATTACGTCCCCTAAACACAAGCGTTGAGTGTGCGTTGAGTGTGCGTTGACTGTAAACAATTTTTGATTTCAGTCAACAGTAACATTTTACGTTGTCGAGTGCCGATTGTATTATAAGTTAGTAATATTATTATTTAAAATGTCGATTATACAAATAATGGTTCTATTATTACAGTTTAAATGGTATGTATGATTTTTAGATATATTTTTTTACTTGGGCTTTCTTTATTTGTGTTATTATTTTCTATGATTTCAAGGTTTCAACAAAGCAACTTTATTGTTGCTAGAAGAATAATACTTATAATGTCATTCCTAAAACAATTACTGAAATTCCTAAAATAGATACTGCAACTCGCAAAGAAACACCAACTACGCATACAAGAAATAAACAACAAAGCCTTAAAATATTTAAAAAAACGGTTAGAAATAGAGAAAAAAAGATTAGAAAAGATAAAGCGACTAAAAAAATACTGAAGAAATTTATTATAATAATAATGCTATATAATTTTGTTTTAACGTTCCATCGTTGGAAACATCATTTTCTTTGTGATTATGATTATGTATTACAAATTCTTCAATTGTCTCAGGTTGTTTTGTTAATACAAAATTATGGAGAACACATGCAACTGCAACAACTTGTGACATTTTTTCCGCATTAATATCGCAGTCTTCTCTATTTACCTATGATAAAAATATTTATGATGTATAAATTTAAAACATTTGTTACTTATTTAATTTTAGTGAAATGCACTATCTACACAGCTTTCAAAAATGCAAAGCTTTTTCAATAACAGATCAATGATATGACAAAACTTCATTAACTTTAAGTTGCGTTGGTGTAAGATGACCAAAATATCGTGACGCTCGGTCAGTCTCTATCGTGGTGTATCTTGATAAGGTTTTAATAAATTTTGCATCAACCGATAAGCTAAATCGTCGAATATATGTTGAGTAGTGAGTAGCAAAGAAGGATCATTTTCTAGATTGTTGCATAGCAGACTGTTTTTAATCAAACGAGCATACACCTTGCAATATGACTTCCAATTGTAAAAATCAACAGCATTATTATCAGCTTGCTTAATTGAGATATGACACCCATCAATTGCACCGACAACGCCTGGTATTCTATAATGATTTTTAATTCTTTTGTTTTAACAATATGACTAGATGTTGCACTTAGCTAAATGAGACTACTAATCTACATAAAGCTTCTACATCTTCTCAAGTCATTCTGAAATGTTTTTTAAACTAAAAAGTTATAACACCGATATATATTTTTTATTTTTTAAAAATAGCAATTTTACGTTCACAAATAATATTATTTTTAGGATCTACTTCATCAACTACAGCTTCAATTATAGTTAATATTTGAATATCTCCTTTAAACAAAAAATCTTTTAGTATTAAAAACTCTTTTATATTATCTATATTAGATAATAAATAATTTGATATATTTTATATTTTTTATTATCTGTTGACAGTTAAACACAAAATATGTTGCTAATCAACTTTGCACTGCAAATAATTTATTTTTATTTTTTTATTTTTTAACTATCCGCTTTTAAGGAACTTACAACTGTTGACAGATATTAAACAATACTAGTTGGCAATCAACATGCGCCGCAAAGCATCAGTCGCGTTTTATAAGTACGCTCATTGTTGATCATATGCTTTTAATAGTGAATATTGCGCCCATACTGTAGATGACTTGAACACTATTGATTTGATTCTAAAAGCTAGCATGACGTTTTTACTAAATGTTTTCACTTTTCACTACACACTATTTTTACGATTGTAAGGTGTTTGGAATTACAGTTTTGATTTTGATGGCAATTAACTGGAAACTGCAACACTAACAGCAGGTTTTTGATTTTTCATCTTGATATTCAAAGTTTTGATTGTTACTATAGTAACTTTTATATTAAAACTCAATAACAACTTTATAATATAATTATTGTAATAATTTAAGGTTTAATTCGATTGGTTCTGTTTATATTATTATTTATAAACAGATTAACTTTTCGTTATTTATAAAAAAAATATTTTATATTTTATTTATATTTTCATTTTTTTTATTGTGTTTTTTTTTAATATAAGATACTTTTTTTTATTGTCTAAAGAATAAGTTTTCACAAACAAACAAGTTATCTTAAATTTTGAAAAATTTTCAAAACTTTAAAAGACAGTTTTTCTTAAAAAAAGATAACGTGTATTTTTTTGTTTTCAATTATGAATTAAAACGTACTTTTATATGTGCAAAAGATATCTTGAAAGAATTTCAAGAAGTGCCGTGCACTACGCTCCGAGATATCTTGAAATGTATTCACAGAAATACTTAAAAAAATGAAATTTAAGCTTCTTTTTATATTTTGATCGTTTGTAATTTCTCAAGATTGCATTTTTAGAAAAAAATAATAAAGTACTTTTTTCTTTCAAATTTGTAAACAACTTAAAAATTAAAAAAAAAAACACAATACTTCTAAAGTTGATTGTGATAGTATAAGTTAAGCTGCTACATAAAATATAATATACTTACAAATAGATTCTTCACACTCACCCAGTGTGAAGATGCGTTATGCCGTTATGTTTTGATTATATTTTTTTACCCAATTAACATTAATTGTAACTAATTTAATTTTTCTTAAAGCTCAAAAGTAATCAATATTTTTTTGATTTTTTAGCGACCGCAAAATGTTGCAGGTAATTATGCCTAATTGAACAGCTTGGGACACTGATCTATTTGATATGGTTTAGATAATTCACGGACTAATTAGCAAGCAATTGTATCCGAACCTGGTAAGAGAATATTTTGTTTTTAAAAGGCAAGATTGTTCAAAATGCCGCTTTGTGTTATATGACATGTGAAATTATCTACTTATAGAAAGGTCTAATTCTAAAAAAAATGTTTCTTATTGAAATTAAAATATGACGTTTTCTGAGAGAAAAATATTATAAAAATTAGCATTTTTCATAAATAAGTGCTGTAATATTTTATATATATTCTTCAACTTATATTTAAAAGTACATAATTAAATTATAAATAATATACGTACATATCACATTTTGTATTGCAAAAAAAAGTGGCTAAGTCACCAAATCAAATTTCACGTTTTCTCAAATATGATGCAAAAAAATCAAAGGTTTTATAATTTTTGCTCTACGATTTTTTGTTTGTGCTTTGTCAGTTAGGTCGGTGCAACTCTATATATATATAATTAGAGTTATTAGTTACTATGTATAATAAATATTAAAACTAAACTATTAGATATAAATACATGATCCATGCTATGATAAAGAATAAACGTCAATTGTTTGAATTGTTTACAAGTCTAAAACTAATAAATGAAACATTTACCTGCTGCACTTTTTAATGAATATTTAATAATATTTTCAAGATAAATGTAAAAAAATGTATTTTCTAGATGTTTTAGTACTTTTAGGATTGTAGAAACTCAAGTTCAAATGATTTAATACTGTAAGTATTATGGCATACTTAAATTAAAAATCAATCGATTGGTAAACTACTAAAGAGCTTTACACCCACAAGCTGATTACTAAAAATATTACAAACAAAATATAATCATCGCGTCGATGAATATCCTACAGTAATTGTTAGCTAACAACAATCTTAATGAATTTTTTTTAATTCTAAACAGTTTTCCAAAATCATGCATCTTAGGTATTTTATCGCTTAACCTATTGCATAGACTATTTAAGTTTAAAATATACAGTAACAAAAGAGGCAAACAGACAGGGCGAAAGCTTACGTAGAATAAATAATATCCACCCTGCGCATAGAGCTGGATGAAATCATTTGCCTGGATAACATGGCTGCCCACGTCCCACGTCCTGGGCAGATATTATACGATTCTAGTCGAGTTTTCCCGATCTTGTAGCATATAAATGAATGCGCCGTATAGATCGCTACAACTGCAGTAGTGTGCGTTGTTTTGTAACTTTGTGTGTGATTTGCAAATATATAATTTTGTGCAATATCTGTGATTTTGTTTATTCAATACAATATTCGAGAAGTTAAGCGACTATAAATAAAAGGTAATTATTAAAAACATCTGCTCACGCAATTGACGGATTTGTTCATTCATATTATTTCAATAGAGTAAGCATTATTCCGTAAGCTTTCAGAATGGAAACTATGTGATGCAATTTTAATGAATGAAATACATTTTTTGCATTATTTCTAGTTGAAAAATGCACTCAGTATTTCAATATTTTTAGAAATAATATTCATTATTTTAATTAATTTTGTTTAGATTAGATTATAATATATTGTTTAGTAATGCATAAATGTACATTAATTGAAATAGTTTATAGTTTTATGTAACATCGTTCATTAATGACTTAAAATATATCGATTTATGGAATATAACCACAACTACGGTGTATATCGACCTATGTTACACATTTAATTTTTGTTTTCGAGCAAACAAATGCGCCGGTTGTTGCTATTACAAAATAATAGTGTACTTATGTTAATTTTAGATAAATAAGCGTATTTTTATAAATAGTTTAATTTACTAACGGTTTAGCGGAAGTTTGTTGTTAACTATGTGTTTTTTATATTTTTCTCTATAATAGTATTAAATTATTTTGTATTATTTAATATAACTGAAAATTATTATGTCTATAATAAAATAATTGCGTTCTGAAATTTGCCATACTTGCAGATATTTTGAGTAAGTACATTATATAATGTTTTTTAAGGTCGAATCAACAAAGAGGTTGCAATGATGAGATTTAAAACTTATTCTTGGTGGTGAGGTTTGATAAAATAATAAATTCTATTTAATTAATTTATTTAGTATCATTACAAAATCAGCCGCGGTACGAACGAATAATAAAAAATGAAATAAATTCTTCTTGCACAAATAAAAATAGAAAGAATTACTTTCTAAAATTAAGTAGCAAATTTCGATTCGAAATTGTGTACTGAAAGTATTGTTATACATTGCGAACAAAAAAGATTCTCTTTTTTTGTTATCTCTTGTTTGTACTGAGTTAACTGTTAATTATAATAATAATGTTATGGTAGAAAATTTGAAGCACAATTCATATTTTATTTAACAAATATTGCCCGGATTCACAACATTCACAAAATAACAGAACAGCTACTTATATTTTGCCAAAAGTCTTTGTCGGTGCACCTTGTGCTGGACTTGGAAACCGATGAATTACTTCATTTAAATGTTGTTTACAAGGAAGATACTCGTAGACGCTCATTATTGTTCATTAAAATGAAATTTGAACCAATGAATGGTACACATACACATAGTACACCTGACAGTCAATTATGTAATTTTGCGCATTCGTGATGCCGTGTTTTATGCTTACAAACCAGTACAAGCTATTATAGAAATGCCGTGTTTTGGTAATAGTCTGAATAAAGTCTAAAGTCTCATGTATTTTAAAATGGTCAAAATACCTATTATAATGTTGACTAATATATAAAATAATATTAAATATTTTAGGCGTAATTTAAAAAAAAAAAAATCTTTGTTAATATTCGCCAAGTGGTGTAGTGATTAGTGTATTCGACTGTTAACTAGGAGTCTCGAGTTAACAAATTGAATAAAACAATGTTATTATTGCTATTAAGTCAGTAACATAAATTAAGTAAAAGTTAAGCAAATTAAAGTAACCGATTTGAATGGATTCTTTGGTTTGAATTGGGAACTTATAGATGAAACTGTTTTTGAATAAACATCCGTTAATCTGAAGACCTTCTAGGACGGATGTATTAAATTGCTCTTGATGGAGTTAGTGGTTTGTTTCATTATTTATTCATATTTTTCGTTTGCTATCATGCGGTGCCGTAGTCATACAAGGCACACTGACGCGGTTTATAGAACCGAAACATTTGCCTGTGTTTGACTCTTGGTCATTGTGATCTTTACATTGAGTTTAAATAAATTATTAATTTATTTTATAATTAAAATATTATTGAAGCATAATCTCCAATGTAAGTTATCAAACAGTTTTTTTTTTTAGAAATGTTTTATATTATGCAACTAGATGAAGTTTGGTAAGCTAAACATGTCAATAGTACGCTGATACTGTTAATAATTGGCGTTTATAATAATTGCTCAAATGTTATCACATTTTTATTTATATTGGGATAAATATTTTGGCAAGTAAACGTCATGAATCGTACTTTGACTAGTAGTATTCAGGTAAGCTCAGCTTTTGTCAGGTATTTTAACTAAAATGCTTGGGTGAAACGTAACTTGAATTTAATATATAATATATGTAAATCTATTTTAAATGATTCAGTTTAGTTGAAATTGCATTTGTATAAAACTAAAGATTTGTGGTTTTTTTATGTCTTTTTGACACTATAATTATATCCTAAATAAAATTCTATTTCTATTTCATTGTATATTGAAAATTTAAAAACAAGTTTTAGTTTTTCTCTAACTATTTGCAAAAAACTAAAACCTGTTATTAATTTTTCAATCTATAATAAAATTGATAATCATTTGTGCATTTTACAAAGTTTTAAAGTTTCATTTATAATTATATATATATAATTATAGACAGTGTCAAACTTTTAAAAATAAATATTATAGATCTTTTTTATTTAAAAATGTATCTTTATTCTATGGCAATAAATACTAATTAGGAATAAAACTATTTCATTGTGTTGTGTATAAATTTAACACGTTTTGTACATTAACTTAAATGATTAGAATGTGTAATTAATTTGCATTTATCTACTTATTATGAACTGCGAAGTTATATTATAGCTTTAATGTGTTTTTAACTAAACCTTAGCAAACAATGTATTTTATTAGCCGAAAGATATTTTCTCGTTATTTTTACACTATATAGTTTCACAAATAAAAAGGGCAATATGGAACGAACAAAGTATAATAAAAGCAAGGGTCTAGTGGTTGTTAGTATAGCAAAAACATTAAAATGTTATTTCTCGTCTATCATTAGTTTGTCTTAAAGAGCATTTAATATTTTTATTTATTGAGTAAAAAACTTTATTGCTTTTTTTAAGTATACAAATTAACTGATACACTCTGATTAGGACACGATATAGATAAAAAACTATTTTATCTGTCTACTAGCTGATGCTTTGTCAGAACATAACTTGCTAGTTACTAAAGCCCAGTTGAAACTGAAATATTATGAAAAGTGCGATAGAAAAACGTAAGAATTTTAACCAGATTACAAAGGTAAAATAAAATATACGCAAATGGAACAAAGTGTTAATAACAATAGGCAAAAAATACTTCCGCCTAAGCTTTCTAGTAGAGCCTAAACTAGTATTGTATTCGTAAGAATAAATTTGTATTAAAAAAAAAAAATAGTAAATTGTTTTATTATTTCATAAAGATTAATTATCATTTAGTAAAGGTCACAACCATTAATTATGTTTTCTTTTAAGGGTTACAATTTTACATAATCTTGTCTGGAACGACCATGTTGTTTCAAATTCTGGTGAATGGACTTGGTTTATTAGCTTTTATTCAAATTTAAAGGGTTTTTTAATAGATGTAAATAGGTTGTATATTTTTTGCATATATATACTGGGTTGGGCTAATGTGTGGGTATACCCAGTTTTCCTTCCCAACAAGTGTAATGTGCCCTGCATACAATCTCAAGGCCTAACCGGAGCAACCTCAACGGCTCAAATTTCAGTGCACAAAGCATGTTTTCAACGACTGTTATGTATATGACTTTAATACTAAATACGGTGTTAACACAATACCAAAGCTTCATGCCAGTGTATGAATTACAATCTTTTACAGCCTAGTACAATCCAAATTCTGGCAGCGTACCTGGCATGCTACAACTGTCAAACACCTCAATGACGCCAATCTACTTTGTTTTACACACCTCCAAGACCTTTCGCATATGTGTAAATAATCTCAATGTACTCTTTCACACTTTGAAGACCCACTTGGTCTATATGTGAATAGCCCTAACAGATTCTCAGACATTGTATACAGTACATTAATTATTATAAACAATGTTAACAAAAACCACTGTTAACAACTCAAATAAATGTTATTGTAGATTTTTTAATCTATATCGTCGCTGTATAGATTAAAAGTTATACGATCTATTTTAATATTTAATGCATGCTGTAACAAGCACATTTAAGATGTATAGGTAATAACACTACCCTGTTACTAAGAAGTCCCAAATATATTAATCTGGTTATTTCCCCAAAGTTATATTAACGACATAATCTGGATATTTCCAATAACTAATTAAGCAACGGACGCGACGGATTATAATAATCCGGATATTTCCAGCAGCTGTGCTGGAGTATATTTTATAGTGGGAAAATGTAGTATATAAGTATTTTGTAAAACATTATTTAGGCAGTTAAGATTTCATTCTTGTTACATTGTTAGACGATTATTATTATTTCACTGTTGATTAAACATTATTCACGAAGAACCACGTTATTATTATTATAACCCTACAACACCCTGTTACAATTGGAGCCCAACTTAGTGGCTCGTGATTAAAAAGATTATCAACGTGCTATAAAACGGCGTCTTACAATTTGAGAAGCAAGATGTCCTTATCACAGGAACAGCTCCTAGCTGTAATGGAAAGCATGAAAGGAGTTTTTAGTGATTTGGTAAAATCGGCTCAAACACCTGCACCAGCACAAGAGCAGAAGATGACCCTTGCCGCCTGCAGATCGAGATTCGCCGGAGATGAAGCCGATGATGTAGATGCCTTTATCGATGCAGTCAACATATATAAAGATTGCATGAGAATTGACGATGAAAGCGCATTAACAGGATTTCCGATGTTGTTAGATGGTGCAGCGAGAACGTGGTGGAAAGGAATAAAAAGAAGTGTTTCAGGATGGAAAGAAGCACTCGACGCCCTACGCCACGCATATGGGTACAACAAACCTCGATTTATGGTATTCGAGGAACTTTTTTCATGGAAGCAAAACAAAAATATGCCGACAGATTTGTTTGTGAGTAAAGCACGAGCACTACTATCACATTTGCCAAATGATCCAGAGCTGCCCGAGATGTATCAGATAGACATGGTATACTCACGTTTAAACTTGAATATTAGAAAAAGGCTATCACGCGAGTCAGTGAAAACGTTTAACGAGTTGATTATTCAAGCTCGAGCCATTGAAATGATGGAGGAAGATCCACCAAGAAGGAACAATGAAACATTGAATAATGCAAGAACAAGTCGCCCAAGATGCAATTTCTGTAAAAAGTTTGGACACGATGAATTTATTTGTAGGCAAAAAACCCGGACATATCCGCAGTCAGTGCCAGGATGCACAAATACCATCTACAAGTATTAACAACGCATCAAGTTTTGATTTCTCCGCCGCCGATTTTGAAGCAAAATATGGACGTCCAAGTATATATATTACTGCAGCAAACCATACCGATCTGGTAATAATAGATACTGGCGCAAATGGCTGCGTTGCAGGACGACAACTGAATGATCATCTTGAAGAACTTAATTATCCATTCCAGTACGACCAAATTTACATGTCACTTGCGGACGGAGTAAAGAAAAAGCGAGACGTAAGACGTTATGAGTTACCAGTTACGGTAGAAAACAAAACTGTAATGGTTCCGTTTATTGCTGTCCCAGAATTTACCGAAGCAAGAACTCTGATGGGACAAGATTTTATTCGAAAAACAAATATGGTTTTAAATGTTCCCCGAAACAAATTTTATTTTGATGAAAATCCAGAGAACTGTTTTGCATTAATACCTGAAGGTGAAGAAAATGATATAAAAATAGCAGTAGAAGAATCTACCGAAAATCAGATTCAAAAGCTAAGCGACGCTGATCAACAAAAACTAGATAATTTGTTGAAAGAGCACCAGGAAGTGTTCACACGGCCTGATCAAGCAACCCCGTTTGCAGAACACGCAATTCGGCTATCATCAAATGAACCAATTGCTGTTCCGCCATATAGAATTTCTCCTGAGAAAAAGAAGTTTCTCGAAAAAGAAATAGACAGACTACTAGAAGAGGATATTATAGAAGAGTGCGAATCCCCATATGCAGCCCCTGTAGTATTAGTACCAAAAAAGACGGGAGAATATAGGCTATGTGTGGATTATAGAAAACTAAACTCCGTAACTATAGCAGACACCTATCCTCTACCCAGGATTGACGATTTACTTCATACTGCCCCAAAAACTCTTTTTATGACGACATTGGATCTAAAAGCAGGATATCACCAAGTAGCTGTAAAAATAGAGGATAGAGACCGTACCGCTTTCATTTCCCCAGTTGGAACCTTTCGATTCAAACGAATGTCATTTGGTCTTCGCAATGCCCCAGCGACATTTCAACGGCTCATTGACCGATTCCGGAGCGGACTCAAAAACATTATTATTCTTGCCTATCTGGATGATATAATCATCTTGTCCACAACTTTTGAAAAGCACCTACAAGATCTAGATGAAGTATTTCAACTGTTAAAATTGTTTAAACTCCAAGTCAACAAAGAAAAATGTGAATTTGTACGTGATCGAGTAAAATACCTAGGACACATATTAACACCCAGAGGAATAGAACCGGATCCCCAAAAAGTGAGTGCAATAGAAGAAATGAAGCGACCTGGGAATGAGAAACAAATTAGATCATTTTTGCAAACCTGCTCCTGGTTTAGAAGATTTATACCAGATTTTTCAAATATATCTCAACCGCTAAGCAGGCTATTGAAAAATAATGCAAAATTCCACTGGGACGAATCGCAAGAAATTGCGTTCAAAGAGTTAAAAATGAGACTGATAAATTATCCTATTCTACGATCGGTTGATCCTAGTTTGCCATACACCCTAAAAACTGACGCAAGCGCCTACGCTTTAGGAGCTGTTTTGCTCCAGGGGGAGGGTGCCGACGAGAGACCAATAGAATATGCAAGCCGACTACTGACACCCGCAGAACAAAATTATTCGACAACGGAACGAGAAGCTTTGGCTGTGGTATGGGCCTGCAATAAATATCGAGGATATATAGAAGGAGCCGTAATTAATGTCAAAACTGATCACCAACCATTAAAATGGTTGATGTCATTGAAATCGCCTAATGGAAGACTAGCACGATGGGCATTAACTTTACAATCATATAATCTAGTTATAGACTATTTACCGGGAAAAGCTAATCTAGTCGCAGATACGCTATCAAGACCTCCATGTCATGACGCCGCTGAAATTGACTGCCCTATCTGTTATACTTCGATCGACATGCCCACAGAAATGCTTGCCAAGATTCGAGATAAACAAATTGAAGACCCTGAACTAAAGAATATAATAGACTGTTTTGAGGACAATGACAAGAAGGATACGGTTAACCATAGAAAATGGACAGGCCGCGGATTTATCATGCAAAATGGAATACTTTATCATTATTCATGGGATGACGACATCGAAGAAGCTCAAGAAGTAGTTCCCGAAGAAGAAATTTTACGAGTGTTGCGAGAATATCATGATATTCCCACAGCCGGTCACTATGGGATTGAAAAAACATACAAACGTATAGCATCTCGATATTATTGGACCGGAATGCGACGTCGAATTACCGAATATATTTCAAAATGTGTCGAATGTCAACGGTACAAACCTACTAACTTGAAACCCGCTGGGTTATTACAAACTCCTGTACCGGCACGACGCTTTGAAGTAATATCTATTGATTTGTTTGGGCCTCTCCCGGAAACAGAAAATAAACTAAAATGGATCTTTATCATTGAAGACACAACAACAAAATGGGTAGAATTGTTACCACTAGAAGTAGCTACAGCGGAAGCTTGTGCAAATGCTTTAATCAACGAAATTATACTACGATATGGAACACCACGAAGAATAATTAGCGACAATGGACCACAATTTGTTACAAATGTGATGCAACAAGTGGCACACGTATTTGGATTCCAACAAAACCTTATACCCGTATATCACCCAGAAGCAAATCCAGTAGAAAGAAAAAATAGAGATCTAAAAACACAATTAGCTATACTATCCGAGAAAGAACACACCATGTGGTACAAGTATTTACCGACGATAAGATTTGCGATGAACACCATAACATGCGATTCAACAGGGTTTACCCCAGCTTTCCTAATGTTTGGAAGAGAAATGAGGACGCCTGAAGATGTACATCATGATTTTAGGCAAATTGTAAACAACGAAACATTTGTACCACAGATTACAGCACACCTTAAGAAAATTGCTGACTGGCTATCTACCGCTAGAGAAACACAAGAAAAACAGCAAGATAGATGGAAAAAAGTAGCAGACAAAAAAAGAAGAGAAGTATTACCATACGGACCAGGAGATTTGGTATTGGTCAATACACACACCAGAAGCAAAGCAGCCAACAACTACACATCAAAATTTGCTCCTAAACGAGATGGACCATATATAATAAAGCGACTTGTAAGTCCAACAACATATGAAGTGGCTTCTCCAGAAAATCCAGCAGTTTCTTTGGGAACATACCATACAAATGCACTGACTCCATTTAAAGAGGACATTACACCCATACCGATACCTGTAAAGCCAATTCGCAGAAGAGGACGGCCGAGAAAACAATAAAAGCACTTTCGAGGACGTTGAAGCACTTTTAAGGGGGAGTATGTAACAAGCACATTTAAGATGTATAGGTAATAACACTACCCTGTTACTAAGAAGTCCCAAATATATTAATCTGGTTATTTCCCCAAAGTTATATTAACGACATAATCTGGATATTTCCAATAACTAATTAAGCAACGGACGCGACGGATTATAATAATCCGGATATTTCCAGCAGCTGTGCTGGAGTATATTTTATAGTGGGAAAATGTAGTATATAAGTATTTTGTAAAACATTATTTAGGCAGTTAAGATTTCATTCTTGTTACATTGTTAGACGATTATTATTATTTCACTGTTGATTAAACATTATTCACGAAGAACCACGTTATTATTATTATAACCCTACAACACCCTGTTACAATGCCATGTTTTACGTGATATGACGCCATCGTCAGTTTTTTTTTTAAATAGAACACCTTGTATTTTATTTTAGTTTTAGAAATAGATTTTTTTTGCAATTTTAATGATAAGTTTATAGGTCTGCGAATTTTTTATCGATTTAAGTTTTCTTTTTTTGTTTTAATTTATTGTTGTGTTTACATGAATTTCAATGTTACATTTAATTGCAAACATTATGTTAAAGTAATATTGTTTGGGTATGGAAGCACTAAATATCAACTCATAAATGCCAATGGAGGTTGCAGTTAATTTGCTGATGAGTGATTATATAAAATTAGTAGTCTATATAGTAGTATTGATTTTCAATACAGAGTATTTTTGTTGACCTTCATATAAAGTTCAACGTCGGTCGTGATTCTTTTGCATGTTGAATTAATAGCATTAATAAATTAAAACTTTCGTTTTCATGAACATGAGTGACTAAAATTGTATTACAGACTCACTACTGTAATTAAAATTAACAATATTTGAGTTTTTATATAATTCTGATTAGTTTTGAATTTCTTTAGGTTGTTTGGAAAGTCAATTTGATTCTATTCATAATTATAGATTTTTTTTCAATTTCAATGTGATATGATGGAATATGAATACAATATCTTTAGAAAATGCAAAGATGCTGCAAAGTATCTAGGTCATTAGTTAATTTTGGGTTAGCTATGATTCAAATAGATTGTTTTTTAATACAATTTAGGACCAATATCGAATACCAAGGTATAGATTTTAAATATGCAAAAACTGCACGGTAGAAATTTTTTGTTGAAAACGAGGATATAGTTTTAGCGAGTGTGATTTTATTAAAAAAAGTTTTAAGTTTTATGGTATTAAAAAATATATACTGGGACTAACTTAATTTATAATAAAATTTATATCTCTATATTTATTTTAATCACAGCATAACTGTTTATATCTTATAAGTAAATTAATTATATCGAAGCATTTACTGCTAATATAGAAAATTTCATATTTTCTCATAAAATCTATTTATATATTTGTTAATAACAATATAATATTGAAGATTCAATAAAAAGCAAGTATCTCATACAAAATAATTAAGAATACTTAAAGTGAACGAGCAAGCATAAAGTTATTAATTAATTATTACTGTTACAATTGCTCAATGAAATAATCAATAACTTGGTTTGTGTTGTACAATGTTTGTTATTTTATATTATATTATATTATATATATTATACATAAAAATGTTTTAAAAATATATTAATACTAAATAAATATATATTTTCAGTTTTTTCTGAGAGTAAGATTCGAACTCATTGCCAACACTGACTGAGTTGGGTTGGGAGATTGGAACAATTTATCTATTATGTACATGTGTTATATTATGCATGTCTATTTATAGCACAATTCTTTTAGCGTTTTTACAGCTGGTGAAGTTTTAATTAAAAATGTAATATTTTTATTAATTAAATAAATCTTTCAATTACTTAACAAATTTAATACAAAAATGAATATTTTATGTTATCAAGTAAAACATATAAAAAAATAATAAATTTTTATTGATATAATTCATAAAGGTGAAAATAAACTTAATTTTATTAAAATACATCTTTTCTAATTTCTAATTTTTCAAAAATCTTAAATGATTTTTTTAAACTTTTATTCTTAATATGAACACAATAATGGCCAGAACGCTGTGTCTACCCGAAAGCAACATAACGGGGATGTACATACTTTGAGGATAATAATTTATACATTGCCGTGTTTATTAAGTTATTCTTATAAATTTGCTGCAAATACATAACTATGTAATTTAATAAATAAATTTAAGAAGAATTTAATTAAATTCAAATTTTAATATTATTTTTTAGTACTTTACTTAGTAATTATTAAGTACTATAACGCCATGAAAACAGTACGTCTTGTTGTTAGTTGACAAAAAATAATTCTTAAAATTTATTCAATAATAAATTCTGTCTGCGGTTCGCTTTCTACTACTGTAATACATGATATTAGATTATGATACAGAAAAGAAATTATTATTAACATACAATGTTCAATTCAGCACTGCGATTGTCTTATATGCATTTACATGCGTTTTATGGTTATAAAGTTTCCTCTTTGATAATAATAATAATACTCAATTTTCACTCTGTGCTTTTTATGTGTGTTTTATTGTTTCTTTTGTGCTAGTAAATAAGCACTCACAGTAATGGGATGTACGCAATTATACAAACGTTCAAAAGCTTTTTTGAAATTACTTTATATACTTTTTTGCAAATTAAAATAATTAAAACATTTTTAATAGAAATAAATACATTGTGCAGAAGGAAAATTGAAGTTTTTCAAATATTTCTGGCAAAAATTTTAGTTTTTACGTTTTTCTAGAAAAGGCTTCAATAAGCACAAACGTTAGACGTATATTTAAAGGTCAATTTAGCATTATAAATTGTAGAATACATTTTAAATAGTGTGATGTTTATTGTAACTAAACAGTGTGTTATGCAAATTGTGAGTTGGACAAGATTGCAAATTGGCTGTTAAATTTTATATGTACTATAGTATTTACACAAGAATAGAATGCTTTTATAGAGAAGGGTAGCGTGCAGTATTCAATGAGGATAACACATGATTTAATCGTGCCGAAATCATATTAATAATGCAGCATTTTTATAGAAATTGCAAATTTTTGAATATGAGCTGTTGGAGGAAACTACTTTGCAAGCCATCTAATTTAACTGAAGAGGTCGATGACATCACCGACTGGAGTAAATGTAGGATTGTCTGCTTTTTTATGTGAAAATTCAGTTGATGAGATAGTTTTTGAAATTGTTTTTTCTGGGTTTTGTTTTTGCTTCAATCGGTGTTGTAACTAAAAAGGATTATTAACCTCTTTAGTTAAAATATACGGCTTTGTAGTTGGTTTCTTCTTACAGATTCATTCAAATGGTTTGATAATTAGTAATTCACAAACTTTTGCATTCGGAAAAGCGTTATTAAATTGACAGTTTTATAAAAAGAAATTTAAATTATTTTTTGTATTCTTTTCTTTAAAATTGGATTTTCTCAAAATGATTAACTATTCAATCACTAATTTTTTTTTTAGCTTTAATAATACTTATTGCAACATCAATAACACATTAATAACACTGTTTTTATTAATCAACTGATTTGGACGTTAAAATTGAAATTTTACTGCACAGTTAATGTAGAACAACTTTAAATTTATCATGATTTTTTGTTGAAATTTAATCACTTTTTAGTTTGAATAATTTACTCGTATTATCAGAATTTTTTGTAAAAATTGGGCTGCGGGTTCTTGCTGTTTTTTTACTTTTGGCAGGTAGTATATTTAAAACAAATTAATCATTAATTAATTTAATTTTTTAATCTTGCCAATTAAAATATAAATAGTATATTAAGTATCAAGGGCAGGAAAGCACTGTTTGCAGCACGCCGCTGTTTGTCCAGCGAAGTGCTTTAAACGCTTTCTTGTCCGTGGTGCTTACGACTGTTTTTTGCCTCTTGACACAACTTCATTACTATTATTTAAAAAAAAAATGTTTAAAACTTCAAGTGTCAAAGTTTTTTTAAAGGTTAATGTTTAAATTGTCAAAAATTGTTATGACGTAAGCAAGAAGTCTTGTAATACAATCACTATACACTAGATGTCAATAGTTCTGTATTTTTTTATACAATATTACCAAATCAAGCAAATATTAAAAAATATCATTACTAAATCATGTAATAAATTTATTTATTTTTAATAATTAATAATTAATACTGTTAATTTAGTATAATTAAAATTAAGAATTATATTCAATAAAAATATTATTTTTTTAACTAGCGCTATCTGTGTTTTAAAAGCATAACCCTCAACAGGAGACAAAGGATTCTACGAAGGGAAAAGAAGAAGAAAAAATACGGGCGGAAAAACTGTTTTTCAAAGCGGGCAGGCAAACATCATATTTCATTTAAGTTTATTTATTAATATATTATATAATCATTCAATAAGTTATGTTTTATTTTAATATTTATTTTAATTCTTAGCTTTTTTGTGGTTGGCTTATACTAATCGTTTATATGTACTTTCATGACAATTTAAAAAAATTATTAAAATTCTATGTGTATGGTTTGTATTAAAAATCATACAAATAGCATAATATTAATTGAACTACTACCTAGATTTTTACTATCTAATGTAATATATTATTAAAGTTTAATTATAAGATGTAAACTAAACTAACACTTAACTATTTCAGATAATGATGATGAAAGGATACATTGCTATTTTGGCGTTGTGCTTGTTGGGTAGACAAGCCGAAGCTTGGGGAGGACTCTTCAACAGATTTTCGCCTGAAATGCTTGCCAATATGGGGTACGGAGGCCATGGAGGTGGAGGATTTATGCCTGTAAGTATTTAATTAAGTTTAAGCTGTTCAACAACGATTATGAGGCGAATACCTAAAAAATATAATGAAAAACGCAATCAAACGTTTAACTTATGTTTATGAAGGTAGCAATAGAGTAATACACCATTTTAAAGCTTTTATAGATTGCTTGTTTCTTGTATATTTTCTTCTGCAAAAACCATACTGATAGGTACGTGGTTATTTGTTTCAAGATAGATTGATACATTAAATTTTATTTCAGTATTATGAGAAATATAAGTCAATAAATATTTATAATGTTACTATATTTCTGTTTAAAAACTGGAATAACATAAACCTGGAAAACATTCCGAAAATGTGTAAGATTTATTTTCTTCAAGGTCAGAATATCTATAATTATAATATTATTTATTATTATTTAATAATAATCGTTTATTTGCCAAAACGGCATTTTATAATTTTCTTATAGTTGAGTATTGCAGTTACTATATATTATACTATATTGTTTAAAATATTAATTATTTATGATGTGAATTGTATTCGTTTAGTACCTGCAATCACGATTATAAAGTTTGCACATAACTTACTTAAATAATATCAATTATATATTGTTTATAGTTTTAAGTAGTAGCAATATTTCTAGTTGATTTGTACTAATGCACGAATTTTAAAAATACATTTTTTATTTTGTAAGTAATGGTTTGTTATTTTTTTTTTAATACTTGGCCTTGGCTGGTTTTTGTTGCCGATTATTACGTCAAACATGTATCTTTTCTAAGACAATTAATAATTTTACTTACAACGTTATCGGAAGCAATATATATTGACATAGTCCTATTACAACTTTTTTTAAATTTTAATAATATGCATTCATTTGACTACGTTATTTGTTCATGTTCATATACACGTATAAATGTGTACTCTAATATGTGATTACATATAAATAATGAAACAAACTAGAAACGAAATCCTACAAAAAAATCTATTTCATGAAATTAAGTACGACTTTGTTTCTGTTAATCCTATCTTTTTTAGATTGTATAAGATTGTCACAATGTTAACGAGCATTTTTATAATCTGGATTTGTTTAATCGAATTGATTACTGATAAATTTTTTAAATCGCTTTTTATTAATCTAGAATATGAACAAACATCCTGTTGGTCAACAAATTAATGTTTGAGATGATAATCGGAATTCACTAGATTAAAGTGATCTGGATCTTTATTGTTTACCTCAGTTTTAGTCAAAAAGAGGATATAGATGCTGATGAACAGAGTTTAATTAATTTTTAAGACAATGTTTGGTTGACAAATATTTGTCTTTGTACAAAAAAGGGACACGATAAAATTACCAATCAATAAGCTTTTACACTTACAAAATGTACTCAAGAACGCAGACGTAAAATATTTAAGAGAGAAATATCCAATTATCCCACTGAATTACCAAAAACTAGTGACATTCAATAAATAGGCTAAATTACAGACAAAACAACATAGACAAAAGGAGCTACATGTTTATTATTGAGTGAACAGCTAATGTAGCATTGGCAAAAGAACCCAATGCAGTATTCCGTTAACTCAACAACAGAGGTACTACGAGAAAAATACTCAATTTGTTGATCTAGGAACTACCACTTACCAATAAAACAACCAAAACGAAGTATACATATGAGACATCAAGAGAACGGAGCAGTGATATTGAGCAATGCACAAAGAAAGCGAAAAACTGCTAAACAAAAGGGAAACCGGAATTAAATGAAGTATTGGAAACGAAAAAGCAAAGAAAATGGACAATGCAAATAAGAACATGGAATACAAGAAGCTTTTATAGAAAGAAAATAGAATTAAATTGAAGAATTTGAAAAGGCAAATCTAGACATACTGGCATTAATTGAAACAAAAAGAAAGAGAAGGAATAGAGATGTTAGGTTAGATTAGTTTATTTATTTAACGTTGGTATATTTCTGCTGCCAGGGGTAATCACCGACGCCAAAAGTTAAGACTACTACATCTGGGAATATTGCCGCAAATTTAGGAATTCTAATCTAAGTTATTTGGTTCTTTAACCTGCACGCAACGTCGAGGCAGTACACGGGACCTACTAAAGTTGAATATATTTTTATTTATAAAATCTCACTACAAAAAAGAATTAAGTATTCTTCAGTACTTAAAAAGTGGCTCGACAGCCTTAAAAATTCATCCTAAATTTTTTTACTACTAAACCGATACACGCTAGTTTTAGCTTTTTCACGTATCTCATTAAGATTCTCTTCACATAAATTCAAAATATATTTAATCGTTTGTTCATACTTTTCAGGAGTAACGGCTAAAAATCTCAATCTAGAAGCCTCCGATGTTTCTATAATATCCATTAAAGGACCTCCCGATCTATGCGCAATTGTAACCAATTCAGCAGCCATCAATTCAACTGAGCATTTTGGAATTGGTGTGATTCCAAAATGCTCATCAAACATTGAATGAATCGCAATATGAGCCTTCTTAAACTCCTTAATCAATTCATCAAAATTAACGTTAACACGAAACTCGACATTATTTTCTAAACTGAAATGTTTGCTCAAATCACGTAAATCTTTAACCCGAGTGTTATCATCAGCGTTGCGACAACTTCCGCATAAAAAGTGTTTATTGAGAATAATTGTTCCAGAATAATTTTGCGTAAGTCGTAACGGATGATCCTTTTATGGTCTAAATTGTGCTAAGGAAAGTATACGAATTCTATCAGACTTTTTGTTATCACGCGGCAGCTTCTTTAAATGATCCACTTTGCAAGGTGGATACACTTGATGCAATGGACGATTTCATAATTCATTCAAGTGTTTTATGGTGAATATCGAATTGACTAGAGTTATATTGCTGCATTGTCTAGCCAATGAATAAAGCTTTGAAAATAAGCGATAGTAGAAAAGTTTACCGGATGTGAAAAATGGATAATTTGTAATTAGGCTACTACTGTTGTACATTGCACGTCTGCTCCCCACACGTCTTAACAATTCAGTGGTGATGGTCAGATAGTGGACAGAAACTGATTTTAAAACCACCGATATATTTGAATAATGGAATGGTGAACGCAAATCCAGTCGTATCAATAAATATATCTGGATTTAATTGACTCAAAGCTTTGAAACCGAGATAAATTAATCCCAAACTTTGTCCCAAACTTTGGTCCGACAATGTAAAATAAGAATACATAACAGCCTCAACCTAACGTCTCTTATTATGTAAGTAAACAAATTTAATCCCTTTGTCTAATTTAACGTTCAGATCAACCTTTCGCATAGAAGAATGGCAAACATTATTTTAAATGTAAGGAATGTGAAACATTTCCTCATTTTGTGGCCGGCTGTTATTGGGAATTGTGGAAATTGTTGTTATTTCTTCATATTTAATGGATTTGTTATTGCCGAAATTATTAAGTTTGTCAAAACGTAGCAATTTTGTTGTAGTTATTGACGTGCTGTTTATACAACTACAACACATTTTTTTTTAACCAAAAAAACTAATCCTCTATATAACCCGAAACCCTTGGTGTAGCGTATATATCATCTGGACGATGACAGAGGAATAGATAGGATGGGTCACAACCATTTGGTAATATACAGCAAAGTAGAAAATAATGCAAGGGCTAGAACAGGAATTGGATACATAATAATAATAATATATAGACCAAACCAAGACGACAACAAAAAAGAAACATGAATGATTTTTCTGAGATCGTACAGATAGTATACGAGAAATCAGAAAAGAACATTTATATACTAGGGGATTTAAAGGGTTGTGAATAAAAATAAGAAATAAAAATATAATGGGCACACACGGAGAACCAACCAAAAACAACAATGGAAACAGGCTAATAGACTTCTGTGTTGTAAACAACGTTACAATACTAAGCACTACCTTTACACACAAAGCCACACAATCATACGAGAGAAATAAGGAATAGGGAGGAAAGGTTCATAATAGATCACATACTACTAAATAAACCAAATAAAAGAAAAGTTATGGATGTAAAAATTAATAGAGGTAGTGAAGTCAGTAGTGATCACTACCTAGTAACAGCAAACATAAAAGTTGCAAGTGAATACACAGAAACCGTAAAACTTAAATTAGATAAATTGAAGGACAGACAAACTAAAGACAAACACTAAAGTACTAAGAAAGAACAACATAGAGGAAAAGTGTTTTAATACATAATAACAGAAGCAACGAAACATGCATGTGGAACCATGAAGAATCATAGCAGGAAACAAACTAACTGGTGGGTGAAACGAAAACTCAAAATATATAGGAATATCTTGAAGAGGTACTGACAGAAGGGGAAAACATGGTGAAGAAAGTGAAAAAGAAGTAGTTAACACGGTTCTTAAAAAGAAATTGACAAAAAAAACAAAAATAACACAAGAAGATATAAAACAAGCCTGGCTGAAATTAAGAGAAAGCAACTGAGTTGGTATGAACACATAGTTAGAAAGCCAAATGATAGACAGATATAAATAGTATGAAAAACCAGAGTTGTAAGATCAAAGTCTCAAAAAAAATGGAAAAACGTAATAGATGACATACTAACCAAAAACAACATAGGACAACAAGAAGCAAAAGAAATTGCAATGAATAGAAAACAGTAGAAATAATTTATAATGACAATGAAACAAAGATAATTTTGGCACCCAGTTTAGGGTAAAAGAGATTTAAATAGATTATATATATTTGATAATCGATTTATTTTCTTACCGGTACATTCAGAAATGATCAAAATATGTTTTGTTAAAGTATTTTAATCAAATTATAGTTTGTAGAAATGTGTTTTGGTACTGTTGAATGCATTATAATGCTACTTGCAAATATAATTTTACTAAAATACTTTGACAGAACATAGTTTGATCTTTTTTAAATGTACTAGAAAATAAATAAACTAATTATCAAATTATATGTAGAAACAGGAATGTCACTAAAGTTGCTGTTTTTGTCAAGGTAGCTTGCTTGCTTTCGCTTCTGTCCGTCTTGCGACGATCCAAGAATTTCACTTCTAACGTGGCAATACGAATGCCCCCATCCGTTCCAATTAATTATTACCTCGGGTTTCTTAAAACCAACAAAATAGAACCGAGGTCCTATTTCATTAATCCATGCACACAGTATTCAGGTATAGTTTTAGCCTGCTTTAAGCACTCTAATTTGTTCAAAGTAAACGTGCCGGCTCACCTCATTTTAACAACAAACATAAACAAAAATCAACTTTACAATAAAAGACAAGACAGAAAATTACTAATAAAATTAAAAAAAAAAACACTACATTAAGTTAAAAACATTGATTTTATTCGTAATAATAAATTTGTCTTACACTTACCATGCAGATAATATTTGCAAAAAAGATGATAAATAAATAAAAAATAAAAGAAATAAACATTGTGTATATATAAAACAGCTTTATTTTACTTATGTTCAAAGGAATTAACATACATTCCAGAATGTTGGTACAAGTACAGAAATAGATCGTGTTGTCAAAATTTAAAAACGGACAATTTGAAGTAATGTTTCATAAAGAGCACCGAATCTTGTAAACCATGCTACTGGCGGCTAAACAAAACTACAAAAATTTTCACTAAGAAAGGAAGTAGATTTGAATATCCTACGAGGCTTGTTCCCAAACACAAAACTACAATGTATGGGAATTTAATTTTTTTTAACTTCCAGCAACGATACTAGAACTGGATTTACTGAAATGTAAACTTAGCGTTAAAAAACGACTTCTTAATTTATGATGAGTTAAAAAGTATAATTTTAATTTTTAAGATGACTAAAAATTAAAAATATACTTTTTAATATGTTTAAGTATCTGTTTTTTATATTTTTTTAATTTTTTAAACTTGCCTTTGACATGTTCTATATCATAAAGTCATAAAGAATTAATAAATTATTATTATCAGCTTATTACGCTTAAGTGCGTACTTTAAAATTACAAATCTGTAAGTTTTAATAACAGTTTTCCTGAAATGGGAAAAATATTCAGATTAGATTAGAAGGTCTTTAAGGTTCTACCGACTATCATTTGCATAACGTTGTAAATATCAGCATGTTTTTAGGTATTTCATAAGCAATTTGATATAGTTTCACGTGTAATATAAAGTTTGCTAAAAATCTAAACGGAGCTGAATACTATTTACATTAATACTTGCATTTCATTAAGTAAAATATATTAGTTGAATAGAATAGCATTGCGTAAAAATAGTGCCCCAATCCAAAAACACTATTATTTAGAGAGTTGAAACGAGCATTTGTTCAAAGTTAATTTTACATTATGCTTTTTTTTACAAATGACCTGTACTGATCAACAAAGTTTGATAAACCTAATTTTTCTATACTACAATCTGAAATTATAGTGGTTTTAAGACCTGCTATTTCAAAAACTGTAATTATTATCAAGTTACAATTAAAATACTTTACATTTAAAACCTTAATTTTTTTAGGTTTTTAGGTTTTTTAGGTTATCTTGTTTATATTTATGAAGTTTGGTGTAATACAATTTTGTTTAATATAATATCTACAATATTCTATATTATTACCTATTTGACTATTTTTTACGTATATGTATTTTTAACTTTCAGCAGAATGGTGATGAAGGCATCTTGGAGGAATTTGAAGTGGAAGGCGAAGAGGATCCGTGCTACGGAAGAAGGTGCACATCAAACGAGCACTGTTGTCCCGGTTCTGTTTGCGTGGACGTAGACGGAGGTAAGTTGATTGTTAATATCTCAATAAACTTTATATAATTTAATATGAACTTATATGAATTCTCTTCAACCAACTTCAATTTCTAATGGATTTATAGTAACTACATCACCAGCTTCAAACGTATTTTTGGCAATTACACTTAACGTATCAAAATGGTGATCTCTGTCTTCTTTGCTAATACACGATAATGTATACATAATTTTTTTATGTGAATTGTAACAATACGCTTGTGCCATATGAGTTTCATGCACTGCCGTCGGTAAATTAGAATTTAAAGATCTAGATGCTCTTGATAGTGCTACAGTGCTTGTGTATATTAGGAATGAGCAGTCAGCTACTCGATTAAGTATACATTGTTTCTCAACAATAGATTTATTAAAACTTTTAAGAAGATGTTCTATTGCGTTGGAAAACTTACTAATAGCTTCCGCTATTAATCTACTTGAGTGTACTAGCTCTGGATGGACTAATTTATCAAAATTTATAACAGATTTCAAACCCAAAACTTTTGTTACTTGTTTACTGGCTACTCCAAAAATTATTCCCATATTTGTTGCTGGGTTTTTCATAGATTTTTCTAGTTCTTTTAATCCCGCTCCAGCATATCTAATACCATTTAGTGCTACATACAAACGTATGATATCGTTGGTGCCTTGAAATATTCTGAAAACTCTCAGATCTCTTAAAATTTTCTCTAAACCGGGTTCCTTCATAAAACCCATTCCGCCCATTATTTGAATTGCTTCATCGCATACATACCAAGCAGATTCTGACGCAAAACATTTTGATATTGCTGCTTCCGTATGATAATGTTGGGACCCATTGTCTATATTTGCTGCAAGCATGTACGCCATTGACTCTGTTACGTATTGTAGCATACACATGTGTGCTATTTTTTCTTGTATACCCTGGAAGTCTTTTAACGACTTCCCAAAATGTTTACGATCTGTAGTAAAATCAATTGCTGCTTTAATACATGTCCGCATAGTTCCTCCTAAAGCTGCAGCACAAGCAAATCTTCCTTCATTCACAACGTCAATTGCAATTTTTAAGCCTTGGCCAAATCCTCCTAAAATATTTTCTACTGGTACCTTGACATTATCATAAGTTATAGATACAGTTGATACAGAATGTATCCCCATTTTATCATCTGGAGTGGTATTTGTAACTCCGCCAAAAGACCGCTCAACAATAAAAGCTGTGACATTATCAATTTCATCATCATCTAGTTTATTTTGTACTGGAGTCTGTGCAAAAACTGTCATTATTTCTGCTTTATCACCATTACTTACAAAAACTTTTGAACCATTTAATATAAAATGTTTTCCATCGTCTGATAAAATAGCACGAGTTTTAATTGACGAAGCGTCAGATCCCGAAGAAGATTCCGTTAAGCAAAATGCAGCATATTGACCTTGCGATACTCGAGGCAAATATTTGCTTTTTTGTTCTTTGTTTCCAAAAGTCAGTATACCCTTGAACCCATTTAATTGATGAGCGGCAAGCATTACTCCTAAACTCAAATCGTGCATTCCAACTACTTCTGTTAATCGTGCGTATTGAGTATTTGATAATTCTAATCCTCCATACTCTGCGGGTACTTGTAGGGAGAAAAGGCCTAAGTCCCAAAGTTTTTGTAATGTGCTATCGGGTATTTTACCGGTTTCGTCGTTTTTATTTGCATCGTGCTTCTGCACAAAGAATTTATTTACGGGTTGCACTAATAAACGTAAAATTTCTTTTTCGTCTTTATTTAGTATATCGGGATAAGGAAATACTTCTGCGGGTTCAATCAGCCCTACAAAAGTATTTATAACAAAAGACAATTCTCTAGCAAATGTATCATCTGGTATATTTTCAGTTTTTGTTGAATCAATGGAATCACTAGTTATTGATTCTGCTTGCTTTAATTCATCGGTAGTTGGAAAACTAAAATTTTGATGGTGCACCCATTTTGGTTTTATTAGTCTTGTCATTTGTCTCAGAATCATTTTAATTTTAAAAATCTTTACAATGATAATATGTATTAAATGACATTGACATTAACTCAAATTGACAATAACTGACATCTTTTAGCAAAAACAACAACTATATTTAAGCAATTAAATTAATTTTAATGTAATGTTTGAGAATACTAATTAACTACAGTGTATTATATATATTTATATGTATATGTACTTGCAAAAAATATATTAGTTTTATCACTTATCTGTTAAACACTACCGAATAAAAACGAACATTTTCATAAATAACAAAAACTTCTATAAATAATAAATCTATTGTAATTCAAAATCTTTAATAACTTTCTTTCAAAATTATCAAAATAATTTAGGGAAGAGATTTATATTTTTGTAAACTAGTTTGCATCTAACTTTACTGTTCTAAATTCTATAATGCTAGTTAGTAGAAAAATAATGAGACCAATTTGCGTTAGGCAATTGTTAGTTTTCTTAAGACCCGATATTTCATCTCTGAGTAAAAGTAAGTACTTGATGATAAAACCACTTGGAACCATTATGTTTTTATGTTTATTTCTCCGTTGAGTAGTAAATGAAAACTTATTTGAATTTAAAGCATTTGTTTGTTTTGTTTGTACGTATTAGGTCGCGAATACTTTAAGCAGCCCGCAATAAAGTAAACTTTATTTTAGGCCTGGTTTTTCTGATTAAAGTAAAACGTAAGTACTTGATAATTAGGCTACTTGGGATTACTTGGATTATTATGTCAACGGAAACTTATTTGTGTTCAACGCATTTGTTAGTTTGGTTAGTACAAATTTCATTGTCTGCCATTATTAAAAATGAATTGCTATTTAACACAACATTGAGTTCTTATTGTTAAACACTATTTCAAACACGGTTAATGTTTGACTGCCACGATTCGCAAATTACATCAAACGTGGTAATTAAAATGTTGTAAGTGCATCAATTGTCAAGAAGATTTTATGAGACTGGGCCGATTACTGATCTCAGGCTATTGAGTCGTATTTGTCTAGGTCGTTTGGCAGAAAACATCATGCAGCATTTTTATGATTACAAAATCGAACTTACTCAATAACTCAAGCATACAGATACATATACAGAAAATAAAGTTTGTCAATTGCTTCATCGAACAATGACAAATAAACGGTGATCTTTTGTTGCATTTGAAGTGTCTAAAACCACATGTGATTTATTTTAACGCATCCCAAACGTGTCACTGTTTGGTGTACATTTTCGGTTGGAAGCATTATTGGAGCATGTTTATATAAACATGCTGCCAGGAGTGCACAAACAGTCAATATCGAACGGTATCGAGGAATGATGATCTATTTTTGTGTCTCAAATGGAAGCTATTGATATCAAAGACACGTGGTTCCAACAGGACGGTGTCATACATTACATAAAACATTAGCATTATTGCAAATACATTTGCTGATCGTGTAATGTCTTATTTAGGTAACCAAAATTGGCTTTCTAGAATGTGCAATTTAACGTCTTTGGAATTCTTTTACTGGGTTTTTTAAATCAAAAGTTTATCTTAACAACTTCACGACCACCCAAATCTTGAAGGAGAAGATAACACATTGTATCATTAAAATCGAATCATGATTGACATTTTTGTCAAAAGAACGCAAATGTGTTAGCAAATTATAAATTAATTGTATTAATATCCAATCTAATCAAAATATATAAGAAAATTAATTTAATTTTAACATTATAAAATTTTCAGCACAAAATAACTTTATCTCTGATGTTCAATACAGATTCCAATCAAAACGTTCGACAACAAATAGAATTTTACTTTAGCAGGCATGGAGAAAATCTTCAGTAGCATTTAATATTTTAATCTTATTAACAAACATTTTATATTTCTCAATTTTTATAGAAAATGTGGTTTCATTGGTGAAAAAATAGCTATTTGAGTACAATACTTTCTAACATTTTTGAAAGTACTCCAAAAACTCATTTTTGCAGTTTTGTAATTTTTTACCAGTACAGGATCTGTTCCTGGACATTCAATAAACAACCGCGATGGACGCTTTCTTTTAGCTAAAAGTATAAAACAACATAGTGTGCTGATGATGTATTGTTAGTACTTACAGGTAGAAAAAAATTGTAGAAAAAAAAATTGATAAATTATGAAAGATCATATGGTTTTGTTAAAATACTTCAAAGTTTACATTATTAAACATGTAAATAGTTTTAAGAACACTTTATACGCAAATCTTTTTTTTAAGCTCAAGTCGCAGAATTGTCATAAGTTTGAAGCCAGCTTGGGCAGAAGATATTTAAGCCATTGTGGCGTTCATTAATTCTGAACATTGGTCTAATACATGATTAGTGCTGGTGTAATCATAATTACATTTAATATGAGGGCGAGTGGATTAGTACAAGCTACTAGGGCTTGTCGTTAGCTAGCGCTTTTGCATTCACTCAATTAACTGATTAGGTGTATGTATTTGTGTATGCAAGTACATATTCAAAGGCAGAAGAGGAAAACTAAACATCGGCATTTGAAACCGAAAAAAAGAAAAATTTGTCTATTATATTTAATAAACCTGTATTTATTTTATATTCTAATTAACTAAACTCAAGTTTTTGTAATTGTGTATGTATATTTGCTTGTTATATCTTTTAATGTTTTTATGAAATATTTGAATTTGATAAATTTGTTTAGCCAAAGAGTCATTATTACAATGTATCATAAAACGTTAGTAGTGCATAGATATAATAAATTAAATATATAATATTACCTGCACAATAAAACCTCGCCTAGTGAATGTGGTGACACGTAATTCTGTAATTACAAATATGCATTGCCATGTGAAATACAAAGATTTGATAAATTACTTGGCTCGAAATTAATTGAATGGATATGCTTCATTATTTTAAGTGCTCGTTGTGAATGAAACAATTAAATAATATTAGATAAAGTTCACACGGAAACGTACATTTAAAGTTACAACGTGCACGTTAGTTTTAATAACGAAAATTTATGTAACAATGTCTAAAAATAAAACTAAAAATATATTACTGTTTTGCATAAGTGGCAAAACTTAAGTAAAATTTTATAAGATTTGTAATGTGCATTATATTCGTTGCATTTCCATTGTATAATGGTTGAAACCATTTTTTTTTTCAGAAGTATTATCTGGGAAGTAGAACTCACACTATTTGACATTATTTTATCTTTCGGAGTAAGTGACGCGGAAGTATCTTTAATTTTTTTTGACTTTGACAACATGTTAATATTAGGATCTGTAGGCGTAAGATTGCTAAGAGCTTGAACCTCAGATAGCGGTTGTCTAAATTGGGATACAGTGTTGGCAAGCTTTGACTCAGATTGAGTCTTAGTCTCTTTAGGCGTTCCGAATCGAATTAAGATCATAGATGTTGTATTTCTGACCTCATAATTCTTTCTGAGGGTTAACTTTTTGCAATCGATAACGCCCTCTGGCGCAAGTTTTTGTTTGCATTCTTCAACAGTTGTGTATAACAGCTCACAACATAAAATAACTCCCTTAAAAGTATTTAAAGAATTATGCGGCTTAACTGTCTCGCGATATTTCCTAATAACGTTTGTTCTTGAATTTTACTGTTCTGCATTATATCTTTAACTTCAATAAGCAAGGTACCGCCTCTTAATTTCTTTCAAGAATTTAATGTTGACTGACTCATGACTATTGTTGGTGCACCCATTATTACTGTTTCTCTTATTAAGTCATCAATCACATGGATTGTTAAAGGTATGACGTCATTCTATTCTGTTTTTGTCAAAAGTCGTTATTTCTTTATAGTTATTTATATTTCTTTATCTTTCCAGCAAATTCATCATCATTCTTCAGTAGCAGCAAATTTATATTTTTTGTTACGCGCAGCACTCTACACGTATATTTTTAATTACTGCAGTCTATATAAAAAAATTATTTTAAAGATTGATTTGAGATTTGAGGAGAAAGAATAAATGTAATAAGCGATATAAAGTAAAGGGATACAGTAAAAGGAAAATATAAAGCTCTTAAAAATCCCATTACATTTTTTTTTTCATGCAACACAATATGAAAACGATTACATAAACGTTAAAGAAATTAATAAATATAACAACCGAGATGACAATAATACAACACCGGTTAACACTCGTTAATTTTCAGTAGTATAATATATAAATTCTTACTTAACTGTAAGATAAGTTGCATATATTAAACATTTATTTTAATAAATAAATTCAGTGCTATGTGAATAATTCATTGTACATACCTATACATATTTGTTTTATAGTAGTATGCTAGGTCATAATATATATAAAGTATGTATGAAATAATGTGCATGTACATTTCAGAGACAAAATATTAATGTTCTTAAAGTTAAGTGCCATTTGGGATTACGGAAGTTTGTCCGGAAACGACTCCAGTGGGAAAACTAGTTTATTGCAAATTTTGCTTCCAAATTGAGACCACAAAACGTCTTTATTTGTAACACCAAACAAAATTGTTTATATTATATTTTTTAGTTAAAGAGAATTTACTTAATACATTTTAAATGCACTATTGGTTGTAATGAAAGTGAAAAATATTATTATGAATGAATTACATCTTTAAATTATAAATGCTATAAATAGTTCAATAAATTTTAATAATAAAAATCATCAAAAGTAGAACTCCTTGGAGCCACGCATTATTGAATTGAATGTTATTATCCATTCGCTTACTACAGTTATATGTAAATACATTTTTTTTTAATTATTAAATTACAGATTAATTAAAAAACAAAATGTTAGTGTCGCGAGGATTTTATAAAATGATTGAATAACAAACTACTATATAAGTTTATTAATGAAGTATAAATTTAATAATAATTTGGTTAGACATAGTTTTAGCATTGCATAATATGTATATAGATTTTTATGGAATAAATAATTACGCATGCAAAATCTTATGTGCCATAAGAGCCACATTACAGCAGGTTGTCAAAAAGATGCTTGGACTAATCTAATAAATACGTAGTTCAGTCCCGATGAATAATGAAGCAAGTGGCACTAATCTACGAGCAAACTGCCTACAATATTGAACATGGTTTATGAAACGAATAAATTAGCGGAATAAGGCTTAATCCGTTTCACAAACTAATTTATTCACCTTAACTTAGAGCCGTCTGACACGAGACTGATTTTAATATTAATGTCAGTACAATTATTTTTTGCGCTATTTTTTTTTAATAATTATAAAAAACGATAGATTCTAGAAATTATAACCGGTTTTAATTTTTCTATTAATTGACACTTATGTCCGTCTTAATATATGTTTTAATTTTCTTTATTTAATTTATTAAATATATGTTGCTAAAAAAAACTAAATAATAAATTAAATTTAAAAAAATGCACACAATTCAGTTGTACTGAGCTTAGTATTAAAATCAGTCTTTTAGGTTTTCTCTCAAGCAGATTTAGAACGCGTATACAGATTCAGAATCTCGCATTCAGAATTGCACCGCTGAATCTGCGTGTGAAAGAGGCCACAAAAGACAAATGACAACAAATAATTTTACTATTATTAGTGTACAAAAATAGTACATAATTTATCAAGGGCCGAAAATAGGCTTCAGCAGCCCACCGCTTTTAGCAACATTCAATATTTTTTTGCTTGCTCTAAATAAAAATATTGTTTTAGGAAATTTGAATATTGTTTTAGGAAATTTGAATATTGTTTTAGGAAATTTGAAGTTTATTATAATTATAAAGTCTGATTTTAAGGTGTGACATATGAAACTGTGATTTACAGACTTTTCAAATGTCGCAAAGTTTTTAGACACAATAAAATGAATTATGGTTAAGAAACTATATTTTAGATAGGTGCCACATTTGCTCAATCAAGAGCTAAACTGTATAGTAATACTAATATCTGCAAAATCGTTAAAAGAAATTTAATGGGATTTACTACTACACTGTTTCGATTACATTTTTTAACCAATGGCCTGTAAATGTTTGTCATAAAATACCGCCATATCTATGGTCATATCAGTGAAATGTAACAAAATGCTATGTATCAAAACAGTTGACTATTGGTAGTGATGACTACACAAAATGCATAATGTTCTACATAATTGATTGTCTAGCCAACAATTGAATATGTACTAAGATTACTTTTATTATTTTGAACGGTGCGAAATGTTGAAATGTCTTATCTGAAGAATTTTTAAATTTGGCATTATCTCTTTTGCATCTAAGAGTAGTCATTATATATATATATAATATAATACATACTTAGTTTGATGATTGTATCAGTGGCCTACCTACCTGTAAACGTTTATTTTAAAAACAACTTAGCGAGCATTTAAAAGATGCGCAATTTTATGCAAATTGTTCAAATGTTAAATAGTTTCATAAAGCTGAAACTAGTCTCAAAACATATTTAATTTAATGTAGATTCTTGTGGTTAGCTTGGTTTATATAAGCCTAGTTCAAAGTTTTTGAGGAAAATGCAAAAACATTGTCATTCAGAAAGTAGCACTTTCGATGCAAATGTCGTGTTTATTCTTTTGTTAAAATGTCAAATAAGTACATAGAAAGTTGAAACTACTCTTAAAAGATGCGCAATTCAATGTAATTTTTGTAGGTAGCTTAGCAAGTATAACCCAGTTTAAAGTTTTTAAGTCAAATGAAAAAACTGTCAAAAAATGGCACTCGTTGCAAATGTCGTATTTTTTCTATTGTTAAAATGTCGAACAATTACATAAAAAGCTGAAAACTTCAAAAGATGCGCAATTCAATGTAGATTCTACTGGTTAGCTTGGCTTATATTGGCTCAGTTCAAAGTTTTTGAGTAAAATGGAAAATACTATCAGATAGTGGTACTTTTGATGCAAATTTTGTGTTTTTTCTTTTGTGAAAAAGTCGAATAATTACATAGAAATTTTTGTACTTAACTTAGCTGATATAGGCCCAGTTCAAAGTTTTTGAGTAAAATGCAAAAAAACAACTCGGCACACATTTATCTCGTCGTTTTGCATGAACATGGCCCGAGCCGTCGGCTATCGGTTGTTCAAAAGATATGCTTGAGCTTTCAGTTTAGACGGCAGTTGAGAGTCTAACCCGCATACGGCGATATATAAATATAATATGTATGCTTTGTAAGTTGTGCTATATTTACAAACACATTTTTATAGTGAATGAAAATAAATCATTTAATACTACTAATAAATTATAACAATGGATTTGTAAGAAGAAACAGTGGAGTTGATAGGCTTTTATAAACAATATTCGGTTTTGTGGGAAAGAAAATACATGTAATGAGTATTTTCTTTCCCTTTACTAAAAAAATTAAACAGATTTGAAACCATAGTTTGAAATTATTTGCACAACAGCGGTTGCTGTGCGACTGGTTTAAACTTGTACTTGAAAAAAGAATTTTTTTTAGTATAGAATTGTTGGCCTAAATTTATACAAATGTATCAAGATTTACCAGATTTTTTGCAAAGTAAAGTGTGAAAAGAGGATTTCTTTAAGAGAACTATGTTTATAAAAAAATATTAAACGTACAACAAAACAAAATATAGATACTTTTATTGTCCTTCTTTTATTTTTTGACATCTACATTTTTTAGCATATATGAGAAACTATTGTTTTCATGAAACATTTATTATCATTTTTTTTTTGTTTTGGTAGTTTATTTATTTATTTATGTAAGTTATACTGTTAACTAACTTTTTGCAAAACCACAAATCTTTTAAAAAATATTTATAAAATAATATCTAATCAATTTTTTCTTGTAGATTTTTTGTTCTGAAGCTATTTATTTTGTTTTTATAGATAGATATTATCTATTATTATATATATATATATATATATATATATATATATATATTACATTTTTATTAAGTACTTTTTGTTAATATCAGCAAGCATAAACTCAAAATATTTATATTTTATTTATTATTTTGAGTATGAGCAAAATCGGTTGGCTTTATCAGTAATGAAGAATGACGCAGTTATGTGTTTCAACCCCACAAGTAGTCTAAGCAGAGACAAACTTTCCATATTCCATCGAGTTTATTGAAACTTTCAAAGCATAAACACATTCACATAAGCTAGCTAGAGCTTATGTGAATGTATGTATGCATAACGTGTCATGAGGAAGCAGGGAAGCTCGTATTCCGTATATAATAATTTTAAATTACAAGTATATTTGATCGGGAATAATGTTTTTATTATGTTCTAACATCGAACTTGATACAATTACTATAATTCTTTATAGAAATTAGTTATTCATAAAATAAAATTTACTCTGCTTCGAAATTACAAAAAGTATAAAATTAACGAGGCATTTCTCACACAAATAGTTCTATACAAAAAAAAAACAAAATGCAATTAGAGCAACTTAAATATAAACATATGTTATAAATGTTGTATACAGAATGAAAAGATTCTTTACACCTACGTTGGTAATTGACATCTATAAATAAATCTATAGAAATGGTTGTATATCAATCTCCACTATTGACAGACAACCACACAAAGAACAAACAGAAATAGAATAACTTTAAAAGAACCTGTACATTTCTCTGTATCAACCTGCTCTGCGAATCATTAACCAATCCACAAAGTTCAATTTTTAAATCAACACATTTACTTTATTTTAATTTTATTAACAATAATTAAATAATAATTAAATATTAAATGTTTAATTTAATATATTTTAATATAATATAAGCTTGAATACGGCGTATTTGGCCTATAAGCTATTCTTTAAAAAATATATAGGTTTTATGCTTGTTATGGGTGAAATGGACTAGTTTAAGCTATATTTATTTTACATACCTACTATTTTTTTTGTTCGTACTGGAACTATGTAAGTACGAACCGTGGCAAATTGAAACCGATGCAAGTCTTTTAAACATTACTCTCACATTATGTCTTTCTCCTTTTTCTTTGTTTTAATCATGTAACAAAAATAAATGTTTATAGCTTATACTTCATTTTCTTATTTATATAAATAAATAATACCAATTCTTATAACGAAAGAACCTGACTGTTTCATAGTTAATATAATTATTAAAAATTTAATCGAACCAAATGAAACGTTATAGTAATTTGTGTATTGCGAGTACAAAGTGATACTTTGGAAACCGAATGAGAAGATTGGCAATTGACGCAAAAGATGCTATGCACTCGAATTACTCTCGAGATTTTTTTATAATAAACAGTTAAAATTGTCATACTTGTTTATTATTAAAAAAATAAAACTATGTCAAAAGAAAATTATTTCTTTATAATATAAAATAAAAATATTTAAGGTTAGGTATTTTAATGTAAATTTAATATACTTTAATGTGCTGTTTTATTGTTTTTATTTATTGAGACCGGTTTCGGCTGTTAGGCCACCATCAGTTTTTTTTTCTAAGATGTTGGTGTGTATTGCGGGTGGTGTGAATTTGTTATTTCTCACCACGATTTTGTAATGTTACTCTAATATGACCCCAGACTTGTTCTATTTTGATTGTATGTGATTTAAAGATATTTGCTATGTACTACTCCGCAGTTGTGCTATTACAACAAGTCGGGTGTGACATCTAATGATATTCAGCCACCATGAAAATTGACAGTATCTAGACTTATCAGCAAGTAGAATGTTACTCTAATCATTAATATTTCATGCTTCTGTGGCAAATTGAAATTTAGAAATGCTGGCTGTTTATTATGAGTCTTTTTTTAAGGTATTTTGGCTTGTATCTTATCTTTTCACATACGGTTTCTGTCTTGGTCTTATCTGGTATTCTCTAGTTTCTCTATATCTACGTACGCTTTTAGAAATTGTCGATTGCTGGACATCAATCGCTTCTGCAACATATTGTTGACTAAATACTTAAAAACTTTGATTCTATTTTTTTTTTGTTATATTGGTGTCGTTCGTATGCCGACGATGGCACGATGGTAGAAGTAAGTCTTGTCTAGTGTTCATTCCAGGAACATTAAACGCAAATTGCTACATTCAGACTGTTCTAGAACCAACATGAATGCTCTATCTGAGAAAACGAAAGCCGCATACAGCTAGGGTTACTATGGAATTCCTGAAACCAGCTAATATTAATTTACTTTCACGGCCTTCTCGTTCTCCAGACATATCACCTATAGGGATACAATCGGTAGAAATCTGGGCTATCTTCAGCCACCTCCACTCCTGATATTCGGATGCGTATTTAGGAAGCAGGATATTCCTAACATGCCTAGCAAGTTGCTGAGTTCTCCAGAAATTGTCGAGGAGCAACTTATTATTGAAATAAAAGAAAAACTTATTTTACGTATCTGAAATGTTCATAAAAATTGAGCTACATGTTCTTTGTGATCTTTTGTTTTGGCGGTCAGTATATAAGAAAAACCATATAAAGCTTTATAATATTTAAATTATATATCATTAATTTCAATTATCATTTTTTTTTTTAATTTATACTAAAATAATTTTCGCACGCGCATTATAAATAACTCATCATTTATAGCTGTTATACAAATAATAATATAATATAAATTAATAAGAAAGACCTTTTAACAAATAATATTAACAACCCTATACTATCATTACGAAACATCAAAATATTTTCCTTTATTTATTTTATTACATAACAATTTTTGTTTTCAGTTGTCGGTTCCTGTTTATTCGCTTACGGAAGGAGAGTGGGCGAACTTTGCAGAAGAGATAGTGATTGCGAATCGGGTCTTGTATGCGCCGAAGCTGAACAGGGAGTTACTACAAGGGTATGCAGGCCACCCGTCCAACAAGATAAACAATATTCTGAGCCATGCAACATGTCCAGTGAATGCGATGTATCTCGGGGCCTCTGCTGTCAATTACAACGGCGTCATAGACAAGCCCCACGCAAGGTAAGCATACAAATGAATTTCAATTTACAAGAGAAAATTGGATCTCGCTGGGGGATGTAAAAATAGAATAATGTATTTTTCATAACATGGCATATGGAATTGGTTGTGCTGTGAAAACACGGTTTGATTGAAAATTTGTTATATGTAAAATTGAATGTTTTGAAAGTATTCATTTAGTAAATATGTAGGAGTCTTACTTATCACTATTCAGAGTAAATATATATTTTAATGAAATACTGTTGAACGATAAGAACACAAAAATCTACTAAGCTAAAAGATGCAGTAATTATTGAAATCTTATGAGTCACAAACTGAACAACAAGATTAAGACAAATCCACAGTAGGATGCAGAAATCGACTTAACCACTCTAAAATCCCAAAATTAAATTATTTATAAACAATTTACATACATCTAGTCTCATTTCATCTAAATAATGTGTGATGTGATATTGCACTTGACTTATGATATTCAATTGTTACGTTGTAAAATAATTTTACTAAATTTGGTTAATTTATTTGATGTAACCACAATAAGTGTAAATAAAATATATAAATAGTATAATGTACAAAATTGAATCGACTCTGCAATTCAACATAATTACATTAGTTTTACGTGTTACTTGAAAATAACTTCATTTACATTTAATTTATATCAAATACATCAATCATAAAATAGATTTTAAATAAACTTGATAAGCTTTTAGTTTTTTTTTCAAAATCTTAATGTAAGCATAATGTACCTTAATGCTGAACACAGACATAACATAGAAAGTCAAACTAGATAAGGATAAGTTAACCAGAAATAAACTCATTTTCAAATTATAGAAAACTCGAAATCCCATACCATCACTACGCTTGGAGGCTATGCTAAATTTATTTTATTATTTTATTTTACGACTGGTTTGGCTAGGATTATGAATATAGATTTTAATTATAGCAAATATAGCTGTTCAGTAGAAGTTGTGTGAGTAATATTTTACTTATTCATAATTTTTAAAAGAAATGTAAAATTGATAATACCATTAGACAAATGAAAAAACTTAGACAATATGCGTACAATTTTCTGGTGACTATGGACATTCAAGTTATAACATTATGTTATGTTATTAACGGTCATTCAGATCTACTAGATGCGTATAACACAAAAATGCACTCAACAATGTGTTTCTATTACCTATATGTCAAGTTACATATATCCTATTACAACTCATGTACATAGTGCCAGTTTACTACAATAATTTGTGTAGTTTTACATTTCTGAACAATGTTAAAGCTTGTTATATGAGTATTTTTTGGTGATGTATATGTATGTATTCAACTTTATGTAATGAGCATTAATAAACAGAAGTAAAGTGGACCAAGTCCATAAATTGATTTTGTTATCTACCAGCTAAAATTGCGTGAAGTACCTACATACTTGAATGCCATAAATATTATTTTGTAGAGTACAAGAATTATTTATTGACGTTCGGCATGGTAGCAACAAAATACGGCATTATACAGTATTTATTAAAACGAGATATAGAAATGCTATGAACATTTAAGTTATTGCCAGGTTTCAGATTTTTAAAAGAATGAAAAAAAAAAATTGTGTTTTGTTGAATTTACTATAATTTTTATATACAAAACGTTTTATTTCAATTTAAATGTTTATAGACTTAGTTCAATTTAGCTCTGATATCTTCATAGATAATATCTACAAAACGTTTATACAAAGCAATTACGGTTCCTACCTTTTCTAAATTCTTTGCTGCAGTTGTTGAAACACCTATTCAAACATCAGTAATAGAATTTATTGCTAGAACAGAAACGTTTAATACTTTTTTAACAAGGACTCTAATGTAAATAGTAAAAATCGGTTGAGGGCTTATCAGGTTCAAAATCAAAACTGACTACGATCCAATCTGGATCTGTGGGACAAGTGGGACCTCAACCAAAACTACTCAAGAGGGGGGCTAATAAAGTTAAGCCGATACCTTCCAAGCCGTTCAAAACCAATTTAGGCTACGACTCATTTTAAGACATTTAAAGTTCTTTAAAAAACCATATTATTCTACTATATGGGGCTCAAGTCGAATTGTTGTGCAAGGTCGAAACTTTGCCAATCTATTATCTGAAATGGATTTAGGATCTATGATCTTACAATGTGTTGTCCGAATATTGCAGCATTGTTGGATTGGGTCGTAAAAAAATCTTTATTATAGTGACTACTTTCTTGTCATGAAAACTGTGATCGGAATTGGAGAATAAAAGGTGCTAATTGGGATATGTTTGGTTAAGTATTTGATTATTATAACAGTTTAAGCCACTAATGACGAAGATGTTCAAGCTTTCGCCGATTCCATCATACAAACAGCACATGCGAGTATTATGCTGTCTTTGGGTAAACCTTGCAAAAAGCCAGTTTTTTGGTGGAATTTTGATTGTGAACAAGCTAAACTAAATAAAAACCGTTCTTTTGAAAGGTTTAATCACTCTTTATCTGAAGGAAACTTATTAACTTATTTGAAATACAAAACTGTTACGCAAAGAACTTGTAGAAAAGCTAAAGAAGAATTGTGGCCTTAATAGATTATATCTATTAATTTCAAACCATTCTCACAGCAGTGTGGAAAAAAGTCGGAATTTTTTTGGCCGAACCGCATCTTTACTTGTTTGGTAAAAATACAAAGCTGCCGACAAGCTATAGATTCATTTTTTTAACTAGCTGCTTATGCAAGTTACCAGAGAGAATGATCCATAAGCGTCTTACTTAGTTATTAGTTTCAAGAGGTTTAATTGCTGATATACAATATAATTTAAGGCGTCATTGCTCTACGACTAATCACTATGTTTGACTGTATACATCAATTTAAAATGCTTTTTTATTGAATCAAAATCTTGTCGCTGTATTTTTTGATATTGCAAAAGCATATAACATGGCATGGAGGTAGGAACGCTTCATTAGCAGAGGTATGACATTGTTTATAGAAAGCTATCATCTACACGTACCTTGAATAAATAGAGACTTAAAAAAACATACGTGCGCAACAAAATGATATTTCTCTATTTTAAGGATGTCCCTATTTATGATAGCTATTAACGGTATCAGTCAGTTTATTAAGCATCCGGTATTTTCTCTTAAGAAACGTGCCAACATTGGAACGTCAACTTTAAATAACTATCATCCGAATTATGAACTGGAGTAATACCTACCATAGATTCACTTTTCTAACAGCAAAACGTTGTTTGTTTATTTTTCTAATAGGCAAACTCCACATTTGACATGTATGATACATTGTTATCAAATGGGGACTTACACATTATAAATTTATTATTATTATACGTTTGTATTAATTTTATATGAGGGTAAATGAGGCACAATGTCATGCTGATGATTGTATTGTTTATATTTGAGATGAGCATGTTTTTGATAAACATAGGAATATGCTCAGTTTTTGAAATTGTCTATTTTCTTGTTAAATGCTTGTTATTTTTTCCAAGTCAATTTTGAGGAAAACTAATTTCTTTTGAAGACAGTCAGTGTAGCGTTATTTTGATTCCAATATTTTGGTGTTTTTTGAAATTAAGTTTATGTAAAATTATATTAATTATTTCGAAATACGTTGTAACTTGTTTCAATTTTATTTTAGAAAAAATTGGATTAAATGCTATTTTAAATTGTTTATCATATTTTACTTGAATTACTACATTTTAACTATTTTATCGCAACGGACCACACGAACCAAAATTCTGGTTTTAAGTGAACAGATCGAGCTTATCCGAACTCCCGTGTCCCGTATTGAATATACCTTGTTTTTATTCATTCTAAACTCAGCATTCTTGTTCCGGGACTATAATATTTTGTTCTTTAAATTTACTCTCTAACCACTTACTAAAAATAACCACTAATATTGTATAGCCATAGTGTCTTTACGACATGGGCTTAAATTATCTTGGCGGATTATTTCATTATCAATTGCCTCGGCAATTATGTTTGTATTATATACCTGGAAGCTATTTAACACCTCGGTATTTAAGGGTAAAAATATTATATAAATATACAATATTTTCATTGTATACTACCTAATAATTATATTATATGGCTATACTTTACCGACCTGGCGGCATAACTTTAAGGTGCTTGGTTGCTAATCTAGTTATAGTAGAACATTCTTACATTATTGATGTTGATGGCCAAAAAACAAAATGATTTGAATTAAGTTTTATTGATTTAATATAAGTTTTTTATTTTATTGTTAAATATCCTGTAGCTTTAATACTATATCATTTTACTTATTTATAATTTTTAAAGTTTTATATAATTTTTTATTTATTTTTTATTTTTTTGACAATGAAGTTTTCTGCATTTTTTGTATCTATCTATAATCAATTATACAAGTTATTTAAAACCATCTAGAAGCTTGGTAACAGAAATTGAAATTAAATATATATATATATATATATATATATATATATATAAAAATCTCGTTTTATATAGCGAGTACCAGAGAATCGTGCCTTTTTTTAAACTTGAACTCACGTTATGCATGTCTTGTAAAACTTGTTCTTTAATGTACATACTTTTAAACCAAATAAAAAAGCAAATATTATTAACATTGGTTGAAAAGCCATTACTATAAAAATTAATTATATGGAATACTAGATAAAAATTCAAAGAATATGTAAAAATTATATTATGATAAAAACTGTTTGCATTGCGTCGAATGCAAATTTTATCGCATACATGCTATTCAACTTCACAATGGATGAGGTTTATTAAACTAATATTTTGGTACTAGGTTAAACTTTGATATTTTGTCTTATTTAAATACCTTTTAATAAATTCACAAATCGCGTGTCTTCTGCGAAATGTTAATATTTCAAGCGTAATTTAAATATTTTTTCTTAACACAATACAATTAGGAATCATATTGATAGCATCTATAATATGTACTTGATATTATCGATCTCATTTAACACGCAAAGTTTATTAATATTCTGGGTATATTATATATACACAGTTGTTTTCAGGCAATATTTGCTTGTAAAAACAAATAATTCACAATTTACCCTATATAGGTCGTGACCTATTTCTGAAAACACACCCTTGAACTGTGTTACAAATTGCCTTTGGGAAAGCATTATTTAGATTGTAAGTTCAACAAACAATTTTTAGAAAAGTTAACACAGATTTATTTTATCAAATTACTATCCTTATATTAAGAACAGAATAAAAAACTATAAAATAAGCAGAATTTAGAATTTGTTAATATTCTATTGGTTGCCATGTTGCGCATGCTTTTAAAACAAGCTTTTAAACCTCTATGGACGACTTCAAAACCTTTTTTGTAAACAGTTTACTAACCTTTTTTTGTATTCTCTTGGGTGTTAAGATAAGTAAATATGTTAGGTCTAATTTAATTTGTAGACATTTCCAATTCTTATCGTGTATTTTTTATGGAGTTAGATTAACTTTCTTTTTTTTAACATAAATATAAATTAGTTATCAAATAAATAAAACAGTGTATAAATTTAAAAAAAATAGATGCCCAAACTATATAAATTAATTTTATTACTGTAAATTTGCTAAACATATAACATACAGTATATTATTTGAAATAAAATAACATCCAGATATTAATGCACAGTATAAATAATAAATTTTCATTATACTTCAAGTAGATTTAAGGTAAAATATTACATTTTTTCAACAATTTTCAATTCTGAATGAATAATGTCTTATGTGGTGACACTCCTCTTACTTGACTTCAGATGAAAAGTTTTGCTAACTTATTCTATCTGAAAATTATAGAATGCTGCTGGTGCTGGCATAGTCACGTCGTTGAACAACCACCCCCGCTCTACCGCCTACGTGCCGAGATAAAACAGGGGCGGCAATAAAGGCGGAGCATCGACGAGACGCTGCGCTGTGCACGTCAGGAATATACGATTGTCATTATTTATTTAAACCCTATAATTTGCAATTTGAACTACTACTAAAATAATTAGCAAACATCTAGAAAATACTCGCACCGTTAATGACTACCTGCCGAAACATTATTTTAAAATTTTAATAACTAAATAAATCGAATTTTAATTTTATGTTAAATAAATATTTTAAATTAATAAATTTTCACTGTTATTTTAAGATTATAATTTAAATTCAACTAAGTAAACATTGAGTAAACTAAGTTATATGGAAGTAATTTCTTTTTCATTTATGCTTTTCTCGGTGCTTCTCTGGTGTAGAATCCAATTAAAACAATTTCAATTTCATTACTGGTTCTTCATGGGAAAAGTTTTATATTTGTATTACGCTCACTGCGGGAATTTTAGTAGAATTTATATAATAAAAGTTATAGATACTGATTTGATTATATGTACATTTATTTTACTTCTAGTGGAAAGAACATCAAATCAAATATTCTTAAGTTTGGAATAACAATGCGGATTATGTAAATTATTGGATTTATAGATTACATATTTCATGGATAAATGGGAACAAACTAAAATTGAGAGTGAAGGAATTAAATACTAGATGAAAACTAATATCGTTTTATTTGATGCACTGGTGTTACTCTAACTACAAATAAATTATTTTTATTATTTTTGATTCATGGTATAAATGAAAATTTTCTATAAAATATTATATTTTGATCATTAAAACCGTATCTAATAAAAAATCAGTAATTGTATACTACATAGAATAACTTAAAACGCTCACTCGAAGCCGACTTGAAAGACAGAATGTTTAATAAAATGAAGTATGTATGAAAAGTTATTAAATGAATAACAAATGTTTAAACTATAATCAGTTATTTCCATTTGCAAAATAAACTAACAAAATGAAATGGATATTTGATATTTCGTTATATTCTTTCCGACATTGAATTTTATTTTTCAGATAAAAATTCAAAACTTGACTAGTTATTTTAAATAATTAATATTGTATTCAAATTTAAATTGATATTTTTCTTGTTTTATTTGCAAAAACATTTTTTTTATACTAATACTATAGGGTCCTGCATATGCTTTTCCCGCTCTGAGCCGCAAAACATCACAAGCTGTTTTTCAGAGTGGGCAGATAAAAAAAAATATTATTTTTGTTTATAGTTCTTATGTTAACAGTTTAAGTATAAAACAAGTTTTTTTGTTATTACACTTTAAACATTATATTGTGTATGTAAGCGAGTTTTTACTTATCAAGGTAATTGCAATACCCGCAGTAATATATGAAGCTGGAATTTATCTTTGGTTCATTTAAAGCAAAAGAGTTTCTACTGGCTGTGTTATTTTGTCTATGGAACATGTGCAGTATGTGCTAGTAAGCTAAGAAACTTAAGTAGTTTTTATGGATCTGTATTGTTCTGAAAGTTTAATTTTATTCCATGTGTTGAGTCTGGTTGAAAATATCTTTCTTTAATGTATTGGTTCGACATTTCTGAATTGTCAGTGAATATTTGTTAGAATTCTTAGCAAGCTTTGTACTACAAGTAAATAATTGTTTGGATGGCAGCAGTTATCTTGTATTTTGTTTGAAAAATGTCCAAAAAGAATATCTATAAAAAATGCAAAGATTGTGACGAAGTCTTTACTGAAGAAGATACGTCTTCAGTTGCTCCGGTAGCTGTTTATTCAGTTGATAATGAGGGAGGTTTTATAGTTTGTTGGTTAATTGATTTTGTTATTAATTAAACAGTCCGGGCGACAGTCAACTTTCATAAACGAGGAAAGGATGATACAAATAGACAATTGCCAAGAAACGTTGTTAATAATTTAATGATAAAAATAATAACTTAAATGGTATAATAACTTGATATTAAACCTGGCCTACCGTCTAAATTAAGGATGGACAGAGAGGTTTTTAGTTGTGCTGTTGGCATGTGCAGCTAAAGCGACTTCTGGTGAAGTGCGGACTTGTTGTATTTGTGGGGAATAATTAAATGGGAAACTTGTATAAAAATTTAAAAAACAACTGTTGGCTCATTTGTGTACAAAATAAATCTTAATTTGGTACATAATTGGTTTTCCTGTTTTGTTAGAATTTAGACTCTGGAAATTGGATCTATATTATTAAAAACATTCCGGGGACAATAGTTAGTAAATAATTTATAATAATATTTGTCAAATTTATAACCATTGCTGCGTTAGAGAGAATGAGTTATACAGTGGAGAAAATTACAAATATTATACATATTTTAACTAAACAATAATTTTAATAAAACTTATTTTTTAAGATGTACAGGTATGCAGTAGCTTTTTGAAGAAATTTCTTAAGTACAAAAGTGCATTTGTACATTATGTTATGTACATTTATAGAGAATTAATTATGTTTTGAATGTCTATATTCAAACTGCAATTTCAAGCAGAATGTAAACAAACTCACTCATTCACTCATACATTGGCTTGCACTCTCCATTAAAGTTTTAATGTTGAATAAAAAATGCCTGTTAAACATTTAACTATAAGGAAAGCTACATGCTTATCACAAATAAATGAACAGCGTTTGCATTGCTTAAGTTAAAAGAGTTTAATATTTGATATTTTAAGATCGTTAATTCAAAGTATTCTGATGACGCAAATGAAAATTCGAAATATTAATTTATTTTAATTTTTTTTTTTAATGTTGCTGTACTTTTTTCTTATTTTTAATTTTATATCCAACTATTTTATTTAATTTATAATATAATATCACACTAGAAATGGTTGTATTCTATTACAACTCTTAAATTATGACACACATTGCTTTTAATAATAAGCAAAGCTGAGTCTCGCAAACCGTGGCAGTTGTCAAGAGACCGTTTAGGCACCAACGTCAATTTCATTGCTAAAATTTTAAAGTAAAGATGTTAACAGTATATGGTATATTAAAGCGTAGAGTGACACCGAAATTACGGCTTTTGAACGACGAACTCTGTGTGAGCTTATATGAGCCTATGTAAGCTATCATATTTGACCGTCATCTCGGATTACGGATTCAGACGTTTGCATGGGACCGTCGTCAAATACCATTAGGTCTTCAGCGTAATAGAAGCTTTATGGTTTCTTTGGGTGTTTTTCAGAGTTTTATGATAAGTGCTACACAGTTTTCTCTAAATTTTTATTGACGAATGATGAAATGAAATAAAACACGACGAATTATTATTATACTGATTTATTTAGAGCTACTGCCACTCTGTCGTCTTAATTGTTTTTATTTTGCCGTTGTATCATATATTTTCTGACATGTTTCATGCCTGTAATATATTATCTTGATTATTTTAATATCATCCTTGCTTGTCTTCTGCAATAACATTGCAAAATACAACACAATGTGTATTCAATTTGAATATTCATCTGATTGCATGTACGTACCTAGGGTTTTCAATCCGGATATCAGAATATCCGGATTATCCGACCAGTTTTGACTATTCGATAATCCGGATAATTTTTATTGAATAATTTTTTACCTGCATTTGCCTGGTACTTTTTTTATACCTTTTTGTCTTTACAAGAGTTCCTTTAAATCACGTGACGAAATATGTAAATGATTTAAAGCTTTCATTTTGTTAATTAAAATGAAAAAAGATTTCATTCGTTTTAATAAACACAAAAACAAAGACAGATAATTTAAATATATTATTTAATGCACTTCTTACAATAAAACCAACTGAGACAAAAATTAGAACTCGCGTGAATTTTGAAATATACATTTTTTTACATACGCCTATTTTAAAATAAAATAAACTTTAATTATATATATTTTTTTTTATTTTCTTATGAATTATTAATGTATATAATTAAAATACTTAAATATAATAAAATAAATGGTTTATAAAACACTATGAACATTGGATTCAATCTATTATCTTTAATTTCTTATTTTTTTTTATCCGGATATATTAGAATATTTTTAATTTTCTGTATTCGATATTTGCATTCATTAATTTCGGATAATTACCGATATCTCATAGGGTTTGGTCTACATTTATTATTTACACCCGTCGAGTAGTTTTTTTTGTTATTTTTATAGGTTTTGTAAAAATAATGTGACTGATTAACTATCCATTATGATATATATGAGGCGTGTAGTTTCAAAAGGTACCATCTCCACCGTAATCAATTTTTCAGAATCTTCAAAAACCTGTCACAACTAAAGTAATTCTTAAAACTGATTTCTGTGCGATTTGAGTTATTTACAAAACATTTTTTAACATTGTCATAAATTTAAATTAATTTGATCAATAAATTATCAAATTAAACCAAATTATAGGTTACATAATGTGTGTTTTAAACTGAATTTTGCCAAAATCTTTTCTTTAGTAAAAACTAAATTAACAGATGAAATCGAGCTATGTTAGCTCAATCTTATTGTATTGTATGAACAAAATTTTAGTATCACGTTGTAGATAGTGTTTAATTTGCTACAAGATAGCATTACTAACACAAAAATTTCAAAAAGTGGAGATTGTACCTTTTGAAACTACACCCGTCATATGTGACAAATGTATTGATTTTGCAACAACCTTGACCAAGAATGGCATTAAACTAAATCTTTAAATAATTATCACTCAAATGTTGTATTATTTATAATAATTATTTTAAAAACATATTATGACGGCTCACACATGATTTAGAGCCATACCAGAATACAATTCATATATTCATAAATTAATAAGCAAATCAACAACATGTTTATTTGTTATAAAACTAATTAATAATTAAATTTAAGTTTATATTTATTTAATAAAGTTTAATATTTTGTTTATGTTTATTTTATATATTAAAAAGTTCTGGTGATAAAGTGGTTATAATATGAAAGTGAATTACGATATTTAAAGAATTTTCGGGACTTATAGGATAGATTTATGTATTTCTTTTTTGTTACGAGTACCGATATTTTTAGGGCGTTCGCTAGTGTTACCACCTCCCTTTAAATATGTATCTGCAAACACAATTGTATACTATCAACAATAGCAACTTGTTAATACAGATATTGAAAGCGCTCACTGTAAATACTGGCAAGGCCCAGTGCAACCAAGATAATTCTGATTTCTATTTTGTTTTAAACGAAAGTTTGCGGTTGGCCACAGTTCTGACAAAAGTTTATACTTTATATTTTCATTGAAATTTTTGAGTTATAAAAAACTTTAGATGTATTGATACAAAAAAGATACATAATTATATTACATGCTGTAGAAAAGACCCAAACTTTTTAAAACACCCATGGCTCATGCTGAACATGCTTATGGCTTTGTTGTGCATTTGATTTTTTGAAGATATTTGATACTGCTTACGGGATATTGCAGTACTATAATACTAATTTAAAATAGAACCGTGTTTGAAAATTTCTTATTGTAATTATTAAAATTACTGTGTAGACAACTATTTTAGTTGTGTGGGACTTAACAACCAAAAATGAATAGCTGTTTTTTGTAATTGCAAGGGTTAAAAAAACATTTAGGAGGTGCATGAAAAAATTTAAATTTGTTGTTATTTTACATTTGTTGACATTTTGCTACTCAAAACAAAGTGGTTGAAAAAAAAATTGGTTGATATATCAAAACACACAATAATATTGTAAAAAGCACCTTTGTGTACTAGTGTAGTGAACTTACTTACTAAGTTTGAACGTCTTAGCCAAGTTACAGATGTCAGAACCCAACACGTATTTGTGTTGCGGAAGATCTTAATGACATTTTAAAGACGTTTACCGCAATTAAGCATAAAACAAGCTTAAAAGCTACAAATAACGCAGAAGACAATTTTTTCCAAGAAAAACATCTTTAGACGAGGCACAGTTTTATCTTTCTGGCTACGTGATTGCAAAACTGTTGCATTTAGATCTTTTTGGTCTAGCGAAACTATTGCACCGTATTTTTGTTTAAATGGGGTTATTGAAACTGTAGTAAGCCAAGAAAAAATTATTTGTTGAGTGAAAAGTTTAATAGTTGTGTAGTTTCTCGGTTTGGAGAATTCAATTGATCGCATGGATTGTAGGACCTAACACGGTTTTGAAATCTTTGCCAAACCGTCCGTAAGAAACTGGATAAATAACGGTTGCTTCAGGATATATATATATATATACTATGTAACGTTTTAAAATATTAAATTTAAATTAATAATTAAACACAGGTGATGATGCCACTGTGTGGTGAAACATCTTGCAGATTATCAAATAAATCTTTAAAACCCAAAGCCACCTGTGTTTTAATTATTAATATAATATGGAGTTGTAACATATGTATATCCGCCGCATCAATTCAATATCTTAAATTTAAAAACAAATTGTTGTAAATCTGGACCCAATGTCTGTACCTTTGGTTACCTATTTTAAACCAATTCAACAAGAACTTTCTTTTATTATCATACAGTTTTGTGAAGTTTGAAATATTATATTACGGACCAAAATAATTAAACAAACAAAACTTTTAGAATTTGAATAAAAATGTGTACACAAATTCTAGTAACTGTAATCACGAAATAAATTGTAATTGAATCCGTTGGTTTAACACAAACTTCGCTGTAGACTATTTATAAATAGCATTAAATATTTCCATTAAAAGAAATTATCGATCCGTGCAACCAGTAACCTACCTGTTGCAAGTTATTCTGTTAACCTTCACTTCCGCGACCTACGTACATAATTAGCTACATAAAAATCGATTCTTTTTTTTAACTTAATTTACCACTTTAATAACAAATATAATAGATTTTCATGGTCAAATCCCTAATATTATATAACCTATTAACTGTAAATATATTTATTTTACATTTAAATATATAACAGTTGCTTTTTCTACCCCAATATAATATATTTTCATTTAAATAATTACGAAAGCTGTTTTTTGCATATGTCAATTATACACATTTATTGTTACTAGACAACAAAACACTATTATAAGTTAGTCTGTAATAACGCTTTGATGATGTTTATTTATAATAATAAATCATATGGATACGAATCAATATTGATTAATGTTTTTTTTATCTTTTAGGTATGCTCGTACTTCAAAGATCCTTTAGTCTGCATAGGCCCGGTTGCTTCTGATCAAATCAAGAATTCAATCCAGCACACCGCAGGGGAAAAACGACTTACAGGTCTCGCAACTTATAAGAGACCCATGCACTAAGTTTCCACTAGTATAAAACAAATCACTTGCGTCTATAGGATAATAACAAAAACATAAGGCATAAATACATACAAAATTCCAACTTTTCAAACATAATTTCGCAAAAGATACGCACGAGAATTGAAGACAGAACTAGACGAGGAGGAATACATATCAACAAGTGTACTTGTCTATTTATGATGAAAATATTATATAAAGAGTAGAAATTACAGAAACTGAATTTAAATTCATATTGCTATGGGCAAACAAAATATACAAAAACATATTTCAAACAACATTGTTTTGGAATTTTAACTCTTTATATATTTATACCAAAAGAGGACTATAGGTTTATGAAAGTCAGTGAGTTAATGTTATATTTTTGATAAAGATTTTTATTTTATTTTAAATTATTTGCATATTAAATATGAACATATCAATTTTAAAGGCTGAGAAATATTACTTAAACTAGGAATTATTAAGAATTTATGCCTGATGATATTGTCGTAGTGCACATATTATTATCTGCAAGTGAATCTATAGAAACCAAAAGGAAAACAAATGATATTGAATTTAGCTATACGAAAAATTATTGCACCTTGTATTTTCTGATTAAATGGATCTGAATCCTAATATTTTGAGCCCTCTGTATACAACAACTAAAAAATGAACTTGTGTAGCTAAATTTTTTAATTTAAGTAATAAAATTAATGTAATATAACTTAATATGGCTGAGGTATTCATAGTACATAAGATGTTTTTGAAACAATTATCAAATCAGGCCTAGTTATAGAAATGATGAAAAATATTTAATGTATTGAAACTACTATATAAAAACAAAACATATCCTAGGTTTAGGTGCGTATTCGCAAGAAGAAATATCTATATATTGTGCTTCATGTAGCAAAGACGCACATCTTAAGATAATTTGACTTTCTAACTGTGATGTTACGTTATAATTTGCGCACGAACAAGAGACGTCTAAGACATTAAAGGTTCTAATTTTAGTTTCACGTGTAACAGTACTAAAGTGAAACATCATTTCTGCATGCTTTCAGTTGAAAAACTGTATAAGCCAATGCGTATTAGACGTCTCATAGTTTTTATTGCTTCAAGCGCAAATGTCATATTGTTTATTGAAATTGATACATATCATGAATACATATCAAAATATTCAAATATTATATATATTATTGATGTTATACATATATAAAAATTATATTGCCATCTATTATGAATGATTAATAAATGTCTCGAGCAAAATTATGCATTAATCTATATTGAACATAACCACAATTTAATTTATGTACTAGGTTCTTCTATTATAGGCCTGTATGCTTAAAACTTGGTGATTTTCATCATCTACAGGTTTATATAGCATCTTTTTAAGATAATGTACAAGACATCGGGACGTCAATGACAGGGGTTTTCAGGCGTCGGATTTTACCAGAGAACTGGAAATGCAGTAAGTTTTATTTAGGCTCAAGAGAAACAAGTAATTGAGTTGAAGCGGCTTGGTTCTCTTGCTAGTGGAGTGCAGTTTTATAATAAAAAATGCTTCTTTCGCGTATATTGTTACTATAATAACTATTTACGCAATGTCGTTACTACAACTACAAATAAAACTTTAATTAAAATGGATAAATTAGCAGGACATGATGGAATAATTTCAAAAAAAGAGAAATTACAACATCTACCTAAGTTAGGAAAGTAGTAATAATAGTTTGTAAAATAAAATTGAGAAAAACACAAATCATGAAATTTCGAAAGGCTTTAGGAAAGTTTTTTTTAATGAGACTCTTTAAGTAGAACTGATAAAGGCAATTGAATGAGAAAGAGAATTCAAAATAAGAAAATGAACAGAGTCAAATCTAACGAAGCAAGACAGAAATTTAGAGTTGAAGTTTGTAGAAATAAAGAGTGGAAAGGGTCCCTAAAATAGCGAAAATTTGGAACGTGAAGATAAAAGATAACTTATAACGATACCGCTACAAAATAAAAAGAAACATAAAGTTAGTTTAAAAAACCGGGAGAATAATTCCGATGGGAGATTTTTCTAAGTTTCAACATAATGGCTCGAAGATTTGTAAGCATTAGATTGAAACTTCTAACTATCCTGAAAAAACTGCACTATTTAAAGAAAAATAATAAGATTTGATGTTAAAATCCCGTACGGAATAAAATAACATTGATAATTGATGATTTACAAATTAAATAGAATTGTTATGTTTTTATTGGAATCCCAAACTGGGTTTTCGGAACTAGAGAAATGCAACGTGTCACTGGCTTTATATCGTTCCTCTGGGATAGGAAAGATAATGTTTTTGATATTGAGAGAGACGCACTTTGAGTTTTATTGTCCTGCCGGTGAAAAAAACAATAAATTTATTTGATTGTATTTATTTCCGTTAACATAACAAAATAGAGTTTGTTTCATATCAGGATTTAAAATATAGAAGTCATTCAGATCGGACTTGATTTATTATTGCTTCTAGTATTGAGATAAATATATATTCAATCCCATTTCTAAAGATAGCAACGATATAACGTAATTCGGTCATAACAGTATCTGCCGCAGATTGCATCTATCAATCCGATCATGCGCAAAGCTGAAAGGTTTTATTGATCTGCAACAATGTATTCGCTGCCCAAATGTATCATATCTTCTAAATAATTAGCATAGTATATAATAAGCAGAATGCAATCAAATTGGACACGTCTAATGTTAATCTTTATTTAATATTCACAATGTGCAATAATGTCACTGACAATTTATTCTTGACAAAATATATTGATATAGTCCACTTTTGTCTGAAAAACGAATATATCACTTATATCCGTTATACGTCACGGAGTATCCCACGTAAATGCTCGGAAAGCTGTCGAGATGCTCAAGCAACAATCATCTGAAAATATGGATAAAGATTTATGTATGAAAATAGCTCAAGTTTCAGGCATTTGTTTCTAATTCAACAGCTCGATATAAAAAAAAATACTTCTTCTGAATGAGGTGTAGCAACTTAAAACTCTTAAAGCGTGAAGTATGACGTACTCAAAGACCTTGATAATATTTGAAAAATATTATAACGAATAATCATTTTATTAATAATAAATAATATAAATTTACACTGCGGCTCCAGCTAGTTAATAATAAATCATTTAACATTTATGCAATTGAGTTTATAAACACAGAAATATTTATTCAAATTTGTCTTTTGCTATCATGCTATGCCGTAGTCATACAAGGCATACTGACGAAGTTTGTAGAACGGAAACAATTGCCTGTGCTTTATTTTTGGCCAATGTGATCGTTAGATTGAGTTTGAATAAATTATTAATTTATTTCATAATATTGATGTTCTTTTTTATTTTACCGTGTCAATCATAGAACGAGATAGCAGCAACATCCGATTTAGAACCACAACTATTTTAATAAATTCTTTTTCTTTTTCTTACTTATTTTAATTACTTGGCAATGTTAATATTATTAATTGTTTAAATAAGCCAACCAAAGTGTTTTTTCTGTCAACACTCATCATAGATTGTATTGCTTTTATGCAATTTTGAAGATACCATCCACACTGCTACATGCACTTTAAACTATAAATAATGTTTATTACAAAGAAGAAAATACATGGTTATCTTTTTATTACTTATTTTAACATTGTTTTAACCACTTGTCAATGTTAATATATTTAGTTTTTAAAATAACCTATGGCAATGTGTTCAATAAACACTCAACATTATCATCATTGTTTTGCTCGTTTAGGCAGTTTTGAAAATACGATCTACACTTAAACATATATTGTTAGAGCAAAATTAACTATTTTAAAACACACATACACACAATTGTCTGTAATTGTTTAATTTGATAGCAAACCGATAATAACTGTTTGCTGAGATAATCAATATGCAAATTCTTATTAATTACTTGGTCAAGTTTTGATTGCTTTGACCTTAATATACTAACAAATTTGTATCGTGTTTAGTAGGACATGAACTAAATCTGATGTACAAGTTTTTTTTTAAGTATTAAAAGTAATATTGTTTTTGTTGAACTAAACGAAGAGATAACGCATAGTAATAATTCTTTTAATAACTAAAGTAGTTTTTTGAATTAACTATTAAAGAGTAATTGGCAAATTGTATTAAAAAAATTTAAAACCACATCCTTCATTACAATCTTTTTCAATTTATTTATTAATATTAATAATTTTATTTGTCTACAAAAAATCATAATTACAGACAAATTAGTTAGAGTTTATTTCATCAGAAATATCTAATGTCTAGTCTACCACCTCAACTATTAACAAAATAAAGTAAAAATAGTTTTTCCTACAAAGAAGTTAAAAATATAAAAACCAAAAGTAATAATGGTTAACTATGCATAAAAAAACAAAAATTTAATCACACAATAACATTGCAATAATGACATCAATTTAAGTTCCAAAAAAACCTATGCTGACGAAGTACAAAAATCATTTTTTTAAATATTAAGTTTTCAGTCAGATGGGCGTAACGTGTGCGTTATTCGTTTATATACAACTGACCTTTGGGGCATATATATTTCTTTGGTAAACCTGGCGATAAATTTTAGACGTCCCCAATTTGCGGGTGGGAAACCAGAGAAATGAATTTTAATCTCTCAACTATGGAGAACAAAAATTTGAAAACCAATTTATCAGGTAAGCTTTTGGATACCCTGAAAACTACAGACTCAGTGAGTGCGTCTACGGATACCTTATAAACCTGTGTCAAAAAACACAAGATCTGCGGAGCTGAATAAAAAAAACAAAGAAAGGTGCTTGGCTATTAAGAAGCAAACAAACTCTCTTTCTGGTAAGGCAGACACCTTATGTGCTGGGCCAGCAATTGTTAACCCAAAAATAAAGTGCATCAAAGCCAAACCAAAAGCTCTAAAGTTATCCAATGCAACTTGCCGAGCGGCCGTAGCAACGCTATGTCGCAAACTAAAAGCAATGCAAGACACAATATCTCTAATCCAAAGATCATCGATTGTACAAACTAGGGTTTGCAGATTAGAGTGGGAATGTGTTTTTAAACTCAACAGTAAGCTGAGAGTGTATTTACATACCAAAGCACATCACAGCGTTTTTTATGCATATAAGCTAAAGCCTGACATCATTGTGGCGTCGGCAGAGATTGCACTTGACATACTACCTCCAACAACACAGCTGGAGGATTGTACGCGAGAAAAAGTTGGATATGACGCCAACTCCCATCGTATTGTCTGGTAAAGCAAAGACACAAATGACATGGGTAAGCAACTTTACAATATATTATTTTACATTGATAATGATGATAAATCATCGAAACATGTTTGTGAAATATTAAATAAAATCTTTAATTAAATATGTCTAAAATAACAGATAATAACTATAGAAAACAATTTAGCGCACATGAAATCACTATAAAACAATGACACAAATATTTAATTAAAATATGTTCAAACTTAATTAAAATTGGTTTGTTGGTAGCACAATGTTGTCAACATCAGCTGTTGATTAAATAAATTCAACTAAAAGAATATTACCAGCGATTGTTGTCTTTTATCTACACATTGATGCAATTTAATTAAAACCATTGTATTTTATAAAACAAAAAGATTTTTTATTCAAAAAATAATTATGTCTAAAGAATTTCTTCTTGCAATTTTGTCATGTTTTTATTGTGCAATCTTGCGCAGTATGCAAGTATGATACGTCTGTTTAATACTTATTTTTTGCTGTTATTTTTTATATTTGATGTTGTACCAAAAAGCATGCAATGCTTTTTTATAGAATATACGTTATTCTTTACAATAATACATATACTTACTTGGCAAAGATTAATTATTGGTATTACCAGCTTAAATTATAACTTAATCTTATTTTATGAATTCTAACAAACCATTTGCAAATAATAAACAATAAACTAAAAAAATCAGCAAAACAATTTTTACTTAAATACAACGTGCATTTGTTAGAATTCATAAAATAAGATTAAGTTATATGTTAATGTTGGGTTTTACTCTAAAAGACAAAATAAAATACAAAACATGTTGCAAGATAAAAAAACGTACAAAACGGTGACAAGAAACCACGTTTATGTTGGTAGAAAAAACATAATCCAATAGTAACTTTTTCGTCAGTATACATTATACTTGCTATAATATATATATATATATAGCTATTTTGGTCTTAAGAAAATAAACAATAGTAGCTGTTGACGTTATTTTATTTACTTAAATTAACTTAGTAAACAGTGGCACAGTAAAATATTAGCTTTTTTGAAACTGTAGTTATTTAATCAATAATAAATAAACACTGTATAGAAAACTATAGGACATAACTTTATTCTTTAGTCTTTAACTATATTTGCTTTAAAGATTATGTACACAAAGTTGTGACCTCACGTCACACCCTGGCGCCCTGTATATTTATATAGAGTGATTGGGATGGAACTCCCAATACTTAGAAGAGATATTCAAAAATTTAACAATAAAGCCTAATATACATATAGTCCAATATCAACGATAACTAAGACAAGCAATAAAAATATCTTTAAACAGGTTATTTATTGTAATGCATCAGTAAAAAAAAAATGATTATTTTGTATTATAAATTACAACATTGATTAAAGATCTAATAAACCAAAGTTAATCAAATTACGTTTTTAAATACACCTTTCGCTTTGATGCGTGCATCAGATCGCTTGTGGATTGCACGGGTAGCTTTTTGAGGTGCACATTAGTTTTCTTTTATAAATGCTACACAATTGTAGTGTTTCTTTTGTGTTTACGTTTGTTGCATACATTAATAATTCAAAATTATGACCAAAGACAGTAATAAAGGGGATTTAAAACTGAAGCAGTCTTTATATTTGAGGCAGGCGAAACAATATTGAGTACAACTCGTACCAAAATGCAGCACTTTGTTTTTAGCAGTTTTCACTACCTTTGCTCATTCATTAAAGCTTTAGTTATAAAATGGAGAAAAAAAATGATGAAGAAATCAAAGATTCATTCTGATTTTGAAAGAATAACGGAACACAAAAACACTAAGAATAAAAAATAGAATAAAAACTAAAACAACATTCGTATTATTTGTTGGTTTAGAAAAGGTTTTTGATCATGTAGATTGAGATCAAATGTTTGGAGTTTTAAAAGAAACCGGAATAGACTATACAGATAAAAGATTTAGACTAAAAAAAGAAAGAATAGAAGATAGAAAGTTAAGTTAGATTGCACTAAATTGCATACTAAATGGTATGTAAAAAGTCTTAATAAAAAATTATACTAACGCGGAGATACAAAATAAACTAAATTTTATTTTTTAATTTAAGAACCATTAAAAATAACACTTATTGTGACGTTTTTTTTGGTAACGCTATTTCTTTGAAAAAATATAAACCGACGTTCTTTCAAAAGTTTTTTAAGTTTTGAAAAGAAAGTAAGATGGATGTTGCAATTCTTTAAAACTGTTCAGTTTGTGCTTTATGCACTCTGCAGTTGTGTTTGTGCAGAGTTTTCTGCGCGTAATTGTGTTTTTTTTTTGTGTATAGCTGCATTCATGTTTTTAGTTGTGGTTTTTGTAAACATTTCTCGTGTTTGGCCAAATCTCAATTAAGGGGATTCTTTCAGCGTTCCAGAGAACTGTAGACATTACTATTTATGCAGATATTACGTCTTTACCTAATATGCAATGAGATAAGAGAAGAGCAAATGAGGAGTAATGAGGTACTGAAAGAAGATAGAGGAGGAATAAAATGGATGATAGCGGTAACGGAAAGAAGAAAACAAATTGAAACGGAACTAATAAATAATTAATTAAAAACAGGGTTTAGGGTAATTAAGATTAAATGTAATATTAGAAGTGAATTAAGTTTATATGGCAAATGTTATGTTAAGTTGTACAATTTTTAAGGCCGAAAGGCAAGAAATAAATGTTTATTATATTATTATTATTACGTCTTTATCTTCTTTGGTGGTGGAGAGGCTTTATCTCATTGCACCACGAATTTTTGATTTATGGTGGATAGTGGTGTACTAAGTCTTATTTCTATTTACAATTATATAGAAAATGTTTTTATCTAAATATATTGAATTGTATTTAGTTATTGTTGTGAATTAAAGTTAATTTAAAAAAAAATTATTTAATTATTATGTTTCAAGTGTAAATTTTATTTTGAGGTGTATGTTATTAATTTTATGAAAACCACGCAGTTATTTCATCCACGTATTGCTACCAGAATGATATATAAGTTTTAATTAAGTATTTTATATTTGATAATTAGCATGAGTATATCTGCTAGCAAATGGCTTAACGCTAAGCTAAACCTGTAGTTTGCTGATAAAATAAAAAATTATATTGGGCTAAACAAGTTTTAAATATATTATAAAGTTCTGAATGAGTAAATAATTTAACTGATGCTGAATAATGTTTAAGACATTCCACTGTTATTTGAAAACATATTTGTGACGTCAAAGTTACACATTTTTTGAAATGTTGGGATAAGAGAAGTAAATTTTTATAGCGTATTTGGAAGTAACAATTTGTATTTAAAAAAAAATAATTGTTAAAGTTTGCAAAAGACTATTACTATATGAAACAATTTTATATCCGTTTAAAGAGACAAAAATGAGTGATTTGTAACTAGCACACAAAGCGTCATGAAATGGTTAAATTTATCTAATACTTATACATACTTATATATTTTTTAATAAAATCAATTCCTACGTATAATATTTCTTAAACTGCGAGTCGTATTTGAGGTTTTAACGTTTATCCAAACTTACAAATAACTTTTGAACAGATTAAACTAATAAAGCTTTTATTTTTTTTGCAATATATATATATATATATATATATATATTACTACTAATAGTAGTACTCTTAACAAATATGACAGCGTTCAATAGAGATTAATTAAGATACATTTTTGTTAAAAAAATCTGTTTTGTAAATACTTTCTGTACTTCACTGATAACTTTTCCTAACGGCAAGATTATATTATTTATAATTATATGAAATTGTTATCAAATGAATGAACTAATGTTAAATAATTATTAAGATTGCAAACTTTGTTAAATGCCATCTTTGTCTGGTCACGATTCTCCTTGAAACTCCTTGATAATGAAAACTTTGCATGGTTCAATATCAAGAAGAGTAAAGCTATTGACCTGTAATAATTTATTACATTTTATTTAGAAAATTAATTATCAACAATATAAATAAATTATATACTTTAAAATTTGTAGATTTTAGAGTATGTGGGCAATTGATTATTTAAACTACATAGTTGTGCATATTTAGCCTAATGATAAAATATTTTTTAAATTTAAAATTGATTGTAAAATAATAAGACAGTTTCATAGTATAACTTTTGAATCCAACACACTGACAAAAAAACTTTTATTGAAATATTTTTGTTTGTTTTTTAATTTGAATTTATATTTTATAAATTTTACGTTTAACCTTGCAGTACTTCTCTGGTTTTATTCTAGATCCCAATAATAAAATAAATGTATTCAGTTGTTATTTGAATTTTTTGACTTTATCATATATACAGAGTGTTAGACAAAAAACGCACGGATTAATAACTCCGTTAATTTTGAACCGATTTTTATGATTTTAAAACCATTTTAAACGGTTTTTTTAAGTACTATAAAGGCAGGTACAGACATGTATGTATTTATTTTTACTATAGTAGCTATGGCAACCAACATTTTTAACTGGCAACATACATTTTTATTTTGTTTGGAATCTTTATGATATTCTTATATTCTTAATACAACCATGTAAAATATTAATATACTTTTATAACAAAATTTTCTGATAAATTTAAAAAACATAATATTTGTTTTTTTATTTAAAATGATCTTAATTGAATAGTTGGCATTAATTAAACTTTTAATATGTTGTTAATATAAAAACGTTCTCTTGGTATACCAACTTTGTGCAAACTTAAGAAATACTTTTCTTAAACCATAAATGAATCACTATCAAACGAATGTATCTTCACAACATTACATTCTTCTATCACTGCTATAAAGAAAAACAAAATCAAAACTCATGTTAAACATAACATTACCTTGTTAAGCAAATGCTAACTTAGTCCGCAATGATCTGCGGTTAGTAGTGAATCTTTTGCGGGTGTTCTAGTAGTTAAATTAGAACCAAGCAGTTGTTTTCTTATAGTAATACAGATTACATAAACATTGTGAGTTTCTTTGAACATACTGTAAAGTCTGGTTCCAACAAACTTTTTCCATAGCGCTTGCATTAAAAAAAACGACATTAAATATTATTTTCTTCTGCAAATTAGCAATAAGTTTGTAATTATTTAAACAAAACCAATAAATAAGTAAAGATATAGCCATAAGCTTTTTAGTATACTCAATTTAAAATAAAAACCAAAAAAATATTTATTCAAAAGTGTTTCGTTAATTTCTTTTGCCATATTGTATTATGATTTTAATATATGTATTAAATAAATTTTAAATTAGTATTTTAAAATATCGTAACAAAATTTCATCATTTTTTTTAATAAAAATTGTTTTTATTTTTTTATCTTAGTTGCTGAACAGTCATTTTTTTTCTATTAAAAGACATTTTAAGTGTAGTTGATTATTAGGCAATACTACAAAAAGCTAGTGCATATTTAAAAACAGCTATTGTTGCTATTGAAAAATTGTTAAATTGGTGAAATAATATATAACAAACAATACAATAAAGTGCACTAATGCAAGATGGGCATGTAAATAATTCAAGAAAATCAATTTAGAATAATAAGATAATTAATGTTTTTTTAGCAACCAAAAAATGGGTCACAATTAACAACTTCAGTTTGAATAAAATAACACCTTTTTTCTTCAAAACATTTGCAACTAAATCAATCAGCTTCTATTTTGACCAAATTATTTACTCTATTGTTTAAAAAACACCTAAGAATGTTAGAAAGTATAACTTAGTTCTACATTGTCAGTCTCATTGTTCATATTTAGTATAAGTATAGTTATATATGTCTTGAGTACATTCCAGCTTTTTACTACAAAGTAATAAATATCAAAACTTTTTTATACTTGTTTAAAAAAATCAATGTTAATGATTTTTTGTGTGTTCTAAATTATATACTATAATTATATAAAGGGTTTGTCAAATGCAACAATTCTTTGAATATGAGCTTATATTTATTTAAAACTTACTATAAACATATTTTGTTTGAGTAATAATTGCTCTTGTCATATACAAGTACATTGTTTTTGTTTAATTTTTATTTCTAAAATTTTGCATCTTGCAAGTATTTAAAAGTTATATAAAGTTTAATGAAAAGTGAACATGGGAATTTTACTTCCTAAATGGACAAAATCAGTTATAACTCGTTCAAGCATATCCTGACAAATAGCTTCTATTTCTTGTTAAATGTTTATTTTTACGTTTCTTTAGATTTCACAAAAAAAATTAAGGACCACCAAGAGATCTTGAGAGCCGCTATTGGTCACTATTTTGAAAAATCAGTTTGAAAATATTGCGCAAAATCTCCATACTTTGTTTTGCAGTAGAACGCAAAGGACATTTTTCTAAAAAAAACAAGACGATGTTTTTTCATAAGGGCACAGCACTTCAAACACTCACTATTGGTGAATATAATAGTTCTTTATAAATTTGACATGCATTTTTTGAATCACAATACCAAAAATTCTGTTTATTGACCATACCGTGTAAAGTAAAGTAGTCACTCATAAAAAGATGCTGTGAGATATATTTGTTTAACTATTCTTTAACTCTAAAAAAACTCCAACAAAAGTCAATAAGGCACTGTTCATTACATTTTTTTAACGTCTCAACTACTGCAATTTTATACGAATAGAATTTCAGGCCGTATGTTATTTTTTTTTTAATAATAATTGATAACTTGGCACTTTTTGCAAATGTTGTTGAGTTTTGTGGATTTTAAGCTCTTTATCGTTTGGTCATCAAACCTCAAACAAAAATGTATAAATATTATTTTCTATTTCTCCCACCAAAATTGGAAATTTTGTTTTAGATAAACAACTTTTTGTTTTCAAAGTTACATTTTTACTTAAGCAACTAACACAAAATTACATTTTAAGCCAAAACTTAACAAACTAACAATGAAATAACTGTTGAGTTACAATTATGTAACCAAATCTAATAAAATTTTCAACAAAAAATATGCGTTGCTGGATATTTTAACGCTTTATTTTGACAACTGTAAAAATATCTCCAAAGCCTTTTTCTTTGATTATTATCATTAACTTTTACAATAAATCAATTTTTTATGGAATTCTAAAATTGAAGAAATCATTTTGGCTCTGGTAATTTTTGCGCATATTTCTTGTTAATTTAATATATTTTGGCATATACTCTATACTCTCTATACTACTAATTAATAAAATCTTTTTGGAGTTTTTGAAAACACTTGGGCAGTTTTTCAGAAACTCCAAAAAGACTGAGAGTCTTGTTGGTGTTGAACCTTTATTGCATTGCAGTTTGCAAAAGAAACAACGTAATAGTTTTATGCAAATTACTTATGCTAATTAAAGACTTGCAGACAATTAATGTTTAAATTTAAAAAAAATATATTTGAATGTTCATGTTTTAGAATCATCAAGTGAAATTATTATCTGCAAAATTTAGCATCAATATTTACTTAATTAAGAAATATCTGAGAACATACAATTAGTTAAATAAAAAAGTATGCATCAGTGTAACTAAACCAAAGCAGACTTAGTTTAAGGAATATTTGTTAGAAACCAGCTGAATGAAAAAATATATTCTCAAACAGCAGTTTAAAAATGTTAAAAACATACATGTTTGGTGAGTGCACAGTAATATTTAGTTTGCCTACCTAATACCACTAGCACAAAAATCGATATTTTTTGCATTTTTATAAATTGTTTAAGTTTGCAGCTCAAGTGACAGTTATTATTTTCATCAATATCTTAATATTTTACTTTCTATAAAGTTTTTATGCAATACTATTAAAACAAATATATTCGGTTGTAGAAAGTGTTTTTATTTCTTTAATTTACAATGGAACACAGCATTAAAAAATTATAAACATATAATATATACAGCAATACACAGTTTGTACTGACAACAATGTTTGTCAGCTGGTAGTCTGGCTTGACAACTTTTAGTGGCAATATGGGTAGTTGGGGCAGGAATGTGGGTCTACTCCAGCTGGTACTTGAGCAGCATGTCCGTATCCACCAGCATAAGCTGCTGGGGCTCCAGCATAAGCACCACCATGATCGTATCCTATAACATTGTACCCATTAAAATTCATTCTATACAGCATTAATTATTAGATTTAAGATAAATATGCACTCATTTAACTAACCTTGGCTAACATCTCCGTAGGCACCAGATTCAGCAAGTCCTTCACCGCGGTAATCACCATCTCCGGTATATTCTCCATTGTCCAAAGAGTTTTGGTTCCATGCTCCTCCATGGTTTCCACCGTTCCAAGCACCATTGTCACCGTTCCATTGTCCGTTGTTGTGGCCTCCATTCCATGCACCAGCACCAGCTCCGTTCCATGCACCAGCTCCAGCTCCGGCACCGGCCCAACCACCATTCCATCCACCATGACCGGCATTTGGTTGAGCAGCTACGGCGGGATTATTGCAATGTGGGTAGTTGGGGCAAGCTTGTGGGCTGACTCCGGCGGGGTAGAGATCTGCTGGTTTGCCACCGGCAAGTGGTCCATGCCAAGCGGCCATGGATACTGCCACGGTGCAAGCTAATACTGCCTATAATAAAAAAACATTTAAATTAGGTTTATTATTAATTTTTAAAATAAAAATATTATTTTTTATATTAATAATATTTTTTGTTAGATTAGTGACGCTGTTTAATATATCCAATTATCTTACCAGTTTTACAAACATGTTGATGATTTGCTGTACGAGAACACAGTGACAAGGGAATCAAAATTACAACTATATATACAAAGCCACCACACCCTATATCTCACCCGTTGAACAGAAATGTAACAGTTTAATATTTTTAATACCGATCCCACGCGGAGCGAAATAAAATATCGAGAAATTGTTTAATTACATTGTGAATTTTACTCCCCCGTCCAGCCAATCGCAATGTGAAACTGCTCTTGTTCTATATTTTATTCCGTGTCACATGCACCCAAGGTTTTCCGGACTTCATTGCCATGGTAAACTATTTTTTATAGAAAAAAATATAAATACCTATCATAGGTGAGGCTTTCCCTCTTCCTAACTATTATAAGATTGTGACCTTATTACTCTCTGTAACAAAGCATTTTTCAAGTACGCTAATCAACGTACGGTAAGTTTATTTAACTATTGCAAGTTGTCTAGGAACCTGTTGCCCAACTACATCCAACAGGATGCGGACTCAATTTTCTATGAATAATATTAACAAAAGTTTCAAATAATATTAATTTAAAAGAAATTAATTAAACATTTTTACGTAAAAAAGTATAATTTTTCTACATATTTCGATTATTTATTTCTTTATTAGTTTTGGAGTATTATTATAAAAAAAATTAAATTCTACTATATTATTAAATAAGTTTATTTAATATAAAAATCATGCAGTTATATAAGTTCTTTAAAATCTTTAGATAATTAAGTTTTGCATTTAGTATCATTATATTTTGTCATTACAGCAAATTTTTATTAACCTTTGTTTATATATTAATTTTTAATAACTGCATTAGTATTCCACCCATAGTTATGATTATGAATGTTAGAACGAAGTAAAAAGAGTTTAATTTCTATAAAAATAACCATACTATAATATATGTATAATGTGGTATTTTAATAACGATTTAACACAACTATGGAAATCTAATTCAAGTTAGCAAGACACTGTTTTTTGACAGATAATGTATAACAAAGAATTCAGAGCACTTGACATTTTGACGCTTCAATAAACCCATTATCCATAGAGCGTAAATAAGCGTCATAACTAATAGTTTGCGAGTGAATATTTGCTTGTCTGGAATCAATCCAGGTCATCCTTACTATATGCATAAGTGATTAGTTTAAAATTTATTGCAGGTTGTATGTTTATTATAGGTGCCTCGTCGTTAGAGTATTCTAGTAATTGCGGGTATTATTAACAAACAATTAATTATGAAAACATTCCAGCAAATCGACTCATAATGTTATAATCATAAAAGTAATTCGAATCTACATGAAAAAACTGATTCAGTAAAATATGTCGGTATAGAAATTGACAAGCACCTTAAACGTTGAAAAGTTAATTGGTAAAATTTGTACAATAATATATGTATATATATATATATATATATATAAATAATGAAACAATAAAACATACATACAAAAGTAAATGTATACAGAAACCTAGTTTAATCATTATTGCGTTACCGAATAGAATTTTGGGTATCAGCTTATGATAATAGATCTGCATATTATGCAAAATTACTTAATTAAATGTTTATTTTAAAACGAATGTCCCTATTCAACAAAAGCTATTCAGAAAGGAATTTATTTAACATAAAAGAATTGTTTTAAGTAGGCATCTTTATTAAAAATTACATGATTTACTTTAATATATAATTTTAAATAGAAAATGTATCTCTTATGCAGAACGAAAATTATATCATCCTGCTAAAGACAATTTATAAAGAAAAAACTTTTATTTTGTAACTGTAATATTGTAATAATTGTATTTCTTTATTTTATAAATTGATTTTTTTTTATCTTCAGATAAAACTGTTTTGAATGTTTTTTTTTTAATAATTACGTTTAAAAGAAAAGTTATATTTCAAAAATATGAGCCTGTACGACTATAAAAACATGGGAATTTCTGAGATGGTAGCATGTCCAGATTAATGTAAGCTGATGCACTAATCAAGTAAATTTAAGAACTTTTTTCATTAGTTAACACATCTATGCATCACACTTTGTGATAGAGATACGAATAACAAACATAAGTTATTGTAAATCGTGAAGTCGCAGATGAAATAACAAAACCCTGTCGTGACATAACAAAGCAGTAAATTAATAATTTTTAAGTTTGCGAAGTAATAGGTGAATACCGGTACGTAACTTACTACTACTATATGCGTACTGTAACACAACTATCAATCGCAAAGATGCAGATGCTAACATTGTTTAGGTTGGGTGAATATTGCAGCACAACAATAATTTTCTACATACGATTATACAATTTTATTATCAACAAGAAAGTGACAGATTATGTTCACTATTCTTTAACTTATGTACGTGCTGTGACAGTTTTCTATTGTGACAGATAAAATCAACTGTTTGTGGGACAACAAATAAAATGATAAAAAAAGTATATATACCGTGTCACAAACTAGCAAGTGCAAATAAACAAATAACGTGCATAAATGTTAGGTTAGGTATTGTTACTTACCTATCAGGGTCGTATCTAGAAGAAAATTTGGGGAGGAGAGAGGGCTTTACAGATAAATATTTATATGTATAGCCATGTATGAGTCAATTGTACGGAATGATTTTTTTTTTGACCTAACCACTGAAAATGCCTTTCTTTACTTGAATCCTGATCATATGATTTTTTTCAGATTTGTTTTAGTTAGCCATTTCTGAGTAATAAGCAATCAAAAATCAATTTTTTGCGTTTGTAACTTTTTAGGGTAGCGTTTTTAGAAAAAAGTTATGACAAATTTTTTTCTTTAAAATTGTCCAAAGAATAATATTTCGCGGCCAAAAATGTTTTTCCTTGAATTTTGAAAGTTTCCCAGAATGTTAAAAAACCGTTTTTCTTAAAAAAAGATGACGAGTATTTTCTTTTTTTCTCAAATATCCACTACGCTCCGATATCTTACAATGTATCCGCAGAAATACTTGAAATTTAAGCCTTTTTCGCTATTTTATCTAATGCACGACACTTCCTGAAATTTTCAGGGTATTATGCGCTCATATAAAAGTGCGTTTTTGTCTATTTTAGCGTACACTACGCTCCGAGATATCTTACAATGTATTCACAAAAATATTTTGCGCAATAAAAAAGTGTGTAAAAAGTGAGCAATTTATGAATTTTGAGATATTTTTGTAGAAGATTTTTGGGGCAATTTTGCCTTAAAAAAAACTCTCAAAGCATTTTTTGAATAAAAATGTTTTAAATTTTGTGTAATTAATGAGCAATTTATAAATTTTGAACAGTTTTTGTTATTTGATTTGGAATAAATGGTTTTTTTGAGCAATTTTTAATAAGTTATTACACATTAGGTATTTTCAATGCCAACTATTCAATTACAATCATTTTAAATCAAAAACAAATATTATGTTTTTTAAATTTAAAAAAAAAAATGTTATAAAAGTATATTATTATTTTACATAGTTGTATTAAGAATATTATATAGATTTCAAAAATAAAATAAAAAATGTATGTTGTCATTTAAAAAACAAAGTTGGTTGTCATAGCAACTATACTAAAAATAAAAACACACATGTGTGTATTAGACTGGTTCTTAAATATTTTTTTTTTTATTTTCTTTGTGTGCAAATGCCAAATTTCAGCCTTTAAGAATAAAAAGAACACGTGTCGCACAGCCTTTGAAGTTTTAAAAGTAAACCTTTTATCTTACTTCAAAAAACGTAATTAGAATGCTACAAACTTGACAAAATAAAAAAAATACGTCCAATAAGTCATTTTAAAGGTTTTCTAAATTAAAAAAAATATTATTAATCTAATCTTTAAATTTTAATAATTTTTGTTTACAAGTCTAACTATATGTTCAAAATTTAAAATATAAAAAAAATATATTAATTAAAAAAAAAAAAAACTGAGTATATTGATGTAAAATTTCAGGTAGAATCTAATTAGCAAGTACTCAATTGCTTCCTTGGAGACTCATGGTATGCACCTGACTCGAATCTGGAAGTTAAGATACTTGTTAAGTACATTAATTTTGAAAATTCAAAGGTAGTGCGACACGTGTTCTTTTGAATTTTAAGGGCTGAAATTTGGCATGGCTTACTTTTTTTTGCATAAAGATCACTTTCTGAGGGTGCACACAAAGAAAATTCAAAAAAAATAACTTAAGAACCAGTCTAGTGTGTATAGTATGCCCATATATATAGTGTCTTTACAACTTGGGTTTAAATGATCTCAACGGATTATTTCATTAGCAACCTATTATGATTTTATTATATATCTGGAACCCGAGGTAGTATTCAAGGGTGAAAATTTTGTATAGTATGCCCATAGATATAGTGTCTTTACAACATGGCCTTAAATTATCTCAGCGGATTACTTAATTACTAATCGCTTTTGGGAGACAATTATGTTTGTATATACCATAAATAACTTATAACACCTCGATGTTCAAGTGTGAAAATATTATATAAATATACAATATTTTCACCCTTAAAAATTACCTCGGGTTCCAGGTATATAATACAATCATAATTGGTTGCTAATAAAATAATCCGCTGAGATAAATTAAGCCCATGTCGTAAAGACACTGTATCTATGGGCATACTATATATTTATATATTTTATATAATTCACCCTGGAATGCCGAAGTGTTATAAGCTATTTATGGTATATAATACAAACATAATTGCAACCCCCCGCTAAAATAATTTAAGCCCATGTCGTAAAGACACTATATCTATGGGCATACTATACCTGAATTGATAATACTCAAAAAACGCTTTAAAATGGTTTTTGAATTATATAAATCAGTTAAAAAATAACGGAGTTGTTCAGCCGTACGTTTTTTGTCTAACATCCTGTATATATAATATTAATAATACACATTATAAAATTTGTTTTAAATTATGTCACTATTAATTTTTGTTCAAATAAAAAAATTTTATGATTTTAATATGGAAAAAATAAACAATTATAATTATTATTATTGGAAGTTATATTTTGACTACAGTTTTATTATTTATAAGTCTCTAAATCTTTTGTCTCTCCGAAGTCAATATTCTAACCGACTTTAGGCTTCATTATACCTTTACCTTAACCTGTGGTTTTTTACCGAAGCACCTGAGCACATGTAATTTTTATTATGGTTGTTTGTTTTGCTTCCTTTCATTCTTAGTTGACGTTCGGTTATGTAAAAAAAAGCGGACGAGTTCAATTTAATATTTACACACCATACTATTCTCTTTATCACCATTATTATTATTTATATTTAATTTAGTATACTTCTGAATAATTATTATATGACTATACTTTAAGTATACACATAAACATAAAATATACAAGCTACGTAATCTGTATAATATTTCTACAGTTTCTACTAATAAACTTATATATAACACACAATCTTACCTTAATAAATGTAATTACTAATTTAAGTTAATTGAACTATTGCCAAAAAGAACTGGTGAACACATTCAATTTAATTGCACAACTTACAGTTGAAAAAATAAACCACAAAACAATAGATCAAGAGACGTTTGTACGCTTGGATCTCGCACTGTTCCAGCTAGACTATATGCTGCCTAGATAGTTTGCAGTTCGTACAAAATTATATTACACCGGACATGCGACTACTTCGCACTATTTGTGTGTTTTGTGAAATCAGAACTCCAGACTAAGAATGGACTTATGCGTATAGTATGAGACCAAATAAATATTAAAATGATCGTATTTAAAACCTCATTTAAAATGTTTAAAGTGCAACTGTATTACTAGACCAAAATTTTATTGAAAATTAAAAGCGGGTAAAACTTGAAATAAAGTTATATTCTTAAACCTATTTTTAATGTTGCATTTTTTAGGTATTTTTTTAATTGATATATTTAAATTAATATTTATTTAAAATTTTACGTGTGAAGTGAAGTAATATTTGATTAACAAGTGTTGAAACCACCGAGAATGTGGGGAGCTTGAAGTGAAGTAATATTTGATTAACAAGTGTTGATTTTATTTTAATTTAACAATGAAAAAAAAAATGCTTGCTATGTTGATTAAACAATTATTGAATAATTGAAAAACAGGAGATGCTTAAAGAAAGTGTTGGCTTCTAAATATAATAATCAGCTTCACACAAATTTTACAGCTGACGATAAAAACTACTTCTCAAGTATAGATAAAAAAGTTTTATGTTCTATCTTTCTGAATTATTATGAATTATAATATGATAATAAAAATAAACTGAAAGGTTTGAAATTTTGTAATTTAAAATTATTCACGTATTCAAAAAATGCATACAGTTTTTTTTGTTTGTATTGTTATTAAATAAAAACATTCCGTTTTGTAAAATAGTAGTTATAGGTTATAAATGTCAAATTAATCAAAGATTTAGAATTGATCTTCGGTAGGAGCAAGATTGTTTGGGAGAGTATTATTTGCAATCTTTGATTTGTGTATCTAGGATTATATGGACTATTGGATGCATGTTCGGTCAAACCGAGAGTTTAGTTCTGAATCTCGGATTAATCCCTGACTATTAGTACGGGCATTACTGTCATTAATTATACTTTACAACTAATATTTGTCTAGTGATATTTTTCACATATTAAAAAAAACGTTATCATACCTATAAAAAAGACACTTTGTAACAAAGGCCCAAGTAATTACCGCCCAATTTCATTTTTGTCAATATTTTACAAAATTTTAGATAAACTTGTTAAAATATATCAAATCTAGTTATTGACAAAAAATACATTGTTTGTAATAATCAATACGGTTCTAGATCAGAGAAAACGCAATTAATAACTTTTTTTTGGCACATATAATTGAATTAACGCTAACAGAATTAGCACAGCGCTTTTTTGCTATCTATCTATAGCATTTGATTGTGTAAATCATAACATTTTATTAAAATTTTACAAAAATAGTTTAGTTTATACTTAAAAAATTGTCGACAATTAGAGCAAATTTCTAAAAACTATAAAAAATGTTTTTGGGTGAATTCATTTTCTCAACATGTGCTACTTTCAAATCACATTTGTTCATTATTCACTCATTTCTAACTTCATGCAAGTTTTTTCTCTCTTAATTTTTATCTAATTTATCTAAATTACCATTCTTATTAAGCATTCTTCTTAGATATACAAAAACATTCACCTGTTCTAAATGTTTACCATTTAACCTGATTTGACAATCACTGCCTACTTTGTTCTTATCAAAGACCATGGTTTTAGTTTTTGCTACATTTATACACAGATCCATTTCACTTGCTGCAACATTTGACTGGTTTAGTTCATTATGTATGTCATTTTTATTCTCACACACATTACAGCATTATGAGCATACAACAGCACTCTTATGTTTACATTATCTATCACAAGCAATTATTCATGAATATACTGAACAACCACTGGGACATAACGAGTCTTTGCCTGACACTTTGTTCTATATTGAACCAATTGCTCAGTGTACCATCCACCCTAACGCACGCTTTGATACCATTATATATGTATAACAATAATGGCATTTACTAAACATTCATTTACCCCATACTCTTTTTGTTTACTCGATCATATGCTTTCTCAAATCAACAAACGCACAGTACACTTTTTTTTTCACTGCCATACATTTCTCAATCACTTGTTGAAGTGCAAAAATTAGATCCACCAACTTTCCTAGAACTCTTTCTGATTCAACTCTTTGGGTACTCACTCTGTCAATAACACAATGGAATGAAATCATATTATCTAACTGTCTTTCAAGTTGTCATCGGTCTGTTACGCAATAAAAAAATAAATAATCAACTGGATTACACAGCAGCTAGACGGACATATTTTGCAATGTTTTACAGTCACCTAAAATATTCATTTGGTTTTGAGGTTGCACAACGTCAGATAATCTAATATATTAAAATTACAAAAACATACGTTTAGTTAGATACATGGTAGAAGCCAAAAGTAAAAATTATTTTTATTTTAAAAATTGATTGTTGTGTTCTTAAAGACAAAGCTATTCCTTGTAATTATGAAGTGCATCAGAACAATACTAGATGGCATAAATCCCCCAAAATTGTCGCTTTGTTTAACATAAACCTTTTTATACAAAAGTAATTACATATATTTTTAAATAGTTATTTACAGTTTTGACATTTTAAATACATTGTTACTTAGTATTAAGATTTTATAATAATAATAATTCTGTGTAATGTATGCACAATTTGTAACTATTGTATACACGTATTGTGTTTTTAATAAACATTCTTCTTCTTATGGTGCCTGTACGTTTCGGACGTTAACGATCATCATAGCTATTCGAACTTTGTTGGTTGCTGTTCTGAAGAGGCTTACTATTGATGTATTGGACCATGTGCGTAGGTTCTTCAACCAAGACGTTCTTGTCTGACTTCTTTTTTGATTTCGATGTCTTCCGAGTTTTCCCCCTGGATACGTATTAACGCTGTCTGATTCTAATACAAGTTACCAATGATTCTTATATCGTTGTTCTCGAGTCCTATGTTTTTTAGTATTTCTATAAGTTTGTCGTTTTGACAAAAGCCTTTTGGTAATCGATGAAGCATGCGTGTACATCGCAGTTTCTACATCTCTGTATAAGGACTTGGACTCTGAAAAGAGCCTCCCTTGTACTTAATGCGTTTCTGAACCCAAACTGGGTGGGACTGATGTGTTCTTTGCATATTCTGAATATTTTTTGATGAATTATTTTCAAGAATAGTTTTAAAAGGTAGCAATATGAATGTAGATTTTAACCATGGTTTTGGTATTTTTCCTGTAGAGTATATGTTATTAAATATCTCTGTTAACTTTTTGATACCCTCCATGTTAAATAATTATTTATAGGTATATCATTTATCTTTTTACAAAAAATTACAATGAAAATAAGTGGGTTAGTAAACAAATTGATTAAGTTTACAAAAAACAGCAAATATCATAACATTTGGCTGGATACTATTGTAAAAAATGAGTAAGTTAGCTATTCAATATTACGTAGGTTAAAATCTACAAAAAGTCTAAAATAATTTCAGCTATTCCGTGATTATCTTGAAGAAACTTTCTAAAAAGTCATAAAGAAAGTTTGGAGTTGCTTTATTTGGAAAATAATATATGCCTACAGCAAAAATAAGTTTATTGGGAAGATTTAGTTTAAGAAATATGGTGTTTTAACTAATACTTCAAAATTTGTAAAATGTCAGATTACAATATAGTTATGGTTTGCAAACAAATGTCCAAAATGAAAATTTAGTAAATACATCAAAGCTATCTGAATTTTTGTTGTATACTCTAGTTTTACTGAAAAAAAATTGTTTTTATGTTTAGGATTTACCACAAATAAATTATAATATTATTGAAATTGGTTTTTAAACTATAATTTAGGTTAATGGCAGGGTGATTAAATTGGTTTTTGAAACAGACTAGGCTTTGTTCTGCTATTTAATTTGTATCCTAAGCTGTGTTATACTTTGTCAACTTTGTATTTATTACATTCAGTTCAATTTTTTAATAAAACTTTATCCGCGTTAGTTTTTTTGATAACTCGTTCAGTTTTGGCCATTTGCATCCGCATATTTGAAAAAAAGGAATGGAGAACTAGTTCCAGAGATTTAAAAAAATAAGTAAAGAATAAACCCAAGATCTGTTATTATAGAACACAGAAAGAAACACACAATAATTCAGAACACACTTTAGGAAATATACTGGAAAACAACAGTTATTAAAAAATGCCTGAGAAATAAAAATAGATAAAGTGCGCTAAGAAACATTGCAACAAGAATACTAAGAAAGAAAATTGAGGAGTTGGACAACAAAAGAATATAAACAAACAAACAATGGAAGCAAACACACAAAATAAAAGCTGCAAAAAATAAAAGAAAGAAACAAGAAAAGTCCAAAACACAAACAAAGGTAGAAGTTATAGAGGAAGAAGAGCAGTTAACAGCATGTGTGCTGCAAATGCTGCGTAAAAATCTGCAAAGTAATACAAAGTCTACCTCAAACTGAAGAAGAAGAAAACCCGAAGGAATGCCATGCGTAAGTCATTCTCTTAAGAGCCACTTGCTAAGGCCATCACTTCACTAGGTCTAATATACATATGCAAGTGACTTAGACTGTGTGAACTAACTTCAATAAAAATTTCTAGTTTTTGAGAAAGTTTTATTTATATTAACTCCCAAGTGGAGCTACACATTTAGACTCTTCTGATTGTGTATTATTAAAGTTTTTTTCTACGACTTTCTTTGTTGCTTTTACTAGCTCTCAACAGTTTTCAAAGTTTTTTTTATAACCTCCGCATTATATTATAGAACAGGGGTGGCCAACCCGTGGCCCGCGGGCCGCATGCAGCCCGCCTTGATCATTTTTTTGGCCCGCAAAGTTTATCAAACTTTTACAAAATATACACTCAGATGCAAAAAACCGGGTAATTAGGAAATTTTTGCAAAAAACCCAGGTAATTTTTTTAAAATAATTTTAATAAGCAAAAACGATGATGTACGTAAAGAAAATGCATTTCTGCGTAATAAATTTAACAGAGATTAATAATGAAAATTTCAGTTGAATAAGATTTCAATAATTTGTATTGCTTCCTCAAGCCCTAACTATTGCCTGCATACGCCGGCCCATGCCACTAATAAGCCCACACATATCATTTTGTAGAGAATTCTGCCATTCTTCCTGAAGTGCCACACAAAGCTCATTTATTGTGATTGGTGCAACTGCACGTCCTCTAACACGCCTACCCAGCATGTCCCAAACATGTTCTATAGAATTTTCATCTGCAGTACATGCAGGCCAGTTAAATTTTCTTATTCCAACTGCAATCAAGTATTCTGTGACAAACCTTGCAGAATGCGGTCTTGCGTTATCCTGCACCAGAATAAAGCCATCGCCGATAAATGGAGCAAATAAAACTACGTTATTTTCCAAAACTTCTTCAATATACCGCTGTGCAGTCAGCGATCTTCCATCAATGACAATTAATTCGGTGCAGGCATTTATTGATATTCTTGCCTATACCATCAGGAAATTTCAACCATGGCTAAGCCGGTGCTTAAAAGTGCACTCCGCAAATCGTTTTCCCTTTTGTCTCTATACTCATTTTCTTCCATCTGGCAAATGTAAGCAGTAAAGAGTACAGTCCTTCATTGTGCCAATGTCCAATTCAAGTGTTTGCGAGAAAATTAGAGTCTGGCTACTCGGAGACGTGGGAGTAACTTTGGTCCAGCTGCTGATCTACAAGATTTTAAGCCAGCTTCTTACAACCTTCAACAAACTGTCCACACACTTACAGTTGTACCACATACCTCACGGAGTTGGTTTCTGATCTATACTGAAATCACATGACCATTCCGTAGAGTAGTACTTACGATAAATCGGTCATCGATAGCAGTCTTTTGTTTCCTGCCAGATCCCGGCCTCCGAGTATTACTGCCGGTCTCTCTAAACTGCTTAAGTTCTTTGGACGGTAGAAAGACAGACATGAAAGAATCTGGACACATACCGCTGGCTTCTTCTGTCTGCCACAAGAGCAACAGCTTTTGCATAATTTTCAGCCCTGAGAATAACAGTTAATCAAAAACAAACAAGTCAACCCAGTAGCCACCTTGATCCTCTGTACATAATGTTGAATGAGCAATAGGTAGTAAAAAACGCATACCTTTAAATTTTCATTAAATAAACTGAAGTACAAGATGATGTTTTCTACATCCTGATGGTCTCTTTGAATGTAAAATACTAAAAGTTTTATTAAAAAATACCTGTTTTTTTGCAAAAATTACCCAATAACTTGGTTTTTTGCATTTGAGTGTATTTAATTTATAATGCTTAAAGTAGTATTAAAAAAAAGCATTATTTGTGCACCCATATCTTCAAAAATTAATTGTAGAACTGCGTCTAGTATCATTATTATTATATTATCTATCTTTACAGTAAGAATAATAGTAAACACATTAATAAATCATTATGTTTCAATTTTTCACTCCAAAAAAATGTCTATAGTGGGACTTAATCTAATATGTACAGGGTCTCCATAAATGTCTGCAACTATGTAATCACTTTAAATGTGGCGCTTTTTTAAAATGTTCACTAAACTATTTACTTTGTTTTGACAGTTGAACTTCAACTGTGTACGACCACCGAACTGTTTCATTGATGACCCTGTATATGAATATAATTTGATATGCGGCCCGCGGAGTTATAATGCATTTTCAAAGTGGCCCGCAAGATTATTTGGGTTGGCCACCCCTGTTATAGAACGTTTCAACTAAAATGTTTTCTGACCCACATATTTAAGTAATAAGTCAAATTTAGTAAATTAATTTATTTGTCAATTAGCCCTATTCTGTATGCATATTGCTAGCTAACCATATCGTTATCGAGGAAGGTTGCTAAGCTATGTTGTATATTTATTACGTTTTTCTTACTAAATTGCTAAGCAACCTTGCTCGATAACGATATTGTTAGCTAGCAATATGCATGCAGAATAGGGCTAAATAACTCTTCTATGGTACTAAAAGTCTTCTAAAATTGTAAAACATTCCTCTAAAGTATATAAGACGCCTTTAGTTTTTTATATTTTTATAACAATTTCCATTGTTCAAGATGAGTCTCAGATTCTCGTTTCCTTTTGTAACTTGCAAAGTTACAAATCCTAAAAAATCCGTTAAGTTTTGAAAAAATTTACAAAAAATTGTTGTTTTTATTTTAAATTTTTATTTTAGTTTCAGGTGCTGCAATTTTATTATTTAATGTAGTGATGAAAATGTTGGCCATACTTGAATTATGTGACATACGGCAATAATAGAAAAGTAGATGTACATGTACAATTTAATTTTTAATTTAAAAGTTCTTATTAGACTTTTTTATGTATTTGTATATATAAATTTGAGTAATTCATATTACACACAGTTGTTATTAGTACAGTTAAGTAATTTTAAAACACTAAGTTCTTATAAACAAAACTATATTTTTAATCAATACATTCCATATGCTAATGCAATAATTCTGTCTATTTAGAATAATCAAAATATTCCGTTAACAATTGAGACATTTCTACTATTTACTTATCAAGGTTGCATTTCTTATAAAGAATGAAATGGTTATTATTTCAAGTGTGACAATCCTAATTATTATCTTATTCCAATATTCAATTATGTTGTGTAATTTACCATGTCTTGGGAATAAAAAATTGTCGAATGGCGTGAAATTTTACTCATAATAAAATTCCAATCGCTACATTTAACAAAGGTATAAATGTTTAGATTATTATTAAAACTTTGTTTAATACGTATTATTCATATACAAGTACAAGTAATGTTGAATTCTTGCGTAATAGTCATAACAAAATTAATATATTTTTATATTTTATTATCCTATTATAAATAAATATGTATATAAAAAACACACCCTTTCGGCATATTTAGGAATCGTAGAAACATTCCATTCTTAAAAATTAATCTGTATTTATCAAAGATGTATACAACTAGATACCCTACTTCTCATATGTAAGCATTTTAAAAGTGACGCAAAATATATTACTACATCACTGGCAAGCGAAGGATTTGTGTACTTTAAAATTTAATTGCACCACGTGGTGCGTGTTTTGTGGTGCCTTTTGATTGGTACCAACTTTTACACTAGTTCTTGTGAAGTAATTTTAAAGTTTTTTAATTACCGTATCGTAAAAATCAATAAATCTACAGTTTGACAAAGATAGTAAAATGTCATGATAAGAGTAAAAGTGTTCAAGTTAGTAGCGTCGTTTAAAAGTTATTATTTGGTTATTAAAAATCACTTGAATTATTTAATTCTCTAAATTATGTGTTTTTTGTCATAACATTTTCGATAACTTTAACCCCATTTGATAAAGTTTTTAAAACAAATACGCGTTTTTTAATCAAAAATTGTTTTATAATTAAAAATGTTTTTAGATAGAATATAATAAATTTTAAAATAATTGAAAATGGGAACACAGTTTTGTAGTCAAACAATCTACATATAATTTGTTATTTGTTATAAAAATACAATAAAAGTAAAAAAGTTTAAGTAACAATGGATGCTAAGAAGGCAAACTATCCGTATTTTTAGAGTTAATTTACTAAGTTTAGAATACCTCAGTCAGCTATTGTTTTAAGGTCTTTGTTTATAGATGCTACAGATTATAACCTAGAAATTTCAAGACGCTCATATTTGTCAATATGGTTTTTGAAAAGTATAAATTATAAAAGTAATAACACTTTTGATTTAAATAAGGCACATGCGCTAAACATTTTACTTTTCAACAAATCATTGATTTTATATTTCTCTGAACATTGTTTTTCAAATACCCAAAGTAAGTAAATTATTAATTTGAATATGAAATATATCGTCATTCTGTAGGAAGTCAAGTCAAGTGAACATTAATCTATTGTAAAAACAATATCTCTGAACTATGTTTACTTATTTATAATAATAATTTTTTTACATTGATAGTAATAATTAGTAACCGGATTATATTTGCATATGCATTTGCATACTTTAACAAGTTTTTATGCATGTTTCACCAATTTTTAGAAAAACCTTGTTTATTTAATTATTTTGAAAACATAATAATATTAATAACAAATAATAATTTCATTATAATTTAAATAACAAACAATTATAAAATTGTATCTCTCCTTACTGACTGGCTGCCCTCGGAGCTAATGCAAGAAATGTTAACCAAAGATAAAGTAGTTGTACAAGGTAGAAAAAAAAATAGTTTTTTTTATATATTTTGTTTTTTTTAATAAAAAGACAATTGTTTTTATTTACCTCAAATATAGTTACAAATTTTAACATGTTTTTGCTATTTTCATGCATATTTTGGATTTTTTTATTGCAGATTTGCATGCATATATTTCAGCGTTTTTAAGTTCCACTAAACTTAAAAAATAATAATCTTAATACTTTACACTTTGCCTTCTTTAATCTTTTTTAATCTTTTATAATATTTTTACCACTTTTTTTCCTATGAGTTTTTACTTACATATTGTACATGCTCTATTAGACAAATCACTGGCAAACACAAATCTTAATACTTAAACACTTTCACTTGTTTAATTAATTGACCATTTATCTTAAGCTCTTCTTTTTACTTTTTGTTTCTTTTTTTTTTGGTTTTTACTTATTTCGTTACGACATCATAAATGTACACTATTGACCACACATTTTTTTTTTGTTGGCTAATTATTACTCTGCCATTTATATATACAGGGTGTGCCGTGACTCGATGCGCATAGCTTAATAGCTTATTTCTTGAACAATTTTAGGTCAAAAATGCCGTTTGCACTTTAATAATACAGTTTTAATATTCTTACAGCTCAGCAGCATGGGTTTAAGAAACGAAGATAAGTTAAAAAAATTGCATTACAATTAGTACAAACAGTAGTAGATTAGCTTGATAATAATAAAGGTAGTTGCTGGAGTATTTTTTGACTTATTAAAGGCGTTGGATTGCCTCAATATTAAATTGTTATTAAAAAGTTAAAAATGATGGGCATTTGTAATCATTGGTTAAATTTTCTTTCTTATCGCAAAGAATTTTTTTTACTATCAAATGGAACCGTACTTTTTTTATGCTGATAATACAGCAATTATTGTTGCAGCATCAAGTTGTAATAAACTTCTCATAAAGATAAATTCTGCCAAGAGTTTCTTTACTAAATGGTTTGAAGATAATCAATACTCATTAATCAAACTAAAACCAAATTTATTATATTTTTGCTGCAAAACAAAATTACTTGTGTTTCAGAACTCTATAATACAAAATGAATAAAATATTTGGAAAGATTTATAAATCAAAATCTTACCTGGTCTTATAAAATAAAAACAGTATGTGCATCTATCAAAAAAATTCACTACCTGCTACTTAATCTCAAGAATTTAGTAAATAGGAATACATTTATAAATGCAATCAACTACAACATAACAATCTGAAATTTATAAACCAATTTATATTTTTTAGGCCTGATGAAGTTATTATTCAATAACGAAACGTTGCTTCATATTTAAATATATAAAATATATGATTTTTGTATTTCATTAAATTTAAATTTTAAAGACTTTATATATATATATATCTTATCCATTAATAAAAGAAGAAATGTGGTAGTATATTTTTATATCTTGAAGTTGTTTTGTGATTGTCATAAAATTTTCTTAAAAAATAAACTTATAGTTACAGATAACAACACTAAATTGAAATGATTTGCTGAAATGTTGATTTAAGCAAAAGTATAGTTTTATAATACATACAGAACCATGATTGTCTAAGCTTTGCAGAGATTTTAAGAATCAGTACTCTAGCAACAATTTAATTTATCCTGTACTGTTAAATATGTGTCAATGGTGTTTCTTTAATGGCAAATCTTTTTGATTATGTAGATTTCATGCAGATGAGGAGTACGTGTCAATTTTTATTCTTAAATTTTGTCATATCACTCTACTTTCGAATACATCTTAAATTATCATTCAGCACGGGTGCATTTTGAACAATATGTCAAAAAATTGTTGAATTAAATTAAATATATGTATATAAAAAAAACTCAATAATTTTGCAACTGTCTGTTTGATTTTAAGATATAAATTTAAGTTTTGTTTTTAAATTATAAATATTCCTATTAAAATTATAGTCGTAGATAAAACATATTGTACAACTCTGGTATGAATGTATTTATACTCGTAGAAAATGAAACTTTTGTAATACAATATTAATATACTATTTAGCTTTCTTGTCCATAACCGACACATAATATTAGTTCTAGCACAGCTTATTTTTGTACATAATTTCTATTTCTAATTACACGCATCAATTGCAAACTTCTGCTGTAAATATTTTAATTCTATAATTTTGCTAAAGTATTATTGCGATTTTAGTTAGTTAATAATTTATTTTTATGTATTTTTACTATCATCTTGTACTGTCAATCTATCAGCATGTTTTATTCTATTATTATATTTGAAGTTACTTAACTTATTTATTTAACGATCAAATAATAATCAATTTTAGATCAGATTAATATAGTTTTTTTCAAGGTTTTTTTTTATTTTATTATTCTGAAACACCCATTATAATTTATTAGTATACGTATGTATGTGCATACTTGTAGGGAATTGAACTTAGGCAAGCAAAGTGCGTTGCATGTAATTTAATGATATGTACATGCATTTGTTGCATTACATTGAAATATCAAGGTTAAGAGACCCTGACTTACTTACCATGCACTACGCTTATTAACAAGTACAATGAGGAAATAAAGCGCGACTTGAAGTATCTAAAATTATAATTAATATATTTTTTTATTATTATATTACAAACATGTTTTTATAAAATATAGCGCAACGGAAGAGGTTCATACCGAAGCAATCTTCAATTACAGGTGTTCTTCAGATGTGCATATATTCCATTAGAAAGTACATTAATTTGATTGATTACTGGGTGGTAGTGAATGCAACTATGAATAATACATTTATGATTTACTATAAATTATTATTAAACGGAGGTATGAGAAGATCTTTTTGAAGAATACTGCTTAGTCTAGCTAGAAAAATGTGCTTATCAAATCAAACTAATCAAAAATTATATACTTATAAGCGTTTAATTATTATTGATTAAATAATTACGATTCCAAGAAAAAAACAATATTTATTTTAATTTTAATTCACTAAAAAAATTCCATCGTTGCTTTCAAAACGACACATTCTGGTTCTTTTTAAGTGAGATCTGGTTGCCATTTGCAACATATCATTGTTATTCCGATTCAGTTCTGCTGCTTAAAAATGCATCTTCTCTTAGTCTCTGATGGTGTTTGGTATACCAGATCTTTCATATGGCTCCAAAAATAATAATCAAAACCAATTAAGTCGGGAGATCTTGTGTGCCAGTGATGCTGTTCTCCTCTACAAATTACACATCCTTCAAACCATTGATTCAAAAAATACACGTACCGCAATGATATGACTGACAGTGAGATATCCTAGAAAATTTAAATGGTTCTCAAAAACAAATAAACCAATGAGCATTTATTAATAATTCTACACCAAATATTTACTAAAAACATATGATGATAATTTGACACTGTGATTTTGTGTGAATTCTTCAGCTTCGTGTTCACGTAGGTATTTGTGCACTAGTTGGTTAAATCGTCAGTCTGGTAGTCGTCGATTTAAAAATCTTAACCCATATTCTCGAGGGTCTGCTACTGAGTTTTTATTACAAAAACCGTAAATGTAATAGAATACTCTCACGTTGTAAAAGTAAACATTAACACTGTTAATAAAAGCAAACAGAAAAATGAACTTTTAAGTGCTTCACTGTATGAGTTACAACTAAATATTTCCATGTTGACAGATTGTATCAAATACAAATTAATATTATTTATTGTTTTGACTGTTTCAGTATTTAAATCAATAATTGTAAGAAATATTCTGTCGTGTAAGTTTACATTAAGAGCATCCAGGCTGCTACCGTGATTTGTATTGTAACAAAAATAGCAGTTTTGGCGACATTCTTATTTTTACAAATAATTTGAAAATCGATTAATTTGATTCTAGCAATGTTGCCAAAGTTGCCGTTTTTGATACAATACTACAGCCAAACACGAATACTGTGGCCCATGACAGGCGTTTCCGCGCATCTTGAGAGAAAGAAAACTATAGCCAGAATGAAGGATGCATAATGCGAGAAAGGGAAACAATACACTCAGAGACACAAACTGAATTTATTCCCGGGTAGCGCCGGCTTCGCAAAATAACAAATAAATGTTTCGCAGCATCGATGTTATTTTCCTCGCAGTTCATGCTAGACTGACGCGATTTAAAATTGATTTTGCATGTGAATATACCTAAATTATTATTGGTCTCGCTTAATGGTTTCAACTAGTGATGGGCAAACTCGAGTCATTAATCGATTCTGAATCGATTAATAAAACATCTCGAGATTCTCGAGTCATTAAATTAAACAACTCGAGTCATTGAGGACTCGAGTCATTACGGACTCGAGTTATTGAGGACTCGAGTCATTGAGGACTCGAGTCATTGAGGACTCGAGTCATTAAGTACTCGAGTCATTAAAGACTCGAGTCATTGACAACTCGAGTTATTTACAACTCAAGTCATTGACAACTCGAGTCATTTACAACTCGAGTCATTGACAACTCGAGTCATTTTTGAACACGAGTCATTGACAACTCGAGTCATTAGCGACTTGAGTCATTATAAACTCGATTCATTGTTGACTCGAGCTGCTTTAAATTTTAAAATTTATCTATTTAAAAATAAATAATGAATTCAAGAAAATCAAGAAATATATACTCTGCATCATCGAGATTCAAGATCGAGAGTATAAAAACCTCTGTTAACGATAAAATCATGTTTGCATTATGAATTGTTGAAAATTGAAGCGTTATTAAATTATTTAAAAAGTAAATGTGTTATTAATAAATAATCAGTAATCTTATCTAACTAATTACTATTACATTAGTAATGAATCTAATTTAATTGTTTCATTAAAAATTAAAAACGTCATCAACTTCACACGTCCCAAACAAAAGTCATAATACATAAAATGCTTTGCATAAAAACTCTAACACAAACGTGCAAATTTATTCGGTTTTATTTAGTGGGCTCAGTATAGTTTATAAATAGTCTAGATTCGTTGAATGGTGGTTCCATTCATGTTAAAATATAAAATAAATAATATATTTTTTATCGATATATAAATTTAGTGCAAACAAAACAACACTAACTGTATTAAAAATAATAATTTCTATGTTCGTCTATCAGTTTTTATAATCGATTCAGGGACTCGCATTTTATAATCGATTCAGGGACTCGGATCGCTTTCTCGAGAGCCGCATAGCTTGTACTTCTCGATGTTCGGCTTTGGATTCTGATGCGAGTCCCGTAATCGATTATAAAAGTAGTAACTACTTTATCGAGACAATTGTTATTTTCGCACAAGCGAGACGTGCGGGAGTGGTTTAAAAGTAGTTACTACTTTTGGTTAGATTTAATCGATGACGCATCTCTCTGCTCGCATTTCATTCACAGCCGATATTTTGTTTGCGTGATTGTGATATTAATTAAATGTATGATTTTTTTGATTTAAACATTAATAAAAATAATGTTGTATCCTGTATATTTTTAACAGCGATGTTAATTAATTTTTAGAACGTTGCTAGATAATTTAAAAAAAACTTGGTAACTGATTGGCTAAAAATTAATTTTAACTAACATCGATGTTAAAATTTTACAAAGTACGCCTAATAAAACGTTATATTTTTAACATTAAAAAGTAATTTATACTAATCGGGGAGGGTTGGGGGGTTAAATAATCGATTAATAATCGATTATTAAATTAATCGAATACTAGGTAATCGATTATTGAAATAATCGATTATGCCCATCACTAGTTTCAACCCACTTTTGTCTACGGAGTCATCGGCCACAATTTAGTGTTTGGCTGTACAAATCAAGGTAGCGGTCAGAATGGTCTTAGGTACAATGCAATGATATTATTTAAATATGTAGCGTCATTCCAATTTAATATATAAAAATTCTCAACGTCTTTGCGTGTGCATTATGGCATATAATATATAAAACAGAGCGAAGTAATTAGTTTAATTTAATACATACAATACATTAATACTTATTTCTGCAGAGTCGACTTAAACAAAGTATGAAACCTAAAAGAAATAAAAACACATCTATTAATAATACAGGGAGTTTATAAATGAATGGGATTATGTAATCACTTCAAATATGCCGCCTTTTTAAAATTGTCCACTATACTATTTGTTTTGACAGTTCAACAATGGTCGCGTTCAGGACGACTCATCATGCGTACTGAACGCGCTTGATGACTATCGTTTGCTGACAGCGTTTGTCATTTTACTCATCATACATCTAGGTTCGCTTGGCAACAGTGGCAAAATATACCGTTCAGGCGGGCTCAGCGCTTATTGGGTCAGCGCTGGCAACTGATGAGTTGTACTGAACGCAGCCATTGATTGATTAATAGGTCAGCGCGGGCAACTGATGAGTTGTACTGAACGCAGCCATTGGCTGCGTTCAGGACGACTCATCGCTGTCAATCATTTAAAGTGAACGGGCGGCGGGAATCATCGTTTGCTGGCAGCGCTTGTCATTTGACTCATCATACATTTAGGTACGCTTTTATGCTGACAAAGCAACTTATTAGCCACCAGCGTTTATACGGTAAATATATTTAAAAAAAAAAAATTATTGCTAATCTCCAATTGATGAGTCAGCGCTGGCAACTGATGAGTTGTACTGAACGCAGCCATTGGCAGCTGTCAAGCAAGCAAGGTTATAGGAATGTATACAAATAAAGAGAATGTTTTTATTATTGAATCTTATTTTAGGAATGGGCGGTTTGATAATGAAGAATGACTTTATTCTATTCCGGATTGTGTTCTGTTGTGTTATTATTTTGTTACAACTGATAATTATAAACATGTAAACAATGTAAACATATAAAAATATTTTTATTATTGAATCCTAAGATAGGCAACTTTATTTACGTATTTTCACTAGAGCGGAACAAACGTACATTAGATGATTACATAATCCCAAGCATTTTTAATCACCCTGTATCAACCATTAGAGCCTAAATATTTTACTTATTTAGTAACAAAAAATAATATCATATATCATCAGAAAATTTCTTAATGAACCATGTCTTAGTCTGAAGTAGGTTTGACTCAGTATAACGCATTTTTTTAATTATTTTAAAATGTGATATTTTGGAATTACATAATATACCACAACAGCATAAAAATAGATTTGAATTTCAACAAGTAAAACCACACTCGCTGAAATTATCACATTGAAGACTAGATTTAAGCAGTCTGTGAACATTGACTTTAAAAGTTTCGGTTCTATATCTCTGAACTGTCAGTAAATATTTGTTAGAATTCCTAGCAAGACTTGTACTACGAGTAAATATTTGTTTAGCTGGCAATATGTCTTGTATTTTGTTTGAACATTGTTTATTAAGCTATCTATAGAAAATGCAAATATCTACAGCATTACGCCTGTGTTGTAAAGTATCTAAGTCATTTGTCAATTTTGGATCGGCAATAATAATCCGAATAGCTTGTTTCTGAATATTATAGAAAAGATAATGTAGTTTTCAATTCTCCTCTCCATACTTGGGAACAATATTCAATACAAAAACAAATATAAGTTTTATATATGTATATGCAAAAGTTAAACAAAAGTAAAAAACTTTTTTTTTAAGAATCCTAGTTTTCTAGATACTTTCGAAGCTATGTCGACAACATGGTTGTTCCAGAGAAAATTATGTGAGATTGGAACACCTAGAAAACAAATTGAAAAAGATTTAGATATAAATTTGTTGTTTAGTTTAATATTTTGTACTTATGATACCTTGGATATGGATTTTGAAACAGTAAAAAGTTGAGTTTTTTTAGGGTTAATTAATATTGACCATGTTGAGAGTGTCCTATTTAGATATTGTTTTGAGGTTTTTGTTTATGATGCTACAGATTCTAATCTAAAAATTTCTAGACGCTCTGCCATATTTGTCGATATGGTTTTTGGAAAGTATGAAGTATGAAATGTGCTATGATTTCCAAAACTATAAATAACAGTTATTTGAAAAAGTTTATTAATGTAAATCAAAAATAAAGTTAGCAAAAGAGCAGAACCTTGAGGAACACCAACATTTATTATTTTGGAGGCAGAGTTAAAACCATCAATTCTAACTATAATTTTTCTATTGCCAAGAAAATTATTGATAAATTTACAGTTTTTTTATCAAGTCTTATATCATGAAACTTGTTGAGAAGATTAGCATACCATACTCTATCAAACACTTTAAAAATGTTTAGAGCTACTGCAAGATTTTCTTCTTCTTTGTCTAAAGAAGAATTCTATTTGTGACTAACATACGTCAAAAGATCTGTTGTCAAACGTCAAACTTAACAATGTAAAAATTAATATATTTTTCAATTTTTTTTGACAGATTGAACAATAATGCAATGGTTTATAACTTAAAAATCAGACTTATCTTTTTTTTTAGAAATAGGTTAAACATTTTCCAATAATTTTCGAATGTTTCATTTTTGTATGATATGACAAATATTTTGGTCAAAATGGGAGTAAATTTGCAAATGTTTTAAGGTGGAATTTTATCTATACCTAATGCCTTTCTGGTATTTAATAGAAGAAAACATCTTTCAACAACCCGTTGCTTAAAATGGATTGGACCTATTATTTTTCCATTAACTGGCATTGTAGGTACTGCAATGGAAGGATTTATAATAGTAGAGTTAGAGATACAAATTGGTTTGGAAACATATTTGCTTTTTCTTTTGGGTTAATAACTAGATTGTTTTGATCATTTCAAAGAGGGGGTATTGAAGATTTTGTACTACCTTGCAATGAATTTATTGTTTTTATTAAAGGCCGAGAAATTTGATTAGCTATGATTCTGTCAATCCATTTTTTTTTAGATTGTCACAATAACTACGAACTAACTTATAATCCTTTTTAGTCTGTTTGAAACGAGTACTGATGTGTTTCTTAAATGCTTTTTGCTTCTTATTAACCACACGTTTTAACTGAATTGAACAAATACGTTTGTTTTGGTTTAATACCAGAACACGGAACAAGTTTTTTAATGACATTTTGAATAGTTTTTGAGAGATTTTCAGCTGCAACATATGGATTTTTAGAATTTAATCAACAAGTATCAAAATTGAAACTATTAAGTAATTCTTTCATTTTTACTATGTTCATTTTAGAATAATGATAGATGAGGCGGGGTACAGAAGTAATAAATGAATGAACAGAATTTTCTAAAGCAGCCTCAACATTAGTTGTTGTAATCTCTGGAATAGTTGAAAGATACAAATCTAATAATCTTGGTTCTCCAAAAATGTATCACGAGAAAAATATGTGGGTTGCTGAATAAGCTGCATTTGAGAGATGAACCGTTAAAGTTTTAACTCTTTGCATATATTCTACATCCACTTAATAAAACAGTTACCGTCATTATCATTAGTTTGGAATTTTTATTTGACATGTTTTGCAAACCTTTGCTTTTCTCTTTGTCACTATACTTTTTTTATCTTAATTATATCAGTCATCTTACATCGGTTTGTTCATCTTTTTAATTTTTCTTTCACCATACTTGCAATCACCAACGGGTGGTAAGCAATCTTTTCAAATATTTGTTATATTTTATTTATCATTTTTTGTATTACTTAATTATTTTATAATCTGCAGTTTATTCAACGTTATTGTTAATTTTTATAGTTATTTTAAAAACATTAAATTGTGACAATGACAACCAATATATTATTTAGGTTTTGGCAATTTGTACTCCAGCTTGCTAATATAAGCTGGATACATTCACATACACCAAAAACAAAAAAACACAAACTCCAAATTGTAAAATGCAAAATCTTAAATTAGCACAATATATTTTGTTAAAATAAACACACTAAGACACAAACGCGCCCAAAAAGTTTAATAAACTCCAAATTCTAGATCTTGAAACCGGCACAATATGTTTTATTGAATTCCATTTTTACACCTAATAAGAAATTTAATTGTTAGAAAATGTGTTGCAGAAAAAGCCAAAATTTTTATTAAACAAGTTCATTTTAATTAGACAGCAGCTTTTTAGCGGATTTTGAAAGTTATTTCCAATGCACAGATTTTCAGCTAATGTACGTGAATAATATTTAAATACAAAATAACTTTCAACAGTTGACGGTAAATTAAAACTTTCTCTTAAGAAAAATAAATCCTTTCTAATTAATTACGCTGAAATGGCTTAGTGATGGAGCTTAGCACGCCAGCAGTCCAAATTTCAATATGACTTAAAAACTTGCTTTTAATTTACCGTGGGGATTTGAAAGTCACCTATCAAACATGTCATAAAAGTTATGGGACTATCTAAAACAGCTACAAAACGCACAATAAAATTATAATTTGACAAATTCTTTCAGACAGACAGAATATTCTGTTAAATCAATTGTTTTTAAAGTTTAAACTTGAACCTTTGATTTTAAAAACAACTTCAATTTTTTATTCAAATAGTAAAAATATCCCAAGTCTACCAAACAACTAACTAAAAACTATCAATAAAAAAAACATTATTTTAATACAGTTTCAATTGCTACTGCGCTGAACCTTTTGTAGTTGAAAACAAAAAAATGTGAAAAATTGTGAAAAAATATAATATTTAGAAAACTCAAATTTAACGTGATCTTCGATTTCTTACCAAAAAGTTGCCTTATCAAACGTACGAATGCCATCTCGTATTTGAATTAGATCTAGATTGCACATGTTACTTTTCTTACTTTACTTTGACATCCATGTTATGATAATACTACGAGTATAACATCTTTAAGGTATATCATCTTATCAGTTTAGTACTGAAAATCATAATATCAATCATTATTTTTAAGCTCTGGAAAGTATACATATAGCCCTTGGTGGTCTAATTAATATTTAAATATACATTGAAAGATAATGTTTCCTTTCAAGCAATAAAATTTATGTTTTTTGTTTTTTTTTAAGAAAATTGTTGGAGTCTTCGTTTACCAAGCAATCCATCTATGTGATAAACCCGTTTTTTTAGTAATGTTAGTAGTGTTAGGTAAAGATATATATAAGTATTAACAGATGTTTATATAGATATTAGTTTATTATATTATTAATCAAGTAGGCTAGGAAAAACAATATAGGTGAAAAATATCAATTGTCAAATTATTATATTAATTCATTTCCTTTGTGTCGTGACGTAGTGTTTAACAGAGAACATTTGGTAAGTGGTATAATTTTATAATTTAATTCAGGAGTTATTGTAGAAGATATAATATTAGGTGTACTGGGGCTCCGGACTCAGCCGTAACGCTTGACTACTGTACACAATGTTTAACCAGGGACAATATAATTATAATGTCCGACACTATGTAACGTTTGGAATTTGAAAGGTATAATAACATTTATGAGTTGATAGATTTTATAGAAAAAAAGTGCTTTCACGCAGTTTGTGGACCAATTTGTGAAGCAAGTTTGCAAAACTTGAATGTTAGTGGATAAAACAACATGTCCACGTTCTGGTCCAGTGCGCTCGGCTAAAAAAATGAATGCTGTTGCTCAGAATGTGCGTGAACATGCATCAACATCAACTCATCGTTCTCAGGAACTAAACATTTCTCGCACTTCTCTGAGGAGAATTTTGCATAAAACCCTCGGTTTGAAGGCGTACAAAGTTTAATTAGTCCAAGAAATGAAGCTTTATGACCATCCGATGCGTTTTCAGTTTGCCCAATAGGCTAAAGATGAGCATTTTTATAAAAAAAATGTGTTTTCTGATGAAGCTTATTTTCACCTCGGAGGCTAACCAGACGTATTCAAATAAAATCCATTTGTACATTAGTAGATAAAACAGCCGTTCCAAGTTACCGTTAACAATTTTTTGTATTTGATAAACTCATTATTTTTTTTTTGTAATTGGTATACTCATTGACGTACGCCATACTTTTATTTACATTAATGATTTTAACAAATATCGAATATGGTTGTCGCAAATTTTGTTCACCCTGTATCTTTGAAACACAGGGGTTTTTCAGAAATCATCATAGGTCAAAATATTTTTAGAATAGGCCAAGGAATAACCCCTTGAATTTTTGCCGCATGTTTACTTAATACCCTGTATAAAGACAACACAATTTCAACAACAGGCTGAGCTCATCAAACCCCATAGCATTAGATTTTATATCCAATAAACATGTTTTTACATCTGTGTTATTTATTTTTTTAACAGTAATTTTTCTGAAAAAATTGTACAACTTGCTATGTTTTTTATCACAAATTTATTCTTACAAATACATTACTAGTATTGGCTCTACTAGAGTTATGTAATATAATGGCAATCTTTCCAAATCTAACTCAAATTTATTTATTTCAAATTTTCGATTATGTGTTAGGTAGTAATAGTTTGCAATACATAAGTTCATGATCAGCAATATTACTGACATGAACAACTTCACTTTCTGATATTATATTATCTTTGACAGTTGATAATATAAGATCAATTAGTGTGGCAGATGTTTTATCAAATCGAGTTAAACTGTATATTAGTTGTTTTAAGCCAGTTACTTCGTATAAAGACTCTAGTTTGTGTTTGGAATCAGATTCACTCAACCAGTCAATGTTAAATTTTATAAAGTTTCATCTGATAGAAATGACTTGTGTTGATTCAAAATCCTCTAAAAATAAGTTATTATTTAACAAAGGTGGCTTATAAATGATGTCTACATTATATTTTTTGTTATCAATATTAATTTGAAACCAATGTTTCTATATTAGAAGCTATTTTTATAGGTTTAAATTTAAATTCTAATTTAGTATAAACACATACCTCTCCAACACGTTCAAACCGATTCGTTGCAAACTATATTGTAGTCATTAATTCCAACTAAGTCATAATCAATATCTTTAGTTAGCCAAGTCTTAGTTATTCTAAATATTAATATTAGTTCCTTTACATAAATATAATATTTGTGGAATATTTTACATTGACTTTTGCTCAAAATGAACTAATAATTTTTCCATAGTTCCAAAATTAAAGACATAAAACAAAGTAAGATACGTAAAGAAACGTTTTCATATACAGGTACATATACTGTGGCTTTTTATGAAGCCCATGATAGATCATGCAAATATTGACTTAATTTTACACTGACTTTTTAACTGCACTTTGATAATGTTTCAAACATTTTTCACAAAAAAAAATTGCAATAAAAACTAGAAACTATGTCTTTACAGTTTAGCCTTTAGTATGGTTACAATATTATACCTTTTTTTTTACTACAGTTTGCTAACCTGTATTAGCACTGTAAGAGTATGTGAAAGTGTGTTGGCAACATCTAATAAAATAACAACCAAATGTATAGACGGAGTTCATTTATAAATATATAAGTTTTGTAATCTAAGTCTTATTTTTGGTAGAGGTAACAGGTCTCAAAATAAAAAAAAATATTGTTGATTATACGTAGAATGGTGTGGAGGTTTAGTTAAGAAAATTGCAAAAAAAACTTAAACTTTCTATTTTTTAAAGCAAGCGCTTTTTTTGCTTAAGCCATAACCTTTCTAGCTGCGTCAAGATAAAATAGTTTTTCTGCACGGCAAACCAGAATAAAGAAGCAATTACTTTTGTTGGTTGCCTCAGAACATTCTTTGTTCTATCATAGACAAGAAAATCTTTTGTCTTTTTAAAGCAAAATTGGTAAATTGTGGAGAATGTTTTGGCCGTATCCACAGTCTAAGTCACAAGTTGTTGGTACTATAAGAACTCCAATCCTATTTTTTAAGAAATTTATTTAGAGTGGATATAACAGACTAAAACTAAGTGTTCAGTGTTTTTAAAGGTCATTTTAGGACATTTGGAATAATGAGGCCCAAAAAATACTTAACTGCCTCTAACAAATAATTTTAAAAAACAATATTAAAAAAAATCTATATTGAATAAACGATTAAAAGAATAGTAACACAAAAGTATAGTAAAATTAAGCACAGAGAACTGAATAAATTGTTTAAACAGTAAACAATATTTTTTAACAAAGATATGATGGTTAAAAAAGAAAATACTCAAGCTCAAAATTTATTGCTAAGTTGTTAAGAAACATAAAAAGGTTAGACATAGACAGGAATTGACTTAAGTGGGTTGTAAGTGGAGAACTGTTCACCCCCTTCAAACAAGTCTTAAGACTTCTGGGGCGATGTAAAAGCTGTAAAATGCACAATAAAGAAGAAAAATAATAATTTTTTAAAGATTATAAATAAACAATGCGGGCAAGGAAACGTTTTTGTAAAAAGAGTTTCTCGGAAAACTGGCCATTTGATCTTTTTTGTTGATTTATAGTCAAAGATAACCTTTAGTTTTATTAAATTGCGTAGTTGGATTAACATTAACATTTAAAATTTATTATAATACGTAAAAGTATAAATAAAATTATTAAAACAAAAATGTTTGAGGCAAATCACATTAAAATTCTCCCGCTAGCAACTACAAAATAAATAAAACCTATAATTTTTTGGTTTTTTGTATCTTGTTTTATTTAAACAACAAAGATTTAAAAAATTACTTATACACGCTTTTGGCTTATACTTAAATTTTGAAGTTGTGTAATTAAACACAAATTCAACACCCTGTTTCTTTATTTGTAAAATTTTTATCTAACGCATACATTTAGTAATTTAGTAGTCAATCCGTGTGTAAACCAGTAGATGCAATCGCTAGATTTATTGATGAGTTTAGAATCTTGCCTATATATACAAGATGTCAATAATCTGCATGTGTTCTATGAATAACGAATATTCAAGCTGAAGCTTTTTTGAATATTCTGAAAAACTAAAAAAGTCTACTTTGCTAATTTATCTAACTATGTAACATTTAATTTTTAATTTCTCTGTGTCTATTTGAAAAAAAAAGCTGTTTTATTTAAGACCAACTTTTTTGAAACTTTTTGTATAATTATGTAAGCACACAACGAAATATGTGTTAAAATGACATAAACACTGTTAGATATTATATTTTATTTATGTTGCCAGTCAATCTGTACTTGAACTCGTCTGCGATAATATAATAATTGTGTAAGAATGTACATTTTTTGTTTAAACCGCATGATTGGCGGTTAGACCGACAATTTGCCTACTCCGATTAGTCACAAATTAAAATGCGTCCCTAGACTTTTATCACGTTAAACTTTCACTATTGCATAGACAACTATCCACTTTTTATAGTTAGATACTTTGGATTAACAAATTGCAAAATTGACGAGCCATATAATTATATATACATAATAACTAACCATTCAACAAGGACTAGCAGAATTCATATAAAACGGACTATAAACATTCATATGTATGTCTATTCAATTTAATATTGTAATTAATATAAAGTAATATTTCAATAATTTAAAACTAGCATTGTTCTAATTTGTATGTACTATATAATTGTTAGCATATTAGATTTATTTTATTCAGAAAAAAATAAAGTTATGAAGTCACTGCGCTTAACTGTCCATTCACATCGACATATCTGCATATTGACTCAATCTCAAGGTGTATGAGTTATGCCAAGCGTTTCAATAAGTATAAAAATGTATTAAATATTTACAAAATGGTAAAAAATACCGCTGTATTTATTGTTTCAACAATAGCAACATTTTTTAATTATAAAACAATTATATTAATGTAAAAATACATTTGATATCGGAGCACAAATCTTTAAATGCATTTTATTATGCTATTATATAAGCAACACACTCATTAGATCTGTTATTTTAGCCCTAACTGATTTGTTTTTATTTAATTCGTTTTGTAAAAATTATAATTTATTTGATATGTATGTAGTTGCTCTATAATCATATTAAAAACTACATGCACACATTTTTAAACCAAGTTTTTGCTTTCGTTTTGTGTTTTGGGTCTAAAATACTTTGTAACTATCCATTTTAAATGCAAAGACACTAAATTTAACTTTTAAGGACTACAAATTTAATCACAAACAAAATTTACAATAAAAAGCAAGGACACTAAATCTAACTTTTGAGTTGGCATTGCGTACTCAAAATAACGACAAATTTAATCACAAACAAAATTAACAATCATATTGATAAATATAATTTACTAGCATTAGAATAAAACTGCAATAAGGAAACAAAAAATGCAAAGAAGAGTTGGTTATAACTAAACAGCAAACACAAACAAAATAAAAATCTGTACATAGGATACATAGTTATTAAAAAACATGTGACTATGTCCTACACATCTGGCTAACATGAAAACTCAAAATAACAAAAAAAACTTCAGTTATAATAAAATACTAAAATACAATAGAAATACTTAATAATTTTAAATTTTTTGAGTACTACTAAATGGATCTTCTTCATAAGGTTTAAAACTTTATCTTCTGCATTCAAAATATGTTCATGTCGGCCAAATCTACAACTACGTTCTTAACGTATTTGCAGTACACCAGTTTCTCGTGCACAAAGTACTAAGGTAATGATTTTTTGTAAAACAAACGTTATTATCAAGATAATATAAAGTTACCTTCCAGAAATCTACTGACCAAGATTGAAAAATTTAAGTTGACCAGAGAAGTACCGAGTTGTTCACTGAGATCTAAACTATGGAATCTAGTCTATAATAAGCTACTGCCGGAAGGAATGACAATGACGGCATTTGCGGATGACGTGGCTCTGGTAGGTAGAAATATAGATAGTAAGTATTAAAGCAAAAGTTAGAGATGATAAAAAGATAAATAAGAAATAAAGCGTTAGATCTAGGTCCGCAGAAAACTGAACCGGCAAGCCTATTGACAAAGAGGACAAATAGAGAAAATAAAAAAATACAGGTAAGAAAACAAATAATAACCATAAGGAAGAAAATTAAATACTTTAGAGTTACACTTCAAGCAAAGAGATAGGGCTTTTTGGAAAGGATTTACAAAAAATAATTAAGATGAAAAAAAAAACGTAAATTTAAAAAAAAAACTATGCAACAGCAGTACTGAAGAAAAATATAGAAGAGTTTGAAACTTCAAGATTTAAATAAACTGAAAGTCACAAAAGATAAAAGAAGAAGACGCGAGATAAATAGGGTATAACTATACATCAACATCTTGAACATAAAAAACTCTATATCTTTTTTTTTGACTAAAACCAAAGTAAACAATAAAAATCCATATCGCTTTAATTTAGTCGATTCCAATTATCATCTTGAACATTAATTTGCTGACCACAAGGGTGTTTGTGCCTAGCTCCACTAACAACAAGCATATTGTAGACTGACGATAAATTTATTTTATAAATAATCATACATATAATAATAAACATATAATAATATATAAAACAAGTCAATGGTAATTACTTACTACTAATGCAACAGTACAAACATGTTAAAAGAAAAGAAAATAAAAATAAATAAAATAAAATAAAATAAAAACAACAAATATATAAAATTAGGACAGAGATAAAGAAAAAAACTCTGAAAGACTGTAGACGGTATTTTGAATTAAAATATTTTTTAATCTTATTTTAAATTGATAAATGCACAATTTTTTCAATTCTTTTAGTAAGTGATTATAAATTATACATCCATTGTACTGCAAACCCGTTTCATATAAACTTAAATTATGAGAAATAATACATAGGTTGTCCCGATGTCTGGTGTAAAAATTATGATGCGATCCATTAGTTCTAAATATATTTAAGTTTTTATGGACAAAGACAGCAACTTCGTAAATATATACACTATATACAGTAAGTATTCCAAGATTTTTGAAAGTATCACGACATGACTCTCTAAAATTCAGCTTACCCATAATCCGCATAGCTCTTTTTTGAATAATAAATATTCTTTCTGTTAAATAATTTTTAGAATTGCCCCAATGTGCAATTCCGTATCTGACATAAGCATGAAAATTACCAAAGTACAGTGTCTTTAGAACATTCAAGCTACATTGTTGTGATATTGTTCTTAATGCAAAATTTACAGAAGATAACTTTTCTGCAAGAAAATTAATGTGTTTATCCCATAACAAAAATTGGTCTATAGTTACTCCTAAAAAGTTTTCTGAATCAGAAAAATTTACTGAGACCTCATCCAAAGTGACAGAAGTTGGTGTTGTTGTTTTTGATCTATTACTTTTGAATAGAATAATTGATGTTTTTTCTGTATTTACTGCTAATTTGTTATTTTTCACCCACAAAACTAATTCCTTGTAAGTCGTTTATTAAAAACTTGCTCAAACACCTTTGAAAAAATAGGTAAAATACTTATTGGTCTATAGTTGCTAATACAACTGCGATCGCCTTTTTTAAATAAAGGAAGAACCATTGACCTTTTTAAGTGAGTTGGAAAAATGCCTTGCTCAAGTGACATATTACATAGATATGTAAGAGGTTTGACTATAAAAGGGATACACTGTTTTATTAAGAACGACGATAACTCATCTCTATCTGAACACTTACTATTGTTTAATAATCTAACAATGTTAATAATATCAAAATTGGAGACTGGTTTCAAAAATATAGAAGAATGATTTTGTTTTATATTTTTATTGAGGTATGTATAATTTATATCAGATGATAAGTCTTTTGTTAATTCTTGTGGAATATTTATAAATAATTTATTAAATTGAACAGCTGCATCCTGCTGACTTTGCTTTTCATTTGAGGAACTTTGTATACAAATGTCATGCTTAGTATTATCTTTGCCTTTCAAATTGTTTATAATCTTCCACATTGTTTTTGATTTATTTTTTGAATTAGTAATTAAGTCATCATGATATTGTTTCTTTGCTGAAATTAAAGCATTTTTGTATTGATTATTTACGTTTATGTATTCAGTTTTAAAAACAGTGTACTTCTTTGAAAGTTCGTGCAAGTTGGAAACACGGATTTTAAAAGTCAGTAAGTCTTGTGTTATCCATGGAGGATTTATTTTTTTAAAATTTACTTTAACTAATGGCACATGCATATTAAAATAATAAAGAAAAATATTCAAAAAACAGTCAAACGAATTGTTAGTGTCTTGATTTGATAATACTTCCGTCCATGATTCTTGCTGTAAAGAATTGCATAATAATTTTATATTATCTGAGTTTAGTACCCTTTTATATACATTTTTTTGGGTATTATTTGAGTTTTCACGTTGAAAAGTAATATATTGTGACAAATGATCGGAAAAATTTGATTTCATACAACCAGCTGATACAATATTTTTAAAATTTACAAATATATTATCAATGCAGGTAAAAGTGTTGTTGTGGTGAATCCGAGTTGCTTCGTAAATTGTTGGTCTAAGTCCATAGGATGTAATTAAGTCTATAAAGTTAGATTTTTCTTTTGAATCCACTAGTAGGTTGATATTCATGTCACCGCCCAAAATAATATGATTGTTATTCTGAGTAGCACATTCTAGAATAGCACAAAGTATATCCATAAACAGAATAAAATCTCCACTAGGAGGCCTATACACTGCTATTAAGGTAATATCTTTATATTGAGAAGCACAACACTCTAAGACACCTTCAGTTCACAGTCGCGTGATGTCTCTTTCGTGTACTTGGTGTTTAGTGTTTCCATAGATTACGGCACCACCACGTTTTGTATCTTTCCTGCAGAAAGCAGCACAAATTTTATAATTTTCAAAATTTATTAAAACAATACTTTGTTTAAGTTGAAAATGCTCTGTAACCAAGAAAAAATCTGGTCTTTCCTCGTTCAAAAACATCTCAAATTGTAAAATTTTGTTTGATATGCTACAAACGTTATGATGTATTATTTTTAAAGTTTGCTTTGTATTGCACTGTGTTATATTTGCGTTTTCTCGCTTTGATTTAATTGAAAAGAATTTGTTTTATTAAAATGAAATCTATTTAAAAGAATCCCTGATGGCCATATTGCTACGTACTATCTCTTCTAAAATTGAGTAATGACTTACATCACAGACGTAATGTTGCATATTTCTATAGATATTTTAATGGACATTGTTCAAACAAAATACAAGACATTTTGCCATCTGAGATAGTTTATCTAGGGTGAAGTGTAGGGACAAGGTTGAAAGATGGGGAACACCAAAAGAAGGAATAGTGTGGGCAGAAGTACAAAACATGATAGTATACAGCTGTTATATCAGCCCAAACTGCGATCTGGAATACTATCGAGAGTGGATAGTAGAATTAGAAAGAAGTTTAAGAAAACAGAAAAACAAAAAAATTAATGTAGAAGGAGATTTCAACGCAAAATCACCGAGATGGGGAGGCTACAAGAACGATTTAAGAAAAAAATCTTAGAGGAGATAATAGCAGGGTTAAATCTTACAATTTGCAAAAAAGGAGACAAACCGACGTTTGTAAGAGGAAGCTCAAAATCACATATTGACATTACCATAGCAACGTGGGAAATGGCAAAAATAATAAATGAATGGACCGTGACTGAAGAAGAATCACTGAGTCTACACAAACATATACAATACAATACAAAGGAGAAAGGAAAACAGGAGCACACGAGAGAAGGTAAATGGAACGTAAAAAGAATGGACAAAGAAAAGATAAAAAGAGACATGGAAACAGAAGAAGTGACAGAAAACAAAAATATTGAGAAAAGATGCAAAAGGTACTTAGAAAAACTGAGAAAAGCAGCGGAGGAAGCAATTCCTAGGTACAGGAAAGGCAGATGAAAAAGATCATACTGGTGGTGTGAAGAAATAAAAGAATGCAGGAAAAACACAATACAAACAGGGAGGAAAGTCAAAAGGTACAGAAGAAGAAGAAGAAGAGAAAACACAGAGGAAATAGAAGAGAAACTAAAAAACGACAGAAAAATCTTAAAAAAGGCAATTAGGGGTAGCAGAATTATAGAATCTATAGATGGGGATCCTTGGGAAAAACCGTACAAAATAGTGATGGACAAATTGGGTGGAAGAACAAAAGGAATCTGCTTAAAAGAAGACGAAGAAGAAGAAGTCATAATTAAAAAACTATTTCCCAAGAGAGAACCAGTAAAAGAACCAGAAGCAAAAGAAGAAGAAGAAACACTTATGGCAACAGTGGAAGAAATAAAAGAGATCATAAAAGAATTGCTTAACAACAAAGCACCAGGTTTGGACAAAATAACAACAGAGATTGTTAAAGCTGCTTTAGACGGAAACGAGATAAAAATAACTCAAATAATCAACATGTGCCTAAAAGAAGGAACTTTCCCAGGATGTTGGAAAAACTACTAATTAAGAAAAAGAAAGAAGTAGGAAAAGCAACGTCATACAGACCAATATGCATAGTCAACACACTGGCTAAAATAATGGAGAAAGTTATTGTACAAAGAATAGAACAAGAATTGGAAGAAAAAAGAGGATAGGAAAAAAACAATACGGATTTACCAAAAGAAAAACAACCTTAGGAGCTATAGAAAAAGTGAAAGCAATAGCAAAAGAAGCAAACAGCGGAACGCAGAAGAAAAGACAACACTGTGTAACGATAGCGTTGGACATACAGAATGCGTTTAATAGCGTATCATGGGCAGCAATCATAGAGGCGGCAAAGAAGAAAAAACTGAACAGAAAAACAATTAAGATCATATGGAGCTACTTACAGGACAGAAACCTAGTGACCAAAAAGGAAAGATTCAAACTTACCAGAAGGGTACCGCAAGGCTCAGCACTGGGACCAAAACTGTGGAACCTTGTCTATAGACGAGTAACTTTGAATGAAGATGCCGGAAGGCGTGTCAATAACAGCATTTGCTGACGACATAGCAGTAATAGGTAGAGACGTAGAAATAGAAGTACTAAAACGAAGATTATAGCTGGCAATTGATATGATACAAATATGGATGAAAATTAAGAGTTTAAAACTAGCAACACAAAAAACTGAGGCGGCATGGCTATTGACTAAGAGGAATAATAGAGGAACAGGTAAGATATAAGTGGGAGATCAAGAGATAACCATAGGAAAAAAATCAAATACCTCGGAGTGACACTCGAAGCAAAGGGATGGAATGAACAGGTTAAGGAAGCGGTCATTGGAACAAAGGAAATGGAGAGAAAGCTTGATAGACGTATGCCAAACAACGGAGGTCCGGGAGAAGAAAGCAGAAAGCTAATAGCAACGGCAGCAAAAAGCAAATTGCTGTATGCTGCAAAAAACAAAAAACAGAAATGAAGTAAGAGGAGCCACAAGAGCAAGCTCGCTAAGGATTTGTAAAGCTTACAGAACAGTGTCACAAGAGGCAGTAGAGGTAACTGCAGCAACACCTCCCGCGGATATGGTGGTGAAGGAAAAACTAGAAATAAAAAAAATTGTAAAAGATGAAACGAGTAAAAAATAAGCAAAGATAAGAGCAAGAGAGAAGACTATGGAAAGATGGCAGAAAAAATGGGATACAAGAGAAAAGGGGAAATGGACGAGAGAACTAATCCCAGAGATAAAAGAATGGGTAGAGAAGAAACCCGAGACTATTATACAATACAAATACTGACCGGGCAAGGAGCATTTAGAAAATTCTTGCAAAAAATTAAAAAAATAAAGGAAAAAGAAGTACATTTTGTCAGGAAGAAACACACGATAATGCAAAACACACTCTAGTAGAGTTCGAGGCGTGAGAGGAAGATATAAAAAAACTAGAATATGTACTAGGAAGCAAAGTGGATAAAACAACAATCATTAACAAATGCTTAAAAGATAAAAATAAATAAAGGGCGCTAGGAAACTTTACAACAAATGTACTAAAAAAAAATTGAAGAGTTTGACAATAGAAGAATATAGAAAAACAAACAATAAAAACAAACACACAAACTAAAAGCCATAGAAGAGAAAGGGAAGAGATGAGAAAAGCTAAATGGAAACAAGAAAACAGAAAAAAAAATTTAAAAAAAAAATAAGAAAGGACATGACAATTATCCATACCAAGAAACAGAAGAAAAAAGAAAAACATTTACAAAAACTACGATACTAAACAAAATTGCAGAGATAAGGAGAAGGAGAAAAGAAATATTAAAAGAAAGCAGAATAACAAAAATAACAAGGCAAATACCAAATGGTAGATATGCTATCTCGAGGCTGACTGAGAACGCAACCTTTTAGATAGTCAGAATATACCTGGCAACAAGAGGACATGAAGAAGTAATTCCTGATGGAGTTACAAGGATATCACTGGAGGTAAAACAAATCTAGGACTGCCAAAAGGAATACAACTAATAGAACTGCATAAATTATTCATGGAGCAGAAGGGATACAATGAAGAAAAAGTGAACAAAAACCTCAGTAAACTAAGAGCACATCTGAGAACAAATTATATAATTAGAGTAAATAACACACGGATAGGAGAAAGAAGAGATTGCAGAGATAAACGCCAGTGCAGATAAGAAAAGGCAAAATGACAGAAGAGACAGACAAAGGTATGGGCTATAGGGAGAGAGAGGCCGGGGACAGCATGCGTGCCGCAGATGATGCGTGAAAATCCGCAAGGCAAAAACCAGCCCACCTACAGCCAGACACGAATAGAGTGGCCCCTATATAGGCAACTTAGTATACACCAAAATTATGTTGAATGTGGTTAAACTAATGCATTTGCCCGTTTAAGCATTTTTCATTTACGCTTACATTTTAAACATTCCACGGGCGACGTTGTTCTGTTATTGAAAGATGCTAAAACGGGCAAAAGCAAAAGTTTAACCACATTCAACATAATTTTGGTGTATACTAAGTTGCCTATATAGGGGCCACTCTATTCGTGTCTGGCTGTAGGTTAGTTTATACAGGGACATTATAACAACAAGATTTGCGCAGAGAAGAAAACCGGAAGATATTACCATGCGTAAGTTATTCTTAAGGGCCACTTGTTGAAAGCCAACTCCTCACTACGTCCTAAATATATATATATATATATATATATAGCAACGCAAAACTAATTAACTATTTTAAAAATGGTTTTGCGGAATTCAACAATGTTGCAAAGAGGATCATTATAACAATAGTCAGTGATCACACCAACAAAAACAAAAACATAGACACAACAATAATAGCACATCCTCAGCTATGAAAATCCCATATATGTTGCAAAAAATACAAACAACAATGTCAACAAAATATAGAATTTAGAAACTTTTTGGAAGAAATTAAACTAATAATTACAAGAAAACAGTTATGCTAACTGCAAAGATAGACAACAAAAAAACCCAAAGCTTGAACAACAACAAAGATGGACAAATTAATGGTATGAAAGAAAATAGAATCCACAAAGAAGAAAAAGAAAGTTATCAATATACACAGTCGACGACTTACAAACTAATTTTCACATCAATCAGGTCATTGCAAATCCATGTTGCAAATCAACTGTAAATATAAATTAAAAAATCTTGCATTTTTTTCAAATAAATTAACTTTGCTTAAAGTTTATTTAGAAATTCAGAATATTGACGTTTTATTTATAAGTGATTAATATAGCTGAGTTAGAAAACATTAAAATTAAAGGATATAAATTTGTTGCTAGTTTTTGTAGAATAAACCATATTCATGGCAGAGTGTGCGTATTAAGTAAAAATGAATTAAATATTAGTTTGTGTTTTTAAGTATTGTGATGAATTGTTTTCATGAAAAAACTTAATAATATTTTAAATAATGTTTAAAACATAAATAGCCAAATAATGTTGAGTGGTGACCCAAACATTATTTTTTTAAAACCTCCAATAAAGATATACAAATCCTAGAATTATTTTAATTAAGTATTTACTGATAAAAATAATAAAACATTTATAAGCGGTATAGATATTATCTTCAACAATATAAATGTAATACTATTAATCCACTGTTACCATATCAATTATTATAATATAAATTCAAACTTATCAAATTAAAAAAAAAAACGCACATTCAAATTTGGGAACATTTTAATTCTTTGTATCCAATCAGAATTAGAATAACATCTGCAAAAGCTCTGATGTTTAATATCATTGACTACTCTACTAGATCAGCCTTGCTCTTTAAAATCAAAAATCATCGTTCATGTCTTGTTACAACATTTTTTTTTATTGGCATATAATCTAAAAAATAACAATTTAATTAACAATATAATTATTATACAATTATAAAAAAACTACATAATACTAATTTATGTATTGCAAAAAAGAAGCACTATGCAAATCGTATTTAAAAAATATTAATAATAATAAAGTAAAATAAACATGAAAACAATAAAAGAAACAACCACTTACAATAAACAAATTATTAAAAAAACCTACTTTAAATAAACATGCCGTGTTAATTAATTATAACAATGAAATTTGTAATACGTTTGTTAAGTATTATGCCACGTTAGCAACAATAGAATTAAGTACCATATCTGAATATAAAACAGTTAATTCATTTTTTATTAATTGTATTATTGAAACCAATATATGTACTAACTGCAATTTATTCTTTAAAAAATACGACATTTTCTGGCATACATAATTTAAATACTAAGCTTATAAAATTAATTTCAAAAAAACTAGTTTTAATTACAATTGTCTAACAACGTTGTTCAATGCTGCCATTGAACAGGGCATATACCCAAATTTTGAAAAAGTCACATTTCGTTATAAAAAAATAGACACTCATTTAGTAAATAATTAGTAGTAATCTTTAAAACATTTGAAAAAGTTATTTGCAATTGCATGAAAACGTTTCTAGAAAAGAATAATATTCTACACGATACTCAGCACGGGCATCGAGTCAATGGATGTTATTTATATTATATACAATATTTTTAGTTTTAAATACTAGAATAGAATAGCTTATATTAGAAAATATCACCAAAGTTTGAGCTCAATTGTGGGTGTTCACCAGAGAGTTAAGTTGCCATCACTGTAACTCTACGCAGGTTATAGGCCGCATTGTAAAAAAAAGTTCTTTCTACACAAGATAACAAAGCGCGAGGTAAAAAATTATAATATTGTAAACGTCAACTTGAGAAATGAGAAAGGAAGAGTCATAACCGTCAGAACTTGAGAACGTCGATATTGAAGAGATTTGGTTCTAACAAGACTATATGCCACACATGCTCAATTTGCTGAGAGAAAAAATTGGTGATTGGATTATCACATGACAAAGATTTGTAAATTGACTCATGTGACATCAATGAATTATTTGTTTGAACAACGTCAAAGATCAAAAAAACTGTTCATAAACGTTATAAATCTTCAAGACTGTTGTCTGATTATAACGAGTTTCAATCAATTCCTACTTCGTGTAAAAATCTCAGTACATGTCTATACAAGCAATATATTACTCGAACAGAAATCAACATTCAAAGTAACCCTAAACACTTTTGGAAATTTGTTAGCGACTCTAGAAAAACTAATAATTTTCCAGCTACAATGTATTATAAACAAAAAATTTGCAGTAATGGAGATGACTATGTTAATAGTTTTGCTGAATTCTTTTCTTCTGTTTACGATACACAAACTCATCCAACTCCTTTGTTTGACTTTAAGAAAAACGTATTACATCGAGCATTTTCAATTAGTTTGTTGGATATATTTAAAGGGATTGAGAACCTTAAATGTAATTTTAGCACTGGACCAGAAAGTCGTTCTACTCTAACAAATCTTCTTTGTTACAAAAATGATCTTTTGAATGCCTTTCAATCAAGAGTTTAAGTAGATTATATTTACACAGATTTTTCAAAAGCTTTTGATCGCGTTAATCATAGTATTTTGATTGCTAAGCTTTGGGCTTTTGGTTTTCATGAATCTGTTGTCGAGCTTTTTGGAAAATCGTACACAATATGTGAAAATTAATAACTTTTTATCACAACCAATTATTGTTCCTTCTGGGGTTCCTCGGGGATCTCATTGTGAACCAATTCTGTTTTTACTTTTTATTAATGATCGTGTTTATTCTATTAATTCTTCGTCTTATCTTTTATTTGCTGACAATCTTAAAATTTATAAAAGAATATCATCTATCGAGGACTGCATTAGTTTGCAAAATGATTTAGATTCTGTTCATTCATGGTGTCTTATTAATAACTTGCTGTTTAACGCAAATAAATGTTTTTTGATAAGCTTCAACAGAACTTTAAGTAAAGTATCGTATGACTATACTATCGATAATAATGTTTTGGAACATGTTACACAAATAAAAGATTTGGGCGTAATTTTTGATTCAAAACTAACTTTTGTTGAGCATATAAACTATATGTGCAACCGTGCTATTAAAATTTTAGGATTTGTTTACAGAATGTCTACTGACCTATCTCCTAGCACACTTAAATTACTTTATTGCGCTTTAGTACGTTCTCATTTAGAGTACGCTCCGTCAGTTTGGTGTCCATTCTACAGCGTTCATATATACAATATAGAACGTATTCAAAATAAATTTTTTTTCGTTTATTATCGTACAAATTAGGTATTTTATCCGAAAATTACTATTTTAACCTCATTGCATTGCAATATAATCTTCCGCCGCTGAAAATTCGGCGCAAAAGAGCCGATTTATCATTTTTACGTGGACTAATAATGTCTGAGATTGATTGCCAAGAGCTACTAGTAACTCTTCCATTTTAAGTCCCCAACAATAATTGCCGAACCAGACAGTCTCCATTATTTAGAGAATCTATACATTCTACCAATTATTTAATAATCCAATTGGTAGAATGTGTAGAATTGCAAATAGTTTCTCTAATAATATTGCTTTATTTTGTGTTTCAAAATGTAGTGGCCAATAACTAAAGCAATCAAATGCAACAGTGTAGAAAAAGTGCTGTATCGGTCAATTTTGCATTGTCAATCAATAATTTAATTAAATAGTTTGATCTTACAAAATTGAAACTGAAACTATCTAGACTGGGTACAATAAACTTACATAAACAATAATATATAAATGGTTTAATAGAAAGTTAGTAGCAGTAGTTAAACTAAAAAAGTCATTGCACTGCAATTATAAACGTTTTAATATTGAAAATCATTAAAAATAATTTTGTAACGTGCGCAATTAGTGTAAAAAATTAAACAAATCATTTTATCAGACATAACTTTGGCAAATCCTGTAAAAGCTGCTTCTTACATAAGAAAAAATAAATAAAAACAACATCTAACAACAAACAACAAACCAGATAAAAACAAATCCTTTTATGAAAAAACAATGAACTAAATAAATGTTTGAAAACAAAATTAAACGCAGAATAAAATTTGACAATAAACTAATAAACCTCATACAAAGGGTGGGTCATGTTTTAGTTGAATTTTGAACCACATATTTCTACTGACTGTCAATTTTTGCGTCACAATTACATAAGAAAAATGTGTTAGATACCTCAATAGACAGAAGATGCATTGTTTTACTTTGGAGTAACGTTTTGAAATACTAAAAATTTATTTTGAAAATGGGTCTCATTTGTTTGCATTAGCGCAAAAATTGCGTACGTTGTTTGGAAGAAATAAAGCGCCATCGATCAAAGAAATACGCATCAAGCATGCTCATTCAAAGTGTTCTGCCAAAATTGTCGCTTCTGTGGCTCGAAGTGTAAGCTGGCACCCAGGAATATCAACTTGGCGCGAAAGTCAGCAACTTGATATTTGGCAAACCACTTTGAGACGGATTCTTTACAAAGACCTCGGTATGTTTTCGTACATAGTACAACTCGTTCAAAAAATTAAAATAGCCGACCTTGGTGCCGGTTTTGCTTTGATCAGTGGGCTTTAAACAAATTGAATGTTGACTCTAATTTTAACCAAAAAATTATTATTAAGACTTATTTTTATTTTAGAGGTTATGTAAACAAACAAAACTGCCGTATTTGGAAAACAGAATATCTACATGCCCTAATTGAGAAACCAATGCATCCATTGCGAGTTACCGTTTGGTGCCTAAAATGAATTGAACCCATTATTTTTTCACTAGCCGGCAATTGTTGGATTTATAATAGTAGAGTTAGTTGCAATTTGGTTTGCAAAAAAGTCTGCTTTTTTTTGGATTGTTAGTTAGATTGTTTATTGGTTTATAAACTTTTTTTGCTGTTTATAGAAAGCTAACAAATTCGATTAGCTATGTTTTTGTCAATCTTATTTTTTTTCAGATTGTATTACATTGTAACAATAATTACAAGCTAACTTATAATCCTCTTTAGTCTGTTCGTAACGATTATTGTATGTGTTTCTTAAATGCTTTTTGCTTCTTATTAAAGAATGTCGACAATATTGAGGTGTTAAGAGCAAAATGATTTATATTTTAATATAAAGAAATGTTTTAGCATTACCATAGATTGTGTAACTCAAATTACAGATTTTGATATAGATCTTCTGTGTTATGTCTTATAATTGCTACAAATATAATATTTTAATCAAATTATGTTATTACACTATTTCTTTAATACGAAGACTCTGAGCTCTACGCAAGATATGTCAAATATAATTGTCTTGATTAAAATTATTCATAGTTATATTTACTCATCTACAGTTTTTTTAATAATTAGTTTCTCATTTAGTGCATGTAGACGTTACACTATAAACGCTTCTTTGCTTAGAGTTTCATTTCATAGTTCCATTTCATAGTTTAGGTAATTTTTGTTGTTGATTCAATAAATATGTTTAAGACGTCATTATATAAAATATATAAATTAATTGTATATATTATACGCATTGTTTTGAAATTTGTATTTTTTTGGTTTGTATTTTACTCTATAACTTATAAGTAATGATAATTTTGTATTTGTATTGTACAAGCATGAGGAGACCCCCAAAGTTTATTTCAAAACATAGGGGTGACAAAATAAAGTTTAAAAAATTGCAAAATTGTACGTTTTTTTTTTTACTGTCTCTCAATATTTTGTGGTAGAGCCCAAACTTCCTAGCTACTCCATTAGGTGTACCGTAAATAAATAAATAATTTAAGTTATAAAACCCATATATTCTTATTAAAAATATATTCCTCGGCATTTAAAAGAAAAGTCAATTTTGTTAGACATTTATAAAAACAACTTAACAATATTAATGCTGTATTATGTATTACGGAACTTGTATGCTAATGAGTTTTCTAATACCTTAGTGTTGTTTATTTCTAAATGTATTTTATTGACAACGCAGTTATATTAAATTGATTATTTATTTAATTGTTGTTAAATAATATATTTGAGTAGAATAGCAGCATCATGTGTTTAAAATATGTATTAGGTTTTATATTAATCCAAAGCAAATATAAAGACGTTGCTATATTTATGTTGATTATTTGGCAAATTTAGCTAGGCACATAGATAACTAGACTAGGCGATACTAGAGTGAGAATGCAGATTCACCAATAATCAAGCGACGTGCTATAATAGGTCATCCATCTGTGTCTGCAATATATGTCGATTTTTATTTAAATTTTCTCAACATATCAAATAAAATAATTTTAAATGAAAGTTAAATATTATGTTTATTTTAATTTGTACCTATTCTTTCAATTATTTATTTTTATTATTTATACTAGACAGTTTATAGAGATAAATCTACTTACTTATCTACTAATTATAATTAACAGAACTAATAGTTTGCCAATAAGCATAAAAATAATTATAGTATTGTTATTGGTTAGGTAAAAATATATTATTATAAGTATATTAAAATATCAGTTTAAATAAATTTTATAAAACTTCAATATTAAACGTAATAAAATACTTAGATATTAATGCATTTAATCAATAAAACTGGATATTTGCATTATACAGATTATGATAAAGTAAAGGTCAAAGATAAGAGAAGAGGAAACGCCCTGTATTCTATTCAATTTTCAAACCTCCCGCGAATATTACAAATACCAGTCTACTGACGTAATTTCCACATACTTTACGTTTGCTCCACCCGGCACCTATTATTTGACAGTTTCGTTGTTGTTTCGCAGGAAAAACATCGTCGCACAATGGTAAGCAATGAAACAAAGATAATATAAAAATAACACAATATGATACTTTAATTTCGTTGTAATTCATGTCGTTTTAATTACAGGCTAACTATACAGAAGACCAGATGGCAGGTAAGTTTACTGAATTAAAATCTAGGCTCATATATGTGGCCCCGCCTCATATAATTCCAGATATCTCTCTTATACCTTAACAATTTCATATATACTTGACTGATTACTTTGTCATCAGCAGTGTTTCAACATGTAAGATTATTTTATTCCAATAAACAGCATATTTTCAGTATTAATAGTAAATTAATAAGTTCCAATTAGTATAATTATTATATTAATTGGAAGTTTTTATGTTTGGTATATTTAATGACAAATAAAACAATCAAATATGTACCTATTAGTCATAGTCATAAAAGTAAATATGTCATTAGATTAGATTTATCAAGGAATAAATTAGTCACACAGCTCATAGTTAAATATTGATTAATATTTTTTGTACAGTAAATTATTATAGTGGTTAGTCTATATCATAATAGTTCATATTTTCGATAATTTTATCAAACAAGTCTAGCTTCAAATGTAGCCACTCCCATTCTCAAAATTGTTGTTTGCCGTCTTTCTCATCGCACTTTTCATTATATTTATTAATATTAAATTCTTATTTATTGCCTGAATTTTATAATGCAAAATGGGTGTTTAGATTATAAACTTTATCATAAATGTGGAATGAATAAGTTAATTATTATATTATTCAATAATATATTCATAATTATAAATTATTATAAATAGTAGACTTCGGGCCGGTATTATAAACTATTAAAATCTATATTTTATTTACTAACCAAGTAAATTATTTTACTTGGCTGATTTCGGTATTATTAACGTCAAATAATAAAAGTAGGTCTGTGGAATAAATTAATCATCCATAATCTGGGGATTAAAATTTATTTAATGAATAATTTGACACATGTCATGTTTCTTAGGTTATTTTTAATGTGGACCAATTTCTGTTGAAAATCAACTTTTGATTGCTCCGCGATTCTATGCAACTGCCTTTCAAAATGTTGTAGGGGATTATTGTAATATAACAGTGGTTACAATACAACACATCAATAACTACAATATTAAAATAACATATAAATTGCGGCCTTATTCTACGAATAGTTTATTTGTCGAATATATTTAATTTGAGACGTTATTCAGTGATTTATTTTGTCTTTATAATACCGGCCGTTACTGCCTTGAAAAACAAAATAAAAATAAAACATAGTTTAGAAATATATGTATATGTAGGTAAAGTTCAAGACTTAGTAATTGACATTTTAAGGTGAAACAGGCTTGACAATTTGCGAAATGTAATTTTGTTAGTACAGTATTTTAAGGAGAGTTTTTAAGATGTAATCTACTCTACAGCTTAAGTTGTGTTGGTGCGAACAGGCATTAGATTTGTATGTTTATGAAAAATGTTTATTATTCAAAATCTTTATTTATGAAACCAAAACATCAGTGTCTGTCAGGCTATGCTTGATTGTATTGAATATTCCCAGTTTCAGTTTGAGGCCAGAGTAGACATTTTGCAGTCATAATATATAAGCCTATCAACAACGCAATTTGTACTTTCCATAAAACTGCTTTTTTAGGCTAGACGTTCTTAAACTGACAAATTAGATTACTGTGGGTGTGTTGCAAATTAGGAAAAAATATATTGTAATTATTGGTGGTGCACAGTAGTTGTAGCTTCATTGTGTTGTTTCAACCAAAGAATCGAATATTATCGATAAAACTTTAGTATCACAAATGGCAACCAAATTGCAATGACTAAAGAGGTAGACAATCAAATATAGTTTAATGAAAAAGAAAATCAATTACCCAAACCCAATCCAACTCCAAAGTGGCCAACCAAATACATATTGTAATTATTAAAAATATGTTACATTTTATTATTTATTAAGTTCCAAATTTTGATTTATCTATTATACTAAAAATGTCCAAAAATTTAGATTATTACATTAGAAAAAAAAATTATAATTGAAGTTTTTAAAAAATTTAAATAAATGTAATTACCACAAAAACTACTTTATCTAAAATGATGACTATTGAATGATAAACAGAATATTTGGTGTAATAGTGATGTTTAAAAATTTAGATAATTTGTGTATAGTACAAACAGACAATTGGATTTACTTACGACTAAAATTCATAAAATGTACGTTTTAATCATATAAAAATATATCAAACAAAGTGGCCATTGCACTATAACTTCCTTAACCCTACGAACAATCCATAACTGGAAGTTTATGTGCTGTACTGACCCAATTTTATTTTAGTACACTGATATCTTGTGTCCCCTTGACCTTGTAGAACCTACAAACAGACATTTGTGTAAGGTCATAGTATTTAATGTGTAAAACTGCTGTGCTTCTTTTTCAAAAAATAAATATTTATATCAGTTATTATTTGTTGAAAAAAAAAAACATTTATCTTACACTTGTGGTCTCTAGACTCCAATGTTATAATTTACAATGTTAATATATTTTTTAAATATTTTTACAACTAATCTCACACCATGAGGTAAAGTAGTAAAAGTATATATATATATATATATATATATATACATATGTGTTTACTTTTTGATCACAGATTATAAATTCCGGGAAAAACATATAATTATTATAATCTTGTTCAAATGTTTACAAAATTAGTTTGAAGTTGGTAAATATTGACATATTATACAACCATTTGTTCACCTATATTTATATACTGGTTCTTAAATATTTTTTTTTATTATTATGCAGAAAAAGCCATGCTAAATGCTTTTAAGGTTTAAAAGAACACGTGTCGTAGTATTATAGTAAGTATTGTAGCTTTATATTTTAAGTTTTGAACTATGAATTAGACTCATAAACAGAAATTTTTAAAACTTGAAGCTTAGACTTATAATTTGTATGAATTTTTTTTTAACCTAAAAATGTCGTATTGTATGTATTGTGTTTTTTTAAATAAGCTAACGGGTTTACTTTTAAAACTTCAAAGGCAGTGTGGCTTACTTTATGCCTAAATATCACTTTCTGAGGGTGATAAGTTAGTTTTGTTATATTTTTTAATAATTAATAGTTGTATAAAATTAAGGTTGGTTTTAAATAACATTTAACCTGAAAAATACAAATGTATAGTGCTTGGCAGGGCAACAGCAGGGTTAAACAAAAAAAAGCTGAGTCTCTTGGAAACAAAGACAAAATACTTGTTTTGCAGAAATCAATTGCATTTGAAAGTTGATTGCTCCCTCCTATAATATGTGGAGTAGCATTTTTCTTATTACTCAATAGTTCTATCAAATACAACAATAAACAATTTTCTAAATAAATAAGCATTAAACAATTGTGTAAATTATGGCAATTCATGAATTGACTCTAAACTTGATAAAAGTAAATCATATCTGATGAATTTATTTATTTATTATTCTACATGAACTTGTTGACATAATAAAATACTATGTAAAAAGTAATTCAAAATCTTTAATTGATGGGCTTACTTATGATTTGACATCTCAATGATTGCAATACATTATTTTATAAATTATAATAAGCTTTATGTTGCACTAAGTTTTTGAATTATATTGAAACAATAAATGATTAATAAAAAGAATCTAACTACAAGTTATTGAGAAATAGTTTGTTAAATTCCTCTCATGCATTTTAAATTATTGCAATTTTGCACTTTTTGCAATCCTGTAGGGTCACTATTCACTAGTCAGTTTATCTGCAGTCTGAATTTAAAATCAAAATTGTTACAAATCACATATTATTCAGTGCAAAATATACAGTTAATCAATTAAGTAATTACAAATTACATACAGCGTCTGTGAGGCCATAGTTGACTGCAGTTAAACTGATGAAATGAATGGCAACATTTATACTTGTACTAATAGTCTGAAATTAAATCTAGGATTCATTCTGAGATTTATTTATTTGAACTGTTTGTACTTGTAAAACATAATTGTCATTGATCAATTTCAGTCATGATTTATTCTATAATAACTGACCACTAATAAACAAGATTGATCTAGGGTGCTTCTAAGTTTATTTGAACCTAGGATTATATTGACGTTTGCATAGTTGTCAACTCTATCCGAGAATTAAGCGAGGAATACATTTGCCGATCGCGATTAAAATCGAGATCACGATATATCCGTGAATTGGCTCAGACCCAATCAACGATAGCGGAATAAATCTCGAATTCATGAATCCGAAATCAATTTGACTATAAGTAGTACGGGAGGCGCTTAGTCTGTGCAGACTTGTTTGTTCATAAGAGTTGGCTGGATGAATTAATAAAATATATCTATATTCAATAATACTGGTTACACACACAAATTATTTTTTCTGAACTAAATATATTATAAAAACCAATTATAGTTGTTTATAAATATATAGAATATTTTATTATACATAAATTGTTTTACTGTGGTTTAGGGTTAATATTAAATGCAAGATTATGATTCAATATTGATAAAAAATGTCCTGTATTCAAATTAATTGGTATTATGTTATTATAAATATGTTATGTTAAAATTAAAATAATATTCTTGGTTGGCATAATTTAAACCTTGCTGTTGTATGAACATTTTGTAAATAATTAAGTGTAATGCTGAGTCACAATTAAATACTAATATATTATGTAAACTACTTAATGAAAGATCAATAACAGAATTTTAATGAGGCCATGTTTATTAATTAACTTTATAGTATATGTTATTAATATTACAAAATACATTTTGTAAATATTAGCTACAATAATTAAGCCAAATGAAACAATTTTATAAATGCACTTGTTCCACTTTAATACAAATTATTACTTAATACGGTCCTTACTAGTATGAATCACACACTGGCTTTTAGCTATATATGGTATGAATTTGAAAGTTCACCTCAATATCTTATGGAATGAAATGATCCTTTAAAAATTTAGTTTGCATCAGTTGCTACTAAGATAAAGTCTGTTAGCTGATCTTATTTTATTAAATCATGTATCTTTACGAACCCCGCAGTAAGCTATCTCTTTCAACTGTGGAAGGTGCAAGAAACCTGTTAACTCATTATAAAATTAAAATTTATTTTTATATTTAATTGCAGAATTTCAAGAGGCATTCCAGCTCTTTGACAGTCGTGGTGATGGCAAAATTCATGTTGCTCAAATTGGTGATGCTTTAAGGGCACTTGGTCAAAATCCAACTGAATCAGATGTTAAAAAATATACATTCCAACATAAACCTGACGAAAGGGTTTCATTTGAAGTATTTTTACCAATCTATCAGGTAAATAAATAATTCTCAAGCTAATTTAAATTACTTGCAACATTTATTGTTCATCACTTTACGTAGTTAGTGTAACTGTATTAAAGATCTAGTTCTTTCAACGTTATATTTATAATGTATGATATTATTTGCAGCAAATTTCGAAAAGTAGAATTCCTGATACTGCAGAAGATTTTATTGAAGGGTTACGTCATTTTGATAAAGATGGTAATGGTTACATAAGTTCCGCAGAATTGCGCCACTTGTTAACTACATTAGGAGAAAAGTTAACAGATGACGAGGTAATAATTTTGTTATACTACTTTCATTATATTTTACTAAAGTTAATTCAATTTTAGGTTGAACAATTGCTGCAAGGACAAGAGGATTCACAGGGGAACGTAAATTATGAAGATTTTGTTCGTTTAGTCATGTCGGGTTGAATGAAATAGTTTAATATTTATCTTTTATTATTACTTAAAAAGCATTTAAAATATTACATAAGTTATATATTTAATTATAGGTGACTAAAAACTTTTGTTCTTAATATTTAATTTAGAAGTGCCTTCATTCCATTTTTTTACTGTATTGGATTTTGTAAGTAGAATTTATACCAATTATTTAAATAAATATTTACTTATTTTATTAATTATAATCTAAATACCTTTTCAAATGTGACAAAAAATATTTTTTATTGGAAATTTGTATGCATCATGCTAAAAAATTTACGTAATATATAATTCAGGGGCTTTTTCAAAAATCAATATTTAAAAAATTTAAAAACATTTTATCTGTTGTGTTTAATTGGAAATGGTTGTTTTCCATTGTATTTTGAATTTATTTACTATGGGCAACATGCATTTTCAGAACAATTCAATTCATTCATTTATGTCTTGTTTCAAATATATGGATATAGAGTTATTCCAATCTTTTGAGTATATAGTAGAGTATTTATATTTTCTTTAGTCGACTTGTTGATATCTATAAATTAATCTAGTAGCAATGACATCTAAGAAGTTTTTTTAACTAACTATAGTTTAGATTTTTTTGCATATTAGCCTAAAAAGACTTAATGCAAATCGTCTTACTGGATGCACTATCTGTGAGTAGATGTCATTGCTACTAGATTAATTTATACATATCAACAAGTTGACTAAAGATAATGGATTAGTATCCAGGAAGGCAAAGCAGCTTGATTGCTACCGGAATTGAACAATAATAAAATGTTCTCACCACTATCAGTTTGTGACATAAATTAAGATTATATTTAATTCTTTTAGGGGTGGCTTTATACTAGTTATTTACGTATGCGTATAAAAGTTTGTTTTATGTCATGAGTTTAATCAACAATGCATGTAGTTTAATTATTACATTATTTTTGTTGTGAATTTAACGGCGTAGCTAAAGCTCCTATTTAATACTTCATTAATAATTAAAACACATGTGGTTTTACGTTTCAAAAATTTATTTGAAAAAAGATTAAAATAAAATTTTGAAACCCAAAACCATTTATGTTTTAATTATTAATTAAATATGTATCCGCCGCACCAATTCAATATAATATTTTATTGTAAAATAAATTTACAGTTAATAGTATTGAAATGCTAAAACGGGCAAAGGCATTAGTTTAACCACATTCAACATAATTTTTGTGTATAATAAGTTGCCTATTATACAGGCCACACTATTCGTTTCTAGCTGTAAATCACCCTGTATGTTAAAGCAAACGTTATTCTTTTAAATTGCTCATCTGCAAAGTAAGTAACATAACCTGATCAAATAATTTGGTTGCCATAGCAATAATTGTATTTATCTCTTATTATTTACTTTTGTAACCATAACCGTCAAAATAACAAAAATATTTTACAGTCCTATACAAATAAATTTACTCCAGAAACTGGAATATTTGATAAATATAAAATATGGCGCAATTATCTCAAGATTTTGAATATACATTTAAATTAAGCTTTAAAGCAGAATGGTTTGATCCAGTGGCCGAACATAAAAAAAATTTTGTTCTTAGTTTTTTTCCTTGTGATAATACAATTGAGTTATTTGATGTGGATTGTAAACGAGTTTACCTTAAGAGATCAGCTTACGAGAGATTAAGATTGAAGGATATCTTTGTTGGAAATGTTATATTGTTATATGGCAGACAAATAAGTGTAGTAGATTATGCTGATTGCATGACTCAAAAGTTTATTGGAAAATGGAAAGAGCATACCTTTTCAATTATAAAACCTTCTGGAATGTCAAATTTGGGTGTAATTATTGATGAGGTATATGAGAATAATTTTATTATTGATAGAATGCGAATGGCTCATTTAAACAGAAAGGATACGTTAGATTTATATGCAGCTCAAAAAGGAGATGCTTTTCTTCCCTTTATAATTGAGCATATAAGTTCCGCACCAATAATTGCAATGGAATTAGTTGGTGAGAATAGCATTGAAAGATGGAGAACGTTAATTGGCCCATCAGACCCCGTTGAAGCAAGAAAATCTGATCCAACATGTTTCCGAGCTCGATTTGGCAGCGATTTGGCTGCTAATGCAGTGCATGGGTCCAGAAGTCATGAAGATGCCCTTAGAAGTGCTTGCTTCTTTTTTCCACAAGGAATTGATAGAAGACCACCAGCTTCTACTGCAAAAATTAATAACACCTGCTGTTGTGTAGTAAAACCACATGTTGTTGAACAGGGTAATTTAGGAAAATTAATTGCTTATATAACTAATGCTGGTTTTGTAATATCTGCATTACAAATGTTTTATTTATCATATAGTAATGCAGTGGAGTTTTTAGAAGTATATAAAGGTGTGATATCTGACTTTAATCAGTTACTGCATAGTTTTTTAAATGGACCTGTTGTTGCATTAGAAATTTCAGGAAAATCTGATGATATGAATGTGCATGCTGAGTTTCGTAGATTTTGTGGTCCAAGGGATTCAAATGTAGCAAAACAAATTAGACCATTAACACTAAGAGGTGTATTTGGAGTCGATAGATATCACAATGCATGCCATTGTACTGATTTAGCCGAGGATACTGCTTTAGAATTGGAGTATTTTTTTAAAATAATGGATGCTTAATTTTTGTATTTTTCTAAATAATAAAATATATATAAATATTGTGTTATGCCTATATTTAATTACCAACATAATTATGTTAACAGTTACTATGCTCACAAAAGGTATGAGCCATCTGACTGGACAAGACTGAAAATTCAACAATCTTATTTCAAGATATTAAGTTAAACTTTAATTTGGATAAAAGCTTAGAGTCGGAGAGCTGGAAGCCAAAAAGCCTATGAATATAAAAACTTTTTTCAGTATATCAATTTAGTAGTGGTACAGACTAACATTCTACAGTCAGTCAAGCCCTTGTTGGGACAGGTGTCATAGGTGCATCCTCAAACATGTTGTGAATACAGGACAGGTGTAGTAAAATGAGTTTATAAACATTGAAACTTTGTACTCTAATTAAATATTACATATAATAAAGAATCATAGTAGGTCATGGTTGGTCAGTTAGGCCACAAGTATGTACGAAAAGTAAAAAATGTGATACTGATATATATATATATGGGTAATTCCATTACTTTTCGACCAAACTTAAAAACTGAGTATCTCCAAACTGGCTCAAAACTAAATATGTGATAGTAGGTACCAAAAAAACATATTTCCCAAATTTTCAACTTTTTGAGTCATGATCTTGATTTTTGGGAGTCTCTCAAAGTTCAGAAAAACGCCTAAAAATAACACCTTTTCGTTAATTTTCAACATTTTTTTCTCAGCGTAGAAACATTGGAAAAAGCTCTGCAAAGTCTGATTTTTTTTGTAATTTTTTGTACTTTAACTTCTTTTTTTATATTGTAGCTATTATTTATTTTCTTTAGCGTAGGCCGTTGTGAAAATAACCTAAAATTACAAAACCAGCTCCACATTGAAAATGCCGTAACAAAGTCAAATTTTAATCAAATTAGGTCTAGTTTAGCTTAATTTGTTTGTTTTGAATTGTTCTTTAAATTTTTGCAAAGTTTTTTTGATCGAACTAGTAAATTGTGAGATACCACTTTTCAAAGATTAGTAATTTGGTCAAAAATGCTCATTTTTGAATACATTGAAACCGTTGTAACTTTTTTCTACCTAAATTTTTTTTGCTAAAATTTTCAGTAAACCTTTCTCATATGTAGCTAAAACATCTCTTAAAGTTTGGTTCTTGGGAATAAAAATGGGCCCAAGCTACAGAACTTTCAAAATTTGTAAAAAAACAACGTTTTATACGTTAATAATTTTTACTTACGCTTTTATTTTTGCAAAAAAATTACATATTATTGCATTGGTTTGAACATATCTTAGATTAAAAATGTGTTTTTAATAGAAAATGTTTATTTTTATAAATATAGATATATTTTTATTTTTATTTTTATTGTATCTGTAAAACAAATACAAAATTTTTGCTAAAATTATATCATGGACGCCTTAATTCTAAATTTTATGACAAAGCACGCCAAAAAATACACAGGGCGTTTCCTAACTGGAGACTCTTTTTCTAATTTCAAACAGAGATAATTTAAAAATACACATTATTCAGAAAACTTTTTATTTAAATAAATTTAAGTAATAAAAGAACATTTATAACAATGTTATCAACAAACAAAACAATATTACATATTTTAATAAGTTCTCAAAATGACTGCCATGAGCGTTGATGCAAGCTTGACAACACACTAAAAAAAATGATTACTTGTTTCAAAACCTGTTATGTTTTCAATTTGCATTGCAGCATTTGCAATTCTCTATTGTAGCTGCTCCACGTTGATTATTGGCTTTCCATAAACCGATTGTTTCATGTGTCACCTAAACGTTCAATAGATTTAGATCAGAATATCTTGCAGGTCAGTTCACTGGACCTCTTCTACTAATCCATCTATCCTTAAAATGATCGTTAAGCCACCAAACTACATATCGCCCAACATGGGGGGGGCGGTGCTCCATTGTACTGGTACCACACTCTGTTACGTTAGGGTGCGTTTATGCTGCACATCGCCGGGGCTGCTCGCCAAGATTGGCGCCGGGATGTTGTGGCGTTGATGAAACAAACCTATATAATCTTATGGGAGCATTTATGCTGCACCTCGCACATCGCCGCGCTGCTCGCCACATTCCACGCCACTGCAATGTGAACAAAATAGTTTGTTTTTTATAATTGGACCATCGCCGTACATCTTCAAACTAGCGCTCTGATTGGTCCGTTTATTGCCAGTTTTGTGAGACGTTAACATAATGTAATTTATATTATCAAACTTATTTAATTAGTTTAATTAATTAGTATGTTACTTCAAACCGTGTTGAGGTTATATGCAATTTAAAAGAATGAAGTTTTATTTGCATGTAGTGTGTTAATTTAGCAAAACTTTGTTGCGTTTACAATAATTTTATGAAGAATTTAATTGAAATAAATCCGCATTAAGCAAGAAATTGTTAAAGCAATGTTTGTATTTTTACTGAAGTAGCATAGTAATTAATAATGCTCCAGTTGCACCACCATGTAGTACGTTTGTGCATAGAACAGTTTAAAAAAAAATCTTTAACAAACAAATCGTAATTGTTTGTAAATTTCTAACGTTTGTAACGGTATGATCTGAAAACAAACAAACAAATTATTACAGAACAATTCGCAAGAAAACATGTTTTTATATAAATGGAATAGAAGAGCAACATAATTTAAAGTGACTAGTGATTTTATATTAAGTAATTAATTTAAATTGCAAGTCAAAGTTTTATTTAATCTAAAATTGTGATAATCGATCGGTATTTGTTTAAATAAAATATTACTATAATAAATTTATTAATATAAGTCAAAATATTAAATAAAAATAATTAATTACTATGCCACTTCAGTAAAAATACAAACATTTCTTTAACAATTTCCTGCTTAATGCGGATTTATTTCAATTAAATTCTTTATAAAATTATTGTAAACGCAACAAAGTTTTAATAAATTAACACAATACATGCAAATAAAACTTCATTCTTTTAAATTGCATATAACCGCAACACGGTTTGAAGTAACATACTAATTAATTAAACTAATTCCGACTAGTCCGATTATAAAAAACAAACTATTTTGTTCACATCGCAGTGGCGTGGAATGTGGCGAGCAGCGCGGCGATGTGCGAGGTGCAGCATAAATGCTCCCATAAGATTATATAGGTTTGTTTCATCATCGCCACAACATCCCGGCGCCAATCTTGGCGAGCAGCACCGGCGATGTGCAGCATAAACGCACCCTTAAGCAAGAGGGACATTGTTATCCAACAAATTTTCCATCTGGTTTTCAAGAAATTATGCTTATAAAAAATGACATGTGTATTCTCCGTTGTTGAACAGCATTTTTTACAAATTTTACTAACCGAACCAAATAAAACAATTTTGACAAGTATCAAAAGCTTGCAACAACGCACAATTGTTAAAGTAATGCTGTTTTGATTGTTGTTTTTGCTAGAAAAACAATCTTGCATCAACGCTCATGGTAGTCATTTTGAGAACTTTAATAATTCTTTACTAACGGAATATAAAAAAAACCATTTACATCTACATCATCCTGCACATAAATAATGATGAATAATACAAACAATGTGTAATATTTAAAACTAGACAATGAACATAAAAAATACAAAATAAACACATAAAATGTATACATATAAAAACAAAATATAAAATTATATATTAACACATTTTAATTGGTTCTTAAATGTACATTTAAAAACGCAAAACAAATCGATGTTATTAGAAAAGCTATTTGCAATTCTACACATTCTGCCAATAGATGATTGAATCCATAGTTGGTAGAATGTATAGATTCTCTAAATAATGGAACCTGTCTAGTTTGCCAATTATTGTTGGATATCTGAAACGGAAGAGTAACAAGTAGCTGGCAATCAATCTCAGACATCATTCGTCCACTTATTAAAATATGTAATATTGTTCTGTTTGTTATTACCATTGTTACAAATGTTTTTTTTATAATGTGTATTTTTCAATTAGATAGACAAAAAAGATATTTAGAATTTCTGTATGAAATTGAAAAAAAAAAGACTTAAAGTTTTATTTTTGCCTACAGTTAGAAAACACCCTGTGTATTTTTTGGCGTGCTTTCTCATAAAATTTAGAATTAAGGTGATTTTAGCAAAAATTATGTATTTGTCTTCCAAGTACAATAAAAATAAAAATAAAAAAATATCTATATATGTATATAAAAATATATATTTTCTATTAAAAACACATTTTTAATCTATGATATATTTAAACAAATGCAATAAAATGTAGTTATTTGCAAAAATAAAAGCGTAAGTAAAAATTATTACCAGGTTATTAACGTATAAAACGTTGTTTTTTACAAATTTTGAAAGTTCTGTAGCTTGGGCCCATTTTCATTCCCAAGAACCAAACTTTAAGAGATGTTTTAGCTATATATGAGAAAGGTTTACTGAAAATTTTAGGAAAAAAAATTTAGGTAGAAAAAAGTTACAACGGTTTCAATGTATACAAAAATGAGCATTTTTGACCAAATTACTAATCTTTGAAAAGTGGTATCTCACGATTTACAGCTTCGATCGGAAAAAACTTTGAAAAATTTTGAAGAGCAATTCATAACAAACAAATTAAGCTAAACTAGACCTACTTTGATTAAAATTTGACTTTCTTACAGCATTTTTAATGTGGGGCTGGTTTTGTAATTTTACGCTATTTTCACACACACGGCCTACGCTAAAGGAAATAGTGAATAGCTAAATAAAAAAAAAAAAAAGTTAAAGTACAAGAAATTACAAAAATAATCAGATTTTGCAGAGATTTTTTCAATGTTTCTACGCTGAGAAAAAAAATGTTGAAAATTAGCAAAAAATGTGATTTTTAGGCGTTTTTCTGAACTTTGAGAGACTCCCAAAAATCAAGATCATGACTTATAAAGTTGAAAATTTGGGAAATATGTTTTTTTGGTACCTACTATCACATATTTGATTTTGAGCCAGTTTGGAGATACTCAGTTTTTAAGTTTGGTCGAAAAGTATCGGAATTACCCATATATATATATCTACATCTCTCTACAATTGGTATAGTCGTACAGTATTTTACCAGAAATTATAACTTAAGCAATATCTGGGAATATTATATCATGTGCTATAAAAATACTCCTAACTTTGTTAGAAATTGAGCTAGAAGAAAAATAAATTTTGAATAGCTGAATTAACAACAACATTAAAACAAAACATTTCTGATTGATCTTCAGGAGTACATCATGAATCCGCAAAAACAACAAAAGAAAAACAAAAGTTTTCGCGGAGTTGAAATAAAATAATTAAGATTATTTATTTAAAAAAAAATCATTTGTCATTGTGCGACAATAGAAAGTAGTCGTATTTGACATAAAAAAAGCCTACAACACTTAGAACAGTTTGAAATCATCAAAATCACTTCAAAACTTAAACTAATTACATATATAATTAGGGTGTGCATAGGGAATGGAACACACTGCTGAGAAGCTAAAAGAATCTATAATAAAAACCTGCAAAAAGATTTTAAAGAAAAAAGGGTTCAGGGTAAACTACAAACCAATGTATTGGTGGAGTGATGATATTGCAAACATGAGAAGGAGATGTATAAAAACTAAAAAGATTGTGACAAGATTAAACGGAAAAAACCCAAGAGACATATACCTTCTGCAACAAGCACAAGAGGCATACGCAGGTGAGAGAAAAGACCTTAAGAAGGCAATAATGGAATCCAAGAAGATGGCCTGGAAGAAACTGTGTGAGGAACTAAATGGGGATATATGGGGCAAAGGATATAAAATTGTCACAAATAAAATAGGACAAAGATCCCCAATGACACTGTCAGGGGAGGAGATAACTGCTGAAGCCAAAAAACTCTTTCCGAACCTAGACAGAACAACGTGGTTAGAGATAAGAACAGATATGGATATGATACCGGAATGTACAGAAGAAGAAATACTTAAGGCAGGTGGCAAAATTAAAAGAAAAAAGGCTCACGGGACAGACATGATACCGCCGGAGGTGATCAGAGCGATAGCAACAAAAAGACCTCAACTCTGCGCGAAGGTCCTTGACAAACTCATAAAGCAAGGCATCTTCCCCAAGGACTGGAAAAGAGCAAAATTAGTACTAATCGAGAAACCTACCAAAAAAAAAACGAAGACAAGGCATACCGACCTATATGTCTACTGAACCCACTGGGAAAGCTGTATGAGCCGTCCTCAACACGAGACTTACAGAGGAACTAGACAGGAATGGAGGCCTGAGTAAAAACCAACACGGGTTCAGAGGTAGCCACTCCACACTGGATGCACTTAGACATGTTAGGGAAGCAGTGGGGCAGGTAGCTGAACATCCTACACACAAACTGGCGGTGTTGATCACCTTTGATATAAAGAATGCTTTCAACTCGATGCCCTGGAGGGGACTAATAGAAGAATTAGAGAGAAGGGGAATTTCAACATACCTCAGAAAAATCCTATGCCACTATCTACAGGATAGAATCATAGAATGTAGCTCCGGAGCAACTCTGGAAATGACTTGCGGGGTGCCTCAGGGGTCAGGAGAGCAGATGACACAGAGGATTACCACAATAGCATATGCTGATGATCTAGCTATGGTTGTCAGGGGTAACAGTATAAGGGAAATAGAAGAGGAGGCAGAGTGGGCGTCCTACAAGATAAGAAGGTGGATCAAAAAAATGGGTCTAGAACTGGCAACCCATAAAACGGAAGCTGTTGTCCTGGTGGGTAGAAGGAAAGACATCACAGTTAAAATCAATCTAGGGGATACAACAATCACATCCCAAGGCAGCATCAAATACCTAGGGATGAGGATAGGTAAAAACTGGAATATGAGCCCTCATATAACAGAGGTAAAGCAAAACGCAGAGAAACTTGTAATGGCCCTGGCACGTATCATGCCGAATGTAGGGGGCCCAAGGGCGGAGAAACGTAAAGTTATGGGTGCAACGGTGGACTCAATACTGTTGTACGCCGTACCCATCTGGATAGAAAACTGCGAGAAAAAAAAATACAGAATAATACTAGAGCGGGCCAGAAGAAAAATGGCAATAAGAATAGCCAGTGCCTACAGAACAGTTTCGTCCAAGGCCATACAAGCAATAACGGACACAATCCCCATACACCTTCTCGCCAAAGAGCGGGCCGAAGGTAAAGGGAAACAACCAAAGCGGCACAGGAAAGACAAGAGAGTGGAGACAATGAAAAAATGGGAAGCAGAATGGCAGTGCAAGGGTGACGTCGCCAGATGGATACAGACCCTCATACCCTTGGTGACACCGTGGGTAAACAGAAAACATTGTAACCTGAACTACCACCTCACACAGATTCTAACAGGCCATGGATGTTTTGGGTCATATCTAAAAAGAATGTGCCTAGCAGAACAGGACGAATGCCCCTATTGTGGAGAGAAAGATACCCCGGAGCACACACTGGTGAAGTGCCCTCACTGGAGAAGCACCAGAGAAGAGATGCAGCTAAGAGTCGGTAAAGAGATAACCGTAAACAACCTGACCACACTCATGCTTGAAAGTGCATACAACTGGAGGGCCATTGATGATGGCATACGGAGAATAATGGCAACAAAAGAGGAAGAGGAGAAAGCAAGAGCAGGAAGCCAAGGATAGTAGGATAAATAGAAGGTGTCCAGACTTTGTGAAGTAATACCACAACGGTAATCCCGCAAGGCTTGGAGGGCTTAGAGGTTAGGGTTTTTAGTGGGTATACGGGTAACCGGGAGCCCCACACAAAGTGCGTAAGGCATTTTCCCCCCTCAATAAAAAAAAAATCCTGGAAAAATGTGGACACCCTTTATTATACGGGACGGACATCCCTCCCCGCACAGAGAATGCCTTCTGAAACCGTAACACGCCAAAATTTCGGCACCTAGGACCATTGTCAACGCCACTGGGCAATGACTCGGACGTTATCATAATTTTTTTAACCAATCAATTTTCGTTGTATATACCTACTAGGTGTCAAGGAGGGCGACAAAAATGTAGCTTACCAGACTATTGCTAAATTAGAAAACTACCGGTTAAGAGTGCAAAAAGTATATAACTTAATTTTATTAGTAAAACGCACGACACAAATGTCTTATAATACTCGTTCTAACAAAGGTGTTCATTGTGATTTATTACTGATCTAAGTAAAAATTGTTCTTTCAAATTGTAGCCAAACATAATTTGGGAAATTATTTATGTTGTTATAGAGCACCACATAACATGAATGATCTTATATCTAAACATATTTCATGCTATATTAATATTATTTTATATTAAATCTTATGAATATAAGCACTAAAAATAAAATAAATGCCAATTTCTTTTGCTGGCAACATTAAAATATTTTTTTCCATAGAAGCTTCAATCATCACACATCACCATAGGCGTAACACCTTTTTGTTATAACCATAACAATTAGTTCAGTTCTAGCACTGGTCTTCCATTTAACCTTAAATTCTTACAATAATTAGATTTCTAAAATTTTCATACAAAAGATGGTCTGCAGTTATAACATCCATTATGAAAAATGACTTCTAATTACAAAATGTCAATCTAACGTTTTAATAATAATTTTAAGTTCTAAAACATTTCTTTAAAGTGATTTTCTTACTTAATTCCAAGCGTCAAATCTTTCTGATTATAATGGTCCAATTCACTATTTATTATGATAAAATAAAAATATAAGATACAAATACTGATGTTTTAATATTTTTAATAAACATACTATGCACTGAATTGGCAACCACCATATATTAGCATAGGCAAAATACCAAAATATCTTTGTGCCATATAAACATTCTATCTTGCAGTCGTATAAGCGATAAAATTGATAGAATTTTAGAAAATGTTAATTTAAAGCAATAATAATAGTTTATATCAACATTGGTAAATATTGTAAAAAATACTACTAATATTATGCATTCTCTTTATCGTCGCATATGAGGGACAGTGACAGTTTATGATAGTAATATTTTGGTGGCAAAATAAAAGAAAAGCACTAGGCACTGAAATTTTTCGCGCACTATTTGGTATGCACTTTAGCTTTGACACATTTTTTGTAGAATACCAAGTTTAATTTGATTGAAAACAACATATAAGAAGTTTATGTTGTAATAGAAACAATTACTACATTTAATTTAATGTCAGTTTCAAGGTGTTACTATTAGGTCTGTTCCAACATACAATTTGAACAGTTTGCAAACCATTCAAACTATGCACACAAACAAATTACTGTGTATAAAAGATTGCCTAAAGATGACAAATATTTATTTGTGTGCACAGTTTGGACGGTTTGCAGCACGAACGAGCGAAGCTGCTAAAGTCTTTTGGCACGAGTTACACTCGATATTTTTTCGCCTGCCCCAATTAAAAACATTATTTTCAATGTTTATTATAATTTGTCACTACAGCCAAACACAAATACTGTGGCCCATGACAGGCGTTTCCGCGCATCTTGAGAGAAAGAAAACTATAGCCAGAATGAAGGATGCATAATGCGAGAAAGGGAAACAATACACTCAGAGACACAAACTGAATTTATTCCCGGGTAGCGCCGGCTTCGCAAAATAACAAATAAATGTTTCGCAGCATCGATGTTATTTTCCTCGCAGTTCGCCAAAATCTTTAATTTTAAAGAACATAACTATTAATAATCTAGTATTTTTTTTTTACATTTTTAATAATAGGGTATCTAATCCTAGTTTAATTCAAAATTTAATAACTTCATTATCTATCACAAAAATTAAAAAAAAATTAAAATTCCACTTAATAAATCTAAACTAGACTGACGCGATTTAAAATTGATTTTGCATGTGAATGTACCTAAATTATTATTGGTCTCGCTTAATGGTTACAACCCACTTTTGTCTACGGAGTCACCGGCCACAATATTAGTGTTTGGCTGTACTGTCAGATTTTAAGGTATGACGTCTACATATGAAATTGTAGCCAATCAAATACCGCGAATAGCCAAAATCGACTTTTCGGCCGAAAATGATGCTTTCGGGAGAGGCAGGCAAAAAAATATGTTTTATCTTTCTTAAATGTACATAGAAATTAAATTCACTCTATGTACAAAACATACTTTCGTCATTTGTCCATTTAAAATGTGTGTGTACTTTTGTTTCCCGCAGTTCTGGATTATTGGTCATTCTTGTTTATCAGTTCACCGACAACCTTAAATAAGTTTTTTTTAAATCTAGATCATTTATTTTCTTTGTGGTCCATACCCAATTTGGATTTTCATTTCAGAGTGAAAAGACTGCTGTTAAACTGACAAGTAAATGGGCACATTCAAAAAATGATGACACAGAAGCGATTTGAATAACTTTCATTTGATGCCAGTAAATAATATATCCCCAAAATATTCAATTTTATAATGAAAAAAATCTTTACTGGTTCACTTGAATTGTTTTTCATGTAGTAGTTGTAGTACAAGTACCAAATGAAAGATATACTTAGTTGTATTTTGTATTTATTAACTTGTTAAAATGTTTGTTCCTGTATAAACTTATGTATTTACAATTTTAAGGAATTTAATTTTTATAAATTAACATGCTTTATGTGTAAACTTGCATTCTCCAAAGGCCTCCGCATCTAAAAAATAAGACATATGAGATTAAAATTTAACATAGAAAAATTTAAATGTACAGATTATCCGAGAATTGCCGCCTCAGGCTTACTTCTCATAAACATAAAAAACATAACATAAAAACATTAAAAAAATAGCTTTAAAAATTATTTTAAAAAAAGGGATTTTGTAAATAACAAATCCAACCTACATAATTTTCGTTTTTCTAAATAAAAAATAATGTTTATTATTGTGCCCTACTATTATATTAACTATAATTTGCTAATAAAACTGAAATATACATTTTTAAGTTAAAAAGCCTAAGGTGATAGTTATGAAATACCCGGTACACTGTATTTTATTGTACTGTACTGTATTGTATTGTATTGTATTAATAGAACAAAATCTTGATCTTGATATTTCCTTCATGCCTTAACATCAACATAATTTTACAAAACAAACACTGGCATAAAATAAAAATAAAATAATTAAAAAAAAAAACAAAACTATTTATGTCAAATAAAAGAAAAGTGAAAGATATTCAAGTGCTAAAGTTAGAGAATAATTTAAAAGTTGATTTTATGATTTACTTACTGGCATGACTTCGACCATCTTTGATCCCAGGCTCTAATAGCTGCTGTTCTTGTAACTGGAACTGTTCCTGCAGCTCCCCCACATCTTACACATTGCTTGACACTTCTTGGAGTACGTCCCAGAAATAGATGTCTTATAGTATCTACTGTTTGGCCAGAAGTTAAATCATTGGAAGATGCCAAACATTCAGGTTCATTTTGAAATTCAAGCTACAATATTTTGATTAATTCATGATATGTTTAAAATAAATATCAATATACCTGCAATGGTAGAATTTGTTGAGATAGCTGATAGGATGCCAAAACTACTCGATTAGTTTGCGGGTGTATTTGTTGGACTTGAACTTGACTTGGTAGTACACAGCACTCATCTAAAACAAGAAATTTATTTATATTATTTTTGCAATAAATATCACGTGTCAACATTTGAAACACTAATAACTTGACTAGTTGGCGCTTCATAAGAAAAATACAAATATATTATATACTTGAAATTGAATGCACTGAACGTTCACTCGCCCTCGTGAGTCGTATTTCTCAAGATGTTTTAATAATTATTTTTTTATTATAAAAAGATAAAATGTTAAATCCCATTTTAAATTGCAGGTCAATCAATTACAATAGTCACAAAAACATGCCAAATATAGATATAAATGCACTTTTAGGTACTTGAAATCAATTATATTTCATTATATTACATATCGATGGCAAAGATCTAATAACACGTATCAACAAAAATAAACTTATAAAAAAACGTCACTACATCTATAAAAAACACTTCACAATAAAATAAAAATATTTCACAAACAATTTCTGTAATACTTAAGTTCTTAGATTATAGATTTTGATCTAAAATAGTTAAGTTAAAATAGCTCGAAAAACGCAAATTTGAAAAATTGGTTCAGATGTGTTATTAGATCTTTCCATCAATATGTGTATCAATTCCTCTTCAATATTTTAATATAATAATAAAGATTAAATTATTAAAGCTCAAAACTATTGTTTTTGCGATTTATGAAACATTAAAATTATTGTTGTATAATTATGTTCATGAATCCAATGATCTTGCTCTTTAACATTCTTAATTTAATGCATTATCAAATATTAAATGTTCTAAAACATAAGCCAGCAATGAAATTACAAAAGAGTGCTAATTGCATACAAACATGCAATGTAATTCGTAATTTGATTGATATCAGCCAATATTTTTAAATCTATATTTTTTGTTAATTCATGTTTCAATAAAATATTTATACTCATTTTAGCGCTAATGAAACCAACAGAATAGTTAGACAAAACGTACATGTTTTATAATAAAATAATTTAAAAAAATTTACTCTTTAGACTGTATTCTTTCTTAAATAAAAGAAATAAAATATAAATGATGCCTAATATAAAAAATAATATTCAAATAATATATGCATTTAAAATAAAATTAGTAAAAATCACTAAATTTTACAATATGTTTCTGAATAATTTCCCACCCTAAAAACATTTTATAAGCCTCAATTTCCTTCAACCTCTTATTTTTCCCCTAAATTTCAGGTGGTAACATACAACTAAATAAATTTAAGATGAATTTGTCATGGCAACATCCATAATATTATCAAACAATCTCACAACATCAATCAGTGTTTTACACAATAGGTTTGTTTCAACTTGCTATTATGCACTATTTTTTTAATCGTGCATGCGCAACTTTTGTATTATTCTTCGGCCAGCATCAGTAGGAACAAATAATTGCACTTAATAGGTGGCTGGTTTGAGATGCAAAGTTATTAAATTAATATTATTTATTATTTGTGCTTAATTGCAATTCAATTTATAATCCAACAACTTATTTTGATTACAACAATTCACAATGTTTTGAATATTTTGTAACAAATAACTACCAATATACTGTATTTTCTTTATAAAATCTGTTCATTTTTTAAATAAATAGTTTTACTTTTTAAGTTGATTTTTTATTAATAAAAAGAAGTTAACAGGTGAAGTTATATTTAAACTAAAAAAAAAAATATAATGTAGTATTTTAGAATCGATATATTCACCTTTGAGGAAAGTGCTTAGTGACGTTACTAATAAGTAAACATTTGTTCATCGTCAGAGAACATAACCTCAAGCAGTTTTGATTGCCATAAATTTAACCACAAACAAATAACAAGCAGTAAAACCACAATCCAGTAAAAACGACAATCGTATTACTAAAAAGTTCATGTATCTGTAAGAAATGACAGAAACATTTCTTACAGAAATATATATATAGCTGTCATTTTCTCCCAGGTAGTATAAAAACAAGTGTTCAGTAATTACGTGACATATAAACTGGGATGAATACACTCAAATTGATTACAAATACCTTACCAAACAGATGAATAAAGCGGCCCTTAGTCTAGTAAATTTAGTCTTTAAAATTAGAAATCAAAGATCTTTTATTATTATTTAAAACTTTTAATATAAGAGGTTCATAGATTAACCCTGTATTGAAAATCTCAACTTCAAATAGATTCTAAATACTTCCTCTATGGTATGATTTGGTGTTAGTATGTCAATCAATAATGGTTAACTTAAAAAAATGATATAGAGTGGTCAGATTTTTTATTAATTAATTTAATATGATATAAAAATGTATATAATTATACAATTGAAACCGAAAATTAACAAATACATTCTAGTAATAAATTAACATATATCATCTTTTATTATTACTTTTCCTACCTCACTATCAACATATAAAAAAGCTTCAGAGGTACAGTTAAGTGTATCACTAACATTCATTATAAAATATTCAGCTTTAACTTTATTATTAGATTGATCGTGAAATGAATCACTATGTTGATTTTTTTCATTATCAATAAACAGAGTTGTGGCACTTTGTACATTCTTATTCGCATTGTGAATTAAATCACTAAAAAATAATTCACGAGGAGATACTGATGATGTCAATGAATGCACTTCAGCTCTTTCTATAACAACAGTCCTTGTCTCCAATTGCAGAGTTTTTGGTCTTGGCTTCTTTCTCTTTGTACTACACCTAAGAAATAATTTATTTAATTCCTTTTCCATAGATCCACCTTGCTCAGTATTTTCATTATTTTTAGGTTTCTCTTCTACATTGCCTGCATTTTCTACATGTACATCAGAATTTGCTGTATCACACTGTTTATGTTCAATCTCTTCCTCATTTATATTTTCTTTTTCATCACATATAAGTACATTAACTAAACTAGGTTCTTTTGCAATTTGTGATTCATTAAATTCGTGGAAATTAAGCAAACTACATCCTCTTGAATTTTCAGAAAATTCCAAACTACTTTTTCTGATTATTGTTTTATTGCAATCGTTTTCAGAATTGTTTGGAATAATACATTTCTTTCTTTTACATCTCCATACTAATGTAATAATTATCATTAAAATAATGAACACTCCAACAATTATCAACCAGTATGCTATAGAACCAATTATGTTTTCTGCCAAGAAATAAGTTATTGGTACAATTAAAAACCAGTAGAAAATAAATATTATTGCAATCAGAGGTGGTAATGTAATGCATTGAAATGGATGTGAACGAATTTGATGAGGAGTATATGTGTGGCACTTATGACTTTTCATTCTATTTATTGCACACATGTTCACATACAAAGATTGGAATTAAACTATCATACTTTGCAAACTGTGGTAATAAGGTAATCAATGTATATTAATATCAAAAGAGGAAATACACAACTTCCTACTGATAACAAAGAAATAAAAAAATATTAGATTAATTCCATAAGAAATACTATATTTTATATTAATATATAAATTATTAACAGACTTTTTTTTTATATTTATGTAATTATATAACGGGATATTAAAGTCTTTATATTAAATTATAAACTTCTTCTAAATAAATTGATTTATTATGACGTTTCATATGTTATCTTAATCTTCAGATTAAAATCAATTAAAAACTAAATATAAAAATAAATAATAGATTTTACGAATTGACAAATATATGTTTGTAAAAAATAATAATAATTAAACATTTTTTTTATATAGATGAAGTATACTAATAAATAAAATAAAATAAAAAGAAGAATATCTATTGACATTGGATGTTATTAATTATTTATATTATGATCTTTCGGCAGTACGGCAGAGAGGGCATATCAATGAAGTAGAGTAGGGTAGAAGGGGCAATAAGATGCGCGAACCCGACACACATGAACGCTGCCGTTTTAGCTCATAAAAACTCGTTTGTTTACATTTGGTATCACGAATTAGGCAACTAACAATACTCGGTACATAGCACGACATCTATCATTGCATTTAATTTAAAAATAAAGAAATGCTATATTAGAATTAAAACTTTAAAAGTGATTGAATGATATAAGTTTATGGAATTTTTGTCTAGTTAATATCCGTTATTTTTTAGTAAAATATAATTTACGTTTACATAAGTTAACAATTATAATTTTGCAATATAAATCATAGTATTTTTATCTAAAAAAAACACATTTGCCAGTGTTCCTGCTTTATTATAGTTTTTCAATTTAAGAAACTATCTATAATAATTTTATTGTAGATTACTTAAACAACACAGGTATATTTTATTAATTACACAGTAATCGCATTACACATAATTACAGATAATATTCTACTAATTGGATTACTCAGAGATTTACGCCCTTAATTATTTTATAATCTCTTTGAAATGTACTTGCATAGTTATTTTCTACTCGCAGACTAATATATAAGCAAGTTTATTGTAAATAATTATCATTTATCTCTAGTTAGTCTATGAGTAATATACGTAAACGTTTCGTAAATAAAAATTTTACTTAAATATGCCGCGCTTTTATTTTTATAGTTAGGTAGCCCTCTTATGCCCGTATGACACTGATCTATAATTCTTTATTGAATTATATATATAAAAATATTTAAATCTTAAAAAGTCTCTAAAATGCACAAATAATCATCAATCTTATTGTAGATTGAAATTTTAAGAATATTTTTAGTTTTTCTTTAGAATTAACACAAAAAATGTACGCATTAACAGTTTTAAGAAAATAGTTGGGTTATATTATAAATGCTATTTCTTATATTTTATGTGTTAATTATAAAGAAACTCTAAAAATGTACTTAAAATTTTAATCTATAATAAAATTCATGATCAATTGTGCATTTTACAGACTTTTTAAGATTTAAATATTTTTATATATATAATTCAAGATATAATTATTGACAGTCTAATACGGGCATTAAATTACATGCAAAGATAAAAGTCGTACCTGTGTACCGAGTATTGTTAGTTGCCTAATTTGTGATACCAAATGTAAACAAACGAGTTTTTATGAACTAAAATGGCAGTAACCAAACGCGGATCGAGGTTTAGGATGCGCAGTCGTCGTTGCCCCTTCTACCCTACTCTACTTCATTGGAGCATGTACAAATACCAGCGCTAACGAAAGTTAAGCAACGGCCGCTCTGGCCACAACTTGGATGGGTGACCCCAAAGTAATGCCGAGCGTAGCGTTCTTCCCAATATGGGTCCGTTACCTCATATAGGCTTTCAAACATACACATGTCTTCTCTGTGGCTCGGTGTGTCCGACACCTCGACACCTAACGGTATTAAGAGGTTATAGATAATATATATATATATATATATATATATATTATGATCTAGTATTACTAGGTTTTGAATAAGACATTACATATAATTAAATTAATTATACAATAAGTTATACATTTTAAATTATTATATTTGAATTATTGATATATTAAAAATATAAATTACTAAATATTAATTTATAAATTTGTTAATTTAAATTTTAAAAATTAATATTTTCTTGTCTGGAAATAAATAGCTATAAATACTACTTAATCCTAATATATCTTTTTTTAAATTCATAGCTTTTTTATTTTTACATTTCAAGAAAACAACGTGGTGACTTCACATGGGACACCCTGTATAAATATATATATATTTAAGGTTACAGGATAATAAGACCAATCGTGACTCAAACCTAAAGATAGTGAGTCCAAATTTATAGTTACAAGCCATAGAAACTTGGCAATGTTGCTGGTTTCATTTTTTGTATTTAGTTATCTGCATAGGAAAAAAGTTATATTACACATTGTCATACTTTATATAGCAATATCAATTTTTATTCCCTTATGCCAGTGTTTGATAATAATTAATATATACCTGATAAAAATGAAAGTAATTGAATTCATTTATATTGAATTGAATAATAACATAAAAACATTTATTTTAGATGCTACATGGATGAGAGTAATGGACTGGAGCTGTATGCTGCGCTTATATGGAAAGAAAGCTGCAACATTATAAAACTAGAAAGGGCCAAATGGAAAATAGCAGTCAGAATAGCAAGTGCCTAAAAAACAGTCTCGAGTAAGGCTATACAGGCAATAACAGGAACAATCCCCAAACACCTCCTTGCCCAAGAGCGAGACAACAATATAGGGAAACAACTAAAAGAACAAAAAAAAGCCAATAGAATAAAGACCTTGGAAAATGGAAAAATGAATGGCAGATCAAGGGAGATGTAGCCAAATGGACGCAGACTCTTATACCCGTGGTGACACCTTGGGTAAACAGGAAACAGAAATCTAAACTGCTTTCTCACACAGATCCTAACAGAACACAGATGCTTTAGGTCGTACTTAAAGAAAATGTGTCTTGCGGTGCATGACGGCTGCCCCTACTGTGAGGATACAGATAATCCAGAGCATATACTCGTGAAGTGCCCTCGCTGGAAGGGCATCAGAATGGACTTACAGAATAAAGTCGGAAAGGAGAAAACCATCAGCAATCTGACCCCACTTATAGTGAAAAGTGCAAGCAACTGGATCGCTATTGATGAAGGAATAATGGCAACAAAAGAAGAAGAGGAAAGGATAAGACTTGTAAGCCAAAATTAGAAAGTGTCTTGTACTTGTAAAGTAATACTACAACGATGATTCCGCAAGCTCAGTAGGATAAAGAGGTTTGGGGTTTTAGTGGGTATACAAAAAACAGTAAAAAAAATAGACTGGAGCTTTTCAAAATATAATCTAGTTTGCATGAGATATTATAAAAATTAAATATTTGATTTTTTTTAAACCAAATTTCCTTAAGTGACAAATTTAAAACCGAATAAAAAGATCCTTGATCTAAGAGAACAGAATGAAAGGATACTCAAATAAAAACAACAGAATGGTAGGATACCCTAATGAAAACAAGAGAATGGAAGAATAACTGAATAAAACAGAATCTTTGAAAGTGAACTAAAATGTGATAAAAAAGTCAAAATCGAAGATAACAAAACAAAAGGATTCTTGAACAAACACAACAAAGCAAAAGGATTCTTTAATGTGGCAAATGTGATAAAAATGTAATAGTGTACAAAAAAGTGTAAAAACATAATTTGTGAGTTTAAATTCAGTAATAAAGTGATTTTTTTTTATATGCACTATGCATGATAATATAAATATTGAAAACAGTATACAATGTAAGTAGAGAAATGTTTGTTTAAAAAAAGAATTTTTTTTCATATACGTAGAATTCCTTCTTTCTATTTAAAATTAATAAAATTGTTAAATTTGAAATTTACTTTCATGTTATAAATCGATTTGCAATATGTTTCACTAGGCGGGTAAGGAGATGGCAAGATGATAAGCCCAACTCAAGTCAACCTCGCCTGCGAGCGGTGCCCGCTGCATGGAAACTAAAGGGGCTCTGGCAAACACTTTCTCTTCATTTTCCGCTATGATCTGTCGACCTCCCTTGGTCAAACCCTTCGGTCTACTCTAGACCACCTTTCGGTTCCCGACGCTATTAGATATCGAGGGCTAGGGAACCAAAAAGCAATCTCTCGTACCCTACAAAGGAGGATAACCTATTAAAAAAATAGTCCCTAACCCGACATCCCCTATCTCCAAAAACCCCTCCCAATTTGGACCCCCAACGACGACCACCTTTCAGTCCAGATAGGTGTAAAAGAATGGACAAGGACAAGATTTTTTGGTAATATGGAAGGTACAACGCAAAAAACAAACGTTTACGGGACAGGGGTCGGATCTCCAGAACCGGTCGATAGTGGCGAGGTAGTAGACCACTTACGATCGTCAGCCAATGACTACGCCAAAACAACAAAAAACTCGGTTGAGGAAGAGGAAAAGCGCGATCAAGAGGGCGCACCTCAATCGGCAAACCACTACAACAAGGGCGATGACGACCCGGCAAGGGAGAAAGAAGAGGAAACGAGAAGATTTGAATTGGAGCTTTTGAAGGAACAGGGCAAACGGGGTAGCCTGAGCAGGTCACCTATCAGGAGGATCCCGAATGCAAAGGAAGAAACACCGGCTGCTCAAACAGAGAACAAGGATGGAAAACCTGACCACATAGTCTTGGGAAACCTAAGTGAACTTCCCGCTACTCCATCTAAGGAAACAGGAATAAAAGCGGAGGAAACCCTGCTCCAAAGCAATAAAAGAATGAGGATGGCTGACTCTCCCCAGAAGAGGGAAGCAGATCTAGAGGACTTTAAGATGGACTATAGAAAGCTGAAGGATCTTCTAAGGAGAATAATAGCAGAGAGCTCAAATCTGAGAAACATTGCGCTGGTAAGCAATAGAATGAAACCGGAAGCTAGAGATGCAGCCAACAGGTTGTATGGCTACTCATCAAGGCTGAGAGCGGATGGAGGGATTAACTTCCTAGAAAAAATGTTAGAAAAACAGGAGGGTCAGGGGTCCGTTATAAGACAGCTCCCGAAATGTATAAGCCTAGTGGATAAGGCGGAGCAAACAGAAACAATGGAGACAGCAGAGAAAAGGAATCAACGAGACAGGATCAACGAATGCCTATCACGCAAAAAAGGGGTCGAAGCACTACAGGAGCTGATGGAAGTAGACTGGACAGAAGACCTATTCACGAATTGCGAGCAGACGAGTGATACCTTTAAAGCTGACAGTAAGGAAGACTTAGTAGTAATATTAAGTAGTAGCGAGAGCACAAAGGGATACCCTGAAAAAATAATAGCGGAGAGACACCCGGAATTGATAGCAGCAATGACGGAGGATCAACAAGAAACTAAATGGTGGTGTGGGGTTACAAAAAGCTCCATAATTGCCCAAAATGGCAAAGCAGAAGAGGAAAATGAAAGACTCACGTATGTAGTGAAAACCATGAGGGGACGAGAACACTAGAAGGAAGTAGCGGAATAATCAACGCAATGCAGGAAGTAAAGGCAATGACAATGGAAAAGGGAAAATCGAGACTAGCCTGTATCACGGATGCAGAACCAGATATGGCCAGGAAAGTGATGGAATACTGTCTTAAAAATGAGGAGCTTAAAATGACTATCCATGGCAAAAGGAAACCAACGCAAGGAAGAAAAAACGAGATGCCAAAGAAGCGCTGGAATAGACAGATGGATACGATTCTAATCAAACCAAAAGAGGGCTGCAGCTATGCAGAAGTAATGAAATGTATGAAGAATGAAGTGAACACGGGCGAGATCATCATCGCAGGGATAAATAAAACGAAAGATGGCAACATTAAACTTGTGGTTAAAAATAATAAGGAAGAAGTAAGGAAGGAGTTCAGGAAAACACTCGATGAGAAAATCAACAAGGTAGCCAACATTGAACTAAATGAAAGAAAAAAGACAATACGGATTCTAGACGTGGACGGAGACTTCAATGAAGATGAGGTGAAGGATAAAATCAACATGGAACTCCTGAGAGACAACCTGAGCGCCAAGGTAGATTCGGTGAAACTATCAGAAAAGGTCAACCAGAATGGAGTAAGATATGCCTTCGTGAACATGCAGGAAAAGGCAGCAGAGCACCTTATAAGGAAAAGGTAAATAGGCTCAGGCTGGAATAGATGGAGGGTGATGGAGGTATTTGCTCCGCCAAAATGCTACAAATGCCATAGAATAGGTCACAAGGCAATGGATTGTAAAAGTACGGAGGGCGAGCCCTGCAGGAACTGTGGGGGGACCGGACATAAAGTGAAAGACTGCACCAATAAACAGAAGTGCTACTTATGCAATATAGAAGGTCACAAAACGGACAGCATGAGATGCCCGGCGTTCAGGAAACTGGTGCAAGCACAGAAGGAGAAAAAAAGGGCCGGAAGGGCTAGATAATGAAGGTTATACAGGTTAACCTAAACAGATGTAGAGCGGCTATGGATCTACTAGAATGGAACTGTCAAAAAGCAGGAGCAGATTATGCCCTAGTCTCGGAACCAAATAAGAAAATAGCAGCAACTAGGAAAAGATGGATTATGGATAAAAATGAAGACGCGGCAATATACATCCCTGACAATACTAAATCTCCGGCATTAAAATCAGGAAGTGGGGTAGGCTACACCTGGGTGGAGGACCGGGACACAATGATGTATGCCTGCTACTTCTCCCCAAATGAAAGCATTGAGCATTTCGAAAAGTGGCTAACAGAACTAAGTAAGGACCAAAAAGAAAGATAAGATCATTGGCGGGGATTTCAACGCCAAGTCAGGCATATGGGGGTCTCCCAAAGACGACCGGAAAGGTGACATGTTGGCGGAATGGGCAAACGAAAACGAACTCTGCGTCCTGAATAGGGGGGGAGTACCTACGTTCCAAAAAAACGGAGCAAAATCCTTCATAGATGTGACCCTGTGCACCTCTAAGATGGTAACAAAAATTAGCAACTGGCATGTGGGCGAGGAAGATAATCTGAGTGATCACATGAACATTTCGAAGTCAGGCCGGGGAAGGTAAAGACTTGGGAGAAGACAAGAGAAATCACCGGATGGTCTTTCCGCAATGAGCAAGAGGCAAAATTCCTCTCAAACCTGGACCTAAACACAACGGGAATGGAACACACTGCTGCGAAGCTAAAAGAATCTATAATAAAAACCTGCAAAAAGACTTTAAAGAAAAAAAGGGGGCAGGGTAAACTACAAACCAATGTATTGGTGGAGTGATGATATTGCAAACATGAGAAGGAGATGTATAAAAAGTAAAAGGATTGTGACAAGATTAAACGGAAAAAACCCAAGAGACATATACCTTCTGCAACAAGCACAAGAGGCATACGCAGGTGAGAGAAAAGACCTTAAGAAGGCAATAATGGAATCCAAGAAGATGGCCTGGAAGAAACTGTGCGAGGAGCTAAATGGGGATATATGGGGCAAAGGATGTAAAATTGTCACAAATAAAATAGGACAAAGATCCCCAATAACACTGTCAGGGGAGGAGATAACGGCTGAAGCCAAGAAACTCTTTCCGAACCTAGGCAGAACAACGTGGTTAGAGATAAGAACAGATATGGATATGATACCGGAATGTACAGAAGAAGAAATACTTAAGGCAGGTGGTAAAATTAAAAGAAAATTGGCACACGGGACAGACATGATACCGCCGGAGGTGATCAGAGCGATAGCAACAAAAAGACCTCAACTCTGCGCGAAGGTCCGTGACAAACTCATAAAGCAAGGCATCTTCCCCAAGGACTGGAAAAGGGCAAAATTAGTACTAATCGAGAAACCTACCAAAAAAAACGAAAACAAGGCATACCGACCTATATGTCTACTGAACCCACTGGGAAGCTGTATGAGCCGTCCTCAACACGAGACTTACAGAGGAACTAGACAGGAATGGAGGCCTGAGTAAAAACCAACACGGGTTCAGAGGTAGCCACTCCACACTGGATGCACTTAGACATGTTAGGGAAGCAGTGGGGCAGGTAGCTGAACATCCTACACACAAACTGGCGGTGTTGATCACCTTTGATATAAAGAATGCTTTCAACTCGATGCCCTGGAGGGGACTAATAGAAGAATTAGAGAGAAGGAGAATTTCAACATACCTCAGAAAAATCCTATGCCACTATCTACAGGATAGAATCATAGAATGCAGCTCCGGAGCAACTCTGGAAATGACTTGCGGGGTGCCTCAGGGGTCTGTCCTGGGTCCCACCTTGTGGAATATATATTATGATGGTCTGCTGAGAGAGCAGATGACACAGGGGATTACCACAATAGCATATGCTGATGATCTAGCTATGGTTGTCAGGGGTAACAGTATAAGGGAAATAGAAGAGAAGGCAGAGTGGGCGTCATACAAGATAAGAAGGTGGATAAAAAAAATGGGTCTAGAACTGGCAACCCATAAAACGGAAGCTGTTGTCCTGGTGGGTAGAAGGAAAGACATCACAGTTAAAATCAATCTAGGGGATACAACAATCACATCCCAAGGCAGCATCAAATACCTAGGGATGAGGATAGGTAAAAACTGGAATATGAGCCCTCATATAACAGAGGTAAAGCAAAAAGCAGAGAAACTTGTAACGGCCCTGGCACGTATCATGCCGAATGTAGGGGGTCCAAGGGCGGAGAAACGTAAAGTTATGGGTGCAACGGTGGACTCAATACTGTTGTACGCCGTACCCATCTGGATAGAAAGCTGCGAGAAAAAAAAAATACAGAATAATACTAGAGCGGGCCATATGAAAAATGGCAATTAGAATAGCCAGTGCCTACAGAACAGTTTCGTCCAAGGCCATACAAGCAATAACGGGCACAATCCCCATACACCTTCTCGCCAAAGAGCGGGCCGAAGGTAAAGGGAAACAACCAAAGGGGCACAGGAAAGACAAAAAGTGGAGACAATAAAAAAATGGGAAGCAGAATGGCAGTGCAAGGGTGACGTCGCCAGATGGACACAGACCCTCATACCCTTGGTGACACCGTGGGTAAACAGAAAACATGGTAACCTGAACTACCACCTCACACAGATCCTAACAGGTCATGGATGTTTTGGGTCATATCTAAAAAGAATGTGCCTAGCAGAACAGAACGAATGCCCCTATTGTGGAGAGAAAGATACCCCGGAGCACACAATGGTAAAGTGCCCTCGCTGGAGAAGCACCAGAGAAGAGATGCAGCTAAGAGTCGGTAAAGAGATAACCGTAAACAACCTGACCACACTCATGCTTGAAAGTGCATACAACTGGAGGGCCATTGATGATGGCATACGGAGAATAATGGCAACAAAAGAGGAAGAGGAGAAAGCAAGAGCAAGAAGCCAAGGATAGTAGGATAAATAGAAGGTATCCAGACTTTGTGAAGTAATACCACAACGGTAATCCCGCAAGGCTTGGAGGGCTTAGAGGTTAGGGTTTTTAGTGGGAATACGGGTAACCGGGAACCCCACACAAAGTGCGTAAGGCATTCAATAAAATTTAAAAAAAAACAAAAAAAAAATGTTTCACTAGTTGACCTTTCTTAATTTTTTTTTTGCGTTATTTAAATTTGATTTCAACATATTTGAAGATTTTAAATACACTGTAAATATTAAAAGTGTTACCCAATTAACAATTTTAAAAGTTAAATACTTTGTAATAATAATTGGCATTAGTACCTACTAATGACAATTACCATCAACATCTAACCGTATAGATTATATATAATCAGAAAACTAGTGCTTTTGATGTACATATTTGTTTATTCTTTGATATTTAATATACAACTATTTTAAAATAAGCACTACATTATAAAAATCATATTGATTGAAAATATTTGTTATTAGTTTAAATTTATTAATTTCAAGCCTATTATGCAGCTAGCAATAAAACAATAAAATTTATTTAGATGTTTGCTATGCAAAACACTAAACGCATATTCCTAACTTGCAAGCCACTACCAATGTATATGTAAAAATATAATCACTTGTTTTATTTGTTATGTATCGTAAAACAATGTAAAAATTATAGTATACTTAAAGAAAAGTATATGCTATAACAAAATATTCAATTAAACTTACCGAGTAATGTATCGTCAGGCTCATTAACATTCTGCACTAACCTACTAAGTAGTCTAAATACTAGTGCAAGAACATCCAAATTTCCATCTGATTTTGTAAAAACTGGAAGACAGGCTGGTCTTAATAAACCCCAAATTCTGATTAAAACCAACATTTCACGTAATGTATTCAAAGCCTTTATGTCTCGCAACAATTCATACGGTTTACCCACTGTTGGTCTACTATCTGGTAACTTTACAAGCAGATTTAAAGCTAGATCCGAGACCCATTGAATTAATTGCTGTAGACTTTGCAATGTTGAAGGTTCCACTGTAAATTCCTTGGCTTCCAAATGCATTAATACTTTATCTACATCACTTTGGCCTTCAGCTATTACCCCTTAACAAAAAATAAATGTACTTTCAAATCTGATTATTTATTTATTTTTAATCAAGTTGCAACTTACCTGATAAAGAATCTGCAGGGCTCTTATCATGACTACTTATCTCACTAGGCCTTAATAAGCTTTTGAATGCTGTTGCAATACTATGCAACATTAAATACTGTGCCAAATCATTTGCTTTTGTTTGTCCCTGAGCACTTAACCTACAATCCAATACAATTAACACTGAAGACAAATCTTACAAGTGCTTCTTACCTATACAATGATGTCTTAATACATAAATATTGAACATAAAAAAATTGTTGAACAGAAGCATTTTGTCTATTAAAACTTTCTGTAAATCTATCACAAAGAGCATCCAACATACCAGGTCTTAGAACCAGCAATAAATCAAGCCAATCTAAGCCAGTCATTAGGCAGTATTCTAACATAGTTGTTGCATAAGGAACACTAAGAGGAGTAGAGCTTTCTATTTGTGGTGGTAGTTTGAAAACATGCAAATAGCTGTCAACATCAATTACAACAAGAATATTTCCCAACCATGACATATCTATATGAACAATATCCGGAATATTTTTTGAATATTTGTTATTAGGCTCATCATAATTTGGTATCATTGTTAAATTGGTAGAGCAAATTGGTTTCAATGAATCTCTGTACAAACAATGAACAGAGTTATCAGAGAATGCAACCACAATATAACTACTTGAAACTGAATTTAGCAATGTTAATTTACTTGTAGCCAAAGACATTACTTTCTGATTGGATTGATAACTTGATTGGTATTGCCATAGCTAAAATAAATATTAATAAATATTTTATATAATGTAATATTATAATAACATACTACTGTATTAAAATATTTTGATTCTGTGTTCCCTGCTAATACTTCATGAACTGTTAAAGCCTTTTCACGTAACTCCCAAACTTGCAGACAACTAACCATATCATTTCCAACAGCTACCACCAACGAATCAGCATCCTCACGCATAACCCAATTAAGATATTTTACTGCAGCATTTTTTTTGTCTTTCAAAAGTGTTTCCACTAAAATAATACTTGTTTAATTAATTATCTTGATATAAGTAACATTTTTTTTTACTTATTCCATCCTTTCCTCCCTCAAAAATGAAAAAGCTTGGTAAAGATTCACTTGTAATAATACACTTATCTTCAGATTTGCGTACAGATACTTTGTAGCATTGAACAGGCATTGATATATCTCCTCCACTAACAGCCAAAAGGAAATGTCCATCTATAATAGTATACATTTAAATAGAATTTTGTTTAATGTTTAATAAATTTACTTTTTCCATAGCAAATGTCGGCAGTTTTTATAAATATTCTAGTTGGGCCTAAACTCTCAGTAGCAATAATCATTGGTGTTTGTGTTGTTGGATGAGGAATTATAATAGATGCAAGCATCCCAGTTGATGTTAGTAATAATGCTCCAGTTGCAGGTCTTCCACCAAACTGCTTCACTGAACAAGTAAATTTGACATGCTGAAACTTTTCAGTATATGAAGAACTATCTTTTTTCTCTGAATTAAGGCATATCTAGAAATTAAAAATTATTCATGTTGAAGAAACAAAAAACAAATTCTTCTCCATTAAATAGAAGTATATATATATACAGGCAGTTTCCTAAAAAACGCCGGAAGGTATAATTTTCTTATTTTAAATTTTAGACCCAACAAACTAAATATATTCTTAAATGGCAAAAAATAAGCTATCTTTTGACGTTTTCAGTTTGTAAATATATTTTACCTGTTTCGAGTAACGATATCCATCATCGTTATTTTAAATGGAACACCCTGTATATTTTCACATATTTTGATTCAGGGTGAAATTCTGCATACAGCAGTGTATTTTATTTATTTATTTGTAGACGGAAATACTTAAAAAAAAATTATGAAATGTGCAAGAAAAACAATCGTAAATACTGAAATATTTTATTGGAAAAAAAACTACAAAACATAATATACGTGCCTATCCACTTTCTATCAAATTTTATCCAATCAACATTTATTCAGGCATTATGAGGGGTAGCCCCATCTTGTTGAAAATAAACTGTAATACGTTCAGCAAGAGGCAATTTCATCCAAAAAAGAGTCTAAGTCATGAGTCAACAGTTGTTTGAGGGTCCCATCAATGAAGAATGGCCCAATTAAAGTATTTCCTAAAATACCACACCAAACATTCAGACTAAATCATTGTTGAAAATTAGTTTCAAGATCATGTTTATCTAACACAACCAGAAAACAAAGAAATACTAAGGCTTAGGATTATCAATGCTTGCCACGAAATATCTCCCAATTTGATATTAAATGTCAGTAATGGAGTAACTAAAAGATGTCAGTTCTGTATTCAGCACGATGGGAAGTTTATTTTCAACAAGATGGGGCTACCCCTCATAATGCCTGAATAAATGTTGATTGGATAAAATTTGATAGAAAGTGGATAGGCACGTATATTATGTTTTGTAGTTTTTTTTTCAATAAAATATTTCAGTATTTACGATTGTTTTTCTTGCACCTTTCATAATTTTTTTTTAAATATTTCCGTCTACAAATAAATAAATAAAATACACTGCTGTAAGCAGAATTTCACTCTGAATCAAAATATGTAAAAATATACAGGGTGTTCCATTTAAAATAACGATGATGGATATCGTTGCTTGAAACAGGTAAAATATATTTACAAACTGAAAACGTCAAAAGATAGCTTATTTCTTGCCATTTAAGAATATATAGTTTGTTGGGTCTAAAATTTAAAATAAGAAAATTATAGCTTCCGGCGTTTTTTAGGAAACAGCCTGTATATACAGGGTGTAGATTAATTGGCGGATAAACGCCAGGTAACTTTATAGATCGTGCCAAAAGAAAACGAAAATCTTAATTCCAAAATGCTGAAAAACTTTTCGTTTGGCCTCACGAGGTCCTCAAAGTTTTGTTACGCTTGGCAACGTTGCAAACTTTCTAAATTCAAACATATAATGTAGGCAACTTAATACACATAAAATAGGCCATTTAATACACACATCAAATTTTATTTTTTATTATAAACTACAAATGTTCAAATTGGCCACCGTTTACTTCTAAACACTTTACAGCACGTATCGATATCGAATTTATGACGTTCTCAAGCATCGCCGGCGTTAAATGTTAAATCTGTCAGAGTTGTTATATTCATGTCAATTATTTTAAATATATTTTCAAACAATCAATTGTGCATTGAAATAATTTATATTTTTATTTATGACAGAATCTAATAATTTATAATAGTTGTATCAGCTGCAATGTATAGATTGTTCTATAATTCAATAATAATTATAGTACCTATTTGCTGGATTCACACATTTATTTTGAAAACGCATTTTAGCCGCATGGTGAAACGACAAAAGTCACCGATGGTTTTTGTCAAGGGTGGTCATGGTGTGTTCACTTATATGTAATTGGTCAAATTCGTCAATTAGTGGTAGCAACTCCCAATGAGGGCGCCAAGAGCGTAAAATCTACGATCATATGATGAGTCAAGTCAGCTATGACACTTGTTTTGTTGATTGATTGTCAGTTGGTCAGTGTTACTGTACATCTACATCTATTACATTTTTTGTTCGTGTCGTTCGTTTCGTTCGTTTCGTTCATCTTGTGCTTCATCCTGCCTGTTTTGTATTATTACTGTGTTTTCTGTGAAATCTTTTTGTGTATAGTTTAATTTACAATTGTATATTGCTTAAAAAGGTTAGTACATAATGTATAAGTTTGTAAATTATTATATTTATTTATAACAAATAATAAAATATTTATAATTATATAGGTATTATATATGTAATATATAATAATATATGTATTATAGTCAGATTACAGTACATAACCTATACATAAATAAAATTCATAAAAAATAACTTGTTTTTTAATTTTAAAACGTATATTTCAGGTTTTAAATAGTAAGTATGTAAATGATTTTCATTTTAAAACATGTATTTCAGGTTTTAAATGGTAAGTACGTGCATTACTAAAAAATAACGTGCAAAATAAATACATTTATTTTTCAATTTTAGTACGCAAAATAAATAATTTAGTATTTCAAATTTAGCGGGCAAATTTAGTAATTAAAGTTTTCTAATTTACCGACAAAATTCGGTAGTGAGTTTCGTAAGATGGCACTTATCAAGGTGACAGAAAATGGGCGGAGTTGCCTTTCTATACGTGTGTGTTTTCTATGAGGGTGGTCACGGGATTGACATGGCAACCAGTGTTGCCATCTTAGCGGATTTTCCGCTAGATTTAGCGGATTAAAATTTGATTTGGCGGGGAATAAAATCATTTAGCGGTTAGCGGATTTTTTAGCGGTTTTTTAAATATTGAATTAAACTTAAATTTAACACCCATTATTATGTAATCCATAACATTATAATACCAAATCATTAATAATCTATTCATTAATAATGATCTATTTGAATTCTTAGTTTATGAAGGGATTCTGTGAAAAGGAGGGAGGGGGGGGGGGATAGAGGGCTATGATTGGTCTGGGTCCCAGGGAATCCCTAGAAATACCCTTAACCTTATCGACTATTATTGAGGCAGTTCCGCACGGTTTTTTGTCGACAAATTTTAAGTTTTAACTCGTTACAGTTGTTGTTACATGCTTTACACTTTTATATTAATATATTAAAAATCTAGTGCGTTTTTGTTTTTACTCTTTCATTATCAGATTGTAAGTATAGAACATATCCATTAATTTCTCAATCAATAAAAATAATTATATAAAACAATAGGTCTATTTCCTTCTTTACTGAAAATTATATATATTTTGTACACAAAGCTGTAATTATCAATAACTAACTAAATATTCTAAAACAAAAGCGCCAAGCGGTCTCTTTTTATACTCTTTAATTTAAATATTAACCTTAACGTAACTTGAAATACAATTATTAATAATAATTATTTTTAGGAGTTTGTTTACATTTGCATAATGTCGAAATATTCACAAAAACTTAGAAGTACTTGGCTGACTGATCCGCTTTTAAAAGACTGGATTACTTGTGTTGAAAGTACAACTGGCCCAGTAGCAAAATGCAGATATTGTATTTTTACGCTATCAAATAAGTATTGCGACCTCAAAAATCATATTAATTCAAAAAAACATCAATCAAACATAAAATTAATTCTGGACAAAAAACAAGCAAAACTTCCATTTGTTCGGACAAACATTTGGATGGAGCAAAATATGCTGAGTGCAGATTAGCTCTTTATATAGCTTGCCATGCGTCCATCACTAATGTGGATCATTTGACACCTTTGTGCAAAGCATCTTTTAAAGGTATAATCTTTCATAAAATATTTACTTCAAGTAATTATTTATACATTGTGGTTTGTAGGTATTGAAGCAGAATATTTACAAATGCATAGAACCAAATGTTCAGCAATCATAAAAAATATTCTTTCTCCATATTTTATGCAAGACTTATCCAACGACGTTGGGGATCGTCCATACAGCTTATTAATTGATGAATCGAATGACATATCGGTGATTAAGTATTTAGGCGTTTCAATTATATATTTTAGAACAACATTTTCAAAAATAATCTCAACAGGTTTATGCCGAGGCCATTTAGAATCGGCCAATGCTGATGGCATTGTAGATTGTTTAATAAAAATTTTGAACAAATATAAATTAAAGGTCAAAAATATGCAAGGTTTAGGTACAGATAATGCGTCTGTTATGATTGGTATTAACAACGGGGTGCACAAAAAGTTATTAGCGTACAACCCAAATATAATTTTAATTCGTTGTTTGTGTCATTCGGTTCAATTATCTGCTTCGGCTGCTACCCAGGAATTGCCAAGGAATTTAGATTTCCTTATAAGAGAAACATACAACTGGTTCTCGCATTCCTCAATGAGACAATTACAATATAAGCGTGTATATATGGCAATAAATGATGGAACACAGCCTCTAAAAATTGCAAAGGCGTGTGCAACACGTTGGCTCTCCATTGAACCCGCTGTTAGCAGAATTTATTCTCAATGGTTGGAGTTAAAAACTCATTTTGATATGGTCAGAAACAGCGAAAAATGCTATACAGCTGAACTTTTATACCAAATGTTTTGTTTTGTCACGATTCAAATTATGCATATATTTGTTTTTTAAAACCTATTTTAGCTGACGTAAATAGAATTAATAAAAGTTTTGAGGCAAATAATGCTGATTCGACGAAGTTACTAGATGATTTATTGCTTTTTCTAAAATCTTTGGTGCAAAAAGTAACAACGCCAAACTCAACATTTGAGCTGTTTAAAGACAATATCAAAAATTATATTGATAATAGTTGTTACCTAAGATATCTATTTGAAAACCAGTTAAGAACAATGGTGAGATCTGGATTTGAAGGAGAAGTAGATTTAAGATATAGATGCGTGCAGTTTTTAGTAACTTTGATAAAAGAACTTACTAATCGGCTGCCAGATAATGTTAAGATTTTAACAAAAATGTCATTGTTTTGTGTTAATAATGTGCTGAGACATAACAAAGAAAATTTAATAGATTTGCTTAAATTTTTAAATAAAAGTGATGAAGAAATTACAATAATTAACAATCAATGGAAGAAAATTCATTTGGTTGTGGAAAACTATAACACAGCCGAATTTTGGACGGAAGTGTATCATTTTAAAGATTCGCAAGACAATGTAGTATTTCTTGAATTATCAAATATTGCGATTGCAATGTTAACTTTCCCACATTCAAACGCAGAAATAGAAAGGTTATTTAGTCAAATGAATGTGGTAAAGAACAAATTAAGAAATAAAATGAAACTGCCGATGCTAAATTCAATTTTGACAGTGAGAAATACAATGCATAGAATGCGTAAGTGCTGTTTCAATTTTGAAATACCAGCAGAAATGGTAAATAAAATAAAAACCTCGGAAACATACAATACAGAAATTGATGAAGTAGACGACGTAGAAGAATTATTTCATTAATTTCATAATACGTAATTTTTATATTTATCTTATGTATATACAGTATATAGTATTTTTATTTACTTATTTAAGAATGTAAATTATGTATTTGTAAATATTAAAAATATATTGTTTAGGTATTAGTATTACATATTTATTTTTAAATTATTCTTCTGTTATACATTTTGAAATTAATAACTTATACAAAAGTAAACATTTGGTTCAATAATATTTAAAAAATATACTTTTGGAGTAAAATTGGATTAACAATTAAAAAATCTTCTAGTTGCAACATATTTTTAAAATCTAGCGGATTTTCAAGTTATATCTAGCGGAAAGGTAAGTCAGACTGTTGGCAACACTGATGGCAACGTAGTAGTTGTTAATCCGAGACAGACATAAGGCAGACCGCCGCATACTAGACGAACGCAACATAATATATTTCGCAAATGCATCAAAACACCATTCATAATTTAATAATGCGGTATGTGTCGTCAATGTGCAACCTCACACAATTTTAAATTAATGATTATCAAAAGAATAAAGTATATCATAATATTTAAATTGAATTTTATTTGAATTTAAAAGTCACTGATGACAAAAGTCACCGGAGATCAGAATTGACTGATTGACCCCCTGACACTTATTGCATTGCCTACTTTATAATTTGAATTTTATTAAAAATTTTGCTACGTTGCCAAGCGTATTTTTAATTTAAATTTGAATTATTCTTCAAAAGTAATTTGCACATTTTTCAATGTTTTTTATTAGTAAGTTTCAACAAACCTCGTAATTTTTATTATACTAAAAAAGAAAGCAAATTGGTACATAATATACGCAATTAAAACAATAGTTGTATTGACAAAATTAAAACTTTGAGGACCTCGTGAGGCCAAACGAAGAGTTTTTCAGCATTTTGGAATTAAGATTTTCGTTTTCTTTTGGCACGATCTATAAAGTTACCTGGCGTTTATCCGCCAATTAATCTACACCCTGTATATATATATATATATATATATATATTTACATCAACCTAACTATAGAGCGTCCATACATTGTCCTTTTACGCACTTTGAAGCGTCCGAGAAGAATAGAGCGTCCGTATACGGACGCCAAAAGGAAACCTTTATAAATTGATTCTGCGCATCAAGGCGAGTCGAAAGATACATATAAAAAAAATTCAGTCCAAGACGCTCTATATGGCGATTTGTGTAAAAATGTATATTTTCGTGCATATTTTTAGTTCACACCATTTGCCGCAAGGAGGCGGTAAAGAGCTTGGCGTATATTTACAAGTATATTTTTCTGTACAAAAAATGCATTACTAAGCGTCCGCGTAATATGGCAACACCGCATTTAAAATATCGATCGCAAGTTAAAATTAGAATTACTTTTTCTATTTATAGGCACGTCGGCATATATTATCTAACGGACGCCAAATTGTATATTTACATTTTATTTTTACAATTTTTTTATATAAGAATTACTAAAGAATTGAAAACTCCCGCTTACAATAATAATATAAGATTTTGAATATTTAAAGTAGCGTTGTAAAAATTTTATTAATTAAAACACAGGTGGTTTTGGATTTTAAAGATTTATTTGAAAATAAAAATTATTTTTTTGTTGTTTGCCCGGTGCTGTGTTGGGCCGGGTTTTGAGTAATCTCCCGGAAAAAGTTTCCCGGTGAGAAGTTACCCTAGGGCGTCTGTGTGAGAATATCGGCGTCGCGGGCAGTGACGCCGGAAAGGCCTCGGTTTAATATACCGTGGCTTGGATTGTCTGGTTGAGCTCCCCGTTGGTTGGAAACATCCATATGTGGGTGCAACCAGGAGTTCCGAAGTCGAGCGGCGTTGAAACGGCATAATGTCCTTGTAAGTGGCCGTTCATAAACACAGCTGCGAAGGCTGAGTTAGCAATATAATTAGTTTCTTATCTTGATAGATGATTAGTTCTTATGTAAAACCGGCGGGCGGAAGTCTGTGCTGCTCGATCTAGTTACAGACTAACCGATTTTTATGCCTAAAAGCCTAGCGGGTTAAAGACGGTAAATCCCTGCAAGTTGCAAGATAAATTTGACGGGCAAAATTTGCTTTGCTTGGTTGCTAGTTAATGCCGGGCGAGCAAAGTCATGTGTTGTATAACTATGGATTCAAATAAAATTCAGTAAACTAAGTTTGCCAACTGTAATGGTATTATCAAAAATTATTAATGAGGTACCTAACTCAACGGTGTTAAAAAATTACATTTTTTTTTATTTATTTATGCTTTTTACGGCTATTTTACATCGCCACAGTAAGTCTACGACTTGTTTAAAGTGGTTTGATGGGACCAACAGCTTAAAACATAATTGCAAAAGTGCAAAATTTTAACATTTATCACAAATATTTGGGTTTAAATAATAATGTAATAAACAACAGTCTAATTTTGGCATCAAAAAAAAAATCGTGAAAATTGCATCGCTCTGGGACGTTTAAAAAATATTCTGATTTGTTCAGTAAGTTCTAACTTTTTTGTCCAAAATTGTAATGCAATTTTGAGGGCAGAAATAAATTTGCAAGGCATGAATAAGCCAGAATATTCACGACACTAAAAATCAGAAGTGATCCATCCGAGCTGTGACGGTCAAAACGCATTCGTTCAATTCAAATGCGTCGCGCTTAAAACTCCAAAAAGTGACCCGTCTGATATGGATAGACGTAGTTTGGTAACGGTTGCAGCTAGATACTTTGTTTGATGAAAATCTAATAAACTCAGCTATCTTCATTTTTTTTTTAATAAACTGCCTAAATTTTGTCTAAATTTCGTTCCAAACTTGACCCAAAAAAGTCATCATTTGCACTTCGGACCATAAATCTTAAAACAAAAATTTAAAAAAATTCTTAAACAGGATGGTTTTCAAAAAATGAAAAAACTTCCACAAAATTGTTGTTCATGTCATGTTTTCCCGTTTCAATTTGCCCAGCCAAGCCCTGACCCCGTTGCAAGGCTAGAGTTAATTAAAATATATCTGACACTAAAAATCAGAAGTTATCCAACCAAGCAGTAACGGTCAAAGCACCTCTGTGCAATTCAAATGCGTCGCGCTCAAAACGACCCCAAAACGACTTGGATCGACGTAGCTAAGTAACGGTTGCCGCTAGAAAGTTTGTTCTAATCGGAACCGTCGGATTTTTGGCCATGTCTTCTCGCCTCAATGCTCAGTCAAGTCCATTCGGGGTGAAGCTCTAATATTTTTCCGCCTTGTGCAAATAGACATAATTTTCATGTCTTAGGTTGCAGAGCAAACCCGAAAACATTATTGAATTTGGAAGACAAGTTAGCAAAAATATTTCTGATACTAAACATTGAAAGTGTTCCGACCAAGCTGTGTCAAAGCGCTTCAGTGCAATTCAAATGCGTCCCGCTCAAAGTAACCCCAAAAGCGTGATCAACGTAGTTCGGTAATGGTTTGAGCTAAGTTCTTTTTTTTTGTTGAATAGCTAATGAACGCAGCATCTTTATGATTTTTTTTTAAATAAGTCGCCCAAATTTTGTTTAAAATGTTGTTCCAAATTTTACCCAAAAAAGTTTCTTTTTGCACTTTTGACCAAAAATCTGGGCTAAAAATTTAATTTCAAAAAAATTCTTTGACAGAATGGTTTTTAAAGATTTACAATATTAAAAAAAAATGTTTTGATTGGAGCCGTCGGATTTATAGTCTTGGGCACTACCGTATAGACGTAACTTTCTTGTTCAACGTCGCGAAGCAAGTCAGAGTGTCCTAATGGAAAAAAAAAATTAAAAATAACGCTGGAACTCATCATTACAGGGTAGCTTTGGTAGATTACAAAATGCAAAATAATAAAATTGTATTTGCTCTTTCTTGGAAACAGTACCGCCCAAAAGTTTAGAATTTATAAAATTTATCAAAAAATTGGTCCCAAATCGAAATAATGCAAAAATTAAAATGACGTCACTAAATCTCTTCTCTAATGATTAGAGTAGCATGCAAAGATCAAAAAATACTGAATACGAATATTGTATTTGCTCCTTCTTGAAGCACAATGGTGCCCAAAAGTTTATAAAATTGAAATTTCACAAATTGTCTGACTTGAGTTAGCATAAATAAAAAATTCAACAACAATACGATTATTGTTCTAAGTAGGCTGATACGATACAAATTAAAAAATTAAGTTTGTTTTTATGAGGATTTTGTTGTATTATTTTAGTTTTACTTGATTCCATAAGCAGTCAATTGTACTTTCTGATCTGAAGGATTTGGCTGATGTGAATAGTTTTAAATATTAACAATTGTTTTAATTAAATATTTATGATCAAAAAAATATTTTACTGAGTATATTGTCAAAGTGTTGATTTATTTGTGATAAAGAATTTGTGAAAATGGTTTCTCATACTAATACTACTAATAATAGTCAGTTTTAATTGTATGTATTGTGGAATTTTTTTTTGCGCACAAAATAGGATTTTTTTTCCACGTTAATAAAAACACAGCTGAATTAATAAGACATTCAAATCCTAAATTTAATACTCAAGATTTACATTTTCCAAAAATTATATGTACCACTTGTTGTTTAGCACTAAAAGATAGAAAGAATGATAATCCTAAAAGAAACATTTCTACAATACCGAATTTTGAAAAAAATGTTTTTCTTAAAGGAACTCGAATTAAAATTGATTGTAATTGCTATATAAGTATAACTGCAAAAAAGAACTATAGATCTGCAGTAATAAAAGTATATAAACAAATTAAGTTTGGTACGATAGCATCAGTAAATTATGAAAAATCAGTTCAGAAAATGAAAAAAAATCCTAAACCCAACACTGCAACAATTGTCTGCACAAAATGTTTTTCAACCATAGAAAAGAATCAATCTAATATATGTTCTTCAAAATAAGCAACCAGTGACATAACAAACAATATGGTTGCGGAACTGTCTGATCAATAAAAAATTGCATCATACAGCAGCTCTAAAAAAAGAATGAAGGTTTCCCAAACAAATTCAAAGGATTCAGATCAGTTTGGAGAAATTATTGAATTATAAATCTATCATGAATGTGTCTGCGTTATATATACAAAAAACGAACTTACTTTTTTCGGTCACCAACTGGTCAACGCAAATGTATTCCTGCTCATTTTTCTGAAGATATGAAGAATAGGAAATTAGACTTTGATTCCATTATAAAAATTGATTTCCTAGGTTTGATGTTGGTAATGGAAATTCAACCAAAACAATTAAAAACCCAATAGTGTGGGGTAACGTTTCTGAAATATTTGATATGGTAATTAATAAACGTGGAGAAAATGGTAATGTTGACATTAAAATTATGGCAGATAGCATTTTTTTTTAAATATCTTTTAGCATATTACCTGAGCTAGAAAATAACACAAATGAAAGATTGTTGAGATCTACATATAAAAGCAGTGCGGACTTAAAAAATTTGGTAAAGCTACAAATGTAAAAAAAAAGATTATTTTGTTATGTATTGTTCCCGATGTGAAGGAAAGTTATAGAAATTTAAATTTAATGAAAATTGTTTTGAATGATTTCTCATTCAAATTCATCGGCGATTTAAAAATAAATTTCATTGTAAACGGTCAACAACATGCATCTGCAAAGTATCCTTGCCTATACCGCTATGTATATTTGCAAGAAAAGGTAAGCAACTGCTCTGAACATTATAATGAATTATTAGTTGGTATTAAAAATGACGACGAGGAAGAAAATAATAACATTAATAAGTTTTTATTGCAGTTTAATTAAATTTAATTTTATATTTCTTAAATTAATTGTTTGAATTTGCAAATTTGAAAATAGAAAACAAATGCTTCAGGCTGAAGCCGTTCGGAAATTTAAGAAATTTCTTTAAAATATTTCAATCTAATGGAAGTAATAAGAAATTTGCTATGTTAAGCAAATCAGTAGTGAATCTTCTACTCTTCAATGAATACGATAATATATGTAACTGTTATTCAAAAATTCATAGTTTGAAGCAAATTAATCAAAAATTTAGATCGTAAACAAGCTCATCTTTGGCCAAAACAGTTAAAAATAATATCAAAAAAATTACAATGGCAAAGTTTTTGCGGGGAATGCTTGGCGAACAATGTTGAAAAACTGATATTTTTGTTAGTGACAATATAGTAGGAAATATCAGCTCATTGATAATTATTCCATACGTATTATGTTTCAAATCAATGGATAAAATTGTAAATCTATGTTTCTCTACATCAAAACCGGATAAAAAAATCTTAAATTTAGAAACTTGAAAAAATATTTTGAAGCAACGGACTTTATCGAAACAAAACTTCATATTATTTTATACCAATTACCTCATGCGTTATATTACTTGAGTTTAGGTTTGGGTAGATGGTAGGAACATGCTGGTGAAACTATTCATAATGAATTTAAAACTGTATAGTCTCGTTATAATATCAAAATAATTAATGATTGATTATGCAAAAAGATTAAAAAACGCAATTGTAATACATACCACATTTAATTTTGAAAACTTAATAACATTCTATTGTAAAGGGTTTTCCAATAAGAAGTTTCATTTTGAATAGCAGGCTATTTGGGCAGCTGTCAATTTTGAAGCTATTATCTTTTGACATTTGACAAGTAAAAACTACGCCGTTATTAAAAATGGAACGATACACACTTCAACAACGCATTAAAATTATTAAAATTTACTACAAAAATGGTGAAAAAATTTCAGTCACAGTTCGCAAAACTAAAACACTTTTTGGTCGTCGTAAAGCACCTTCTCGGCCGGCAATAGTCAACTTAGTGGAATAATTTAAGCTGTTGGAACAAGTTTGTGATGTAAAGAATTAAAAGCGTGTGCATCGCTTAAGAACACATGAGAATATTGCTGATGTAGCGCGTAATGTTAAAAAAAACCCAGGTTTGTTGATTCCTTGTTGATCTTTGCAATTAGACATTTTACAAACGACATTAAATTGTATTTTGCACTTTTGACTTAAGTCTTAAGGCTTTTAAAATTCAGTTACCACAAGAACTCAAATTGGTCGATCACCACGTCGTTTCTTTGCAGATTGGGTCCTTCAAATGCATCAAAATGATTTGGAATTTCATCAAAAAATCATCTTCAGTGATGAGGCCCATTTTTACCTCGGAAGCTACGTTAATAAGCAGAATTGTCGCATTTGTAGCTCAGAAAATCCAAGAATGGTAGTTGAAATGTCTTTGCACCCTCAACGTGTCACTGTTTGGTGCGGTTTTTAAGCTGGCGGTGTGATTGGACCCTACTTTTTTTAAAATATGAGGCTGGTGCAACTATTACGGTGAATGGATGGCGCTACCAAGCTATGATTAATGATTTTTTATAGCCAGAATTGAAAGATATTGCTGTGGACGACGTTTATTTTCAGCAAAACGGCGCTTCGTGCCACACAAGCAACAAAACAATCGCAATTTTGCAAGAAAAGTTTTCTGGTCGTGTTTTTCTCAAAGAGGTGATCACAATTGACCACCGAGATCTTGTGATTCAACATCTTTAGATTTTTTTCTTTGTGGTCACGTAAAAAACAAGGTTTATGCCAATGCTCTACAATCGATTCAAAACCTTAAAAATGAAATTTGTGAAGTTATCAAGGACATACAGCCTCAAATGTGCGAATTGGTCATGAAAAATTTCATAAAAAGAATGTGGTACTGCAACCGTAACCGTGGCGGCTATTTGACCGATATTGTTTTCAAATGTTAATAGCATACCTTTCTCTTTACAATGAAATAAACATTTATTGCGTTTCTTAAAAAATTTCCCGTTTTTTTTTTAATATCAAATAAAATGAAATGAAATGAAACCTCTTATTGGAAAACCCTATATTTCAAATACATGTTAATAAATTAAATACACAAATTATTTTGAGTAATACACTTAGACATAAACTGTAATTATTTAAAAACTTTTCAATTTTTTAAATTTTTAGTGTTTACAAACTTTTGGGCACTACTGTTTTCAAGAAGGAACTAATACAATATTTGTATTCAATATTTTTTTATCTTTGCATGCTACTCTAAACATTAGCAAAAAGATTTAGTGTCGTCATTTTAATTTTTGCATTATTTTGATTCAAGACCAAATTTTTTTATAAATTTTAATATTTCAAAATTGTTAGACGGTATTGTTTCCAAGAAAAAGCAGATACAATTTTAATATTCTGCATTTCAATTCAAGACACCTGTTAGAGGGCATCGATAGATTTGCAAAGCCTGAGTTATCCAAAATGTTTCCGACACTAAAAATGCAGTGAATTTTATATTATTTTCTACTTAAATCTAAAAACCAAAAGAATTATTCAATCAATACTAAGTGGGTATATTATTGTTTATTTTTTGATGGACGCCGTATAGTTAATGTACCACAGATATTCTATAAATAGACTGGTCAAACTGGTTTGGACGCTTTATAGTATGCACGATCCTTGTCAAATATGTATATCTACAATAGAAAACATGTTGCAACACTGCCGGACGCTTTAAGGTAGCAAACAGGACGCTCTATAACACATATTCATGTTTTTTTGTGTATATGTAAGACGCTCAAAAACAGAAAAATTTACGGACGCTAAAAAGTAGTTTTATGTACAATAGAAAAATGTTTTAGTTTGTTTTTAATAAGAAAACCGCGTTAATCTTTTTGAGCTCGAGTATATTCACCTGCGAGCACTAGAAGTACGTTTTTTTGTAAGGGACGCCCTATGACAGTTTCTCATAGCGGACGCTTTATAGATACCGAGATGTAAATATATACATATATGTGTATATTTTTATCTAGCTTATGGTGGGAAATTCATAAAAATGTCAATTATATAATTACTATTAAATGTTTTAACACCAATTATATTATTTATCTTCATAAAAGTTAATTATTATTATAATATTATAATAAACTTGGCAACATCAATATTTTGAAACTGCATTATTAATTTTTAAGCATAACACGTGCAATATTATAGATATCTATAGTAAGTTGAAAAAACAAAAGATTGATAAAATTTAATAATTATGCAAAGAAAAGAACAGCTTTTCAGACTCCAAATTTTGGTGGAAGCGGAAGGTGCTAACCGCTTCTGGGCGCGGCCATAGATGGCGACAAGGGGATTGCTCTCAAACCAACACCACAGCACAGTAGCCTTGCCAACTACCAACTCATTCTCTTCCTCTCTTCTCTCTTTTCTTATACATTTTCCTACTATGAATTATTGACCATTTTTGGACAATACTCTTCGGTATACTCTTGAGCTATCGAAGGCTAGGAACCCAAAAAACATGTCTCCATATGTTCTTTTTTCTCTCTCTTCTCTTCCCAAATGAATTGAAGAAACAACAACAAACCTGCCAGGAGGTAAAAAATAAACGGACTTTTGCAATTTGAAATATGAAAATGTCATCAACAAGTTACTCTTGAGAGACATGTCAAGGTAGACAAGGTAAAATTAGCAGAAAAAGCTAACCAAAATAAAGTAAGATATGCTTTTGTGAGCATGCAAGAAAAGGTAGCAAAACACCTCGCAGCAAAAAGAAGAGTATTCTCTGGCTGGAACAGATTGATAGTGATGGTGATCTTCTCTCCGCCAAAATGTTACAAATGCAATAGACTAGACCACAGGGAACAAAGTGCAAGAAAACAGATGGCAAAAACTGCAGAAACTGTGGGGGTACTGGGCATAAATTAAAAGAGTACACCAGTAAACATGAGTACGAGGGGTTAACAACTTAGTAAAAAAATGTACACCTGATTATGATTACGTGATTATGTAATGATTACGTGATTATGTAATAATTACGTGATTATGTAATGATTACATGATTATGCATTGATTACGTGATTATTTAATGAATACACAATGATTACGTGATTATTTAATGAATACGCAATGATTACGTGATTATTTAATGAAAGCGTAATGATTATATGATTATGTAATGAATACATGATTATTCAATGAATACGTGATTATGAAAATGATGATGTGATTATGTAATGATTACATGATTATTCAATAAGTACACATTTTTTTTAAGATTTTATAATTCTGTATTAAATCTGCATGCATTAATTATTTTATACCGATCATAAAATTATTTTGATAATGTTTAATATTAATATATTATTATAATAATCTTCAATAAAGTACTTACTACAATTTCTTATAGATAATAAGAAACATAAACTAAAAATATAACTATCTCGATGTTTATTATCGTTTTATGTAGATTAGAAAAAATCCACCACCAAGAATATAAATGTGATTTATTACATTAAAAAATAAACATATAAAAATCTTTTCAACAAAAATAATAACAATACATAATAAAATTGGTACCACTGAATAATTATATTCGACTGAAGTAGGTTTTTATTTTAATATAATAAATAAATAACTGCACACACACACACATGCCAAGGGTTGTATAAAAACACCTGTGAAATTGTCTGGGAATAAATCTCTAGCGACACAATAAGATACAGATTGGACACGACTGAATTTACCATGCGAATATAAATGATTCCATAAAACCAATATTTGATTATGTGAATATGCGTACTCAACATTTGATTATTTGAATACGCGTAATCAATAATTGATTATTTTTATACGCGTACTCAACATTTGATTATTTGAATACGCGTAATCAATATTTGATTATTTGAATACGCGTGTTTTAATATTTGATACACTATTTATTACAAGATTATGTAATGATTATGTAATGATTAAGTGATTATATAATTATTACGTGATTATATAATGATTACTTGATTATGTATTGATTACGAATATTACGTAATTATTATTTGATTCTGTAATGATTATTTCTATTTTGTACACTGATTACGGAAGTTGTTAACCCCTCGCATGAGTACTACTTGTGCAAAGTAGTGGGTCACAAAACGGAAAAACAAGATTATTGGCGGAGATTTTAATGCCAAGTCTGATATACCCTAGGACGAACGGAAAGGAAACATGCTAGCAAAAGAAATAGATTATGCCTGACAGATCAAATTTATAGGTTGTGTAGACATTTAGTCATAATAAAACATTTAAAATACAATTTGTCTCGTTTAAGTTAATTATAAGAAAATGATATATAAGTAACTGCCTTTCATCAATTCCACCATTAAACTTACTGGAACAAAGTTTATAACTTATATACAAAACCAATTAAACACCATATCTGACATTTAAAGTGCGAATAAAAAAACTACAATCTTGAGATGCGTACCCAATTTTTTTAAGGATTTTAATGCGTTTAAAATATAGTATAAAACTGCTTATATGGTTTGTACAAAATTACATCATATGTCAAATTATTTTGTAATACAGAAGTATAAAAGTTCCTAACTTTATAAAAAATCATATACACATAAATCTGAAAAACTTAGTTTGAGAATTACAGCTCTCAGAAGTATACAAAAAATTTCATATTTTATTAAAAAAAAAAAACAAAGTTGCAGGTTCTTTTCTTATATTATTATTATTCCTCCATACAAAACTTTTACAGAACCATAGAATCTTAGTTTTGCATCTATTGATAACATTTTATTTCCATGTCAAATTGAAAATAAAAAAACAAACTTTCTTAAACACTGCGGTGCAATTGTATCCTCAAACACAAGTTTATTAAGCGTGTTTTAATTCCTAGATCTAGCACATTTTTTTAAAAACAACATATGTTATTGCAACTTACTATGCGTTGAACCAACAAATGATATGTTAGAACAGCATAAACAATCTGTGCTTGTACATGTCTCAGATTACGTATAACTTTCCAAAACCAACCCAATCTAAAATTCTTTCCTTCTCTTAATTTTTATGCTACTAATTTGGCACCTTTTCAAAGTTGATTTATTGTTAATAAATGAATACAACAAATTATTAATACAAGACTAAAAATTAGATGTCCCAAATTTCTAAAAGAGAAATCTATCCATTGGTATTGGCAATTTGAGGTAAAATTTAAAATATATTGGTAGTATACACTTCCATAATTAAAGACAGTATGACATAATACAACGTAATTTTTATCAACCATACTTTGTTACTATATTTTATACGTATTCAAATTGTTAAGAATGTTCTTCTCGACGATGAAGCTTTTTTATCTTCCCCTTAAATATCAGAAATAACGTTTATTTAATTTGTGGTTGTCATCAAGAGAATCTAAAGGTTTTCAATGCGTAATTTATTAGATTAATTCAAGATATTTCATTTGCATCTGCATCTGTACCGATCTGAAAAGTATAGCCGTGAGGCTCTAGTTAGACACAAGTTTGTTAATCATTGTTGATCTATAGAAACCCTTTATATTCCATTATTTATATATTGTTGTAGCACTCGTTCTACCGCATACGTCGTCAGATAGAAAAAAGCATCTTTATTGATGTTTTAAATTAAATAATAAAACATATATAACATAAACAATAATCTAAAAGATTATTTAATCATTCTCATATAATGACATACTGTTTTTATAACGCAATAGCACCAATGAAAGTCTACAACTTAATACCATTGTCCTTGTTGCATTTCCTTACCTTTTTCCCTGAATGAAAGAATGCAGCTGCTAATATATGCTCCCCTTGTAAAACTGTTTGTAAAGCAAGTTCCCAATCATTTAAAAGATGGTCTTTAGTTCGATAAATTCTTATACAACCTGACTCATCAGCAACTAATAGCAAATCACCAGTAAAATCCCATTGCAATACTGTAACCAGTGATGCGTTCGATAATATCCTAAAATGTATAATTTATAATGTGCTTGAGATTTTTAAATTAACCTCTTACTTGTGAGCAAGCCATGGAGTATTTAAATCTGAAACGTAAACATGTGAACCATATGTACGTATAGTATTATCATCAATATCCGTCTTTGTAGTGAATGCAATTACATTAGTGCTTGACAAAGAGCACATTAATACATTATCAAGACTGAAAACAAAATGTTAATATCCATAAAAAATTATATTCAAATTATACTTACGAATAGAATGCCTCAATACCCTTTGCTGGTTTTCGTTTTATAGAAAATATATGATCCATTTTTTCTAAAAACATTAATAAAATATAAAACTAGAATAAGGTTAACTTTATATAATCATTACCTTAGTTTTATTAATATCCTGATGAATATAATCAAATCATTGCATTAGAATCACAGATATTGAAATCATATTTGATTTTATTAGCTCTGTCAGACAAGAAAAGTTCTTTTCAGTCTTCTATGACTGGAAGTATGCAAAAGACAATTTGATAACAAACAAGCAATTTAGAAACAATAAGAATTAAAATATTAGAAGACAAGTCGTAAATCACTTAAATAACAAAATAATTCTTATTGAATAGTAAACATGAGTGAAAATGAGATGAATAAATAATACAAGGAATGAATAGAATGAAGCAGGCAAATAAAAGCCATGTGAGGTAGGCAACAAAATATACATATGTAGGCAACAATAGGTACAGAACTTTAGAGTGCATTCCGAAAAGTACATGTTTTAAAATAGGTGTGACACTTTATTTATTTTAAAAATTCTTTAACTACTAATTAATTTATTATTAAATTAATATTGTTTTATATGTTATTTTTATTTTTATTAATTAATATATTATTATTATAACCAGTTTCGTTATATTGATAACATTTTCAAGTTTTTAATATAACAATCTGCAAAAATAAATGTGGATATTTTATATATTACGACGTGTTTTTGAAAAGACCGGTTTCCAACTGAGGTTATTTATTGAAACTGTAAGTATAAATAAATCAATAAAATTTGTGTGGAACTGGCTCACAAAACTTATCTTCAAGGTGTATTACTTGTTCTTTAATTTAAATCAATACAATTATTTAAAATAGTCAGTACATAATTTCAAATACCAAATACATATTTTGGAACAAATTGGATAAATTTTACAATTTTGTTCAATATGTGCAAATATGTTGGTAAATGTTGTGTAATGTCGTATTCCCGTAGTAAAAACCCACATATTAGTTCGGTTATAAATAACTGTTGCAAACTAATGAGTTTTATCATGAGAGCAACCAAGGATTTTAATTCTATAGATGTATATATGTGCTTCTATAAATCTTTAATTATGTGTAGGCTTCACTATTGCGCACCTATATGGGCTCCGTTTGCACAAAAATATATTAAAGAACTTGAAAGCTTCCAACAAAAGTTTCTGAAACTTTTAAATTTTAAATCTACTGGAGTATATTCTGAAAGAGGGTATCCGTATACTGATTTATTGAAAAAATATAATTGTGTATCTATTGAAGAGCATCATCAACATTTAGTAGTAATGTCTTTATATAAACTAATTCACAGTATATAGACTAATTTTTTAAATAAAATATGTTTTCATGTTTCCCAAATTACTACTCGTAACAGTCTAACTTTTACATATAGCACTCCCAGAATCAAAACTCGCCACTTAACAAAATGTATAGATCATATCATAATGTTCAGCATGCTGTTGATATATTTGTTTCACATTGTAATGTCTATAATGATTTGTTTAAATGTTTAAATGGAATATAGAAATAGTCTTACATTATTGCTTAGTAATGTATCTATATTTATGTACTTTTTTTTAATTTTCATGTTGAGCACATGCATATTATTATTAATTTTTCTGAGATTTCCTGTATAAGGCATTGAACCTGTTGGAAAAATAAAAATCTAATCTAATCTAATCTAAGAATAAAACATGGATTTTGACGAGACTACTCTGTAACCCTCCAAATAAACCTAGTGGCTTTTTAAAACTGCACAGACTAAAATTTTCTTTACGTCTTATAAAGCTAAGAGCTTCATATCTAAAACGCAAAACTGTAGCAGTAAAACTTCTAATCGACGTTTTTACTCCGTGGTTACACGTACAGTCTATCCTAGACAAAGCCAGATTGTAAAAAAATTGCTAGTTTTAATTTTTTTACGGAACAACGTTGCTCTGAAATATAATCTAGATGTACACCACCATCATATGACCGCAAATCACTTTTGCATCTTCAGTCTGGAAAACAGCTCACGCACTCTAATTGTCTCAAGGCTGCTGCTCTAACACATTGAAATTTTGGCCAAAAAATAATTCGACAACCTCGCGGTTCACCCCAACTCGGATGCGTAATTACTAAATATAATGCATTACAGCGCACAGCACGCCCTACATTTTATAACCGGCCACTGATTGGTCATTTCAAAATATACTCGAACTTAACACACTGCACTATAATGCTACACAAATTTTAATCATATAACAAGCAACATACAATATACGTGCAATTGAATTTTTATTAATAATAATAATAATAAGAAAAAACTTTATTATTCTACATACATGAATGAATGAATATTTATTAGTCGCGTAATGATTTCTTTAAGATTAATTATTAACCAATTTAAAATTAAAGTTTGTCACTCTCGTAAATGATCTTTGTGCATGTGTTCAATTAATGCAACAAAAAAAAAGAATATGACCAAACATTTTGTTAAAATTTGCTGATTTGTTTAATTGTTAATAATTATTATAGAATAACGCATTTATGGTAAGATTTTGATGCAATAGTTTGATCGACAAGGCTTATTTTAATTATTTGATCCTACTGTGTAATTATATAATGTAAAACCATAATATTTCAAATGTTTATAATATAATTCTACCATAAAAATGCATAACATAAACAATGATCTCAGACGTGCTAGTGTTGCCTGGCAACGTAAACAAAACATAATATTTGACTTATACAGGCTTAATCCTAATGTTTAGTTATATTGTTACATTTTTTCAGTACATGTATCATCGTTGTATGTACATGTATTTTTAATTAATTGTTTCTGTAAAATAATACAAAATTTGTATATATATAATAGCATGACAATTTAAGGAACTGCGCACATAAACCATTTATATAAAATAATAAGTATTTTAACTACAAAAATCATTCGCAAAACAGTAAAGCAAAAGTGAATATTTTTTTATATGACATGTAATGCATAAGTAGTAAATGAAATAAACTTTACTGTTAGGTTTAAGCACATCAGTTTACTGATTTTATTAAATTGTATATGTATTACTGGATTGTGCAAATAAAAATCTATCTAGCTATCTATGCACAACTATACAAACTTTAATTTTAAATTGGTTAATAATTACTCTTGAAATATTATTACGCGGCTAATAAATATTCATTTTTACATTAATAAATGAAAAGCAAACAAAGTATATAAGTATGTAGAATAATAAAGTTTATTATTAAAAATTTAATTGCACGTACATCATGTACGTGCAATTAAATCATTTATGTATTGTGTTATATAATTAAAATTTGTTCAGGATTACACATAAAAAAGTTATTCAAGTTTAAAATACCGAGAACGCGTGCTGTAGCGCATTAAATTTAGTAACAGTATGCTGAGTTCGAGTATATTTTGAAATGACCAATCAGCGGCCGTTTATGAAATGTAGGGCGTGCCGTGTGCTGTAATGCATTATATTTAGTAATTACGCAACCCGGATCTGGCCAGACAAAAATGAATACTTTTATAAGAGACCGATCCTAAAGCGGCTTACCTCACATCACATACAATTTCTAAACGCAAGGTATATAAACTTTACGGTCTCAAACTTCCAGACATAATCCAGGGGAGATTAGTTTGTAGACACTCTCATTCAGAAGGCAAAACAGATCTTTAAAAGATTTTTTTTCCAAACTACAAAAAAAAATTGGTGTAGTTGAGGCAGATCAGCAGCCAAAGTAACAACAACACCAAACAGACATTAACCAAACATCAAAGCGGCTTTATACCATTTAAAGTTATTCATATTCATAAAATTGTACGCACGGCGTTGTCGTATCTCCTATCAAATAGAAGTACTCAAAATACCTCTAAACAAAATGTTAGAGTGGAGAACTAATAACTGCAGTGAAACACACCGATAACGACCAAAATCAAAAAACGGTTATATTTCTAATAATGATAATGTTACATCTGTATAATATATGTTGCCATGCAACAGTATAATTTGAACAGTGCCAGATCGCCCTAATTAACACGCACATTCCAATACTTCCTCTCGATCCGACGCTCAATCTTCAATGCTACATATTGATTGACATCATTCCAAAAAGTCGAATACAATTTTTAATTTTTGGCTTTAGCAGACACTTGGTAAACATGTCAGCTACGTTTTCTTCACTTGAAACATGGACAATCTTCAAAATATCTTCATTTAAGACTTCACGACGTATGTCGATATGCTTACTTCTGGCATGATGGGTTTTCTGCAAGCTTTAATGCACTAAGATTATCGTTAAAAACCACGATATTAACCAGATCTTCAAAACCCAATTTACCCAATAATGCCTTCCAATAAATTGCATCTTTGACCCTTTCTGTGATACCCATATATTCCGCCTCGGTGGAAGATAAAGCAACTGTCCGTTGTTTGCCCTGACCTAAGTACGATCTTCGGTCCTCTGGACAGTTTCCCCAGTCAAAATCAACATAACTAGTTAATAATTCTTTATTAGCCTTGTAAACTAGACTCAAGTCTATGATTTCTTTTAGGTATCTTAAAACTGTCTTCGCTACAGTTCAGTGAGCCTTTTCGTAAGAACTATTAAATTGACTTAAATAACTCGCAGCAAAGCTTATATCAGGTCTTGTTGCTAACGCCAAATACGTCAGGCATCCAACAAGCTTACGATACGGAACATCCTTGTTTAATTCAACCAATTTTTTAGTTAGCTTAGTGTTAACGTCCATGGGGGTGCTTATTGGCTTAGCATCCGTCATGTTGAAACGATTTAGTAGATCAACTATATAACTTTGTTGATTCATCACCAGCTTGTTGTTATCAACACAAAATTTTACACCCAAACAGTATTTAGCAGGTCCAAAATCATTTACTTTAAAACACCTGGATAACAATTTTTCAAGCTGATTTATTGACTTGGAGTACCGGGATGCATTGAGTATATCATCTACATAAACAGCAATTAGTATAATGTCTTTACCTTTTTCTTTGTAATAGAGACAAAAATTGCCTTTTGACGAAGTAGCCCCAAGATCTAGTAACGTTTTGCACAGTTTGGCGTGCCACTGTCTTTCGGCTTGACGCAGCCCGTAAACAGACTTTTTAAGTAAACAAACATTATTACCTGTTTTAATGTCCTTCGGCATGTTTTCTGCCTTTTCTTTGGTTTTTCGGTTTTCATCTATGTCAACTATTATATTCAAAATTTCTTGTGAATTTCGTTTTGAAAATTGCCGTTTAAATATGCCGTGGTGACGTCGTACTGTTTAATGGACATGCCTGTTAAGCAACTAGTGCAGCCATCAAGCGAATTGTGCTCAGGCAAGCAACCGAAGCAAAAGTTTCCATAAAATGTATTCCGGGTACATGAAAAAAACTTTGCGCCACTAGACGACCTTTTCTTCGCACTAAGTTCCCGTTTGATCCAAACTTGTTGCGCAAAACCATTTGGCTGCCAAGTGTCATTGCGTCTCGCCATTTCTCAGAATCGCGGCCTGCCATTGCTTACCGCATTGGTACTTCATAAAATAGCGCTAGATCTGGCGTGACTTCTTGTACAAACTGAGCTTCTTGTCTGTGATACTTTTGCGGACGACCTGGTTGTCCAGTCCGTACGATTTTTGGTCGGCCTGGTCCAGTGGCGGTTTCAAGAGAGGGGGGGGGTAATGGGGTAATTACCCCCTAAAAATTTTTTGCTTATTAATTTTTATTGTTAAAAATTACCGATATTCCGTATTCCAAACAAATAACATAACCGGTACATTTTTACAACGCTTTAAACGTTAGAAAAGGTCTCTTTTATGTTGTTTGTTTGTTGTACTTACGAAATAAAACATATTTATCTTATTTTTAATTACCCCCCTGGATTAGTTGGCTAGAAACGGCCTTGGCCTGGTCTTGTGAGTTAATCATTGATAACACTATATTAAATTTAACCTAGCTATCGCCTTTGTTCCAAGCAGAAATTGCGTCGAGATTCGCGGCCGCATTTGTTGCGTCATCCGCGACGGACTCGGGCTTGATATGCTTACCATTCATTTACTTATATTTATTTATATTTCCATTCATCATTTCTAATTAATAAAGCCTCCTCCATGTGAACTTACCTCGTGTCGTAATTATCATTTCAAAGCGAGTCAAACTTCATGTTCGCGTAAGCTATTTGTGCTAACGTCAATTTCACAATACACACTTTTTACGCAGAAAATAGTAGTGTTCACTATTTTTAATATTCATACACTTGTAATAACTGCAGTGAAACACACTGATAACAACCAAAATATAAAAACGGTTATATTTCTAATAATGATAATGTTCATCTATGTACATATTTAATATATGTTGCCATGCCGCCCTAATTAACACGCACATTCCAACACGAAATTCATTTGATCACCTGTAAATTTGTTATACATATATAGAACGGGTTCGTCGGACCCTAAAATAATGCTGTTAAAATGATTTAAATATTTATTTATTTTTAAACTTTGTACTACATTTTATATTATACAAAACAAATATTACAAAAATCTTCATTAGGATCTTTTTTTTTAATGCATTTGGCAAATTTGCAAAGTTTTTCTGGATATTGTACATAAGCAAACATGACTTTTTTTTCTGCAAATGCAAAAAACGCAAAAATGACAAAAACCAGCAAATATATATTTTAAACTTGTATGTATTCAAAATAATGATGCTGTGACTCTATTTATCAACAAATAACACATAAGCTATATGAGGATCTTCAGGGCACGGCGTATGCATAGATATGGTAGGTATATAAAAATGCTTTTATTTATTACTATAATTTTTTTTAATATAATATGACAATAAATAGCTTCTAGTATGTTTGGATAAAGCATTCCTTGACGGAAATAATTAAACGCAACATAAAAATGGCATAACAATGAACACAGCAAAGGGTCCATTAGACCCCACAATGCATCCTAGGGTTAAAATGCTATTAAAACTTGTTACACTTGTGAAGTAAAAAAAAAGTAGATCAAAAACCAATAAAAAATAAAATATTGTTTATGTAAAACTAAAATATTTTTTTGTAAGACGCATGTATGTTCTAGATTGAGAAAGTTCCTTAAAAATAGTACAGTTATTAATCACAAAATATGAAAAACTACTGCATAATACATTAGCCAAAACTAATTATTTAATAAATGCAACTAATCTGCATTTTGTTTTTTAAATGAACAATTTCTTGAATTAGGCTTCTAGTCATATTGTAAAAGTTTTTTCAGAGTGTTTCAAAATAAAGACTAAATTCTGTTCTATTATTGATATTAATTTTATTACAATATACACAGATGCAAAAAAAAATTCAGTGTTTTACAATCAAAGAGACCATCAGGATGTAGAAAAAACAACATCAGTTCATTTAATGAACATTAAATAAGCAAAAACTAAATTAAAAAAATTACCCAATTTTTTTTTTTTGCATCTGAGTGTATATATATATATATATATATATATATATATATATTAACATTTACAATTATTTATTAATTATAGCACTATATTACTCTTCCTACACTTATATTATAATCTATATTACTTATTTTTATGTGTAATCAAAATATATTCGTTTATTCAATATGTACCAGTCACCACAGAATAAACTATACAAAAATACTGTGATAAAAAAATAATAAAACAAATGCTGTGTCTCCATCTAGTGCAATTTGAATAAATTATTTGCCAATGTTAATTTTTATTATTTAATTTTTTTTTTAATAATATTATTATTAAAAAAAAAATTAAATAATAAAAATTAAATAAAACGATTTTATAAAATAAATATAGAAAATATAAAATATATTAAAGAGTCTCCTTAGAAGACAAATTAAAAATGTATTTAATTTTTTTGTTTAACAATTAAATTTATTGTTTTTAGCTCTGATAAAAGCGACAACGGTGCACAAACAATTAAATTACAATATTAAAAACTATTTTTTTAAATTTAATAAGTATATATGGTAGATACCTCAAATCAATTAATTTGACAACGTTTTGACCATCCTGTATATTAAATCACATGACACCGACTTCACTATAGACTACACTCGCATGATTTACAGAACGTGCCCTCATAGATTTTTAACCGAAATTTCAAACTTGAATAACTGTCAAAATAGTTCACTGTACACAAAAACGAATTTTATTGTTGTATTATATTTTAATTTTAAACACGTGCGTTGTATGGATCAATTAATTATATTTAACTTATTAATATAATTTTCACAAATATGAATGAGGAAATGGAAGAAACTATAATAACAACACCACAACCAAGAGCATGTTCAACTGAAAACAAGAAAAACTTTGAATTCAAGAGAGATTTACAACGTATGCCCTTGGATTTTATAGATGAATCTTTAGGGGTAATGAGTTTAAATGATAATTTTAGAAAAGACATGGTGAGTTGTTAACTATTATGAACTTTTATATTTTTATTTTTTGAATAACCAATTTCAATACACGATTGTTGATTAACAAATATTATAATTTATAGAGAATGAGTTATGATTGCTTAAGTCAGCACATGTCTCAATTACCAAGACCACACAGTAAATTTAATGAATCGGCAAGTGAACACTTAAAAGCAATTAGAGAGAGATCTATCGGAACATTGTTGAAAGCCAGTAAATTGGAGAGTGATAAATTACCTGCAGAAAGTACTGTTGATGAAAATGATCTGTTACAAAGTTATTCTATTCCTAAAACAATTTCATCATCTATCAGTATATTGGATGGCATTACATCGCTTCAAAATAGTCTTCGTAATCCAAATATAAGTGTAGCACAAGGTGTTACTGAACTGATGAATTTTAATTCAAGTGAATACAATAGCAATTTGTTTGAATCTGCCGAAACAGCAAAAGATAAATTAATGGCAGATGAATTGTCTTGGAGAAGAAAGAATGAAATACCAGTATCTAAAGGTATTTTGAGTTTTGAAAATGTATCATTAGAACCAGAGAAAATGTCTATGGGTGAATTCTTTCATAAAAAATCAGAAGAGTGTTCGGCAATTTTTGATGTGGGGAGTCCAGCTAAGAAAGATCCTATTCCATTACTTAGTTCAACTGAATTGGAAAATACTACTGAAGAAGATGTTGAACCGAACAATCCAATTACAACATCATTAATTAAACAGTTTCTCTGCAGTGATACGATTGATTCTCCTAACAAATTCTTAAGTAAGCTGCTACAAGAAAACAAGAAAGATAATACAGAACATGTGAAGAAATCTAGTAAATGTTACAAACCTAGTCTAGATTTTCAAAAGAAACCAAGTCCTTTTAAAAAATATTCTAGCAGTATTGATTTGACAAGCAAATCTGGTTTTTCAGAATCAAAATTAAGTTCGGCTAAGTCTTTATCAAGTGTTGCAAATAAAGAAAATATATGTGACAAATCAATATCTTCTTTACGGAGTGCTACAAGTTTAGATACTTTACCAGAAGGCAAAATTGTTATGTGTACAAAGGCTGATTTGGTATGGGGTTCAATGAAAGTGGGAAAAGTATCTTCACTACAGTTTGATGCCAAAACAAAATTGATGGGGAGGTTTAAATATCAGGTAAGATATGAGAATTTTGAAAATATATATGGGATTTTAAAGTTTAAAGTTATTTTAAACAAATGTATGGTATATTAAATCAGTTTTTTAATTAATAAATTATTTTACAAATTAATAAGAATTTAACATTAAAAAATTAAATTTATGAAAAAATTATCCTAAACTAAAAACATGAGAGGTAAAACCCCAAAACGCGTATATGGGTTTTGGGGTTTTATCTCTCATCAGTATGGCTTTACTTATTTAAACTTAATAATTGATTTGTAACTTACTTTGTCAACATCGTTCACCACTCACTCTTCTTTATATATTTTATACATAATAAGAATTTAGTTAAGTTAACTTTTTAGACAGAAACATTTGTAGCCAAATTAATAAATCAAATCAGCAAATCAGTTTTTTAATTAATAAATCATTGTTTCAAATTAATAAGAATTTATATAAGTTAACTTTTTAGACAAAAACATTTAGCTTCATAATATTAACCACAAATGAAATTCTACTTTGAACATGGTGAAAATATTGCTCTTCACATTTCCAAAACATTTTTTATAACGTCCTATCTAACCTAAGACAAAGCTCAGCTTACACTCAAGCCCAGCTACTAAGTTTGCATTGCATTATGCATTTAGAAATGCAGTCCTAGCTAGGATCTTGATACATTTAGCAATATTGCCAATGCTGTTTTCTAATTGTCCAAACAAGAGTTCTTAATCAGTTTTTAAAAAAATATTTTTGTAAATATTTAATTACATATATTTTATTTCAAAAAATTGCAAAAGTAAAAAATTCACTAAAAAAAAATATTTTCAAACAAATAATTCTAACAAAAACAAAATATCACATTTTCTTCTAGACATCAAAAACTCTAATAAAACCATCAAACAATGTTTATAAAAAAACTTACTTTTTCAACTTTGGTAAATTAAAAAACAAAATGTAGTGTTGGGAAATAATATAATATACTTGTATGCTTTTTTTTATGTTCTTTATTCTCGACTAGTTTCGACTATTAAGTCATCTTCAGGATTAATTTATAGTTTACAACAAAAATTGTAAACTATAAATTAATCCTGAACATTTAAAAAGCATACAAGTATATTATATTATTATTTCCCAACACTACATAACCTCAATGTGTGCATCTCTGAAAAACAACAATATAAAAAATAAAAATTTGTAAAAAATCAATTTTTTATTAAAACTAAAAAATAAATAAATAAATAATTTAAAAAAATATTAATTTGCAGTTCTAACAATTCTATTTTTATCTCCACAATTTCAAATTTCACTTTTTATTATAGATTTACTACAAAATGGAAAAACTATAACAATTGTTATTTTAGAAAAAGAATTTATAGCACAATAAAAAGTCTACTAAATTTGGAGGGTAATAAAGTAATAATCTTTGAGTTTAAGAAAATATTTGGACAAAAAATTCACAATTTAATTTGAAACTTTAATAAACAATTGAAGATTTTGGATTGTCATATATTTCATGACACTGGAAATTTTATTCTCTACATGTTGCAAAAAACCAATTTAAAAAAAAGAGTTAAATTGCGTGAGTTGTGCTCGAAGTTTTATGACACTCAAAAAAACTGCTTAACTAATTTCAATTCTAATTTTTTAAGAAATTTTCTTCTTTTTATTGAAAAATTGTTGTTATATTTGTATATAATTTGGGAATTTATTTCCGGATTATTTAATAGAGTGAAAAACATTGTCAGTGACCATCTTCTGCTAATGCGACAAATAGTAAGGTGGGATTTGAGGTATAACTTTAAAATATATAGATACTAAGGTGGGGTTTGAGCACTGTCACAGACACATGCTACCTCACTGTCTAACTACAATTGAAGCGACAACGGAATTGTACAGCATGATAAAATTTAGGAAGGTACTGAAGCCCAATCTCTTGTATGAAACCATTTTCTATTAATTTTGTTATGTTTAGTTAATGGTATGTAGGTTAAGATTACATTTTGGAGCTTGAGCTCTCGAAAACAGCATTCTATCACCCAGTTTCTCTAGCATGACTTGAAACCTAACTAGATCTTAAGATGCAAGTTCAGCTTAATCTGTTGCGCCATCCATGGCAAAACACATCTTAAATATAAGATGTCATTTTTGAGAGTTCAAGCTTTGAAACATAACATTAATATTGCAATAATTGTCTTTAATATTATTTTATTAAGCTCTAAAGAGTTATTTACTACTACTTGCCTTTGTATACTGTAATACATTAATTTTGATTTTAATATTTAATTTAAATTTACAATATCATTATACTGGTTTCAAAATGTTGGATGCTGGCGCAATCAAGGTTTTACTCCAACCTATTTTTCATTTTTGATGTACATAGGTAAAAGAAATCCAAGATAACTATAGTTCTATTTCATAAGTGGTTCTTTATATGTAAAGTAGTTGTTGTAGCCTAGTCTAAATGTTTTTTTGTATCTTAAATTTTTTTGCTAATATATTTGATCATATATCTAGTTTTTGCACACATTATATTTCTAAGAAATCTTTTTTGGCGCTTCATACGCCGCTAAACCCTTCCTAAATTATAAAGTTTATTTTTTTAACCCAAGTTTATAGTATTACTATAGTTTTTATCAGTTGCTTTAGCTCTTTCTCATCTATACATTCCTCACTACGTTGTCCCAACACTCAGCCAACCTATCTGGCACACATGTTTTGTTGTGGCAGTCTTAGACAGAGCTTAGTGTGATTTCACAAGTCATTGGCATTTTCTCTCCCAACAAAATTTTGTTATTTTTGAGGTAGCTCTTCATCATTAGTATGATATAAGGTGGCACATTCTTTCTTGTGCGTTTCCTTATAATGGACCACCTGCTAGAATTATTTTGAACATAAAAAATTTAAGGATTTTTTGTGTGTGTTTTGTACACATTATTTGATTTTTGCTGAAAATCTCTTTTTAGTAATTTATCTATTTCTACTTTATATAGGATAACTTAATTATTTTTCAAATCTATTTAGATGGTTCAAAAACTATTTAAAAAGGTTTTTTTGAGTATGTACTATAAATGCAGGTGGGCATCATTATTCCATTGGATTGTCTTCAGTTCTTCCTTAATTAGCTTATGCTTGCTAAAGTGAGCTGTGTTGTGAATGTGAAGCATACAATAATGTATGTTTCAAATTCACTCGGCAGATGTAGTGGAGTTTCATGTCCTTCAAACATCTGTGGCTTAGGTCTGTCTTTATTCTCATTGTATGCATGTGCTTATTCAGACCTGTAAGCCTTTGTAGTTAGTTCATATGTGAAACCATGGTATTTTGTAATGATCTTTGGTATGAATAGTCTTTTGCTTCATTCCCTGTCAGACTATCCACAGGTTGATCTGTTTTGTTACCAGTTTTGTTCGAATTACTTTTTGGTTTTGTATGGGATTCTGAAGCAGGTTCAGATCCAATAGATGGCCCTGTTCTTCCTTTTATGGTATTTTGGTATCCAGACCAGGAGTACTCTAATATTAGTTACCAATGTTTCCAGGCTGTTGCCAAGATAAATCTGACTTTATTTTAATATTATGTTATGTATTTATAAATAAAAGAAAATTGAAATTTAGTTTTTTTTTTAGAAAATGAATAACAAATAATAACAAACCAGAAAAATGAAACATAAAATTTTAAATAATGTATGTGCCTTTCAATATTTCAAATTATTTATATCGACTGGCCTGAGTTGAAACATGGACGGAACTGCAGTATTTAGTTTAAACTATTTCTATTCATAATTATTTTTATTTCAAGTAATGCCTTTTCTTTTACAGATTTCTACTTCAAATCCCAGTTTCAAAATATCAACAATTGATGCAAAGCCTCTAACATCAATAATTGTTACATTGCAAAATAACCAGAGCAAAAGTTTTTGCATTAATTTTAATCCCATAAATGCTGGCCCACATGTAGGAAAACTAATATTTACTCCCATTTTGCATGGAGTCCCACAACTGCCACATAGACAAACAATTATGATGTATGGGTATGGTGGTCATACATCATTTGATATAAGAGATGTTAGTAAAGATATTCATGGGAAATTATGGCTTTCATTTGGAATTTTGAAAGATAATAAAGCAGTGGAAAAAGAATTTTCAATCAGAAATACTGGAACAATTCCAGGTTTTGCATATATGACTGCCACTTTAGCAAAATTGTCGTCAATTGGTGATATAGAAGTTTTTCCATCTAAACTAGTATTACAACCAAACGAATGTTGTTCCATTAAAGTAAGATTTGTTCCATCTAGAATAGAATTTAAAAATAAATCTAATTTGGCCAACAAAAATAATATGATTGTAATTGGAAATGTTAGTTTAGTTATGGGCCCAGAAAGTACTAGGGGCAGATTACTACAGCTAAGGAAATTTGCAATCAAAAAGAAATTACCAATTGAATCACTCTTAGATGAATTAAGTGACACTTTTTATGGAGAATATTTACCAGATGATTTATTAAATTTTAAAGAGTCTTTTGACGCCATTACATTATTAAAACGTGATTTAAAGAGTTTGGACATATGTGTTACAATGGAACATGATCCAGATCAAACACTAGTACCAGATACATTGGATGAAACTTCCATATATCATACAATAATCGGTAATCAAAGTGCTCTAACAGAACTGGAAGTGAAAAAGGTGAATTTGTTCAAAGTCGAACCATCTGAATTAATACTGATACCACCAACTAAAGTATCGGATAATATCATTCTTAGATCTCTTAGTAAGACAACTATTTATTACTCAATAAAAGTTGAACCAGATATACTCTACATTTCGTCATACTCAGGAATTTTGCAACCAGGTGAAGTTAAGATTTTAAATGTATCTGTCACCGCTGCAAATAATAATACTTTAGTTCAGTTAGCTAAAATTTTAATCACATGTGATAATGAAGCATATAATGTTAATGTCAAACTATTTTTAGGCTAAAATGTATTATTTATTTATTTATATTAATGTTTTATTTAGATATATATTTTTTTATACTTATGAATAATATAGTTCTGTAATGTGTGGATTCATTCTATATATAAAACTATCGAAATAATTTGTATGCATTTTATAACTTTTTGTGAGTTATTTTTGAATAGTACAATTAGGTAAACTGGTAAGTATTATAAGCATTTTTTTGCAATCCTGTATTGAAATATGAACATTTATATTTATCCGGTTTAAGACTTCCTTCAACGGTCATTATTATTAATGATTGATTTTTTCCTTTTTTTTTTAGATTAGTTATAAAAGAAAACGCCAACTAGGACTATTTTTATATAAAATTTATTTATTTAATAATTTAGTATGTTGTTTTTTTAATATTTCTAATTCATCTTTATGTGGGCTACCATTTTCATCTGGGTTTTATTCAAAAGATTTAATCTTAGAAATTTTATCTATAAGGTATTTAAATATTTATATTAATATTTTTATTTTTTTTCTACAGGTTTGTTATACATACTTTTCGTTTAACGTACGTATGTTTCGAAGGCTTTGTCACGCCTCCTTCCTCAAGCGTTAGTCTTTATGAAAAACTTTCTGGTTATTCTGCAACATTTGCGATAACATTTTTGTCCCTTTTAATGACGTAAAAAATCTGCTGGAGATCTCTCGGGACCATCTAGTAATATAAACTCAACAAGCTTGAGTTAATTCTATATTTAAATGTCAATATGTATTATTAAATATACATTTTTGAATGAAAAGTAAGAAGTCTAAAACTTTTTCTGCACAAGAAATAAATACGTTCTTAACGAATGCATCCAACTCACAATATTTAATTACTGAAGTAATCACGTATTGTTTTAACAAACACTTATGGCCGATCTCACCAACACTTCTTAAATCAATACTTACGTAAAGTTTTGCTTACAGCTAACTGTTACTTAAATTTTATATGGTCTAAGTTTAAAACCGATACTTGCGCTAAGTATAGAAGAGTTTCTGACTAGAGGGCGGCACATCAGATATCCACCAATATACATTATATTGACTCTAAACTTAGCATGCGCTTTTGTTGTATTGTGTGTACAACTTAATATGTATTAATATAACTATAAAATTAAATGTGTTTGTTGACATTTGAGGATCTTTATCGGTTACTGGAAATAATAGAAACTGAAACATTGATTTAAAATGAGAAAAAATCTGCTGATAAAATAAATTACATAAAAAAAATCTAAAAGCTAAATTAGAAATCAAAATAAAACAATGAAAACGAAATGAATTTATTTATCAAAGTTGCACTGCAAAAACAAAGTTAATTTTTATTAAAGTTGCAATCAATTTTTCATATTGCAATAAGCTTGTTTTTGCAGTAATTAGAATTATGATCGTAAACTTGTCTTGGAATGCCATTATGAATTATATTCATATCAATAATATCAAATGAATTATCATCCTGTGGAATTATTATATTTCCCATCTTATATTAATATTCTTTTACTTGACATTTGATATAAAAATCACAAAATTGGCGTTAAGTACACGGTAAACCCTCGATATTGACGACTTATATTTAACCATTAGTTACGAGTTATAGCCAGACACGAATAGAGTGGCCCCTATATAGGCAACTTAGTATACACCAAAATTATGTTGAATGTGGTTAAACTAATGCATTTGCCCGTTTTAGCATTTTTCATTTACGCTTACATTTTAAACATTCCACGGGCGACGTTGTTCTGTTATTGAAAGATGCTAAAACGGGCAAAAGCAAAAGTTTAACCACATTCAACATATTTTGGTGTATACTAAGTTGCCTATATAGGGGCCACTCTATTCGTGTCTGGCTGTAAATGAACGAGACAATGCGCTAACCAGAGCTTAGCTATTTAACTAGTGGTTGGTTGGTGTTGTGTGTTTAACAGTCGAAGGTTTTCCTATAAGATTAATAAATGTGAGAGCAGTATACTCACCGCGTTCATAAGCTGCTATATCTAATAGTTTTGATATTTATTATTTTTTAATTATATGTCCACACGTTTATCATCACGGGACTTTCTGATAAAACTAAAATAATTATGTATTATGTAACAAGTTATTCTACTTTGTTGTTTATTATAGATTTCTTTGACGGATAATGTTTTTCATTATAGATTATGTTTGACCTATTTCATATTGGCAGCTTTATAACCGATCCGTTTCATAAATCAAACAAGACCGCTGGTTACTCTAACTACATCAATGCTGAAAAACCTAACTTTGCAGTCTTCAAAACGTGTAGTTTCAAACGATGTTTGGGTCATTGTCGTTTCCATTTTGATCTAGCTTACCCTGTGTTTCTACTAGTTCTGTTTTAAAAAAGGACTCTGTAGCCCTGTATCTACAAACATAGCCTTCTTGCTCTTCATGTCCAGCTTACGCCACACCCAAAACTTCCCTTTATTAATTTCGTATATCAACTGAAGTAACAGTGGTTATGTTACGGTTATGATGCGGTTGTTGAAACCTTGGTTTATTTGTGGAACAAATGGGTCATAAAATTGCTAATGTCAAACAAGTCTCACATTACTTATAATGAAGAACATCATCTGTCGCCTCTGATAAACCCACAATGAATAATAAAACAGAATAATTTGTTTACGTAATATTATCAAAAATTAAATTAAAATTATTATAAAAACTGATCAACAAAGTCGTAATGATAAATATGTAAAAGTATATATTTTATAAAAAATTATATATGAGGAAGAAAGGTTGCCATGCAGATTGTGTTAATAGCACCATGGCATGAAGCTCTGTGATAATCAAACAACTCCACTTTAAAACATAGGTCTTTTCAACCGGATACGGAACTGATATAAGCAAATGCTTAGCAATCCATTATACAAGTATACTATTCCAGAAAATACACATTGTCAAATACAACAGACAAACAAAGTTAATCAATCAGCATAGACGCGTTGGAAGAAATTTAAAAAAAGTCCAAATAATTCAAGTGTAATTTGACCTGTTTATCCAATGGCATTTTAAAATCTAGACAAATTGACAAGCGAGTTAATAAGTGTATCGATATGTACATCAAACTCATCCAATTGGTGGACAAGAAATTTTGTAAAAGGGATACATATGAGGCAGACGAAGAAACCGACGAGTATTACCATACCATCAATGTGTCTGTAAATAATAATACGGGCAGTGTATTGAAAAAACTTGGGAACACCAGAATTACTCAAGTAATCAATCAATAAATTTGCCAGAATTTTTCGGAAAATGTAAAGATTAGATAGAATTCTACAACACTTTTATGTCGTTAACATGAAATAGCCTGTAATATACCAGAGGAGCTTTTTGAGGACAAAGCAGCAATAATTAACTGCCATGTGAACACATTATTTAATAGTTGAGTTGATATTGTGCATATATTTTATTATATAGGTTATATGGTGTTTATGAATATACTTACTTACTACATTATTTAATACTCCAACAATGCAAAAAAAAATTAATTCTTTAAAATTGATCATAGATTATACAGTACAGCATTAATGGTGTTAGAACGTCTAGTTGAACAATGAGGCAGTTTATATAACAAAATGAGGTCTGCAAAACACTTCGAATGTGGGAAAAATCCATACAACTCAATAAAATTCTAACTTACAACGGACTTGAGTTTTTCTTACCAGTAAATGCAGAATGCTAGGCAGCATATTCCGTAAAACCGCCACAATATCATACAAACCTGTCAAATTATTTTTATATATAGCTAGCAAAAAAAAGCATAAGATGTTACCTGTGAAACGACGAACATTATATGTATACATGCCATATACACATGTATAGATGCTTGAAAGAAATGTTGTCTGATAAAACATAAGCAGTCCCTGCTATAGTGGAGGAGATAAAACATATTATAAGGAACTATCTAATAACAAAGCACCAGATCCGGACGAGATAACAACGGAGATAGTAAAAGCAGCTCTAGAAAAAAATGAGATAGAGATAACACAAATAATAAACAGATGTCTGAAAAAAAGGACATGTTCGGCTTGCTGGAAGAAGGCAAACCTGGTGTTAATTTAGAAGAAAGAATTAGGCAAAACAATGATGTATATACCGATATTCCTCATCAACACATTAGCAAAAAGTTATTGTAATAGAAAAAACAAAGATGAGAAACAAGACCAAGGAAAGATCGACTCTAAGAGACATTGAAAAAGTAACGGACATAGCAAAAGAAGCAAACAGCGAAACACACATAAAAAGACAACACTGTGTCATAACAGCGCTAGAAATACAAAATGCCTTCAATAGCATACTACGACCAGCAATTATAGAAGCAGCAAAAAAAAGAGAACTAACAAAAAAAAAACTATCAAGATAATATAAAGTTACCTTCAGAGGAAAAAGTACTAACCAAGAATAGAAAATTTAGAAAAAGTGTTACTAAAACTTAAACTGTGGAATCGTCTCTATAATGAGCTACTCAAGACCCAGCCGGCGGAAGGAGTGAAAATAACGGCATTTGGGGATGACGTGGCTCTGGTAGGTTGGACTATAGACGTATTAAAGAAAGGTTTGAGTTGGCAATAGAAATGATAACAAGATGGATGAGAAATAAAAGATTAGATCTGGCACCGCAGAAAACTGAGGCGGCATTGAAAATACAGGTAACGGAACAAATAATAACAACAGAGAAAAAAATAAAATACTTCCAAGTTACACTTGAAGCAAAGGGATAGAACGAATAGATTAAGGAAGCGGTAAAAGAAACAAAACATTGGAAAAAATGCGTAGTACTTTTATGCAAAACAAAGGAAGACTATGAAAAGAAGCAAGAAGGCTAATAGCAACGGCGGCTGAAGTAATCTATTGTATTCCGCAGAAATATGGAAAAACGTCTAGAAGACAAAAATTATCTGCAGGGTCTACAGGACTGTGACTCAGGAGGCACTAGAGGTAATCGCGGCAACATTATTCGCAGATTTAATGGTAGAAACAATTAGACTTAAAAGATGGCAAATGATGGAACTAGTAAACAAAAAGAAAAAGACGTGCAAGAGAGAAAACTATAGAAAGATGGCAGATACAGTGAAAAAAAGAAAGAATAAACAAGAAAATTAATACCAGAAATAAAAGAATAAGTAGTGACAAAGGCTTATTTTTGGAAAGTATTTACAAAAAATAAATAAATAAGATGGAAAAATAAGAAAAACGTATATTCTATTAAGAAGATACGCATGATAACGCAGAACATAAGCTAGTAGAGTTCAAAGCGTAAAAGGGATAAAAAAAAGTTAGAAAAAATATTGAAAAACAAAATCGACAAATCTACAATCATTAGTATATGCCTGAGTGACAAAAACAAATAGAGAACAGTAAAAAATTAAAAATGAAAGAAATGAAAAAAAAGATAGAAGAATTTAAAGCTTTAAGATTTAGATAAACTAAAATGAAAGAAAACACACAGATTAAAAGCCACAAAAACAAAGGAAGAAAGAGCAAGAAAAATAGGGTATACAATAAGATGAGCCGAAGTGATTCTGATTCTGTCAACATGCTTATGAAAGCATACTTAGCAAAACGTACAAGCTTAAGAAGCCATCGGACTTAGCTGCGAGTAACAGGATTAGAAGAACCCAAACTTAAAATAACAACTCATACGTCAGCTACTGTATCATCAAAACCAACAATTACGAATCAAAACAAAACTTCATTCTACTGGAATCCATCACTTTGCTGGTATCGTATTAAATATTTAAGAAACACATTTTCGATATTTCTAAAAATTTAAGACTTTCTGATCTAAACTTAAATAAATGCATGGAAACTGAATTGTTGATTAGAGCAGAGCTTTTCTACAAATTTCAATGCGTCAGATACACACAAGCAGTAGCATGCAACCTAAGCATCATTGCAAACTTAGAAAAAAACAATGTTATTATTTTGGGAGTTTGAGAAAATAGACTGGCAGTACGCAGTTTTTGAATGAAAAAAAAGCAAAAAAAACATTTTGTTACCACAAACACAAAAAATATAGCTGAGTGTTTTGTAGTGTCTTTTCCTTTAAATGAGATCAAAAGCAATATAAAAGAACCAAAAAATTGAACAGTTAAACAAGTTGTGTTGTTATAAAAACGCTTCAACAAAGATCTAATGCCATAATTTTATTTTTTGAACTTATTAAGCATTAAGAGTAGATTTTAATGCATCTATGAAAACTAAAAATAGAAAATCATTAAACGATATGCTATAAGAATTCAAAAAAACTGTTTTTAATATTATGCCAATTTAAGACTTGCAAATACACTATAACTGCCAATGTGAATAAAATGTATTGCCAGATATTGGCAACTGAGAACGATGCTAACTATAGTAACCCCAGAATAGATTGGACGGTATAATAAAAAACTTAATATACACAAAAGTTATGTTTGCATTGTTGCAATCGTGCCTTTGTCCGTTATAGCATTCTTTATTTGCACTTACATTTCACACATTCCATGGATGTTCTGAGATTACTGTACCAACAAATCCTATGAAGAAAGAAAATTAATCAATCAATTGCTACATACAACCTAAGATAATAACATACGGCACTAATCCAGATTCAGTTTTGGCAACAAGATGCTTTCCAGAAATAGAAAATCTGAACAAAAACAAATACTCTAAACGTAATTAAGCAATATTTCTACGTATATAACTTGTTGACAAGCACACGTTCAGTTGAAGAGTTGATACGCATGTGTGATGAGATAGACAAAATACTAAAGGAATTCGGGTTGGAGCTGCACAAATGGGTATCCAATTCCGAGAAAGCATTGTATGTACATACTCAATAATATAAGCAGACATGTGTCTAAACCCATTTTTGAATAAAAATGAATTGATTCGAGTAGATGGAAGACTTTGAAATTCCTCTTTGCAACATATAAAGAAGTACCAAATCCTCTTATCTAAATCTAGGTTTACTAAACTAATAATTCGCAATAAACATATAAGAAACTTTCATACAGGTGGTTAACTTCTGTAAGAATTCTATATTGATTACTGCGGTCCATTCAGCATCAAAGAAGAGAAGAAAGAAGTCTATAAAGGCTAACGCTGCGATATTTGTATGAATGGTGTCAAAGAATGTGCACATAGAGTTGGTCTCTGACTTTTCTTACAAAAGATTAAATTTTTTTTTTAATTATAGATGAGATGAATTTTTATTAGACGATGCAAGACTGTATGTTTGGTAATGTTATATATGCAAATGTATTGTAATCATCATACTGTTTGTAACTTTTGTTTACTTAAATTGTTATATTTATGTTATTTTATACCATTATTGTTTATGACGAGTGTAATAAAATGTATTAAAAAAAACACAATAGACTTGAATTGAATCTTCGTAAGGAAAAACGATTATAACATACGAAAAACTGTCACAATGCTCACTCAAATATACGGCATTTTTAACAACCCAATACTTTAAAAAACTTTATATATTTATGTATATTAACTAATATAAATGACATTACTGCTAATGTCATTCGACCACGGTTCTGGTCCCAACAGCCTGTAACCAATTTCAGGTAACCGCGTTCCGTTTATTAACCTATTTCAACATACATAATTTCGGTTATCTACGTATATGCGGAACGCACTATAAGTAGTTTGAATTTTCCAGAATTTTTAGTTATAATTTAGTCAAAATGTTCTTTGAAATGAAGTACAGCTTAAATAATATATAATTTATTACGTACATGTGTGGACTGACTAATTAAGATTAAAACGTTTATTTTTAATAAAATTACATAAATTATAGGCACATGCTTAAAATAGTAAATATTGCACTATGTAGCATTTATAATACATTCATAAGTAGTAAATGGTACATTAATTAACCCTCACGCCTGTTCCGTAATTGGCGCCGCTAGCTCTGTTTAAAGAATCAATAAAATTTGGTAGATCAAACTCATTTAAATTTTCAAGCTGCAATTCTACTGCAAAATTCTGAAAAAAAATAATTTATATCTGCATTAAATTATATGCTATAACAATGTTTACCGAAATTATAGATTTAATGACTGATTTATCCGTAGACATTTTGGCTCTCTGCAGTACGCTAACTTCTGGTCCAATCCATGTAACAAATAAAAATTTCTGACGCTTGGACATTTCATCACCGGTTTGGATGCGGATATATCCAAAAGCACGTTCATTTTCACCAAAATGATTTCTAAATTCATCAAACTCTACGCCTTTTGCTGAACACATTATTTTTGCTCCTTCAAATTTAAAAACAGCCCTGAAAATATACGCATTTTATATAATTTTCTCTCGTTTACTTCTTTAATTGATATTTATAAACACAATTTGTTTTTAATTAGCAATATTTAACAAAACATAAATATTAATTGCTAGAGAAGTTCTAAAAAAAATTGGAGCATAAAAATATCAAATGAAATTTTATTACATCTAGTTTCACATTAGAAAATAAATAAATTAATGTAATTTTATTAATTATTATATCCGGACTGTACAATATAATTCATGTCAACAAATACTTATTATAAATATAATAAACTATATTACCATTGTGTTTCGCTGTTATCAGCTCTGACATCATCATACGCAGCTCTCACTGCTTCTGATTCGACGCTTGTAGACATTGCAATCTAAAAAATAAAATACAGATTTAATAATATTGTATCAATATAATTATAACAATAAACAGACTTATATTATTATCTTCTTATTTTGTTCTATTTATTTGATATCATAATTAATAATAATCGAAATTTGAATTTAATATTTTCAAACGTTAGAAATAAATAAATTAGAAAGCATACTACAATTTGTTATCATGTGTTTTTCTATTTGTATGCAATTCAAATAAAGTTTATTATTATTATATGTTTTTAATTAATAATATATTTTTGTTGTCAAATCGATAACTAATAATTGGCGTTTAAATACATAACAATGTTATTTATAATTAGTTAAGGGCCGGTATTATAAAGACAAAATAAATCACCAAACAACAAATCTCAAATTAAATATATTTGACGAATAAACGTATTCCGGTATTATAAAACTAAATTAACTATTCGTAAAATAGGGAATTGCAACGCCGCATTTATATGTTATTTTAATATTGTAGTTATTGATGTGTTGTATATAGCCTTTGTTATATTTCAATAATCTCCTACAACATTTTGAAAGTCAGTTGCATAACATCGTAGAGCAATCAAACGTTGATTTTCAACAGAAATTGCTCCACATTAAAAATAACCTAAGAAACATGACATGTGTCAAGTTATTCATTGAATAAATTTTAATCCCTACATTTTGGATGATTAATTTATTCCATAGATTTAGTTGCTTACTTTTATTATTTGACGTTTATAATACCGAAATCAGCCAAGTAAAATAATTTACTTGGTTAGTAAATAAAATCTACAGATTTTAATGGTTTATAATACCGGCCCGAGTATTATTCATGATTATGAATAATGTCAAACTATGTATACTATATACTATTCCAAACACAAATTGGCCACTGTAATATGCAACTTAATATCCACAAAAATATTGTGTGCACGTTGTACTCATGTCTCCGCGGGTTTTAGCATCCTTTTCTCGCGCTCACATTTCACACATTCCGTGGGCTAAATTAAAGTGGGATTATTGTACAATGGGCAATGTTATAAATTTCTCGTTAATCATAATTTATCACATTGCCCCGTCAGTATGAATACAGCTATGATATGCTCGGACAAAGTGATAATAGTTATAACTGCTAAGAACTAGTTAAAAGCCGTAAGACCTCGCATGTAGATACTGTATCTCATATTCCGTATCTAGCATACATCTTGTGCCGCTATAATAGGCAACTTAATATACACAAAAATATTGTTTGCTCTGTTGCACTAATGCCTTCGCCCGTTTAAGCATCCTTTTCTCGCGCTCACATTTCACACATTCATATAGGCCAAGTATTACTGTACTAATATACGTTCAAATGAAGCCTTTCAGACGTCTCGGTTTTTCATCGATTCCAAATCTCACATGGTAAGGGAATTTTTGTATAAAAATAGTTTTAGAAGTAAAGAATCAACAAATAATAAAAAACTAGTTGACGATTGATATAAAAGACATACAACAAAATGTTCAAAAAAAAAAAAAAAAAACAGAAAAATGTTAGATTTTGACTAATTTATTTGCAAATTTTATAATTATAATAAAAAACTTAAAAAATTACAATGTGTTCCAATAAGTGGCAAATGGAAGTCTAAAAGCCGTCTGACAAGATACTGATTTTAATATTACATTTAATATTAAAAGATGCGCGCGCCGAGTTAGTAGGTTTTTCGTGAAAGAAAATAGAACAAAATGTAATTTAATATCAAATGTAATATTAAAATCAGTCTCTTGTCAGACGACTCTTATACCACGTTTTAGTAGTTCCGGGTGTAAAAGAACTTTTGAACTTTGCCTTAGTCTTTTATTCTCTACTTAATAGGACACCTGCATGCTTTTCTGGTTTAAAATATTATAAAATTTAGTCTCTGTATAAAAAAATCTTTTTTTTTGTTTTTTTTTACTTGAACATTTTGCATATCAAAATTTTATACTATCAATCGTAATTTTTATTTTTTAAATTTTAGTTTTTTCATATATATCAAATAAACATAAAAAAGAAAATGCCATAAAAAATTTTAATCTATTTTTTATACTAAAACTTAGCTTCAGTGTTAAATTCTTCACTTATTGTATATTTTTTATTTAAAAATGTTTCATTTATTTTGGTTTCATTTTTTAATTGGATTGTAAATATTTTAAGGTGCTCCTTTTTAAAAATGTAACTCTAACGTAATGCCTTCATTACAATACGCGTTAAACAAAAATCAAATGTTGAGTATCGTATTACGATACAAGTGTTAAACGAAAGCTATGTAAAATAAAAAAAAAAAAGAGAAGTTTTAATGTGCTAGTAAACATATAACATCAAACATATTGGACACAACAATAGGTAGAGCTTACGCAGGAAAAAATCTGCAAAACAACTTCGAGACAGGATTAGATTTTCTTTTGAAATCAGGTGAGAATTTCGTGAGAAAGGTAGTTTCTCGCAAAATGATTGTTTAGCGTTTCTTTAAAACATTTCGAAGGGTGAAAAGAGAGTAATGACCCAAAATCCCCGCTCAGGTATGGTCTAGCTAAAAGCTACTCAAAAATGTAGTACTAGGCCTATGTAAATCATAATAATCACGTAAATCTGTAACAAATTGTGTATCTCTGGGCAGAGCCTTCAGATGCGTTATAAATATGATTATGATTACATATTTGATAAAATAATCAAGTACGTATTTGGCTGGTAACGCACCTTTCAGTTTCCCGGATCTTTATAAACCCGTACGGAATTTAACATCCGGAATCCCGGCTTGTTTTATAGTTTGCTATAGATAAGCAATTATCGCATAAAAATTGACAAATATAGTGACAATAAACTAAGTTAAAAAATTAAATTTATGAAAAAATATTCTAAACTAAAAACATCCATAGACGCGTTTCGAGGTTTACCTCTCATCAGTATGGCTTTATTTATTTAAACTTAATAATTGATTTTTAACTTACTTCGTCAACATTGTTCACCACCACAATTCAAAGTGAATATTTTAAAGGGTGTATTGACTATTTATACTAACTGACTTAATGACTTTATTTAATGGCTATGGTTAATAGCATTCTGAGAAACTAATTATTTCGGGATATTTAGCTGATGGTAATGACATGAAAGAATTAAAAAGGAAATTTGAAAACTAAAAATAGAATAAATTTTTTTTGCATAAATTATAATTACTATTATACAATTTCGTGTATATCAGAACATATATAAAATATATAAAGAAGAGACGCAATGTCCTCAAATGAGACAGTTGTAAAAGCAATAATTTCGAATAAAGCCTAGTTAAATAGGTTAAATAGTTAAATAAGTACCTATTTAACTAGGCTTTATTCGAAATTATTGCTTTTACAACTGTCTCATTTGAGGACATTGCGTCTCTTCTTTATATATTTTATAAACTAAGTTAATTACAAATTAATATTTTTTATAAAATTAATTTATTATTTATGAGATATCATGTAAATAAATAATGAAGTTTTATATTTGTGTTTATATTATGAAAATATAATCAAAAGTTGGTAGTTTTATTGATTTAATACTAACATTTTCAGTCATTCTTAATTCTAAAAACCGGATGGTATGTCGCTCATCATTGAATTATACGCGTTATCCAGCGTTTGGAAAACCTATCTGGAATTTACCCATACGGAATAAATAAAACAAGCCCCGTTTTATTTCCGAACGGAATAAATTCCGAACAAGGCTGGAAACACACCTTTCGGTTTCCCGGATCCGGAATCCCGGCATGGAATTTCATTAAAAACATAACACTCATATTTAAATCTAATGTGCCGCGCTCATTCGGAATTTATTCCGTTCGGAAATAAAACGGAGCCTATTCTATTTATTCCGTACGGGTATTATAAATTTATTTTATAAAAAAATATTAATTTTTTTTTTAATCTGAGATACTAAAAAGAGTGTCACCAGCCTTAAACACGGAGTCTCGGGTTGTACTGCAATTCCTTCATGCCGGCTGTCAGTAATAAATCTCTCATAATACCACAGAACAACTAATTAACAAAATAATAACAAATTTAGTTGTATATTATACCGACCATCATGACGTTATTTATTTTAATTGGTGGTGCAAAGTAGTTGTAGCTCCATCATGTTGCTTCAACCAAAGAATCGAAATCATCGATAAAACTTCAGTATCACAACTGGCAACCAAATTGCAATGTCTAAAGAGGTAGACAATCAAATACAGTTTAATAAAAAACAAAAGTTTAAAATCAATTACTCAAACTCAATCCAACTCCAAAGCGGCCAACCAAATACAGACAATTCTTTCGGTTTTTTCAAATCCTCATCAGTGCATCTTGGTGGTACGGCATCGTGTGATAGTGAAGAATAAATTCGAATAATTGATTTATGTGCTCTTAAACACAAGTTAGATAATACTTAGTGGTGCAAAGTAGTTGTAGCTCCATCATGTTGCTTTGGAGTTGGATTGGGTTTGAGTAATTGATTTTAAACCTTTGTTTTTCATTAAACGTTATATATTTTGTTCGTCTGGTCCTGCAAAATCTCCAGTAGGTTAAGTAGGGGAGTAAGAACCGTCGGAGTTTGTTTATGGAGTCCGTTTTCATGGTCTTATTCGATCATTATAGATAAAAACCCGCGCATATATTGAAAGCATTTAACTATATACAAGTAACTGGAAGGGAGTTTGCTATGCGATGTGTATAGCGCTTATTGAAGCATTGAATATGCCACGCTATATGAGTTTTAAAGATATAAATTAATAAATGAAGTATTAAATATTTAATTTAAACTTTAAAAAAAATTAATTAATTATTTATAAACATTGTTCAAAGTTATATATTAGGTACATGTACGTACTCATAATATATGAAAACATAATATGATTGATACAGCGCAAGTATATTACGTCTAAGTTTTTATAATTGATCATGATTTTAAAATGTTGTTCAGAAAAGAGTATTTTCAAATATTTTTGTATATTTACAACCCTCGGAATGTATTACTTGCTATCAATGTGTTTCTAAGTCTCTAAAAGTGAATTATTTACACAGGACACCTAAATACCCTTTCTTGTTAAATTGACCAGTAAGAGCGCTTCAATGATTGAAAGATGTAACCATCGCGCCATTCTTAAGCCTACAAAACCATCTCAATAAATAAAGGTTGATAAAACATCGTAAAATATTAGAAAATAATAAAACAAAATTACAGAATAATTAACAAAATTACAAAACAAAAATAAAAAATCTATTAAATTTAACTGGTTGATTGCCTATAAACCTGAATCTTACAGCAAAATGTCTATTGCAATTGCAAAATCCAGCTTTTTTCCTAAATATTTTTCTAGTAAATCCTTAGAAAATAGTATTACCTACGAGAAAACAAATTAGAAGAGTTGTAAAGTAAAGAATCGTCAATATTTTATTAATATCTAAATATCTTTACTAGTATCTTACGGTATGAATATTGTAATAAATGGACCAAGACAACACTATAATAATACATCTATATATATATATAGGATTTGGACCTTACCGCAAAATATTGAGAAAGCTCCGCTCAAAAACGGTTTTGGAAAAAAGCATGCAATTTAGCAGTTTACAGAAATGTGTAAAATTCTCATAAGTTAATATCGTCGGTGAAAGTGCAAGACCTCGTATTTGCATTTTGTAAAAAATTGTTTTATCTCATTCAAACCTGGGTTGTTCTACATATACGTGTACAAAACCTCGAATCTTTCAGTTTATTTTAATTATCATATTATGATTCATTATAATTCAGGAAGATAGAACATGAAACTTTTTATCTGTACTTGAAGTATGAAATTTTAATGTCTCCTGTAAAATTTTTGTAAATGCACATATGAGGTCTTGCACTTTCACCGACGATATAAATAAAAATAAATAAATCGATCAAATTGTATACTGAACTGTTAAAAACCCTACTACGTCTATCAAAAAGTTACTAAAACTGTCAAACAAGAAATATAGCAGTACTGTCAAATAGTATTTTAAACCGTCTGCCAAAAAGTTACTAAAACTGTCAAACAGTTTACAATAATATTATAGTTTGGCAGAAACGTATCAAATCAGTAAAACAATATTTTAAACTGTTTATAGAAACGTATAAAAACATTATAACTTTGCAGATGTGTACAAGATTTGTAAAGTTGTATCTTAGATTGTCAAAAAGTCACTAAAACTGCCAAATAGTTTGCGTGTTTAATGTATATAAACATTATAAGTGTAGTAAATCTGTCAAAAAAATAATAAAACTGTGCAAATAACTATCTCAAAAACATATATCAAAAAAATTTAGTTTTAGAAATTTTCCCAATTATTAAAGTTGCCAGTTAAAACCAGAGGTGTGGAGTAGTTACAAAAATGTAGCAACACCGACTCCTCATTTTTTTTGTTTCGACTCCGACACCGAATCCGACACAAATAAATGTGGAGCAATTATTTTCAGCTTTAAAACTAATAAAATTAAAAACCTTAAAAAAATATATTTTAGAAACAATTTTATTTTTGCAAACAAACAGTTTTTAAATGTTTTATTTATTGTATTTTTTGTAAAAATTACCTTATTACATTATTAATATCTATAATTTTTTTGTATACTATTTTTTAATTTTTGTATTATTAAGGAGTCGGAGTCGGATTAGTTACAGTCGACTCCAACTCCGACTCCTCAAATATTGATAGACTCCACGACTCCTGCACTACGCCACTGGTTAAAACTGTATCATGCGAAAAAAGTTTTAGCAAGTTGAAACTCGTTAAAAAATATTTAAGGTCTATTATAGGCTATAGTTCCTATAGTTCCTATTTCTGCAAGTTGTTTTTAAAAGTTTTGCTTCATAATACTTATATACAGGGTCTCTATAAATGTCTAGGATTATGTAATCACTTTAATTATGCCGCCTTTTTAAAATGTGCACCAAAACTTTTCCTTGGCCCTCGGCTGCAAACTTTTATTTTTTGTAATAAATCAAATTTCGTATGATTTTTTGTTATTTTTGTTTAAATTGTACAAAGTAGGAACCTAATAATTGAAACTTCTCTTTGTCTTATATTAATCACCCACAATAGTTTTTTATATAATATTGTTCAATTATACTTGAATATGTCAAATCAAAATAATGAATTAATAATTATCAGCAATCTATTTAATTGGATTTATATCACCAACTTATCAGTAATCGTAATTAACAACAAAAATAGGAATACAATAAAAAAATGTAACTAACCGTACAGCTGTATCATAAACCTATCAAAATTTTAGTTGATTTTTTTACGGTTATGAGAATAATTAATCACGAATAGGATACGATAATAGTATATAAATTTAATTTCGAGAATAATTCAAATTAACATTGATTAAATAAAGAAATAATATCATCATGTGTATTAAATATTTTTCATATTTTTGTTTCGGACTTGAATATTAGCAGCGGTTTAATAAATAATATTAATATTTTAATACACATAATTAAAAACATTTTTTTTAGTATATTTTTAAATAATCTTAAGAAATGAGTACATACATGAACTTACATTGATGGTAGAAGGTGGCATCACAAATTCTATGTAATTTAATATAATTATTTTATTGAAATCACGCCGAATGTTCAGTATTCACTGGCATCAATAGCAATATTATGAGTCTAGCTGTGCCCTTGACAAAGACATGTAATATACTGGTCCGCAGCAGCAGTATAAAATTCTTGATTTTCAGTAGGTCAACATCCATCGAATGGAAACAGGTGAGAGCAGTTGGATGGTGAGGGTATGTCCCTCTCTTTTAACTTCAATTCTCTAAGTATGTGTTCTGATTTTGCCAATATGAATAGCAATACAGTAATTATTACCATATGAACGCAATCGCAACAATGGAATAACCTATATTTATAATTCACGAGATTTATTCGAGATAATATAATAATTTACTTATTGAGCATAAATCAGGTTTATCCGTTTTCGACAAAACTGTTAAACTGTGTGGACGTACTGTTAAAATGCAATAGTACCAAAAGATTTATTATTTTATACCAAAAAAACATTTGTTTTATTTGCAAACGGTATGAATTCGAACAGTCATGATTTCAAATAAATAAGTGTAAAATTCGTTTTATGATCAGACCCTCAGTACCTACAAACACGATTTAAACAACGTGTATGGTGTAAGCTAACAAGAACTTTTAATGCTGTTCTTTTTTTTTGCTGACGTTTAAGTTCCAATCAACTTACTATTATTTCGATTAAAATATGTTTTTGTCAATTTAGTTTTGGATATGCCATACTTTAGTGCCACTGTTTATATATTTGCTACACCATCTGCCTAGACTTTTCATGAAATTATTTATTGTATTTTATATGATGCAAGAATTATTATAGACTAGGTTAGGTAAGGGAAGGCCAGGTTAAAATAAAATAATTTATATTAGATACACACATACACAAATAGGGTAACCCTGGAATGTTACAGTCGCTTTCAAGAACTGCCTAGGCTTATCAATAAAGCCGTATTCCACTATAAGACCACAACACACATTAGCGCAGTAATTTCTCAACTACCGTCCTCGGCCCGTTTACGTACCCAAGATTTGCCCGAGGACAGTCTGGCGTCCGACCAATAGAACAAGTTAAATATCAAAACTTGCGTTTCTTTAAAAATTATTTTTTTTTATATTTTACTAATTTAAAAAAAGTGATATGTTTTAATTATTAAAATAGCTTTATATAGACATTGAACAATATAATAACTATACAAATTCAAATATGTAGACGCATATCTCAATTGCCACTAGAAGTAGAACGTACTACATTTAATGTCTTGACCAAATTTTTTTTTTTTAAATGTTGTATAAATATTAAGAAGAATCTATAGTTATTTTATTATAAGTAGTACAGCGGTCTAAGACCCACTTACACTGTATCTCGGGCTGTTATCGTCTGTCGCCTGTATATTAGGCTCAAGACCACTGCTCATCATCATCATTTAATGTAACAAATGATGACAAAATGTGACGTTTTATCAAAAGTCTGAACAGACTGATAAATTTTAAAAATAAGTCTATGCTATAAAAACCCTGTTGAATTATCAGTTGTGAAAGATAATAGGCACTAAACACCGTCTTGGGACTAGTTATCTTTATTATGATCCAGCATTGTCAATATTCGTCCTCACTCTTTTTAATTATCTATTATTCGGATCTTAATCTCTAGTGACGGTGGTTAGCATTCTAATAAATAAATTAAAAAAAACAAAAATGAAAAACACATTTAAAAAGTAATGCGTAACAACGTTGAATGTAACAAACACGAAAATAAAAATAAGGGGTAAAGGAATACAAATAATTTGTTACTATGTTTTATCACTCTTTGTATACTATTTATAATATTATATTCTGATTGTATAGTTGGTTAATTTAGTTTACCATGTTTTTTTTTTTCTTATGGTATATTTCATCATATCATCATTTAAAGCTCTAAATATTATATATTATACATAGAAACTTACCTCCACAATTTAAACTAGTAATTCATAAATTACAATGTACATGAGCACTTCACATTCGGTGACTGAATTGTGACTTTGAATTCTAGAAGTAGGTACATATAGATAATACAATATTCCACCACTTGTATTTATCAATATTAATCAAAGGTTTTAACAGATTGTTAACTATATTTTTAATTCAAATGTGTAAAGAAGATATATATTTTTATATGCCTCATAAATATTTGTTTTCTACTATCATGTTTTACGCTACTTAGAGAATTTGTTGATAAAAATATTAAGTTAATCAACTCAACCAAACTGTATATGTTTTTATGACAACCGAAAATATATAAACCGTATCCAAAACTGCATGTCGCAAAAAACTGTGCGGTAAGTAATTGTAAGCAAGAAAGTATAATTTAAATCACGCACTGGGTGCGACTAGAAAAATACAATAATTAATATAACGAAATATTTCCCAAAGTAAAAATTATTAAAAAATACTTGTTTAAACTGTAATAATTTATTTTCATTTGCAAATTAAACTAAAAATTGTATTTATATGACATTTCATTATTTTATTTTTGACTTTTTAATTTATTTGTCAAATAAATATTCAAAACTTCACTAAGTTTAATAAATAATTAATACTAATAATGTACATATTTAATAATTTCAGTTAATGATAGTGATAGCTTTAATTCTAAATTTAATGTAATTGTTTTATGTAAGGTATTTTACAACTTGTCAAAAAAATGTTAACCAGATACGAACGTTTCCATAAGAAATAAATTTCTTAAAATACATAAGTCCAAAAGAAAAAAAAATTATGGTAAATTATAAAAATCATTAAAAATTATAATATTATTGAATGTTACTTGAGTTAAGTTAGGTTTCTATTTACTTTTATAAAAGTTGTCTATTAACTTGCAAGGAGTTTGGGCCGTCAAACCCAATTTGTAATAATAATATTTGACCTCGTATTTGACACTATAAACGGTCTAATTAGACAATCCCAGCCCAAATATTTAAAGAAAATGTTACTGAAAATGATCTCAAGCTGTTGTATGAGGATTGTCAATCAAGATTTTGGCTGTAAATCAGGAGACATTTCAAGCATTTATTTGTAACAACTATTTACAAAATCTCAGCTTTCAGAGCTAGTCTGCATAAACTGAATGCAGCAATGCATGGAGCTGTTGAACTTTTATTACATTTTTTTGTGTAATATACAGGGTGTTTCCTAACTGGAAGCAAAAAATCTACTTTTTGTCTATCTCGCTTCTTTTAGACAACTCTCAAAGCAACTTTGTCACCTGAGTCAATCCATTCCGAGTGATTATATGCACACCTGATCTGAAAAAAGTCACAGTTGACGCTGTAAACGTGTGTTATCGCTATTTGGATTATTAGTCTTGCTGTAGTGCCGAGCAAGATCACATGTGTAAAATGGTAGGTGGTGGTTCGGAAATCTATTTAGATATTCTTGTATATTACATACATTGCATAAACACCCTTAAAAGTATCCAATTTATGATTTTCGTATTTTTAATATTATATTTTCATTAATTTTATAAAATTTGCAAGACGATTTCAGATCATGCACAGTAGTACTGCAAGGAACGTCATTTTCTAGTAATTATAGAACTTTTAGAAACTAGGTTTTTCCGTAACTTATTTATCATTTATTTATATGAGTAATTCCAATAAAATATTTATTTTTATTTGTTAATAACATACCATTAATAATAAAGATATCTTATCTAATAAAATTACATCATTTACACATTTTGAATTATTTGAGTGTTTCGATTAATCATACTAATTGTTCACTAATTAAGCAGTTGAAATCTCAATAAATAGCTTGGCTATCAGGATCATGTTCCTTTCAAATAGTTTTTAATATACGTTTATTAACATTAATTAAATTCCATCAATAATAATTTCTATATTTATTATTATTGTACAAAATTATTATGTACAACTTTACAAAAGGGCGTTCCAATTCCGCTCATGTATGTAATATGCAATATTTATTTATTAAATCCTTCTTATTATATCGATGATTTACTAGTCTTCATAAAACAATTACTTATAAAGAATCAAATTTACCCCACTACAAATTGAAGAATTAAAATTGTACGCATGGATTAGTGTAATGAATTGAGAAATTCTTTATGTATTTTGCAATTATTTGAATGGTTAAATAAACGTTAATTAAAAAATATGATAATAATAATAATAATAATAATAATAATAATAATAATATTCATTCAGTTATTTATTTAATTTCATTCTACAAAACAACTTGACTCATATAAAAATAGAAATTTATCTACTTTGTGTCTACCCATGCAGTTAACATAATCATATTAGAAATTGAAGAAAGAAAACTATACATTAATTAAGTAATTCAACTAATTTATTTGTTTGTATAATTTTATTTATCTAATGAATTGGCTAAACATAAATATATTTCAAATATTAAATATGATAAAATAAGTAAAATGAGCAAACACATATTTATTATTTTTAAAACTTGTATAAGTTTGTGAACGATACCACAAATGCCACAATACTTCAGGTGTGTGAACATACACCATCTGCTATCCGCGCAAATGTAAAATATAAATTAGTTCTTTTTTTTTTTTCTTTCCAGAGAGTTACAGTAACTGTAATGCGTTGAGAAAATTGCAATTTAAACTGGTGCGAGAGAGTATTATCTGTTTAACCGTTTTAACAATTTTCAACACTGTACTATCCAAATTTAATAATATTGATTACTGTAAATAATCATAAAATCGTATCCACAGTATTTAATTAATAATATATTAGAAAATAGAATTATATAAATAAAAAACATTAGCGTGTAGTAATTATTTATATCCGACGTTTGGATAACTTTGTTATCTTCATCAGGACTTTAAATTATAATTACAGTTGTCATGTCAATTAATTTAATTAATTGAAATAATTTATAACTGGTTAACTTAAAATCTTAGTTTTTTTTTCTGAAATCATCGGCATTTAGACTGTCACATTAAAATCTGGAAAATTAACCTTCCCTGACTATTCAGTAAAATCCAGAACATTTTTTTAACATTTACAAAAAATATAAATTTAAAAATAATTTTTGTTGCCAATATTAGATAGACATTATACTTTAGATTATTAAAAAAAATGCAATGCACGTCAGGAATAAACTTTTACATAGCACATTATTGGCTAAGTAATTAAAGGTTAGTGACGCTTCATTAAACATTTTATTAATAATGATTAACATCTTTTATTAATGATTAATTCTTTTTAAATTTTCCTGCAATTCGAATAAAAAAATATATATAAAATATGAACAATTAGTACCTTGAAATGAATTTATAATCTAACTTGTATTGTTGACTTTCGATCGAACTGTCTGAACTCCTTGCAATGACTGTATTATACCCTCCCATGAAAGTGTGGCCACAAGAACAAATTTTTTTTTACATTGTGGCAGCGAATTTGATAAGATGCACAGTGTGTGAATATTGGTCGCGTTCAAATCAGGGGCTTGTAAGCGCTATACTATGAACGGTAGCTAGACTGATATATACTATACTACTGCTACCAATACAATTGTGAACATAATTGTTTACACTAAAAAAATTGCAATAATTCATAATCCTCTTCCCCCTAAGTCACCGTTTCCATCCATCTATCTAGCGACTCTGCAATGCCTATTTTTTTTTAATTTCAAATTGTGATACTTAAGAATTACTTAATATGCCACATCAACATAAAAGTACATTTGAATTTAAATTTGAATTGAAGACAAAGATTTTATGCAGTCTGTGAACATTGACAAATACTTTATTTATATACATGAATGAAAAGAGAGCATCCCTTACTTAATATGTATGACACAACAATAATTAAACAAAAGACCGTGGCTGCATCTAATGCAATTTACTAATACTAAATTAATAGGTATCATTTAACATCAGTCACAGCCGTTTGTTTAATTATTTACATCAAAAAGTTTGCTTATAAGCACAGAAATATTTATTCGAATTTGTTCTTCGCTATCATATAATGCCGTAGTCATACAAGTCACACTGACAAAGTTTGTAGAACCAAAACAATTGTCTTGGCCGCTGTGATTGTTGGACTGAGTTTGAAGAAACTTTTCAACAACATTAAAATATCGTAAAAATTTTAACGACAATAAAATCGTGACCCCAAGAAGACAAATTGGAGAAGATTTAGATTTATTGTTTGTTTAATATTTAATACGGGTGATACCTCAGATTTTGACTTTAAAACAATAAGTAGTTAGGTTTTTTAGAGTTAAAATTGACCAAGTTAGAAATACCTCAATCAGATATTGTTTCTATGTATTTGGTTATAGATCCTACAAACTCTAACCTAAAAATTTCAAGACGTTCTGTCATATTTGTCGATATAATCTAGTACAATACAAACGCATTTTGGTTAATTAATGTAAATCAAAAATCAAAAAAGTCGACAAAAATACAGTATCTTAAATGGTGTTGTTCGCACCATTTATGATTTTGAGGTCAGAGTTAAAACTATCAATTCTAACTATAATTTTTCTGTTGTCAAGAAAGCTATTGATAAGACTTATAGATTTGTAAACCTATAGAATAAAATTAAGAAGCCATATCCTACCAAAATGCTTTAGAAATGTCAAAAACATCTGTAAGATTTTCTCCATGCATGTCTAAAGTAGAATTCTACTTGTGACTGACATATGCCAGAAGATCTGTTAGAACAAAATCTATAGTAACTCAGATAAAAAAATATTTGACAATGTTTTAATATATTTTAGTCAAATTGGACAGTAATGATCTATAATTTAAAGAATCAGATTTTTCTCTCTTTTCAAGTATAGGTTGAACATTTGCAATTGCTAGATCAACCGACTACGCATTTATAGAATCACATCGTAAATAACATACCAGCATCCAAAAAATGTTGTCCCAGAAATGTCCATGTAGATCAACATCAAGATGCTCATTCAATCACTCCTCAGCCAAATCCTTCTTTTTCAAAATATTCCGTTTAAATAAAAAGATTTCGCACTGCACTAAAAACATCCGAACAATAAGCACCAAATAAAAATATAATAGAACACAAAGCAAAATGATTGCATAAAAAAACGACTTTATAAATTAACCTAACTAAAAATGCTCTAAAAATACTCAAAAACATACTCAAGATTAATCTTTTTCGAAACAAATTTTGTTCAATTTTTCAACGCTTCCAGAATTTTGAAGAACAAAAAAAAATTATAAAAATATTTTTTATAGAAAGAACTGAACTTTTATAGTCAAATTCGAGATGGGATCTTAAATTAAGTGACGGGATGTTTTTCTTACTTTTGATGATCGTGCACTATTAGCATATAAAAAAATAAATGTCAGTTATCAATAAAATATAAAAAAAATGTTGAAAAACCAATTTCCAGTGCATTTCTACCAATTGAAGAAACAGCAGAAACTAGGAATAAACACATTAAATTGTACAAACTAAAATATTTCCAAAATATTTTGTAAGAATTGTGTAATTTGGACTTAAATCGCCTTTTAATAACATTCGATCCGTATGAAGAAGACTCCGTTTCTTGCTTTTCGAGTGAAACGTTTGCCGTAGCTTTCTTCCAAATACACTTTCATTTGCAAAAATTTCGACAAAAATTATAGTTGTAAATGTGTGTGTTTAATATTAGATCTGATTGTAAAGAAAGCTATTGGATGCGGGATGCATATTCAGTTTATCCATTCCATTCCAAACTTATTTGTCGTGCCATGTCTATTATTTGTTGTGAAATGTATTATATTGGCGTGGATTGCATCATTATGGCGTCGTAAAATTTATTAGATTGGGCATTCTATTTTTTGTCGTTGCAACACGTTTACTTTGTCGTTACTTAATATTATATTGTCATGCACAGTAAAAAATAAAAAATCTAACTACAGATTTTTGTTGTTTAAACAGACTATTAGTGTGTTGATTTGCTGTCGTGCTAACAACCTGTTTTGTCGTGCCATTAATATTTACTCATTCTTTAATTCTAGATTGGCGCCCATTATTACTGTTCAATTTATGTGTGGTAGCGCATTATTAACGTAGTACTACACCACTTGTATTGACATATACAGGGTTAAGTAAATGTATGAGAACATCCAATTTCTGCCTACATTTTTAATTTATTTCAAAAATTACCTAAATAAATGTTTTTGTATATTTTTTAATCTATATAGTGACGTATTTTGATTTTCAATGCATGTTTCATTTCGCGTGACATAACGTCATCATCAGTTTTTTTTTTAACGGAACACCCAGTATTTTTTTTTTAATTTTTAGAAAAAAAAAAATTTCAACAATTACAATGTTATAAGATATTATGGGTCTACAATTTACGATTTTTAAAATATTCAATAAAATAATATAACAAAATGTAGTACGTTTTAAATGTTTATAGTAATAATAATAATCATATTTAATTGTAGTTTACCTTTTGCTTCAAATATTCACTTATTTTTACGTTTTTTCAACTGTATCGAAAATAACAAAAAAAACAATAATTGTTTTTACTTGTTGCTATAGTAATTGGAACATAATCTACTACTTTTTGTTTTATTAAGTCGTAGACCCATAAAACCATATACCATTGTAATTGTTGAAAATTATTTTTTTTTTAATAAAGGAAATATAGGATGTTCCATTTAAAAAAAAATTGTAATTTACTAAAAAATGGAAATTTGGTCGACAATTAACAAAATAAATTAATAATTCATTCAAACTCAATCTTACAAACACAGATGCCTAAAGTAAAAAAAAAAATAAAACTATTAAATACATTAAAATTAATTATCCGTAATAACCGATGTTATTAAAACCAATATTAGCTAATATCGTTTTCAAACGCAGTGCAACTTTATTCAAATTTAGTCTCAAATAACTGTGCGTGCCTGTATATAATCATTTGTATGTATTGAATAGGAGCTGGACTCTACAATATTATATTGTTTCTTTTTACATTGTTTAATGCGATAAAATATAAAACAATACAATTTGGAATCGTACGGCTACGAAATCAAATACTTATCAGTGTGAGGAAATTAAATGAATGATGAATTATAATAGAAATGCCATAAGTCTGTTAATGGATACCATGATTTTCAAAACAAAACTTAATTATAAGATAGTTAAGTTTTTTTTAATTTCAAAATTTAATATATAGATACCATAGAGTGAAATCACGCTAATTATGAAATATAAACAGTCTATTGACATTGATCTTAAAAATTCTTTGGTTCCTAAAATAATAATCAGTAATCGCAGATTATATCAACGTCCACGTTCAGAGACGATTGAAATTATTAATGTTATTTGTTTATAATAAAATAAATTTTATACTTTAGTATGCTGTGTTTTTTATTGTTTTTTTTTTAATTCAATTTCTAAATATTTCGGCTGTTGCAAATACAAAACAACACCTGTGTAATATATTAACTGATGATGGCCTAACAGCCGAAACCGGTCTAAACACAGCATACTAAAGTATAAAATATATTTTATTATAAACATAATCTCAATTAGTAAATAGTTAAAAAACTTACTGTTGTCAAAAGCCGACATTTAGAATTGATGGCCAATGTAAAAATATCCTTTATATACAGGGTGTCAAAAAAGTTATTAATATTTTTTTTTTTTTTTTATTAAAAAATAATCCATAACTTGTAGAGATCAATATTTGCAAACTGTATAATACACTACACATCAAACTAAAAAAACATACGCACTGTCCCAATAAGTGAAAAACAAAGTATATATATATTGAGCTGTAGTTAAAAAACCTTTTTTAAATATTTTTGATAAAATTGTGTTTATAGCCGTTTTCTGTACAAAAAAATTATAAATAAAGTGTAACTTTTTAAAATCAAAATATTTATATTTTTTAGTAAGCAGTGAACCGATTCTAAGACGTCGCTTCAAGAATGTGTCATTTTATTGCAAAAAACTCTCTGCTCGTTAAATTTGCTAATGCATTTAAACAGGCAGATCTAAACAATGAAACAATTAGCTCCTCTCAAAAGCAACAAATCGAATAATAATGTTGTTACAAAAAAAAAACAAACAAGAGGATGCTGTGATAAACAAATTAAAACATGAACGAAAGACAACCTTAGGTCAATGGTCTAGTGCAAAGACTGTTGAGCAGGCAGTCTGGATTCGATCTAATTTGTCGAATATATTTCAATGAGTTAGTTTCCTTTGCAAGGTAACGGCAAACCAGCGAAGTATCCTAGCCTAGTAAATCCCTCTAGTGGTGTGGTTTGGATTTCACGTTAAACTGTATATGGGTACTTCATGTTTGTGTAAAACTATTATCGCATACAACATACAAAAAGGGCTCGAACGTTCGCTTGCGAGCACGGCATTATAAGAAGAAGAAGATACAAAAACAAACTCCTCCAAAAGACAAAATCTACAATAGTGCATTAGAAGACATCCTTCTAAGTTTAAAAAATAAACTATATAGAAAAGGTGATCGATAATAATCGACTTTCCAAAACCATGAAGGAAATCTATTTTAAATATTAGTATTTGAAAAATATTTTCTATTAAACAAAAAGAAACAAGAAGCATTCCACATAAATGAACAGGACAAAGTCAATTAGAATTGATATTGAATAAGATTTTTACAATTTTATAAATTTGAGCAAATGAAATAGATATTAATTTTGTAATTATAAGTCGTTCTGAACGCAACCACTGTCACTACTGTTTATAGACAATGTTGTCAAATGTTCTATAAACAATACGTGACTGACAATACTTTGAAAAAGCTCTAGTAAGTTTTTAGATTACCCCCATACTATTATCAATGCAATCCAATGGCACAAGGGTACTGTAACACCTACTACAATAAGCACATACATTTGCAGCCTTTATCAAAAGTTCGCTAATTTATGGCTTCAAACCTTTCAGAATATACCAGCAATATTTAACAAAAAATTTGTAACAAACGTGAATAACTTATTTTGGAAGACTGAACTAAACATATAGGAATTGTAAATCTTCCACATTTTATTATTTTATTGGGAGAAGAATCTAGAATCTGATAAATCTGTAGTATAAGTATAAATCAATAAAAATGTCACTAAAAAAATATAATTAACACAAAAAAATACAATTAACGCTAGAGAATTGCCGGGTTTAGTCGCCCCGTACTGTTGTGGTGCCACTAGTATTATTGTTATGGAAAAATATTAAATCCTATCACATCTATGAGAATATCGGTAAACCTTTCTCTCTAGAAAAATATTGACACGTACAGCGCCGTTTTTAAATTAAAATTAGTTCTTATACGACAAAACGCCAACCAACTCAATTTCCAAACGATAAGATTTTAGTCATCACTCTTTTTATATGTTGAACTACATACAATATTCTATGTCTTCATGTTTTTGGTTAAAGATTTAAAGTTACATTTAACGAGTAAAAAATTAATAAAGAACTGATTAAAAACGTCACTTTTCAAAAATTAATTGCAAAGAAACGACTTATTGCATCAAATTTCTACAAGTTTGAGGACACAGATTGGACTTTCTTCTATAATGTGTAAAAATTTTATTTAATTATATTCAGGCGTTTTCTTGCTGAATTGGATGCTGTAAACCCTTATAATAGCGCAACTATTCTCCCCCCTTAACACACAAAAACATAAGATAAACACAATGGGCAATATTCCACCAATACATAGCACCCCAAACTATAACACCAGGGCTGCGTTCCTAAACACGGGGTGATGGGAGAGTGACACCTCGGCGAGTGTGATGTCACATGATCAAACCGGAAACAGATTTTATGAACGAGTCGGGCGAGTTTAGGGTAGGGTATAAGGTAAGGCCAACTTCATTGAGTAAGGCTGTCAAAAATCAAACGTCAATGCGTCAAATATAAAAAAACATTTATTAGTTAATATGGCACAAGCTAATAAAAGAAGAAAAATTTTAGCTGGTGTTGTTCCATTAGCAAAGCAGTCAGAACCATATGCATTTCATGATTTCCGTTAATAGATTATTTCGATGAAGATATTGAAGATGCCAGAAACAGAAAGGCAAAAAGTAATTAGAGTTACTAAACTAAATAAACTAAATTACTTTTTCTAGCGTAATTACCAATTAAAATAAGTTTTAACATTGTATACATTATATGCATTATGTATATGATGAACGTTAAAGTTTTGTAAAAGTTTGAAGAAAATTGGTTTGTAAATAAATCAGTGGCATGCAAAAAATCAAAATAAGATTTACATTTCAGAATAACAATTTTTGTTCTTTTGCACGTTACTGTTTTATTTGCAAAACAATTATTTTGAAATTTTCACAGAACTTCAACGTTATTACCATATACGTAATGCATATAATGTATACAATGTTACAACTTATTTTAGTTGATAATTACACTAGAGAAATTGATTCAGTATGCTCCGCATATAAAACATCACTTCCATTGCAGATGGCACGCGGAAAAAGTCTACAAATAAAAATCTAATTACACCATGTAAATGGCTTAGAATTTGTGCTGATTTACGATTGTTGTCGGTTTTTGTACTATTGCTCATATAAAAAGTTGTGCAGGTTTATATTATTTAGGATTTTTTAAGCGTTTTTTTTTTTAAGTCTTGTACTGCAAAAACTACTGCTTAAACAAAGTTTGATTATAATAATAAAACGTCAGTAATACGTATAAAAATATTGTCCAAAAATTTAGCTTAAGTTAATAAGTTAATTTAAAAGATATTAATTGTTTATTAAAAACACATTTTTTGTCTTAACTTTAGATCCAATTAACCAATTTTTGTCCGGATCGTTTAAATGGTTTCTTATTGCTGTTAGTGACATATAATGTTTGTTTCAAATGTTTAGAACCCTACAATAATAAAATGTAAGATGTTTCTAATATTTACTTTGTATTACTAAGGCCCGTTTGCACCAACGTCGCTTAAATCTTAATCTGCCCTTAAAACGTTAAGGGTGGCTTATTGCGTTGCACCACATATTTAAGAGAGTTTATGACTTTAAGGGACTCTTAACTTAAGCGGTCAATATTGTCGGCTTAGTAAAAACTTAACCTAAAAATATAATTGAACGTCAAAATTTATTTTTTTGCATTGATATTTTGGCTTTATTTCCGTTACTATGCAACAATATTAATAAAAACGTTCAAATGTATTATAATCTACACTGACATACGCTATTAAAAGTTAGGTTTTATGTTATTTAAGCATCTTTATTATAGAAATAGACACAAATACCAATAGTTTTCGTAAAATAACTAAAAATGTGCAATGTTGCCATGTGTAATCTATTTCAAACTTCAGTTTGCTAAACTACGCTTAAAACGTGTTGGTGCAATGCAATGAAAATTAAAACTACCGTTAAAATTAACTAGAGTTTAATTAAGCGTCGATTTAAGCCAACATGGTGCAAACGGGCCTAAGTCACACATAAAATGGCCGCCGTAATATAACTTGCTTTACTATAGAAACGCATCAACATAGGAAGTCAGGTATCCAGTATCCATGGCATTTTCACATTAAAACAGACTAACTTCGTGTGTGATATTTCCCCCGCTCATAGAGGACGGTAACAAGGGTACGGTATGAACGCCGGCAAGAGTAAAATGTTTCCCTTTACCCCTACTTTAGCAACGGCAAAGGTGATCATTTGGGTCACTCTCACCCTCGCCCAAGTACTTTAGGAACGCAGCCCAGGTGGTAATGCTGTGTGGCGTCTTTCAGCAAACTGCACATTTCGTAGTTTTTCTCAAAACTCTTCAACGGTCATCATGTACAAAAAAAAACCTGGATTCATCACTAAAGGCGATTCCTTCCATTGGTGACTCCAAACGCGCCGCTCTTGACATCATACAAGCCTTGCTAGCAGCAGTTAATGAAATCCTTTGATTCGATCGGTATTAATAAAAATCAATGGAAAAAATTATTCTGTAAATTGTTGCCGTGGCGATCTAGAGCTTGTTTAAAACCAATTTTGTGTGACTATCCGTCTAAGGACTCAAGTATTTTCAATATAGGGCAACTGGTGGGAGAATATAAGGAATTTTACAGAAAAGTGGTGGATTATACTGAATTAGATCGGTTTGCTCGTTCAAAAAGTTAACAAGCAGATTATGGAAAAAGTTTATAAACTTCGGCGGCTTCTAAAAGATTAAGCTTCTGACCTTTTGTACAGGTATGTAAAATTTTTAACTGATTAATGTTTAGAAATGAATAATTACAATCTAAAATATGACTTGAAAATGAACTAAAATTTTTATTTAAACGAAACGCGCGGCCCGTTTGACGTATGTATAGGTTATTACATTCAGGACATGACATTTTATATACACCAGACTTTTTTAAAGAGTCAACTTTATCTTTAGCATTAAAAAGAATGTTTGATCATTTACAACTTGGTCTAAACGCGATTAGTTGATTTTGTTTGCAAAGAATGTAAGCGATTTTGTATGTGGTTTTTCCAAAATAAGTTAAAGTTGAAAATGAATTTTTATTTATACTTGAAAATTTTTGATAAATTTGAGTCATTGTATTTTGATAACGTTTTTTGTTTATTAAAAAAAACATAGTAGTTGTTTTATTTACTTATTAAATATGGAGTTCTACATAGTAAACGTCGCAGCCATCTTGACGATTAAATATATCAATTAAAAAATACCTAAAAAATGCAACATTAAAAATAGGTTTAAGAATATAACTTTATTTCAAGTTTTACGCGGTTTTAATTTTCAATAAAACTTTGGTCTAGTAATGTGTATACTTAAAGTATCCCTTTATAAAGTCAAAGTGTGTACGAAATTCCATGTGCAGAATGTGCAAGATGTTATATTGGACAAACTAACCGCAAAATTAGCACAAGAAAAGAAGAACATATTCGTGCAGTTCAAAACAATGAATCTACTTCATCTTTAACGGAACATGTAAATACAAGTCATAACAAATTTAATTTAAAAAAAACTAAATTTTAGCAGAAATTTATCATTTTTATACTAGGATAACAAAAAAACCATAAAAATTAAAAAAAAAACAGACAATCTCAATAAGAAAAATGATGCAAAATTTTCTTCTAGATACGGCCCTGTCCATGCATTTGGTTTGGATTTAACCTTCTACCGATTACAATAGGGACAGACCTGCATCTTTCATGCCCTATCGAAATTCGAAATACAGGAAAAATTTCTTCGATTTCTTATTGGAAGCAAAGTGTTAGGTTTGGTTGAAAAGCACTAAACGTCTCTAAGTAAAAAGTTGTCAATTTTTCTGACAACAATTGCTTAAAAACAATAACAACTAGGTTTTTTCACTTTAATCGATTCATATTTAAACATAAAGCATTATTATACCAAGTTTTCAAAATCATTGCACAATGTTCACTAGGTGGTGCATTTCATTTAAAACTGAAGGTATATGCAAAAGTTGTACAGAAGTAAAAAACTGTTTACATCAACATTAAAAAAATGTTCTAGATACTTTCAAATGACAATAATTTTATGTTTTTATGTGTAATTATAGTGTTACTTAATAAAATTTTATTCTATTTGATTTACACAAAATAATTTATTATTTAATATATATATCTATATATATATATATATTCTAAAAACTAATATTTATGTACGAGCCTACATAAAGGTCCAAAGTTCGACCCGGTTTACAAATTGAAGTTGCTGCACGGTCCAAAACCGCGGACCTCTAATTGATACTCACTGTTTATATTCCGATGATTATGTTTTCAATATATTGCAACAAATAATCTGACACCTTCAACAAATTATTAAAACTGTACAATATGCTTACAACAATAAATTCAATGCAGAATAGTTTGAAATGTCGAAATCATAATAATAATTAAATATAACTAATTTGTTGAAATATTTCCAATCATAGTTTAAAAAGTATAATTTATTTGCAAATAAAACTTATTTACAATTAACTACTATCCCAAAACTATTCTGGTGATGTCTACAATTACTTTCCCTTCAAGATTAACACGCATCATGTGCTTAACGCACGAAACTGTTCATAACTACTTAAACTAGGTAGTAACTTTGTTAATAAATTGAAAATAAATCTTAGTAATATCATATTAAATCTATACATAATTAGTTTGAATAAACAAAATCAACAAATAAACGGCAAGGAAATTAATATTTATCATGGATTGTTATCATTTTAACAGGAAATGAACACTGTTTAAAACAAATTCTGAGAATATTTCATATAATCTGAATGTACACTTAAACTATTTGTCCGATAATATATGCATTTCAATATTATGTGAGATATATAAGATAATTTAATCATAATCTATAGGTGGAGCAGATAGATTATGATAAATAGATATTTAAGAACTAATTTGTCAATCATTGGATACACAGATAAATGGATAGCATTTTATACACAATATTTTCTATAAGTCGTAGAGAACTTTTACTTTGCTGAACAAAATTTAAAAACAACTGTTTTATACTATTCATCAGTGAAAGAAAATTTGTAACCAGTCCTATCCGTTGAAATTTTTAGTAATAAATTACAATAAAACTAATAAAAAATAATATGTTCGGATATTTATTGTAATATGTTTTTTTAAAGTTTTCTAATGTAAACTAATTAATAATTTATTCAACCCCAAACTTAATATTAACGCAAACCATTGGTTGTATTATTTATAGAAAAAAATGTTTTTTTTAATAACTACCAAAAAATGCTTATTTAAAATGTCATGCTTTCAATTATATTGCATTTTGGTTGACTTTAACTAGTAAAAACTGATACTTCCTTTGCTGATCCTGTGATCGAATCCTACTAAACCGTAAATTATTTATTGTTTGTTCACCGAATGTGTGGAAAATATTACGATACAATTGGTGATTTCACAGTGATTTTATCTACTTGATCATAACGTTCATATCTCGTTAGAATTGTATATTTACCTACACTGTATTTTTTTCATATTCCTGGAAATTTTACGTTGTGGTTTAGATACTAAAATTTACCAAATAAAATACCGCATAATCGAAATGTCGATATAAAATACAGTGTTATAAATATAAGAAAATATAAAATTATGTTTAGAGCAAGAAAGGAAGTTTATAATTTACAACTCAATGTAACACTCTTTACAATCGAATTCTTACAATGTGTAGAGAATTAATTTTCAAGTTTCATAAACTATATAAGAATCCAATTGTGTATTAAATTTTTAAATAAAATTGTACAATTTGTGTTAAAATATTTGTTTAAATTTGCTAAATATTACTATTGCGCCGCCAATTTCGTGCTATAAATTCTGGCGTAATGGTTTATTATTATTTGGTACGACTGTTGACAGTCTAGAGGTCGTCTAGGTTCAATCTCCAGCAGCGACTCTACTTCGGTTCGATTTTTTGAAAAACAGAAAACAAGAAGTTTGGTTAAACTGTGGGTCTAGTATAGTGTCTAGAACTATAACTGCAAACCACAATTCACACGAGAGGAGCGCATACACAATCTATTCAAAAAATGCTAAAACACAAAATTCCAGAATGTAATAATAAACTTATATTGTGCATATAACAATAATAGAAGATATATATTTTACTTAGAACTCAATAACACTCTTTACTGCAACAATCTAATACAAACTGTAAAAGATAGGATAAAAATAATCAAAATAATTTAGTTACTAATCCATAAGAAAACGCAGATATTTTTGTACCAGTTAAATCAACAAAAAGAGCAAGCAATTAATAGAAGAAAACAAGAAAGAAAAAAGTCGATAAAAACCCCGCATTAGGCGTAGGATACAATAAAAACAGACAAAAAACAAAAAATGCCTAAAGTTAGAACCTGAAGTGTCTATAAACACAGACCATAAATCAATATCTGACTGAGATACTCTTAAACTTAACTTAAACAAGAGAACATAACAAAACTATACCTAAATACCTCATAAAATTTGTCAAAAATTACGCATTACAAAATTTATTAAAAATTATTCATTTCTCAAAAAAACTATTTAAAAAAACGTAGAAAACCCATTTGTTACACAAAACTCGCAGAAAACGCAATTCACGTAGCCAAAAAAAATATATTTTTTTTGTGTTTTTATTGTGCGTTTTACAGCTTTTTACATCGTCCCAGAAGTCTTTTTGGCTTGTTTGAAGGGGTTTGATTGGACCAACGGCTTATTAGGTGACTTCCGAATCACCGCGGTGGATAAAGAGCAGTTATTATTTCAGTCATATAATTGAGCTATCTCATCGTTAATAGCATAAAATATATAAAAAATTGCACAAACATCCACTTTTTGCATAAAAAAGATTGTTAGACCCCACCGCAAAATATATTTTTTTAACTAACTGCTTGCTCCTGTGCTTGTGGGGCCATCCTCATTGCAAACCTTTGTTTTTAGGTAACTTCGCCAATTTTAAAAAATAACACGGATAAACAATTGACTTGGCAATAATTACGTGGACAATTCCATCGCTGCATTTTTTGCTCACTATATACTATACAGTTTTAGGATTTTTAGGTTCTCATAGATGGGAAGGAAGAGTGTATATTCAATTCTAACAATTCTAAAATAAAACACTGATAAAAAATTTCATGAGATTATGAATGAAGAAAAATATTAAAAAGTACATAAAATTCATAATAATCCCACCCCCCCCTCTTAAAATGCAAACCGAGACTCCTGACGATAACAGGTAAAGGCACTACACTTAGGAAAATGTGTAGGATCTATATTAACAAAAGGAGACTTACTACAGTTTACTGGGACAAGTTCAATCAGCATGACTACCTTGCATCCATTAGACTGGAACAATATTTATGTGTATGCAAATACACTAGCGCATATGTCCCTACCAATGGATAAAACTACTTATCGGTTAATACCACTGTCCTTAACTCTTATTTAACTTACAAAAGTGACATGTATTCAACACGTACCAAATGAGCCAATATGGTGTCTTTCAAGAATTTGACAGATATTTACATCAAAGAAGACATTAGCTTACACATACCAAGATGCAACATCGTGTATCGGCTAAGATAAAATTGAACAACGACAATTGAGGAACTGTCCATAATTTGCTGAATATTTCCTTAAATAAACATTAGCTTAAACGTACCAGAATGCAACATCATGCCATTTTTATCAAAGATAAAATTGAACAACGGCAATCGAGAGACTGCCTATCGACGGATATGTCCTTGGACAAATCTAAACTTCTCAATGACCAATCACCGTATTGACAGTGCCACCAGAATATAACAGTAATAACTGCGGCATTCAAAGACTGGCACCCGACAAACCTAAACTGAGTAGTAATCAATCATAGTATGTATCAACAACGTTCATCAACAAACTGCTTTTGGTAGCAGACTTATATGAAGAAAAACCAAAATCAACTAAAAATCTTAACAAATAGTGCTCCTAATGTTCAATTCGACTCTAATAGCAAAAAAAAAACCTGCAACAATCAATCACTGCTTTTCTGCCCGAGAGTTTCCAGGGTAGTATAATCAAAGCTCCGATGGCATAGCTTACCAAAGCTGTTAATCATAAAATAATTCCTTCTTCTTATTAACAATAGCAATCGTCAAACCGCAAAATAACCAAAAAACAAAAAATCAGCAATAAACTAAGATGCCAAGCAGCAGAGTTAACACCCTACTACGTATTGTTGCTAAATGGCATAAGCAATAACGACACGCCGTCAATACTACCCTATCACAAACAACAAATTTTCGTTATGAAAAGACTCTACCCTATCACCAAGAAAATCCTAGGATTTTTCCAAATTTCCGTCGACACCTATTGTAAAACGGAACTAGTTACATGTAAACTATGTGTAACTCAACCAACCTTTACTTACAAAAACCGAGCGCCAATAACGTAAAGCACTGACAAAAGCTAAATGAGAATAATACCTTGACGGCGCCAATATGGTCTTACAAACATTTCCACAAAAAAAAAATACTGATATTTTATTTGTCTAATATAACATAGGTTTGATGACTACATGAAAGTGTTTTTGCACAATCTACCGCAACAAGCCAATATTACAATAATAAGTAAGACTTCTTGCCGTTGATATTGATTGCGATGATGTATACAGGGTGCAGATTAATTTTCGGACAAACGCCAAGTAACTTTGTAGACCGTGCCAAAAGAAAACAAAAATCTTAATTCAAAAATGCTGAAAAACTTTTCGTTTGGCCTCACGAGGTCCTCAAAGTTTCAATTTTGTCAATACAAATATTGTTTTAATTGCGTATTTTATGTACCAAGTTGCTTTCTTTTTTTAGTATAATAAAAGTTACGAGGTTTATTAAAAATTAATAATGAAAAAATATTGAAAAATGTGCAAATTACTTTCGAAGAATAAATGAAAATTAAATTAAAAATACCCTTGGCAACGTAGAAATTTTATTAATAAAATTCAAATTATAACGTAGGCTATGCAATGAATGTCAGTTGATATTTCTATTTTATTATGACTTTTACTTTGAATGAATACGCAAATGCCGCTGATGCTTGAGAATGTCATGAATTCGATATCATATAGTGTTTAAGTAAACGGTGGCCAATATGAACATTTGTAGTTTATAATAAATAATAACATTTGATGTGTGTATTAATTTGCCTACATTATAGGTTTAAATATAGAAATAGAAATTTTGCTACGTTGCCAAGCGTAACGAAACTTTGAGGCCAAACGAAGAGTTTCTCTGCATTTTGGAATTAAGATTTTCATTTTCTTTTGGCACGGTCTACAAAGTTACCTGGCGTTTGCCCGCCAATTAATCTACACCCTGTATACTCACAACCAACATTATTTTAGTACCTGAATAAACTGCATCAGACTGCGTCTTCTATATAAGTTTATTTATTATTTAAATAACAAATAAAAAAAAAAACAACCTCTGTTAGCTAACATAACCAAACTGTAGCAGATAAGATCAAAGTCAAATGTTGTATACCACAATAAACTTAAACAGTGTAGCAACTAATCAGAGTATTGAGTAAGATGTGTCCAACAAAAACTGCAGCGACAGTTGCAGAAACTTACTACGTCAGTGTTAACAACGTTATCTAAATGAGTTCATTCGCATACCACCATCGAGTGACCCTTGAGCCAAATGTGCTTTCAATGTTCAATTTCGTCTCTTATCATCAAACAAGAAACCAGCCACAAAGTCTAACCACCATTGAGCCAAATTAATTAGTTTACATTTTTGACATATCAACCTATTAATGTCGATACTATAGACCCAATAAGGAGAGTGCTATATACGACAAAGCAATCCCAAAACGACATAGTAAGTAATATTTTGATAAAGACACTATCTATGCCACAAGAACAATGGCGGATATAACTTTGTCACAGATAGACATAAAAGTAGTTCATCAACAGACGCAGCTTAAAACATATGCAGCATTGGTTAAAAGTACCAAGAAGAGTACAATGTAATTTTCTAATCATTTTCCCGAAAAGCCACAATAATGCAAAAAAGCAGTTCATGAGTTATCACAAAAAATATATACAGTCCACTAACTTCACAACCATCAACATGGTTTCCTTCAAAGAAATCAAAGACTAATTGAAACAACAGGATGCAACAATGGCTTCAACTGGTACCTGGCCAAATTCGTCTTCCACAACATTATCCAAGTCGAAATGAAATGAACTGCGATTTAGAGAAACTTGTCGATCGTTTAAACACTTAAAAAAAATAAGTTTTCTTAATTTTGCCTAGTAATTATTGGCGCACTGTTCCATTTTTTTTTATAATATTTGAATTGAATATTGACTTAGGATTGCAAAGGCCCTGGTTCCGTGTCGTACTGAAATACTTAAATAATAAAATCCCATTTTTAAAAGGTCCATAGTGATACTAAATAGTGTCTCATAGTGACATAAAAAAATTAAAAAAAAAAAAAACGATATATAGATGACTAAATCACCGACGTATCTTCACAAACACCAATTACACCAGCAAAATGTTAAAAATTATTGCAGCATATCCTATAAACTAACAACAAACACAGTTTCACACTTAGAGTTTTAATTAAATAAAATTTCAAATCAAATGTTAATACGTAAATAAATGTAAAAAACAAGTAGAAATGAATGCAAAATTACAAATAGAACATCTTAAAATGTCAATTAAAGACGGAATTACTTGTTTGTCTTCGTTATTTGCAACACTATTGAACAATCGCATTAACCTCAACATTATTGAACAATCGCATTAACCTCAACATTATTGAACAATCGCATTAACCTCAACATTATTAAAAACTAAAAACTGGTTAGTTCTCATATCATTATTATCTAATATCTATAGACAAACCAGTATAATTACTATATAATTGTATAATTATTATACATGCAATATCCGATATACATCGGTAGAAGATTTCTACCCGCCATATATTATAAATGCAAGAATATCTGAATTATTATTAGAAAAAAAAGTAGCACAGGTCTTTCTTAAACTGTGATTTTCTTAACATCATCCAAATTTTACAATTTTGCAATGAAATAAAAGATAATATATACTCTCGAACTACTTGTCGGACACATTTATTGCATCGCATAAAAAATCAAGTTTTTCAGAATCCTTTGTAAGTATTTTTTCAGAATGCTGACCTAATTATGCCTTCATTGCTACCATTAACTACAAAGCTATGAAGAATTTTGTTTTTTGATTGCACAATTTTAAAAATTACCACATGCATTTATTAACTATTAATTTAAATTATACAACTCGCCGGTTCGGTATACTCCAGACTCCAGTAATTCCCAATATTATATCGGCTTTCATTCAAATAAAAGCCACAGAAGAGAAAGGAAAAAAACGAGAGAAGCAAAATAGAAACAAAAAACAGGAAAAAAGATCAAAAAGAAAGAAATTAAGAAGGACTGTACAATTATGCACACCAAGAAATAGAAGTAAACAGAAGAACATTTACAGAGACTACGATACCAAACAAAATTACAGAGATAAAAAGAAGAAGAAAAGAAATGTTAAAGAAATGCAGCATAACAGAAATAACAAAGCAAATACCAAATGGTAGATATGCTTCCTCAAGGTTGACGGATAACGCAACTTTTGAGATAGTCAGAATATACCTGGCAACAAAAGGATACAAAGAAATAATTCAGATGGAGATACAAGCAGTGGTGTGGAGTCGGAGTTGGAGTTGGAGTCGGAGTCTGGAGTCGTGGAGTCTGCCAATACTTGAGGAGTCGGAGTCGACTGTAACTAATCCGACTCCTTAATAATACAAAAATTAAGAAATAGTATACAAAAAAATTATACATATTAATAATGCTTTTAACAAGGTAATTTTTACAAAAAAATAAAACATTTAAAAACTGTTTGTTCGCAAAAATAAAATTGCTTCTAAAATATCTTTTTTTTTTTTTTTTTTTCTTTTTTGTTGTTTTTTATTAGTTTTAAAGATAGTAATCGCTCTACTCTTACTTGTGTTGGTGGCAACGCAATAACAGCTCACGCACTATAGAATAGCAACAGGATTTACGCAGAGAAGAAAACCGTAGGAATTGACATGCTTAAGTCATTCTTAAAGACCACTTGTTGAGGCCAATACCTCACACAAAAAAAGCGGCTATCATGAGGAAAGAAGTACTGTACATGTGTGGATCATGGAAATTCTTTTTACGTGTTATTTTGTTCATTACATATATTAGCTTCATTTAGAATGTAACCATTACTTTTTTTTTTAAACATTTCTTATTCCTTATAAAAATTATTATTCGTTTATTTTTTGTAGCACAGATATCGAGAAGTGCTAATGCAACCTGGTCGTTTCTGTTGCCAGATAAGTCAAAAGCTCGGTGAAGCATCTTCTAAAGTTTTCAAAACGAGCCAATTATAAATGAAATATGGTAAAAAAATATAGTAAAATAGAGTTGCTAAAATTTTTGCAAAGTTGGTTAATTATATTTCAGAAACAAAATCGTCAACCCAACATTCTGGAACTTTGAATCTTCTGGAATTGAATTGTTCTATATGCTGTGAGAATTTCAAGTTGATCTTATAGTATAATTTATGATAAAGATTTATTTTTGTACATTACATTGATTTTCTCCGTTATTAAAAGAAGAAAAAATGTAGGCGTAGAACCAAAACTTATCTCTGCAATCGTTTTTAAAAAATATAAGGATTGGTCGTGACTCTCTCGTATAACATACAAAACCTAAGTTTATTTGTACACGTACTTTTGTGAGTAGGCCTTGAGTCTGATATTAGCTAATCGTAGTTTTAGAGCTGCGAGTAAGACCAATTAACAATTTTATTGGTTGAAATTGTTTTCTCGCCAGTTGTTATGTGATAAGATTTTTGTGTCTAATAATATAATAACTGTGTTTATTTTACAATTATGCGAGTGATGCAGAGTTAATTAGTCAACAGAAATAGTCAAACAAGACAAACATGTCAGAAACAACTGATTAAATTTTCTTGAAATACGGTATTTTATTCTAATTTATATCGGTGCGAGTTTGGCTTCGAACGTTGACAGGAGAAGGTAACGCAAACAACTACTTTGACTGCCTTACATAATAGGAAATTTCTTTGTAAAACAAACACAGCTATTACAAATAATAATATTAAATTAATCAAACTTTTAAATCATTTATAAATCAACAATCGTTACCTGAATACTTCCTCTACATTTTTGATCTTTTATCGCATTTGATGATGAAACTAGAAAAACTTTTTGGGTGATTTAGTTAAAACTTCTGTTTTAATTTATAAATCTTTAATAAACACTATTAATAATAGCTCAAGTTGAAAACCATATATCAATCAAAAACATGAATATGTATAAGACTTTCTCTACGAATTTCGCTTTTTATAAAACAATATGTGAAATTATTATAATTATTAAGTTATCTTCTCATATTATTTATATTTATTGTAAAATAATAGTATGATTGCTTGAAATAATTATTATAATATATAATAAAAAAATAAAATTAAAATTCATGAATTCTTTTTGATTTTAAGATTCATATTGCGCCTTTATATGAAAATATTATGTGTAAATATATTGTAATATTGTCTGTGAACTAATTTCGCTATCACGTACATCGTAAATTAATACAACACACAAAAAAGCATATGCATATATATAAAGTTAACTCACATTATGAATGTAATCTAGAATGATTATTTAAAATGTGTTGGCCTTGTTCGTTATAACCAAATAAGTACACATACCTTTTTAGATCCATTATTACTATGTTGGGACTGGATGACGGGCGTATCATCCAATAAATTAGTATTTTCATTAATATCGACATTTTCATTATCCATTTCATTCTTCATGTTTGTATTTTCTATATTTGTAGCACCTTCGCCCATCATCGTTACGTCTTCATCGTTCACATCAACATTTTTCGTACATTCGACATTATTTACATTAGTTACAACTTCTAAGTCTTCTTCATCTTTCATTGCCTCCAGATTTTCATCTTCCACTTTAGTAATAATTTCCGTGTCGGTCATCGTTATATATTTATTTTTATAATCAATTAGTTAAATAGATAAATTAATTAATTGTACGCCAAAAAGAGTAAAAAATAAGTAGCAATTACAATAGTATGTACGAACAGAGCTGGCGAATGAAAGCAACCAACTTTGTATGCGCTATTCAACTCACTAGTAATGTTTGTGAAGCGATAAAAATTGTGTCGTTAAAATGCTCGCGCAGACTCTGCTAAAACTTTTTTGGGTTTTTTACCTCGGTGAACTTGGATTTTATACATATGTATGCTTGTTAATATTTTTTTAAGTTTTGTGAGCACCATTCAAATTTTAATAACTATTAAAATAATATATTATTTTAAAGTGTCATATTTCACGATGATTTTGATAATTAAAAAAATGTCACATTTATTATTGTAGCTCGATTTTATATACAATGAATCACAAAAAATGTATGAACAATCTTACTATAAATTTTATTTTTCCTGGTTCCTAAACGTAACTGAATAGGGAATGTCTTTTATTTCTTAACTTATCTAAATGTTAACTCTTATATTAGTGTGTAATTAGATAAACACTAAAACTGGCCTTTATAACAACCTATATAGTTATAACATACAGTATGTCCACGATGACGGGTGTAATCACAGTGTAATGAGTAGGGACCGGATTATATGCATATTTTAACCATATTCAGTTTTTATGCATATTTTACCAGTTTCTAGAAAAAAAAATTTGAAAAACGTCATTTTTTAAGTTACTATATTATCCATATTAACATAAAAATATCCCAAAAATTAAACATTAGTTATTTTTACTGCCAACTATTCAATTACAATAATTTTAAATAAAAACTAAATTAAATGTTCTTTTTTAATTTAGTTTTATAACCTAGTTATATTTAAAATATATTGAAAATAAAAAAAAATAATAAAAAAAATACATGTTGCTCTTTAAAAAACTAAAGTTGGTTGTTATACTGAAAATTAAAACATACATGTACCTGTCTTTATGGTACTCAAAAAACCATTCAAAATAGAGTTTAGCCGTACGTTTTTTGTCTAACACACGGTACATATAACTTTATTAAAAATTTAAAAAAATAGAATTTGTTATATAAATTTTTTTTTTTTTTTAAATGATTAAACTATTTCTTCTTCTTCATGTGTCATGCCCTCCAAGGGCGTTGACGACCAATTTCATTATTTGAATTTTATCTGCAGCTTTTCGAAATAGGAATCTTGTACTTTGTCCAATCCATTGGCGAAGGTTCTTGAGCCATGATGTTCTACGGTGGCCTGGACTGCGCGTACCTTGTATTTTACCCTGTATTATTGTCTGCTGTAATTTGTACTTATCATTTCGGATAACATGACCAAGGTATTCCAGTTTTCTTCTCTTTATTGTGTTGAGAACTTCTGTTTGCTTATTGACTCTTTGCAAAACCTCGACGTTAGTAATTCGATCCTCCCAAGAAATTCTCAGCACTCTACGGTATTCTTACACATAGCCTCCGTAAGTGTCCAAGCCTCGACGCCGTAGTACAGGATACTAAACACATAACACCTTAACAATCTGATTCTGAGGGGGATTTCCAAGTGCCTGTTGTTCAGCACTTTCTTCATTTTGGTGAAAGCTCCTCTTGCCTGTTCGATGCGGCTTCTAATTTCCGATGTCATGTCCCATTTGTCGTTTACGTTACAGCCAAGGTACTTATAAGAGTTGACGCGTTCCACCACCTCATTTCCAACTCTTAGATTCAGCTGGTTATTTACGCTGGTTTTATTTACGACGAGCCATTTTGTCTTATTAACGTTGAGTTTAAGACCCATGGACAAGCTGTGCTCTGTAACGGTTGTCATTAGTTCTTGTAGGTCTTCCATGTTCGTAGCCAATAGAACGGTGTCGTCGGCATACCTCAGGTTATTGATTACTATGCCTCCTACGATTACTCCTATGTTCTTGCCATCCAATGCTTCTCGAAATATTTTTTCTGCATAAAGGTTAAAAAGTAATGGCGAGAGAACACTATATTTGTTTATATTATGTTGCATATATTGCATATTTTGGCATATTTTTGTTATTTTTATGCATAATTTTGGATTTTTTATTGCATATTTGCATGCATATTTTAGCGTTTTTAAGTTGCATATAATCCGGTGTCTAGTAATGAGCGTCCAATGGAGGTTATTCTAGCATGTATTGCATATCGCTTATCGCAATTAATGGAGGGGAAGTGTGACATTTAAATCATAAATTTGTAATTAATAATATATATTGACGTTAAAAAATACAAATAAAATACATGTACTTGTATATAATGTTCGAGTACATAATATGTGTCCGTGCTCTATGATCTTTAAAAAAAAATCTCTGATTATAGACAGTTAAGTTAAATGCGTTGTTTGTTTTACCTTCTTCTCCGTTAATTTTCAGAGCCAAGTGCTCTTGCATGTAGATAAAGCTGCGGAAGCATAGATTATAAAACTATAACACAGTTTTAAACACAACCAAGCGCGATACAATAGTAACATTTTTTTCAGTCCGTTTCCCATAACTTTCCACTCAACGACCTTAACAAATTTAGTGCCAAAATACATCTTGATCTCAGATTTAATAAATAAGGACTTCAATTTAAAAGCACACCAAGAAATCAAACACTTTCCTGTACAGGAATAGGTTCTGAAATTATAAAACAATTTACTATGTTTTTTATCACAAATTTATTTTTACAAATACATTACTAATTTTGGCTTTACTAAAGCCTTCTACAGATAAAATAACTTATTTCATCTGTAGAAGGTTTTAAAACTCACATGCTCTGCTTGTATGATGGAATTGGTAAATGTTTTAACATCTTTGTCAGTAGTGGCCTGGACACTCATAATTAACCACTTGAACAAACAAAACTTAATTAACATCTGTTTGTCTCCAATTCCAACAACAATTTTTATAAATTTCATGACCATAAAGGTGTTTTAAGATTTTACAATTCAATAATCCTGCAATACTTGAAAAAAAAATAGTAAGGTATCTTTATTTAAGATAATTAAATTTGTTTTTGAAAATATATTGTCTAAGTTACGACTTTTCACATCGGTTTGTCTTAAGCCTCACATTATGTTATTGTCATTAAAATCACCCGTAAGCAGAAATGGGTACAAAAGCTGTTCAACTAATTGATCAATTAAGCTGGCATTCGGTGAAAAATAAATTAAGCAAACAGTCACTGCAATAAAGAGATGTAGTTAAACGATTGCTGTTTCTAATGCAGTGTTGATGCGGAGTTCTTTACCGAAAACCGTATCACAAACCGATAAAACTGTTCCACTCTGAGTACGATCAACATTTACATGATCTCTGCAATAAATAGTATAACCACAAAGATTAACTGAACTTTCAACATTAAAATTAGTTATCTGCAAAAAACGCAAATAGGTTAATTTTTGGCTAATAAATTTTTTTATTTATTTATTTTTGTTTGTTTTTGTATCATCCGAGGTAGTAGAACTTGCACTATTTGACATCATTTCATTTGTCAGAGTAGATGGCACAAAAATAACTTCTACTTTTATCTATTTTAACGACATGTCAATACTATAAAGTCGCAGGATTGCTAGAAGCTTTTACTTCAGATGGCCTAAATTGAGCTGCCGTCTTTGTAGGTTTTGACTCAGATTGAGCTTTTGGCTGTTAAAGCTTTTACTTGGAATTAGTTGCAGCTTTGGTTGGTGTTAGTGTTGGCCCTGTACAGGTTAACATCTTATATAGTTGTTGGCTTAAAATTTGCCCCATTTTGCGTGGTTTTAGTCCCACTTGTTGTGACCTTTGTTACGGGTTAAAAATCAGATAATTATTATTCATCTTGTAGTACAATTTATAGTAATATTAATTCTAAAAGTTATTAGTGTATTTAAACACACTGATGACTTTATTTAAATAAATATAATATAATACTATATATGCTATTAAAATAGTAAAATAAAATAATTTTTCAATTGTACAAAGTTACAAGAAATAAATATATAATTTTTACTATTCTTTTTGAGGTAGAAGATTAATACTTTCCGCTCAAGGCCGCGAATTTTTCTTGAGCCTCTTGCGACACTGTACCATCAGACGTAGAAACAAGCATATCCCTTAAACCTTAAAAGTTAAATTAATAATTAGTGATTGAAAATTGTTGCAAAAACGGATCTATTAGGATTGCTTTGAAAACAAGAACTATGAATTAATGCAAATTAAGAATATTTTTCCGTCTGATGTTACAACAAACAAGAAAACGTTAAATAAAAAAAGCCGCACAAGAACAAAGGTTTTTTATTGTACCCCACAAAATTGAATTTTCGGAACATTTACCATGCGGAATACCTATTGATAAATCGTAAGATTCATTCTACTGGACCCTATCACTCGCAAATTATCCAACAAAGATTACTAATATATTACTTTATTCTTTAAGTTATACTTTTATATTTTTTTTTATTATATTCTGTCAAACGCTATTTTTCAGAGACAATAATAGTATATAATATTAATTAAATTGTATCAATAAGTTCCAAAGATCTGCCAGACTGCCGTAAGCTTAAGCCGGTTACGACGCAACGCCCGATTTAAAAAAATAACTTTTAACAGATATATTTAGATAATATTAATTAAATGTTTAAGAGCATTTTATTATACCCGCATTTATTTAAAAAATGTAATCTTTTGCAAATTAAACAACTTAATGTATGTCAGTTTTACTTAAGTCAATACAAATAATTTGATTGTTAAATAACTGTTTTCTTTTTTTTTGTTTGGGTAATTTTAAAATTTAAATTCCTTTGTGATAAAAACTGGATTGCTAAATTCTTGCTGCAAGGATCACAATCACTTGACGCAATACAAATCGAACCGCCCTTCTCCACTGAGAACAGGGCTTAGTAAGAAACGTTTTTTTGCAAAGTAGTTGAACATATAAACATACTTAATTAAATTTATTTTGTAAATGTTATAAGCCCGCAACCAATGTTTGATTCTTTACACTAGAATCTCTATTAAGAGAAGTTTCTACAACAATGTTTTAATTGGTGTTTCAACAATAAGTGTTTCAACAATAAGTGTTTCAACAACTGCAGCAAACAATCTAAAAAAGGTAGGAGCTAAAATTGTTCTATACATCTTTTGGGCATAAAAGTAAAAGAGTTTATCGATTACTCTAATATCAGCTACTTTCGCTTTTTTTTTTTAATTTTTGGACAATCTAGAAAATACACCGGTTTACCACTACAGTTTACGCATAACGGAAAACTGGTGCACAGATCTCTGCATTCCTTTCCTTTACTTCAAAAAGTAAGGTACCATATTTAACTTCTTACAAGAATTCAATTAATAAGGTTGGAAATGGTGTTGTAAATCAAGGGGACAAACGTCTTTCAGTCTCTGGCCACTTTCCGAACATTTAACTATTATGGCGCAGACAGTCTAGCGCGCAGCGGCTGCAACGCGGTAGTGCTGCGGCAGAATTTGAGTTGTGTTCGATTGTTTGGCAAGGTCTTCAAAGACGTGCAGCGGCATTAATGCAACGTAAAAACAAACAAAAAACAGTTTGCTACGTATATTTAGTAGTTTCAAATGGTTCGATGCGTGCTTGGCGCGTGTTTGCGTTAAATTTGCAAGAATGGCCTTTAATCATGTTCTTTTGAAAAATATTGTTAGCGCAAACACCTCCACCGCTTTGCTTTTGAAATTTTTATTGGTTCATGTTTCCGCTATTATCCAAATCTTTAAATTTAATCGATAATATAAATAGTTTTTATAGCTCAGAGTGGCCAAAATAAAAGAAGTCTTGTGTGAATAACTTAGAACCGGTATTATAAACCATTAAATCTGTAGATTTTATTTACTAACCAAGTAAATTATTTTACTTGGCTAATTTCGGTATTATAAACGTCAAATAATAAAAGTAGGTAACTAAATCTGTGGAATAAATTAATCATCCAAAATCTAGGGATTAAAATTTAGGCTACAATACAACACATTAATAACTACAATATTAAAATAACATATAAATGCGGCGTTGCAATTCGTTATTTAACAAATAGTTTAGTTGGCAATGCGCTTTATAATACCGGAATACGTTTATTTGTCAAATATATTTAATTTTAAATTTGTTATTCGGTGATTTATTTTGTCTTTATAATACCGACCTTTAATAATTTTTTATTCAAAAGAAATAAATACAGAATATTACGAATAACAACATACTAAACATTCAATAGCTTGCAGCAAGTGTTGAAAGTGTTTGCCATTAACGTTGATACACAAATCCGCACATTTCAACATGTTTTGGAAAACTTTTGCCAATTCATTTGGTGTGATTTCTGCTATCGTATTGCGAATGTTCATTTTCAACTCTTCAATTGTATGCGGATTGTTACAGTACACTTTACCATTTAAACTACCCCACAAATAAAAATTGCAGGTAGACAGATCGGGCAATCTGGGAGGCCATAAGCCTGCAAAAACTGTACGCTCTTCTCCAAAAGCGGCATGGACGTATGCCATTAAAAACCGTGAAGTATGCGCCCCATCACCATCATGCTCGTTCTTCTTCCGTCAGCTGCGCTAAGAATGATTGAAACCATTCCGTTACATACACTTCAGAGTTTACGGTGTTATTAAAAAAAAGAACCTATAACCCGTCAGGCTAAAACTGCACACAAAACGCTTATTTTTGCGTCATGTAGAGGCACATCAAAATGTTTCCTGGAATTGTCTGTTGACCAATAGCGAGTGTTCTAAGAGTTCACGTACACGCTAAGTTAGAATCATGCTTCGTCTGTGATAAAATAAAGATTTGGATCTAGATAACCATCAGCGACATGAGTGAGTAGGTTCTAATGTTTGCATCACTCTTACTTTGTACGCTTGCATATGTAACAACATGTTCTGACGTTTGTTTGATGTTTAGTTGGAAAGATAGACGTCTGGTTGATTTTTGTGGACTTCTTAGCATAGTCTCGTAAATACGTCAAACATTTTCCAGCGAACAAATTGTATGTACACGGTTACGATTGGCGTTAGCGACTGAAACTGTAGCTCTAAATTTAGCAATCATTTTTTGGACAACACTTTTAGCAGGAGCAGCAGTATGTAGATATTTTGTGGTGAACCTTTCATTTAACGTTACAAACGATTTACATCCGAAATAAGTTTCAACAGCAAACACTCTTTGTTCGATTGAAAATGGCATTCTGCAGAACTTATTGACAACCGTTATTAACATGTGACAACACAACACAATAGCAATACACAGATAACACGATCAATATCACTTTCAGTACACGGGGCTTCCTTTATCTTGGCCCCAAGCGCTCAATATTACTTTCAGTACACGGGACCTTCTTTATCTTGGCCACACTGTATTATATTTGATTAGTATTTGAAATGCTATTGCCACGATTGTCTCATGTCTTTAATAAAATTATTATTAATACAGGGAGTTTATAAATGAATGGGATTATGTAATCACTTTAAATATGCCGCCTTTTTAAAATCGTCTACTATACTACTGGTGCATTCGTTTATTCTACTCCACGTGCTCCTTTAACTCTAATTGCTCTTTACGCGTTCGGCAATGTAAAAAAAAAAACAAAAGGAGCACGTTCTTAAGCGTTCGGATATGATGGAGTGGAGATGATGGTGTCCACTCCACATGCACAACCTCGAGAGATCGTGTGAGACGGAGTGACAGCCGTATTTGAGTTTTATTACATTTATTTAATCGTAAAACTTACTTATATTTTTGTAAACATTGATAAATAAAAAGAATGTCGCAAAAATGTAAAAAACCTAATTCGATTATAAATGCATGTTGATTCAAACAATTAAAATTTTAAATTTCTTTAAAATTTACTTTCATTGGTTTTATAGGTGACAATATAAAATTACTAGTGTAATATAACCAGTTGTTTTAAATTTTTATAGAAATAGTAATAAGAAATAAGTTCAAACTAAAATTAGTATAATATGTTTATCTAAATGTCAGCTTTAAGGTTATAATTTCTGACGTTGAATCAAATTACAACATTGCGTTCGGATATATGTATTTACTTATTCAGAAGAAAAACTCTTGGATAACAAAAGGTATTAGAGTCTCATCAAAGCAACTAAAACAACTTTATCTGCTTTCTATCAATGGTGAAGAACATTCCAAAGTACAGTACAAGCAATATAAATCAATTTATAAAAAAGTTATTGTTTTAGCAAAATGAAAATATAATGATTCTTTAATACTTAATGCAAAAAATAAAACAAAAACTTGTTGGGACATTATTAAAAATAACGGATAAAAAAAAATAAAGCCACAAAAAGATATTTCTTTGAAAACTGAATCAGAAATTATAGATGATCCTCAAACTATAAGTAATTTTTTTAATGAGTATTTTAATTCAATTGCAATAAGTAATAATGTGAAAAATCAAAATACTACCAACAATTACACTTTGTTGAATTATTATAATAAATCTATTTTTATTGAGCCAGTACTCCCACATGATGTGTGTAATATTGTTGTAAGTTTAAAAAACTCTAAATCCTTAGGCTTAGATAATTTTAGTAGTTTTTTACTAAAACAGTGTATTGACAACATATGTATACCTCTAAGTCAAATAATAAATCATTCCTTATTATCTGGAATATTTCCAAATCAACTAAAATTATCTAAGATTAAACCAATATATAAAAAAGGCAATATTACATCAGTAGAAAATTATAGACCAATTTCTCATTTACCGGCTATTTCAAAAGTGCTTGAAAAAGTTATGGCCACTCAAATAACAAAACTTTTGATAAAAAATAAATTAATCTCAAACGCTCAATTTGGTTTTAGAAAAGGCTTGAGTACTACTGATGCAATAGTAGAGTTTTTAACATCATTATACGATTGTATAGATTCAGGGAAAGAAACAGTTGGACTGTTTTTAGATATGAGTAAGATATTTGATCTTGTTTGCCACACTACACTGCTTTCAAAACTCGAGTTTTATGGCATTAGAGAGCCACCTCTTAACTGGTTGAAAAGTTACTTAACAGACAGAAAACAGTGTGTAGAAGTGAGTGGTGTAAGGTCAAATTTTTTGCCAGTATCGGTTGGTGTGCCGCAGGGTTCTGTTCTCGGTCCACTGCTTTTTATAATTTACGTTAATGATCTGCAAAATATTGTACTTGATGGAAAATTGATATTGTTTGCTGACGACACTTCATACTTAAATAGCAAAAGCAACACAAACAAACTTGTAAATTGTGCAAACAAAGAATTGAAAAAAATGAATATTTGGTATAATCAAAATGACCTATTATTAAATCAAAACAAATCAGTACATATAAAAATTTTCAACAAAACGTAGAGTAGCAGAACATGTCAGTCTGAATATCAGGTATGAAAGCAAACCAATTATCTCAACAGAGACCACAAAGTTCACATTGATTCAGTGTTAAATTGGAATGCTCATATTGATTCAGTATGCATAAAAATCAGCAAAACGTGCCACATTTTAAAGAGTATGCATAAGAGAGTAAGTGATAGTGTTTTAAAAATGCTTTATTATGCACATATACATTCCGTGGTATCTTATGCAATTATATGCTGGGGTACAGCAACTGAGTGGAATAGAGTTTTTATTCTGCAGAAAAGAGCAATCAGATACATGGCTGGTGTTAGTAGCAGAACCTCTTGTAAAACAATATTCAAATATTATCATATTTTACCAATGCCTTGTATACTAATCCAACAAGCTGTTATATGCGTTAAAAAAAACTTAATTCAATTTATAAAATGCGGCGATAATCATAGATATGAAACACGTGACCAGATTGAAATACCTAAACATAGATTGTCATTATATAAAAAAAGTCCAAATTACATTGGTATTATGGCATATAACCATTTGCATGACAGTATTAAAAAAATGCCATTCAAGAAGTTTATTAAAAACGTAAATTGTTTATTGCATAAAGAGGGTTTTTATTCAGTTCAAGAGTATTTTGAGTTTAATACTCATTAATGTATGTATTTTTAATTTTTAATTAGTGTTCTATTTTAAATGTATTATTATGTCTGTTATTGACTTGTCCCATATCTGTAAAGATCCAGTGGATTAATAAATAAATAAATAAATAAATATTATATATTTTTATTCATTTGTTTGTATTGGTCTTGTTAATATATATTTCAAAGCAATAATAGCAATTGCCTAACAAAACTTTGAGCTGTTACAAAAGCGTTCAATAACTTAATAAAAAATAACATTTTTTTAACAATATACAAAACAACAAAATTAATAGTTATTGAGAAGCTTAAGAAAGACCCCAGTAAAAAAACAAAGCATATCTGCTTAACCAACTCAATGAGCAAACTATTTGAGCAAATAAACAAGCAATTATCAGAAAAAAACTAAAAATAAAGAAAAGACTGTCAAATGGTAAACATGGCTTCTGGCAAAAAAAAACAACGATTAATGCTACTTAAACGGTGAAAGAAATAAAAAACAAGAAAATACAAAGAAAAGTGCCATATTAGTCACCTTGAACGTACAAAACGCATTTAACTCTGTCCCCTTAGAAAAACCTAAACTGGAAGTTAAGAGTGCGGTTCAGTCTAACTTTTTATTTAAATTAGTTTTTTGCTACGTGTGGAAAATAAAACTTTCAGTATCATAAAATGTAAAAAAATCTAAAATCTTTTAGTTATTTTTTAAAAAACTTTAAAGTTGTTGAATATATTCTTATAATTCAGTGTCGATACCTTTCACTCATAAAACAATACGTTTTAGAAAATAATTTGTTGTGTTTAATTAATACACTGACAAGCAAAAAAAGGAGGCCACTTTAAAATTATGACTTAGTTTTGGATTTTTTTTGTTTTAACTTTATGTTAGCAAATTGTAAACAATTGTACTGTATTTTGAACACTAAATTAAAAATTCAATGTAGATTCGTAAAGCATATTTATTGTTTTTATTGCGTATTTTGAAAATATCACAAACTTACAATTCAGACAAAGTTCGAATTTTTGTTCCTAGGACTAAAATGGAACAAAAAATATGAACAAAATTACTAATAACGAGTAATACCCCTTCTTGCATGAATGACTGCTTGAAGTCGACGAGAAACACTTTGAGTTAAATTAAGGATTACATTTTGGTCGATATTATTCTATTCCTACAATAGCAACTCTCTTAGCTCTTGAACAGTTCTTGGAGCAAGTATGCAATTGGATACGTTGTCCCAACTTATCCCAGACATGTTTTATAGAATTTATATCCGGGATGAGAGCTGGCTAATCAAACCGCAAAATTACCACTTCATCTAGATAATCTCTGACAACTCTGGCTACATGAGATCTAGCGTTATTTTACATGAAAATTCCGCGCTCGCCTATAGTTGTCATGAAGGGCATAACCTAATCTTCAAGAACTTCCATAATGTATCTGTGAGCTGTCAGGAAACCATTCTCTATAAAAACCAACTCTATGCGTGCTTTGGTAGAAATTCCTGAACAAACCATAACCGACTAAGCGCCAAATGGAAGTCGCTCATCAATTCAAACAAAAACGCATCTTTCTCCGCGTTTTCTCCACACTTTCCGACGTCCGTCTGATTCATTGAGGGAAAAACGCGACTCATTTGAAAACAGTATCCTGCTTCAATTTTCATTATTCCATACCCGGTAAATTTGGGCAAAAGCCAATCTTGCAACACGATGTCGGCGTTGTAAAAATAAACCTGTAACCATCTTACTACAAGACAATCCTTTCACTAACATTTACATCTCTAACTTTATGAAGTTGATTTCGTAGATAAACTGCTAAAGCTGTTCTGCTCCGCATACTTGTGCACATCAAAAAACGGTGTCATCTCTGTTTGTGGAGACTTTTTTTTGCCCGGATTCTGATCTTCTGGTTATCAAGCCAGTATTCAAGTAACCTCTGATACACCTTTCGTACAGCACAAAGACTTTTACCAACAATCCTTGCAGTTTCACGTTTTTCTTGCCCATATTCAATTGAAGCTATAATTCTTGCTACAACAATAGGGCCTAAAGGCATTATGACCTGTTAAGTACAGTACATCGTGTGAATGACAAGTTTTGCAGAAAAATATCAACACTAAGTAAAAAACCACAACAAACAAATTAGAGCAAAATGGATGCTGTTTCATAAAAGTCGTAACACAGTGATAATAACTGACAGATAAATAACATTTGTCAAAAAGAAAATTATTAAACGCCTACTTTTGATTACATTTTGCAAACATAAAGTTAAAACAGCAAACATAAAGTTAAAACAAAAAACTCTAAACATAATTTTAAAGTGACCTTTTTTTTGCTTGCCAGTGTACATTAGCAAAAGATTTAATTATTTTGGGATATTATGGAGTAGTTAAACACGGTAGTTAATAAATCCAGAGTTTAATAGTTATAGTACGTTCTTACGCTGTTGAGACCCTCTGCACGACTGACTGCAACACCGCAGGTAGTCTTGCGTTACAATACACATACATGAATAGAGTTATACTATATGCAACCAACAATACATTATTTCAACACCCTAACTTATTAAATAATCTTAATAGTACTAAACTACTTATTAAATTTTAAATATAATTCAGAAATAATTTATTTCTTGATTAAACTAATCTGCATATTTGCATAATCTAATATTTCTTTAGAAATTGCTTTAGTTAAAAAATCCGCTACATTTTTGTTTGTCGCGACATAGTCTAACGTCACACTTTTGTTTTGGATCTGATCACGCACGTAATGATGACGTACATCAATATGCTTTGACCTTGCCCGAAACTGGTCTTCTTTATCAATTGCTATCGCACCTTGGTTATCGCACCACAAATCACATTTAGTCGCGACACCTTCTTTATTTCCACTGAAATGAGGTTCAAACTGCCTCAACCACATAGCTTCTTGCACAGCAGCTGATAATGCCATGTACTCTGCTTCGGTGCTTGATAAGGCGACGGTGTGTTGCATCTTGCTGGCCCAAGAAATTGCACCTGACCCGAAGTTGTAGATGTAGCCGGTGCATGAACGACGTTTGTCGATGTCGGACGCCCAGTCAGCATCTGTAAATCCTTCAAGTCCTTTTGAAGATCCATACTTGTAGAACAATCTGTAGTTCGTTGTCCCTTTTAGATACCGGAAGATCCGCTTCACAGCTACCCAATGCGTGATGCCAAAGTTTGTATTGAACCGGCTTACGTTGCCTACCGCAAAAGCAATGTCTGGTCTTGTACCTTGTACTAGGTATAACAAGCTTCCAACGGCTTTCTGGTATGGGATACTGCTTACGTCTTCTCCATCGTGAATATCTTGGCTTGATAGCTTTTGACCCGTTTGAACTGGTGTCGCTACAGGTTTGCTATCGAACATTTGGAATCTCTTCAAGATATTTTCAGTGTATTCGGACTGATTTATTGAGATCCCTTCTGATTCAAATGTGATATTTAGACCGACACAATTTTTGGCTCGACCCATATCTTTCATTCGAAAATGATTACATAATTTTTCTTTCAGCTCATTTCGCAGGTTTTCGTCTTTCCAAAAAATCAGAATATCATTGACATAAATTGCTAATATTACCTGTCGGTCCTGAGTAAAGTAAACGCATGGGTCCATTTTGGATTTTTGCATCCCAAATGATCTTAACATTTTATCGAGCCGTTTATTCCATTGTCTTCCGCTTTGTTTAAGACCATATATTGCCTTATTTAATTTGCAAACTCTATTGGTACTATCCTGGAAGAATTCTGGCTGATCCGTATAAATTTCTTCATCAAGGTCACCTTGGAGAAAAGCGGTTACTGCATCCATTTGATCGATGTTCATCTTATTTTTAGCGGCAATTGAAATGAGGAATCTTAGCGATGTGTACCGTACTACTGGTGAATACGTTTCAGTGTAGTCAACACCATATTTTTGGGCAAAACCTTTCGCCACTAGTCGAGCTTTATGTCGTACTATAGTTCCGTCATTGGCACGCTTTATTTTGAAAATCCATTTGTTTTTTATGATTTTCTTTCCGTGAGGTAGATCAACCAATGTCCATGCTTGGTTTTCTTCAAATGATTTCATTTCATCGGTCATTGCATTTTTCCATTCCATTTTACTGCTACTATTCATTGCCTCTTCGACCGAAGTTGGTTCGTTGTCTTGTAGATCCATCATTGCATAAGATACAAAATCTTTGTCAATTCGTGGTTTTGGAGTTCTCTCTGATCTACAAACTATGGTGACTGCGGGTTCCTCTTCAATGTCGGGTTCATATGTGCTATCATCCTGATTATCAGGATCTTCATCATCAATATCTCCCATTTCAGTAATTGAAGTTTCGGATCGATTTTCCACATTAGTATCGACTTTCGACGGAATTTCCCTAACTGAGTCATTTACTTCTAGGTCAATATATACGCAATTAGACGTTTTAGCAGCTTTAGGTTCAAGAAATTTTACATCTCGACTAACTACTATTTTATGTGAAATTTGGTCATAACATCTGAATCCCTTCTGAGTCTCACTCATACCCAGGAATGTTAGTTTGCGGGATTTTGGATCAAATTTTAAACGTTTTTGTTTTGGAACGTGCACCATTACAGGCGTACCAAAAATTTGCAAATGACCAACATTTACCTTTTTGTTTGTCCACATTTCCTCTGGTAGCTTTCCAACAGTTCTGTTTGGTGATCGATTTATGATGTATGCGGCCATGTTTACGGCTTCTGCCCAATATGGTTTATCTAACTCAGCATCAAAAAGCATGCATTTTGCTCTTTCGATTAAAGTTCTATTCATGCGTTCAGCTACGCCGTTTTGCTGTGGCGTGTACGCACATGAAGTCTCATGAATTATACCATATTTTTTACAGGAAACGTCCATTTGTTGATTACAATATTCCGTTCCGTTATCTGATCTTAGACGTTTTATTTTCTTGTCACATTGGTTCTCTACCAAAGACTTGTACGCCTTAAATGTTTCAAGCAATTCTGACTTATTTTTTAAAAAATACACAAAGACTTTCCTTGAATAATCGTCAATGAATGTAGCAAAATATTTGGCTCCTCCAATAGATGCATTTTCCATTGGTCCACACAGGTCCGAATAAATTAGCTCCAACGTTTGCGTTGTTTTAATTAATGCATTTCCATTGGGGAAGTTGTTTCGCGCTTGTTTGCCCATCAGGCATGTTATACATTTGTTGATCACCGTTGTATCTTCGGAAAAAGATATTCCATCCGCAAAAACTTTTAATTTTTTTAAATCCGCAAAGTTTAAGTGGCCTAACCGACGATGCCACGTCATAATATCTTCGGATATAGTTTTCACGCCATTTAAAAAATTGCAACTGTCAATGTCACTGTTCACTTTGTATACACCGTTTTGAGGTTTTACTTGAATCAACTTATCGTTTTGTTTATTATAAACCGTACAACCGTTTTCATCAAATATTACACGCTTTCCAGCTTTTACCATTTTATAAACCGATAGCAAGTTCGCGGACAAATCGGGAACATAAAGCACTTCGTTTACTGGTATTACCGAATCGTTAACCTTCAAAGATGTTTTACCGACACCGAGAACTTTAATTTTGTGATCATTTGCTGCTTTAATTTCACTCACGTTCGTATTTTCTATGTTATTCAAAATGCACTTATTCGGTGACATATGTTGGGATGCTCCACTATCGATGTACCAAGAGTCGTTGAAAACTTTATGCGGAGTCACAGATGACAATGCGTAAAAGGCATTTGCCATATTTGCGTTCGCATTTTGTTCAGTCTTCTTTTTGGATCGACAATCCTCAGCCAAATGTCCCTTCTTTTTGCAAGCGTAACATTTCATTGATTTCTTGCTTTGCTTATTATTTGATTTTGACTTGTCCGCACTGTAGAAAGCAGTTTCGTCGCGTTTGGCATAGTCCACATCAAGCAACTTCATTTTTACGTTGTCAGCTGTTATTGCCCCGCCACTACTTTCAATTCCCATTATTAGCGGTTTGAATTCATCACTGAGTCCAGCAAGCATTATGGCACCGAGCCATTCATCACTGATAGGAAAACCAATACTGTTGAGTTTGTTAGCAGACGAAGTAATGTTCGTCACATATTCGGTCATGGATGCACATTCTTCCAATCGAAATGTTATTAATTTACGCAATAGTCCAATTTTACGCGATAAACCATGGTCATCGAACAAGCTCTTTAGCTTTTTCCACATTTCAAGCGCTGTCTTCTCGTTTTGCACATGCACAAACAATGATTCGTCCAATGCCATTACGATACGTGCTTTTGCCTTCTTCAGTTTTTCTTCATCCGTTTCCGTTACTGGATCGGCGATACATCCATCTAGACTGAGAAATTCAAGCACACTTTTCATCGCGAAACACCAATTATGATAATTGTCACTACCGCGTAATTTATCAATTGCATATTCCTGACCACCACGCGACGCCATCGTTGTTCGGTGAAACGGATTCTAACCTGAACGATTGAGCACGTGTCGGCGAATAATTGAAAAACGAATAAACTTTTATTAATGTCTCTAATGTTCATTAGACTTTCACCGTAGGTAACTGGGGTGACTGGGCCCATAACCTTTTGGGATATTATGGAGTAGTTAAACACGGTAGTTAATAAATCCAGAGTTTAATAGTTATAGTACGTTCTTACGCTGTTGAGACTCTCTGCACGACTGACTGCAACACCGCAGGTAGTCTTGCGTTACAATACACATACATGAATAGAGTTATACTATATGCAACCAACAATACATTATTTCAACAGATTATTTTATAAACTGTACTTAAAACGCTTCATTGTATTCATTTGTAGAATTAGTTTTCATTTTGCTAATTACATTACGAGTATCCAATTCAGTTATTGCATTTAAAATGAATTAATATTATTAATGTACAATATCAGGGGTGCGTTCAAAAAACCGAAGCGTTAGTATATAGTGTGCACACCAACTACACGTCACGTGATTTACACCCAAGCGTTAATTTTTGAACGATTTGGAGTGACACCAAAGAGCAAATTTATTAAATTTGAATTTTTGAAGTAGGTTTTTTATAGACAGTTTGTTTATATTAGTAATTGGCATTTTAATAATTAATATAACAAAACGGTTTCTGTAAAAATATGCATATATACAGCCAGACACGAATAGAGTGGCCTCTATATAGGCAACTTAGTATACACCAAAATTATGTTGAATGTGGCTAAACAAATGAATTTGCCCGTTTTAGCATTTTTCATTTACGCTTACATTTTAAACATTCCACGGGCGACGTTGTTCTGTTATTAAAAGATGCTAAAACGGGCAAAAGCAAAAGTTTAACCACATTCAACATAATTTTGGTGTATACTAAGTTGCCTATATAAAGGCCACTCTATTCGTGTCTGGCTGTATATATGTATATGTGATACAAATATACTTATATTATTTTGCAAATGTATATAATTGTTTCTATCAATAATATTTATGTTCTCAGTTTGTATTAATAAATGCGTACAGTTTTTGTTGTTAGATAAATTTATATTTATTTTTATTTTAAAAGTTCAATAAGGTTAAAAATGCCGCTTCTTGTTCACTTTTACGCAATGCAAATAAAATGAATTGTAACGCAACCATTGACAGGGTTTTACTTGTTTTGTCTGTTAATTAAGTGTATTGTGTCCTGACTTGTCTGTTTTAAATATTTTGTTTTGAGTTTTGACGTGAAACTAGCAAGAAAAATTACTAAAAGCTTCTTTCACATTTCGCGCGTAAATGTCAGAGTAATAGTGCTTTCCGTATATCAACCAAAGCGACCAAAATGCCGGTTATCCTGAAACAGGTATTAATATACGGAACGCGGTTACCTGAAAAAGGTTACAAAAGTTGCAACCGCAATAACCATAAACAAACGTTGGTAAATTTCACTAAATCGTAGTTACTGGCGGTAAATTTGAAATGCAAATAAAAGTAAACAAAAGCTTCACATGTTACTCGTCTAGCTTCTAGTGTTTTGTGTGTCTAGTAGTTATGACGTTGCGTGCTTTATGAATTAAATGTTAATTAAACTTTTTATAAACTTAAGGGCCTTAATGTTAGCTGCTGAGAGGAGTTAATAAAATAAAACAAATTAAATTAAATTAAAAGTTAGGTTATTCTGCTATATTATGAGTTAGATACTATAGCCCTAAATACAAGAAAATAATATAATAAATTATTTTTGTAGGGTTTATTAAAATGTGGGCATTGCCAACTTGTTTTGGGAAGACATGAGTGCAACAGAGCAAACATTATTATTGTGTATAGTTGCTTGTTATACCGGCTAACCTGTACTAGAATTACTGTATGTACAATTAGGTAGATAAACACATACAATCATTTAGGATTAAACACTTAAATTAAAAATATACGAGAGCGGAGTGAGAAGTCTGGTAAATTTGCCACAGAAGGCACCACCATTGCAAATCCCAGATGTTTGGAGACGTTCAAGTGCAATAAAAAGGATTTTTTGCGTTGTTTCATAACTGTAAATGAAAGATAAATCCATCACTATACACCGGAGACCAAAGAACAGTCTAAACAGTAGATTTCTACTGACGAATCTGCGCCAAAGAAGGCTAAGGCGGTTTTATTGGCCAAGAAGGTCATAACCATAGTTTTTTTAGATTCACGCGGCATAATCTACATCGATTACCTCCAAAAGAGAAAAAACAGTCAACGGCGAATATTACTGCAACTTATTGGACCGTTTCAACGACGTTTTAAAAAAGAAACGACCGCATTTGGCAAAGAAAAAAGTTTTTTTTTATCAAGACAATGCACGGGTGAAAAAGTATGTAGTTGCCATGGCCAAAATCAATTAATTACGCTTTGAAGAAACGGCTTGTCGAAAAGAGATTTGGCTCCAATGAGAAGATCATTAATACAACAAACGCCTATTTTGAAGGGTTGGAGAAATTGTATTTGTAAGTGTATCGAGCTAAAAGGCGACTACGTTAAAAAATAAATTGTCTTTTTGCCAAAAATTATATTCTTTGTTTTATTTTTACCAGACTTCTCACTCCGCCCACGTATAACTAACGCTAACAACAAAAATTAGATCATCTCTCTTATTTCGAACGCTTTGGAATGTCACACCTAGTGTGACACTCCAATTTTTTAAATAACAAAGAGTGCGCTCTGTATAGTGTACCAAAAATATATCGGCTTTATTACTTTGGCTGATCGGATTAGCTCATTAGAGTCTCCTTGGATGTCCATTAAATAAGTACTTAACAATCTCTCATCTTTTATACCTGTGCGAAACGGGCTATTAAAATGTTACGTAAATGCTATAAAAGCAAGGGTATATATTAAAATTATTCTTATATTTTCTGTGAACGGCTATGTTTTGTTTTCTTTAGAAAAAATTGTTTTACTCAGGTATAAAAAATGAAAGATTGTTAAGTACTCATTTAATGGACCCAGGTTTTAAGATAAGTTTTTATTAGTTATTACTGAGCTTAGTAAACAATACAACAGCGATTGGGAATGAAATGTTGAAGATAGTATTTTTTTTCAATCTAATGTAACAGTTGGTATGTGAATTAATTGCTATAATTAAAAACTAAGGTCCAAGTCTAAACATCTAGTGGATTTAAAACTTTTATGAAGTTAGTTTTAAGTACATTTTTATCATCATTATTAATCAACTAAATAGGTCATATTTAATATTATTAAACAAATAGTTCTTATGGCCGTATGACACTGACAATAATTATATCTTGAATTATATAAATACATACAAGCTACTTATTGTAGATTGAAATTTTAAGTACATTTTTAGTTTATCTGACAATAAAATTAACACAATGTGAGAAATAGCATAAATAATATAACCCAACTATTTTGTTAAAACTAGTAATGTGTAATTGTTTTGCGTCGATTATAAAGAAAAACTTGTTTTTAAAATTTCAATCTACAATAAATTTTAACATTTGTGCATTTTACAGACTTTTAAAGTTTTATCTATAATTATATATGTATATAACTCAAGATAATAATTATTGTCAGTATCATTTTTATTCAATAAAAAATAACACAAAATAAATTATTGATAGTTATATTTATTTTGTTAAGAAAAAAGTTAAAAGTTAAAGATTTAAAATACGAAATCCAGATTTACTCAAAAGAAGCTAGAAAGTATGTTTTTTTAAGTATATGCTATGTAAAATATCAATAAAAGATAACAGTAAGAAAATATAAATAAATTCCTTGCTTTATGCGCACCCTGTATAATGTTACATATGATTTATTTTAGTTTCAATAGTGATTTATATAATAAAACTTAATGATATTGATGATTAAAGAAATATTAAAGCGTAAATAAACATTGTAAACAATTCTTATAATAAAAAAAATTAATGTACTTAAAAAATGTTTATATTTGTTGTTTATAATATTATCAATAATCTGTAGTTTAAAATAACACAACATGAAATATGATCATAAATCATTGATTCTTGTAACTATTCCATGCTATATAATCGCACATATAATTAGTTTTAATATCTCATTATGATCTGTGATTATGATTAGCGATTTAACAGCGTCTAGGTAGGTAAAAGAAAAGGTTGCTAGATTTCGAACATTTGGTAACGGGTTTTATGATTTGCCAGACGCAGTTTTGCGCATTCGGCCGACCAATGGGACCGCGATCTTACAGTGTGGAAAGGGTCGATTTCCGTTAAAGATGGCCGAAAAAACCGTGCTGATATCACAGCAACTATTGAAACCGATAAAAGTGTTGAAATGGAAAGTGACGGAGGGAAATTCTATGTCAATCGGTCGCGTAATCTTACTGTATGATTTTGATGGGGCTACAAAATTGGAACACCGAAGATTAAAGTCGACACAGGCGGGAACAGTCCATAAGGTGATAGCACCGGAAGGAGCCATCGTTAAACCAGGGTATGATATATTTAAATTTCAGCGGGAAAAGATTTTTTTGGCGGGAGTAGTATATTCACTATTTGTTATTAAAAGTTTTGGTTAAAATACATTATATTTTGTGTAATATGTAGTTTAATAATTGCTAATATAAATCGATTTACTTAAACATGTTCATCAAAAGAATATCATCACATGGATGCATCATAACCTCAATCTTTTGTTTACAATTTTTTTAACAATAACATTGGAAATGTATCCTGTAGTCATATTTAAAAGTTTCTTGTATTGAAAAATATTAATTTTGTTATTAAAACAGTGTGATGGGAGTTATACTACATTATTTTTATGTCTGATTCTACGTTCTTAATTTCATTTTCATCTATTACGCTTAGGACTATGATTTGAGATATTTTGAAATCATTTCTTCAGTTTAATTAAAGTTCTAAAATACTGTAATAAATAAGTATTTTTACAATGATAGGGTTATTTTATTCATTTATTATGTGGAATGGTTTTAAGTTTGTTTTTTTTAAATAAAAACAAGTCGTAATAAAAATACATCTAAAATTTATGGTTAAAAAAGTCATTAATGGTGTACGGTTCAAGCTGACAAAGTTCAATATAGTTTCTTTTTAAGTATCGAGTCACTGAAGTATTTTATATTTGTAGGAAAATGATTAAAAATTTTCATACAAGAGTAAGAAGTACTCTTTGCAAAATGATTTAATCTGTGAACAGGCTAAATATAATATGATCTACTGATCTATGCCTAGTACTGTGACAATTTGTAAATAGAATCAAATAAATATTTATGTTTTTGCAAAATCTTTATAGAGTCTTATATGTAGGATGATATGAATGACAGGTTGTGTTTAATTTTAATAATATTTGCAATGCTTTTTTTGCATTACAAATACTTTATAAATATCCAAACTATTTTTGATGCATCATTACATGTATAAGTAATCTACCAATTGTAAATTAGGTTGTTTTTCTCTCAACAGAACTTCTTGGGCTGGTAATTGTTATACATTTTTCTGTATTATAAACTTACATTCAAAATGATATTGTTTTCAAGTTCAAGATAAAACCTAATAAATTATTTTCTCTTATTGCAAACAGTGTATATTTGAATTGTTGGATTCTTGAAGAACCATAGCAATAGCCTCTTGGTGTTCAGACTTGAATTTGTTAGATTTTTATCAGTGGTCATTAAATGTTTCTTTTCTATGACTCCCATTGACAATGTTGACATATATATTTGCACTGTTGCATCTTCGAACACCAATGGAATTTTTGAAAACACTTGCCAATCAATGCAGCAGATGATACAAGCATGTGTTTAGAAGTCTGTAGTGAAATAATATTTCAAAATATGCATCAGTCGCAATCGCTGCCTATATTGCCTTCTTTTTCGATTTTTTTAATAATATGTAAATTTATATGCATCGATTAACTGCTGAGTTGATTTTTCAGCAAGCAAGCTAACCTAAATGTATGATGATGTAAAATGACAAATGCTGCCAGCAAACGATGTCTCGGTGGTAGTCAGCAAGTGCGTTCAGTTTGCATGAAGAGTTGTTCTGAATGCAGTCATTGTTATGTCATCTAAAGAAAATCTTGTGTCAATTAGCTAATGTTGGTCGATTTCATAAGTCATACGTTAATGTGACAATTAATTTCTTGGGAGTTTTAAAAGCCCTTTTAAAGTAAGTTGATTTTATAATACTAATTTGACGTGTTCTTAAAGAGATGCTTTGTTAAATAAAAAAGACTAGGTTGGCGCACTATGATGCAATCTTTTTGCAGTGTAAACATGGCAGTTTCTTACCTGGAAATATCAAATCTGTTTGAAGTTTCAAGAATGGATGATAATTTTATAAATAATCAATACATGTAATTAATTAAGGTATTATTAATAAATAATCAAACAAAAGACTGGTATTGCCATCTAGTTGCGATTTTTGATTTATGCAATTGGCAGTCATTTTGCGGCTTTAACGATTTTGAATCGTCAATAAATAATGAAATGAATTAATAATTTATTCAAATATAGTCAATCGAATCACATAAATATTTATTCAAAATTGTCTTCACTATCATGCGATGCCTCGGTCGTACAAGGCATACTGACGAGGTTTGTAGAACTGAAACAATTGTCTATGCTTGACCCTTGGCCGCTGTGATTTGATTGACTGTTTTTGAATAAATTAATAATTCATTTCATAAGGTATTATTGATTTTTTAAATTGCAAATACTTTTGTAGTATTAATTAACTATTATAGTACTTCAATAATAATTATGTTAAAAGTATAATTAATAAAATTATTATAAGTTTTAAATTGCAATATCATATTCAACCATTTTCATCGGAATTCTACGTTTTTTTAAATAAAAATATGTAATTAAAACCAAAATTAGGTTATGTTTACACTTAATGGCACTTTTAACATCATTGATGGGACAAACATGACGCATTAAAATGATTCTTCTATTAGAACCGTCTGACATGAGACTGATTTCAATACTTGTCAGAACAATAATTTGCTTGCCTATTTTTCAAATATTTAGCAAAATACTTGTACTGAAATCAGTCTCGTGTCAGACGGTTCTTTGTTTCTAATGTTACATTATTTTTGTTATGAAATTAATTTTTTTGTTAATGTATTGTATTAATTATTTAATAATAATAATAATATGGTCTTCCACTTACCCTTTAAATTTTACATTTAATTCTTTCTGCTGTATCTTTAAGAGCCGTCTATACCCCCGGCCGGTATAGGGAATTACATGTATACGGGCGCCAAGATAACTAATGCATCAGTTAACATAATTACAATCCGAAACCGGATTTAGAAAACTTAAACATTTATCTACGATTGGATGGAAGGGATTTAAGAATAATGTTGTTATTACTTTGTTATGATGGATGAAGCTTGCGTACTTCTTTTATCTTAAAAGTTTTAATAAAATTAAAAAAGTATGTAAGCTTTATTCTTCATAACAAAGTAATAACAACATTATTCTAAAATCCTTTCCATCCAATCGTGAATAAATGTTTAAGTTTTCTAAATCCGGTCTCAGATTGTAATTATGTTAATCGATGCATTAGTTATCTTGGCGCCCGTATACATGTAATTCCCTATACCGGCCGGGGGTATAGAGGGCTCTTAACATCTGACATTTTTACGCTTTCAGAATATTGTCTGATATTAATACATATATGCAATTCAGATATTGTAGGCTTTGTATATCAATTAAAACAGTCAATATATTGGTTGACACTAGTTTTGTTATGAGCCGAAAACGAAAACATTTTTTGTTAATATTATTATGTTTAGAATTTATTGTTTTATCTTTATATTTTAATCTATTTATTTATTTGAGTTATTTTAATTATGAATATTATTTTAGAATAATCTTTTTAACTTTAAGAGTTTGTGAAGGAGCCTTAGGCCTTTCAATTTTAGTTTCTGTAATTCGAACTCATGGTAATGATTATTTTAAAACTTTTAGAATATAATAAAAAAAGTTTTTGGCTTAATCAATATTTTTATTTTTTTATATTAGTTATTTTTATATTAAATATAAGTTTTAATTATTTACGCCTGGTTTCTCCAACATGTCTCAAGTCCTAACTAGACCTCAAGCTAGGCCTTAAGCTAAAAGCCGAGCTTATTCCGTTGCACCAAAGCAAAATGTCACCTTTTTCGCGTCAAGCAGAGCTCAAATAATAGATGCCGTTTTTGAACAGTGGCCAATATGAACATTTATAGTTTATAATAAATAACATTTGATGTGTGAATTAAGTTGCCTACATTATAGGTTTGAATATAGAAATAAAAATTTTGCTACGTTGCCAAGCGTAACGAAACTTTGAAGATCTCGTGAGGCCAAACGAAGAGTTTCTCAGCATTTTAGAATTAAAATTTTCATTTTCTTTTGGCACGGTCTACAAAATTACCTGGCGTTTGTCCGCCAATTAATCTACACCCTGTATATATATATATATAAAATTACGTAAAATTAAAATTAGTATGTCAGTTTTAAGGTTATAATTTTTAAATGACATCAAATTATCTCGCTGCGTTCGTATATATGTATTTACTCCAACAACTATTCACTCCACTTCAGCCTACTCTACTTCAATTCTACTTTCCTTAAACGAACGTTTTTTAAAATTTAATTTGTGCATAATTTATATTATGATGCTTTTTGCAGGGAACTGTTATTAGAATTAAAAGCATGTATACATCCAACTGTTATGAAAGATATGTGTGCAGAGTGTGGTGCAGATCTTCGAAAAGACGATACTACAACAACCGCTTCTGTACCAATGGTTCATGCTATACCAGATTTAAAAGTTAGTGAAGAGGTATGTTAAATTATTACTTATAATGTATACAATGTTTATATTATTAATTAATTTCAGCTTGCTCAAAAATTGGGAAAAGCAGATGGTGAACGATTATTACGAGATCGTAAACTAGTACTATTAGTAGATTTAGATCAAACATTAATTCATACAACCAATGACAATATACCTCCAAACATTAAAGATGTTTATCACTTTCAATTATACGGTCCCAATTCGCCATGGTATCATACCAGATTGAGACCAGGAACACACACATTTCTAAGCAATATTTCACCATACTTCGAGCTACACATATGCACATTTGGTGCTAGGAATTATGCCCATACTATAACTATGTTTCTAGATCGTGATGAAAGTTTTTTTTCAAACAGAATATTATCAAGAGATGAATGTTTTGACCCAACTAGCAAAAAAGCTAATTTAAAGTAATATTTACATTTACATATTTACTATTTGCAGTATTAAATACTTATTATTTCAGAGCTTTGTTTCCATGTGGTGATAATATGGTATGCATCATTGATGATCGGGAAGATGTTTGGAATCATGCTTCGAATCTAATTCATGTAAAACCGTACCATTTTTTTCAACATACAGGAGATATCAATGCACCTCCTGGTTTGGACAAACATGAGAATGATGATAAGGAAGGCGTGGATTTGACTCAGGTTAAAAAAAAACAAATATTAAATGGAGGAAATGTGAAAAATGAAGAAAAGGTTCAACAAAATGGTAGCGAAGAAAGTGAACAAAGCAATGGAGAAAATGATCATCCAATGGAAACAATATCAAATAGCACTGAAGAAAAAACGGCAGATGAATGTCATGCAGAAGAAGATACAAATACATCTACAGAAAATAATGAAAAGAATAATTTAGATGAAATAATTTCAGCAAATAGTAATAAGGATAAAGTAGAAGATAAAAATGAAGATACAGTAATAGATGATAATAAAACTACTAAAATAGATGAAAATAAAGATACAGTAATAGATGAAAATATAGATACTATAACAGATGAAAATAATGATACTGTAATAATTGAAAATAAAGACACCATAATAGATGAAAATAAAGATACTATAATAAATGAAAATAAAGATAAGCTAGTAGATATAAATGATGATAATATAGTAGAAAAAAATGTAGATATAAATAACGTAGAGTTAAAAGTAAAGGAGAAGCAAATTGTGGAAGTAATAATTGATACAGAAGAAAATTTAAATGAAAATAAAATAAATGAAGAAAAAATGGAAGTGGATGAATCTATTTACACAAAAGAAAACACCAAAGTTGATCCAATAATAAAGCCTACATTAAGTAACGAAAAACAAGACGACCTCATAGAAATAGAAGATCCTGATGATTACTTACTGCACTTAGAAGATATACTTAGACAAATACACAAAACGTTTTATGAAGAGTATGATAAGTTAGAATCAGGTGATGTGCCTGATCTTAAGAAGGTCATTCCAAATGTGCGTGGTGAAATTTTGAAAGGTTCTCGATTAGTTTTCAGTGGCTTGGTGCCAACGCATATTAAATTAGAACAATCTAAGGCATATTTAGTAGCAAAAAGTTTAGGTGCTATTGTGACTCAAGATTTAGATGATGAGACTACACATTTAGTGGCAGTACGACCCGGTACAGCAAAAGTAAATGCAGGTAGGCGCAGAAAGAACTTGAAAATTGTTACTCCTGATTGGCTGTGGTCATGTGCTGAGCGGTGGGAACATGTAGAGGAAGCAATATATCCACTGAATAGTAAGGGGTCAAAAAACCGACATCCTCCTCCACATTGCAGTAGTCCGGACCATGTCCCCAATTATCCAACACATGATACACCAGGAATTAGGAAGCGTACACCAAGTGGAAGATTTATGGATACAATTAATCCCCTTATGTCATTTTCGAGTGATGATATAGCTGATATGGATAAAGAGGTAATATGTGTTTTCTTTCTTTTTTAAACTAGAAACTGTTTATTTTATTTTTCAAGTTTAATATAATAAGTAATTCTTGTAAGATTTTATTTTTTATGGTTGCTTATAATTATATTGAAAGACAGATTTGCCTAACCATATTCTATTTGGTGGCAAAATTTAAAAGATTCCAATATAATCTGCAATAATCTGGATAGTTTAATATTAGACAATCACAATTCAAATATATTACCAGGGATCGGCAAACTTATTTTGAAACGGGCCAGATCGTACAAATTTTAAGTTTTAAATAAGGAAATTTCTTTTATACTTGCATAAAAATCCAAAAAACGTTGTTTTAACTGTAGTTTAATAACATAAAATATATACGCTACGATTTTTTTTTGGAAATGAGGACTTTGCGAGCCAAATTAAAAACAAATGGCGGGCCAGATTTGGCCGACCCCTGAACTATACTAAAAATAAAAACATACATGTGTGTAACTGCTTTTATAATACTCAAAAAACCATTTAAAATAGTTTTTGAATCATATAAATCGGTTAAAAAATAACGGAGTTATTCAACCGTACCTATTTTGTCTATACTCCATAAATCTTGAATTCATGAATCCAGAATCAATCAATTTGATCTCTGACTATTAGTATGGGCAAAAGAGTTGTTGACATTTCAGCAACCACTAACTATTTAAAAGGTAATTTCAATACTATCGCCAAATTAATTTGTTTAGAGTGAGCAACTACAATTAGAAAGAGACAGATATACCTTTGGTTAACTTCAATTATTTAAAATAATTAACTGAGTTCAATAATATTAGAATAATAAATCACTAAAAAGAAGAATATTGCATGTTGCCCATTGTATTTGCACACTAAGGTTTGTCGGTCAACCAACATACTTGTAACAATAAATAGGTTAAAATTATGTATATTTATTAAAAACGGAATATCTTCAAAATTAAACAGCAGCATGCATAAGGAATTTATCAATGTATACCAAATCCACACATGATATACACATAGTTTATGTATGCAAAATAATAGAAATTTTTCTCTTTTTGTATGTTATATGTCAAGTGTACCATAATGATTGTATTGTAGTAGACAGGTTGTCTATTATGTCTGATGAATATTTTTCTTGTAGACATTATATTAGTCCATAAAATGTTCTTTATGAAATCCTTTTGTTAAATTATAGATATAAACCATCTTTAAAACTACTTTGAGCAATTAATTGACTTATTCATTTATTTAAAGTTGTCTAACTGTATTAGTTATGCTACCAGGTTGGCCTTCATTAATTTGCAAAGCAATGAATATTCAAAACGCAGTTTTCTTTGGATTATACATTCATTTGCTTTAGAGGTCAATTTTTTCCTTCAATGACTAAGGGAATCAAAGCAGTACCTCTACACTGCCTGACTATAGTTAGTAAAACTATGCATTTATAAGAATGAAAAAAAAAAAATAGCAATACCAAAAAGCTTATTTCACCAAATTTTACAGGCACCAATAAACAAGAACTTATGAAGTGCAACTGTGAGATTAAAATTTTTTTGATAAGATTATTTTCAACTATTTGTCCTGAAGAACGTGGACACCAACTGCCATAATTTGCCTTGTTTTTGTTATTGCCATGTTTTTCTGTTGAAAATATTATATAAAAAAAGAACATAACAAATATTTTATTAAAAAATTAAATTTATGAAAAAATTATCCTAAACTAAAAACATCCATAGACGCGTTTCGAGGTTTTACCTCTCATCAGTATGGCTTTATTTATTTAAACTTAATAATTGATTTGTAACTTACTTCGTCAACATCGTTCACCGCCACAATTCAAAGTGAATATTTTAAAGGATGTATTGACTATTTATACTAACTGACTTTATTTAATGGCTTTGGATAATAGCATTCTGAGAATGAACAAATAAACTAATTTTTTTTTTTTTGGGATATTTACCTAATGGTAATGACATGAGCAAGAATTAAAAAAGGAAATTTGAAAATTAAAAATAGAATAATTCGTATAAATTTACCTATTTAACTAGGCTTTATTCGAAATTATTGCTTTACAACTATCTCATTAGAGGACGTTGCGTCTCTTCTTTATATATTTTAAATATTTTATTATTGCAGTAGCGTTTTTACATTTCAATAAATTAAAAGATATATTGTGGATATACTGTACAACTATTCAAATACAATTTTACATATAAATATTTGTTTTATAGGTTGAAGATATCTTGGATGATGAAAGTGACGAAAGTGAAAATGAAAACAACAAAACTGAAATAGTAGAAAATATTCCACCAGTAATAATAACAAGAAAGGAAGAAGACAGCAGTAGTAGTTCAGAAGATTCATTGACAAGTGAGTTTCCAAGGGGTTTTAAACGGACTCGAGAGAAACGTGCTCAGGAAATGGCAGATGAAGACTTAATGGAAAGTTCATTAGATGAATTCCCTAGTACAAAATTTAGAAGGGGTGAACAATTAGACAGTGATTTAGATATTGGTCAAGAATCCAATAGTGAAGGTAGTGTAGAACCACCTGATGAAGTCGATGATGGTGAATGGAATATGATGGGTGCCGCACTAGAAAGAGAATTTTTATCTAATAATTAATTATTTTTATACATATACATAAATTATAATGAAACTTTCCAGATATAATTAATTTAATAAACCTCAAAGTACTTCAGGATTGTATCAGGAAGTAACAGTGAATATTTTATACTGAATTGCAGCGACATCGAAAACTAACAAACTATTAGATATATTTTTTTAATAAACAATTTTTACTGTTAATTATTTGATTTTTGTTTATACTTTAGAGACTTACTAGAGATTATTATATCAAATGGAAATAAGTTTTAACATTTAGATTCATTTCAATTATAAATGCATAACAATATATTTTATATTTGTTTAGTTTATTTTGTATAATATAATGATTTTACTTCTTATTTGTTGTATTCTTTGCTTTTTACGTGCTAGTTTTAATATTAATCGAAACTATTCTAAAAAAGCAAAGAATACAATAAATAAAAAGTAAAATCATTTATATATGATCAATTTTATTACTAAATTAGCAAAATATTTACTTCATAATTAATTTTGGTTCTAGCATTGAGATCAAATTTTCAACTATTTTCTGAACTCGTGTATAGTATCCATATATTTATAAGTTTAAAGCCAAACTGATGTAGAAATATTTTATATTGCTAAAAGAACAAGCATGTTCATTTGTGTTTTCTTGCATTTTACAATTTTTATGAATTATTGATATTTAAAAGTTAATGACAAAATGCTTTGAAGTTATAAAATTAACATTGGCTGTTTGTCTAAATTAAGTATATTATGCATGTACATTTATAATTTTAGAATATTCATATTAGGTTAAAAAAATTTTGGTGATTGTGCAAGTAAAATTAAACAATCAAAGATGAGGCAAACATTCAATTCTGGTGTTAAAAATTTCTTTATTATAAAACTTATCAAGCTATTAATTTTCTGAATTGAAACAAAATATCAGATAGTATGATTGAAAAAAAAAGTTACCATAATGAAGTTTTTTATTAATTTAGTCTAGATATTTGATCCAATTATTTTTTTATTATCGATGAAGTCTCTAAAGTAATTAAATACCATATTTTTTATATATTGATTAAAGACTTGTTATTGTATGGCAGTATTATTTTCTAGTTAAATTTGAAAATTTGTTAAAAAGTTGTATATTGTACGGAGTAATTGTTTCCATATTAATAAGTTGATTGTTAATAAGTGATGTTTGAAAAAATGAAATAAAGTTATTTAAACATATTGTACTATTTTATTAACTAATTATAAATAACAGAGTGATTAAACTGCGTATGGTTGGTCTTTTCCATCATCATGATATTTAATGTACGTTTCTCTATGAGTAAAATCTTTGTTATCCTCTTGCCAGCCCCGGTCAGGTGCATTCTCGTAATTGAAACCTCTTTCTGATTTACCATATACCTCATTAACTTTTTCAATATCTTCTCTGAATTTTCCTACTACAACCTTTTTATTTGTTAGAGGATCAGTTATATCACCAAGGGGATATATGATTTCTTTAACTGAATGAGTTATCAGTCTGGTCATTTTAGAAGGTAATTTTTCTATCAGTACGATATCACCAGTTTTACATTTCTTATCAGGATCGTGAGCATATATAAAATCATCTTTCCGAAAGTACTAAAAAAATGATTTCAATAAATGATTTCCTAACCTCACTTTCTCACCTTTAATAAATTTTCATCAAGTTCCAGCCGTTTAATTCGAAATTTTGATGCATTTTGTTTTACACATGGAACACATTCGCCTAATAACATCAAGGTTTTTGTTGCCGCTTGTAAAGCCATTTGAAATATCAATAAAATAAAATTAGTTATTGAATTGAATGCGAATGATAGTGACCGACCGGCATTGGCCAGTGTTACCACACTTACCACAGAAGTGTTACTGTGTTGCCAACCTTGATTCAGGCTCAATCTTTCCCCGAACTTCGCAAACTTTCTAATAATAAAGACAGCCATTTTGACTTTTGAGCTATGTCTGACGTCACGTACGCCATGAAGTGAACACTTTACATCTTTTATGAAATATAGATGAAATAAAAATGTAAACAACGCGAACTGCTAGTTTTAAACAATAATTATTTCATTGTATTTAAACATTATTTAAAAGTTTAAAAGTAAAATTTTTTTTTTTTAGTATTTATATGAACCAATTTTCACCACATATTTAAAACTAATTATTTGTGTAAACATAGTTTTATGTAATTTGTAATAATTAGTAAAATCATAATTTTTTTAAAACATAACCTATATGACATATCAACCTTTTAATGAAATGAAGTTAGGCACTTTTATTAAAAATAAAATCGCACAATGTTCAAATTGATTAAACTTTGTCCGTTTGATAAAAATACAAAATATCATCAAAAATGACTTCCAAAAGTACAATTAAAAAAAATAAATTTGATTAAAGTTAACCTCGAGAACACATAAACAAATGTAAATATGTTACAAAACGTGTAAAAAAATGTTGTAATGTTGTTAGAGTTGAATTATTTTACTTTATTTGGTGTTTTAATTAATAATTAACATTGGATATTGTCAGTACTGAATAAATAAATTGTTTTTAGCTTTAATTTATTGTACTTATGTTTGGCAAAAGCGCGCGTAACATCGGTTAAACGAAGAGTATAATGAAGTGAAGTTACAAATACAAACCTAACCACAATCTGACTGTTTCTTTGTAGAACTGGCGTTTGATTTAATAAATGTAAAATCTCATTTAAACTTAAATAAACTTTTAATTTACAGTTATTTTAATAATAATACTTATGCCTGTATGACACTGATCTATAATTCTTTATTGAATTATATATATAAAAATATTTAAATTTTAAAAAGTCTGTAAAATGCACAAATAATCATTAATCTTATTGTAGATTGAAATTTTAAGAATATTTTTAGTTTTTCTTTAGAATTAACACAAAAAATGTACGAATTAACAGTTTTTAAAAAATAGTTAGGTTATATTATAAATGCTATTACTCACATGTTATGTGATAATTATAAAGAAAACCTAAAATATTCTTAAAAATTCAATCTACAATAAGATTGATGATATTTTGTGCATTTTACAGACTTTTTAAGATTTAAATATTTTTATATATATAATTCAAGATATAATTATTGACAGTGTAATACGGGCATTAATTACAATTCATTTAATTACATTATTAATAAAAATTCTTTAACATGAAGTTAGGTACATTCTTAAAAAAATCGCAAAATGTTAAAATAATCGCAATTTTTTGGTTTGACAGGCGGCCATTTTTAATCGCAGAAAAAATGAAAAAATCGGATGAGTATAAACAAGGCTTTTATTGGAAAACCCTATATAATACGGAATTGACGCTACTTGTGCTTAGACGCTATAAGAGACAAGATTATTTTTGTTTTTTCTGCATTCTATGATTTTTTGTTTATGCAAATAATTTACATATTTATGCCCGTATTTATAAAAGTCAGTTACAGTAACGGATCGTTAAATTTTACAACCGCAAAATTATTTATACTTATTCTACCATAAAAACAAGTTTGGCATAATAAATAACTATCAGAAGTGAATGAAAAATAATATTTAACAATAACGCAAAATAAATAATATGTATTTCAATCAAATTTATAAAAATAGTTTTGACGTTTTATCGAATTGTAAGGTTATGTTGTCACATTTAATAGTCATTAAATTTAATCAGCTTTTATGAATACCGGCATTAAAATTTTATATACTATAGCTATAATTTTCTTATTTTAAATTTTATACTCAACAAACTATATATATATTCTTAAATGGCAAGAAATAAGCTATCTTTTGACGTTTTCAGTTTGTAAATATATTTTACCTGTTTTGAGTAACGATATCCATCATCGTTATTTTAAATGGAACACCCTGTATATTTTTACATATTTTGATTCAGGGTGAAATTCTGCATACAGCAGTGTATTTTATTTATTTATTTGTAGACGGAAATATTTAAAAAAAAATAATGAAATGTGTAACAAAAACAATCGTAAATACTGAAATATTTTATTGAAAAAAAAACAAACATAAAATTAAGTGAAAGTTATGTTTTGTAGCTTCACAGAAGGTTAAAATCTATCTATTGGGATTACTTTTTAAGTTGTTAACGACATTGTGGCTGGAATGATAACTATTAGCTATTTTCCATTTAGACAGTCGCTCTTGGTGGCACTAATTCAGTGATTTTTGAATTAATAATAATAATTATTATTATTATAATCATTATTTGCTAAATTACAAAAAAAGGCGAAGTTCATCACATTGATGTTCTTCCACTTAACCTAAATTAATTTGCCAAACGCGTCTTACATTTTCGAGGTACAGGGTCATCGAGAATGTCAGAGGTTTACGATGTAGGCACATATACACTTAAATATTAAAAAAATATATCCCTAGACTGCCCTTGAAAAATACTATTTGAATAACTAAACACACTTAAATAAAATGTTTCTATTTTTTAATTGACAACTTGACCATTATAAAAATAACAAATGTATATTTTTTTATTGAAAAATCATTATTCAGTATAAACATAATAAGAATAATAATAGCAGGTACTTGTACAAGATTGTGAATTGAATTATTAAATTATATGTACAATACTGTTTACCACAAGAACAACAATTTTAATTGTGGCAACGTTAACAATTAAAATAAATACTAAGTACATAATACACAATGATGAACTACATATTTTAAAACTTAAATTTATATATATATATAATATTTAAAAAAACAACAATTTTTACATATGTATACGAATAAATAAAATGTTTCTATGCGATCCAAATAGAAACCAAAAACTATACTTATATATTTAATGAAACAATTCTTGGCTCATTCTCCATTTGTACAACCGTATAACCTGTCGGTTCAGTTCAAAATGGCTGTCTTCATTATTAGAAAGTTCGCGCAAGTCGACGTTACAAACGTTACAAACTTGAAATCAGCCGATTTCAAGTTTGTCGGTTACAATAAAAAACTTTTTAATCATTTATTCATGTCAATCGGAAAGTGATAGTTTGTTTAGTTTTTATTCTTTGAAATGGTGAATAATTGTTCAGTACGAGGTTGTAAATCTCGCGGTAACAAAAATGGTATTAAATATTATCGGTTTCCTAGGGAACAGGAAGTATGAAGCATCTCCATTGTTACATCTATCTCTAAATAATATTTATTATTACCAGCTTCGCATTCAATGGATTAAGTCTACAGGACGGATAGATCTTTTTGATATAGAACCATCGAAAGTTCACAATTACAGAGTATGTTCTCTACACTTTGATGACGATTCCAAGTTTGAGGATAATCAGAATGTGACGAATTTGAAGTATCGGGCTATCCCAACGTTGCTGCTTCCAGATGAGTTGCCTCATAATGAAATCTTTGGACTTTAATTTTCAGTTGGTTTTCCTATATCTACAGCATGAACATTGCTGAAAATCTTCTTATTAAATGTGGCTTGAAAAATTACAGGCAAGAATGGATGAAGATGCAAAATTAATAAATTGTGATCAAAATCATGTAACTATTTATATGTTTCTATAAATTATTGATAATGTTAAAGAATACGATTTTTGTTTACCAAGATTTGTGGTAATTAGCGTCTGAGATTAAGATGTGAACCTTATGGCAAGACTGAATAGTTTTTTGTTGATTTATTTTAATATTATAGTTTTTAAACTATAAGTATAACAGGCAAAACATAAAAAAGAAAATGAAATTATTTAAGAGCACATAACTTGAAATTTTTTGGTGGGCAAATAAATTTGCTATATTGTTTTATTTGTATGTATATTTTTTAATCTTTAAATTTACGAAATGTTATTGGGTTCAATTTTTTTAACCAGCTAGTGGGAAACATGGAAAAATGAGTATTACTTTGCTATCTGGGCTAAAACATAATTCATAATAATTGTGGAATGTACATTGTTGGTTTAATCCTGATTTTATATACTGTTATAAATACCTCTCCTCTTAAAAAAATTGTACTGTATTAGTGGATAAAAAAAAACGATTTAGGTAATTCCTGAGTAAAATTGCTATTAAAATTCCGAGCAAAAAAAAATGTTTTTTGATGAAAATATGGCAATTTTCTTTGTTTCAAAAATTAAGTTTTTATTATTGTTATCGAAGGCTTTGCAAATAAAAATGTACTTCATGTACTTTTAACATTAATTAACAATGCGTGATATCTCTCTAAACGTAAACACATTTGTGTGTGTCTCACAATAATAATAGGCCAAAAAATTACAATTCTTACGTTATCAGTAATTGCACAGAATGTTTAGGAGCTTAAAAATAAACACTGGACCATTTTCATTGTCTCTATTTAAATTGATATTAACTAATGTCATTTTTGAACTGTTGTACTTGACATGTACGAAAGGTCGTTCTGACATATCTCTTGTAGAATTGACTTTGGAAAATTAAATAAGTGCATAGTATAGTCGTAGCTTATCTCGGTTAATAAAAAATGTTATAAATACATTTTTTTATTTATATTTTTTTAAACTACACAAATAATTTGTCAATCTGTAACTTATAGTAAGTAAAACGGCTTGTGAGGTAAGGTGACATGCTTTGTTTACCTACTTTTCTTCCATTTTACTTGGCAAAATGAAAGCACCTATATATATATATCTTCATCATTGTCAATGTGTACAACCAAATCTGTGTTTCTCTTTGAGAATTGAGTATAAAATATGCCTTTGTTTGTTTCAACATGTACAGAAGTAATAGTTATATGTACTTTCTAATTGTAAAAAATGGACCAATATCCACTTGTTACATAATACCTTCTTTTCGTTGACAAAAATAATACTCTATGTAAAATTCAACATGCCTTTCAAAAGTATTATTTTTTTTTTTTTGAGAGTGTCATGAGACTAATAAGCCAATCAAAAGCAAGCAATATTAATAGCTAAATATGTGCTTCAACGTATTTTTGAAAAAGTAACACGCTTATAAAATATAGTTTAATCATTTTTTTTTTTTTTTTTTTTGATTAATTACCCTTGAAAAGTAGCTGATTTAACTGATACAGTGATGATGTTTTTTCAAAGGTAGTAACCATAAAACACAAACAAATTCCTACTTGGTAATCGTTTATTTACACCAACTAGAAAATTACAAGTCTTGACATCATTATTATAATACATAACTCACATGTATCTATGTTTCCCTAAATTTATGTATTAATGTATAAATGTTAAATAATCATAAATAAATTTTTGTAAATTGTATTTCTTATGAAAAATATAAAATTTTTACTGTATTCCATTTGTGAAATGTGATGACATAAAATGATAACTAAGTTTTTATCACAAGTACTTTATTGAAATAAAATATATATTACTAAAGAATATAAGAATAGCAATGATTGCCAAACTATGCAGCATAGAAGGCATTTAAAGAAGAAGAGATATATATGACTTGAATTTCGACTTTTGAAGATCATTGTCAAGTGAGAACAAACTAACGAATAATTACATTTATACATACAAATTAACATAGGAACAAATAGGCAGAGCCCGAGCTTTCTTCATAGCTTTTACTTCTCCCCAAAAAGTCTCGCGACTTGTTTGAAGGGATTGATAAGATATGGGCTTATTAGGTGACTTCCGAATCACCCGGTAGATAGAGAGCAAGATTTTATTGATTCATCTTTCGGGAAGAAGCCTCTAGGGGCTGCCAACACTTCCACATTAGGAAGGTGGTCACACACAGGAGAGATCTTTAAGATCACACATCTTTAGGGTAAAAACAATCTCCAGAATATAACTACGGTGGCCGGAGTCAAAGCTTCCGAGACATACGGATGCCATCGAGACAGTCTTGAGTCGCCTGGAGAAGCAGAACCAGAAGCTCGAAAAGAGCAGGAGCGTCTTTTATACCGCCGACAGGGTTGACCCGAAAAGTCGGCTCTCTGTTCTAAGTGTAGGGAAAGAAAATTCCGAAAACTTACAATCGGTAAGCTAAAGTACGTGGATTTGTACACCTAAGCATATAACAGGTTTTCTTATGCTCAGTTCTCTACCAGCGACTGTGAGGATCAGCTTTTTTACGATGATGTTGAAAACACCTTCAATGCCTCAAGGCTAAAAAAGATTGCATCAAAGGTCTCAAATAACAACTCGGTTGCTTAAAACGCTCAGACGGCACATACACAGCCAAGCTATCGGAAGCAATCAAAATACTTTTGTTAACTCGCTTCTCGGGTTATACCATCCCGACACACGCGTATAACCAGTGCAATTAGAAACTTTTCTTCATACAAGGCATTAGGACTGGACGGAATTTTTCCGGCTTTTTTGCAATGGGGTGAGTATATAATAATAATAACTGCTTTTTATTGTCAACTTACATGTAGTATACATAATTTAATATAAAATATATTGAATAGGGTACCTAATTGTTTGGGTTAAACATAATTTACCCTTTGGTCTTCCTTAGGAATCATTAAATGTTTTTCCAATTAATTTGCGTTTTATAAATTTGGTTCCTTTATTTCCACCTTCATTTCACAAATGACAATGGTCAGTAATAGTGGGTTTGCGCAACGCAATTTTACGTTATAATTATAACGTTATAAATAGTAAGGGAAACAATTTTAAAAGTGTTTGCGCATGTGTAATATAACGTTACGATAAAAACTGACAAGTAATCAAACTAAACACATGGCCTTAACATAGGGGCAATCAAATTACTTGCATATTAATATCTTATTTTGAAAATGAAGTCTTTCAATGTTTGGAAAAACAGTACCAATTGCAATTTATTCAAACATAGATAGAAAATCTTACGATTGTGGTTTGCGGCTATATTCATTATGTCTAATACACATCAAGTAGGCGATACATTTAGCGTAAGGTTTTTTGATTGGATTCGCTAATTTCATAAATAGCGTAACAAACGATAAGGTGGCTGATACGAGATAGTCATTTGCTATAGCACTTCTGAGAGTAGCTAGCGTTTACATATAAGCAAATTTTAAAGGCAATTTCTCTTGGCAAATGCTCTATAGGCACTACTTGCTGCATACTTCCAGCAAGTGATTGCAGTATACTCTTTTGTGAAAAAAATGTCTCGCCGTAGAAAGAGGGTTGCTGCCGCTGCTGTTCTTATTGCAATTTCACAAAACAACCAAAAGAAAAAACTAAAAAAAGAATGGATAGCCAGAAAAGGTGCTTACGTGATGTTATTAGATGAATTAAGAAGTGAAGATCCAAATAAATTAAAAAAGTTTTTGAATATGTCAGAGACCGATTTTAACTTTTTACTGCAATTAGTTTCGGATAAAATATTAAAATTGGATACAAATATGAGTAAATCTATCAATCCAAGGGAACGGTTAGCTCTAACGTTAAGGTTTTTAGCCGCAGGTAAGTTTTAAAATAAAAATATTAACATGAAATATACCTAGGTATATTAACTTTTGTTTTAAAAAATACATACAAAAACTTTTTGGGTTCTAGGTGATTCATATCGTTCTTTCATGTATCTGTTTCGAATTCCTGTATGCACGATCAAAGATAATTCTTGAGTGTTGTGAGGCTTTGAACGAAGTTCTAAAAAAATGATAATTTGATGATAAGGCTTAGTTCATTTTGTTTATTTACCTAATTCCTGATAATATTGAGTATTGCTGCATGAAGGTGATGGATGACCAACAGAAAGTAGTTGTGGTGTTAGTGCTGGTGAGTATTCAGAATAAATCGATGTTTGTGAGTCGTTTAAATAGATTAATGTTTGTGAATGTGTAGATAGACCAGATAAACTTCTTTCATTATCGTCGACTTCTGATATGTCTAATATAGCTTTCTAAGTTATTCGTTTTAATTTCCATTTATTGTGGTCATTGCAAAGATTTAAGTTCACAAGCAACATATTCTCTAAATGTATAAAACTCATCCGACGGCTTATTTATTTCAGTCATTGCATTTTCTATAGCATCATTCTCAATGCAGCTACGTTTTTTTTTAATACATTATTATTGGCAGTCTTGGACGCTGTCACAGTTGTTGGCTTTTGCAAAAACGTAGTTGCAGTGTTTTCCGATATATCCTACAAAATATTAACTTTTGCTAACTACAGAAGAAGAATGGAAAGCTCATTCAAAACAATTTGAGGAAAAATAGAACTTCCTTTATTGTGTTGGGGCTTTGGACGGAAAACCTATTGTTATACAAGGACCTTCTAGCAGTGGAAGTTATTATTATAATTACAAAGGAACACATAGTATTGTTCTCATGGCGCTTGCTCACGCAAATTATAAAATTATATATGCTAATATAGGCGCTAATGGAGGAGTTTTTTAATGCTTGTAAATTATCAACAGCTTTGCAAGAAAATACATTAAATTTGCCCAAAGTAAAAACAATTACAACAACAATATGTGTCCTACATAATTTTCTTATGTCTCGCAAAACGTCTATATTATAAAAATTGAGACTGGCGCAATGAAGGATTGCCAAGAGAAAATCTCTTACCACAACAGGACGGAAATTCTCACAATTACTCAGTAACGGCTAAAGAAATCCGAGAAGAATTTCGTGATTACTTCGTTTTGGCCAAAGGTGAAGTTTCTTGGTAGTATAAACATATGTAACATTGTAATTTAAATCTAACTGATGTATTGTTATTTGTAAAAATAAAACACATTTTTCTTAAAGAAGAAAGCATTTTTACTTTCCAATAAATTATCTTTGGTCTCTGATCTTATACCTATATTGATCAATAAGACATTTTAATGATTCAAAATACTCCCAGGAACTTCTATAAATGTAATCAGTACCTTGACCACTTTTCTTTTTTTAATTTTGGTCAACTCCTGGTTAGCTTGGGTACAAAGATTATGCAATTTTCGCCGAATTCTAACCTCGGTTGTATTAAATTTTTTGGCTATAAGGTTTAAAGCTTTTTGTTTTTTAACTAAATTGCTTTTATTTGCCATAACTCTGAGAATTCCTCGAAAATATTTATTAAAGAAGAGGTATCTTCTTTTAATAGTGCGTTCCGTATATCAACCAAAGTAACCGACGGTTAGGTTACGGCTATGATCGGTTGCTGAAAATCTTGGTTGATTTATGGAACGACAGCGGTTATAGCCGGTATAACAGGCAACTATACACAATAATAATGTTTGCTCTGTTGCACTCATGTTTTCCCAAAAGAACTTGGCAATGTCCACATTCTAATAAACCCTACAAAAATAATTTATTATAATATTTTTTTGTATTTATTGTCGTAATATCCAACTCATAACATGGCAGAATAACCTAACTTTTAATTTAATTTAATTTGTTTTATTTTATTAACACCTCTCAGCAGCTAACATTAAGGCGCTTAAGCTCATGAAAAGTTTAATTATCTTTTAATTCATAATGCACACACCGTCCGAACTACTAGACACACAAAACATTAGACGCTAGACGAGTAACATGTGAGGTTTTTGTTCACTTTTATTTGCATTTCAAATTTACCGCCATAAATAACCACGATTTATAGAATTCACCGACTTTCGTGGTGAGTGCGGTCGCAACCCTTGCTACCTTTTTCAGGTAACCGCGTTCTGTATATAAACCTGTTTCAGGATAACCGGGATTTCGGTCGCTTCGGTTGATATACGGAACGCACTATAAGTATGCACGTTTTTGCTCCATTATGTTTGAATTGAACGGTTTGTTATGTTATATATATTGGCTGCGTTTAGTACAACTCATCAGTTGTCAGCGCTGACCTATTAATCAATGGCCGCGTTCAGTACAACTCATCAGTTGCCAGCGCTGACTCATCAATTGGAGATAAGCAATAATTTATTTTTTAAAAATATATTTGCCGATTAAACGCTGGTGGTTAATAAGTTGCTTTGTCAGCATAAAAGCTTACCTAAATGTATGATGAGTCAAATGACAAGCGCTGCCAGCAAACGATGATTCCCGCCACCCGTTCAGTTTGAATGATTGACAGCGATGAGTCGTCCTGAACGCAGCCTATCAATAAGCGCTGGGCCCGTCTGTACGGTATATTTTGCCACTGTTGCCAACCGTGTAAACTTTTATCAACTACATAAACATAAAGCTCAGAGTTTTGAATATAAATAAATGATTTAATTAGTTTAAGAAGCAGCTACTTAACGAGATATAATATATTTTCAATAAGTAATGCCATCTAAGGTGAATGTGTAGGATAAGATTACTCTGAAGTTGGCAACGAAGTACGGCAGTTGATTATCTTTATCATTTTTTACTTCTCTCACTCAAGTTATTACAGCGTTAATATTACGTTGTAATCTCATTTACCTATGCTCCTTTTCCCGTTTAAAAACATATTATATATATAACTGCTATGTAGTTTGGATTTGACATGATGAATTTATTTTTTAAATAAAAGCGCGGACCAAGCGAACCTTGATGTATGATGAGTAAAATGACAAGCGCTGCTAGCAAACGATAGTCATCAAGTGCGTTTAGTACTATTTGGCTTCGAACCTCGGACCCAAATAGTCGTGTTTTACGCTCGTGATTTTTTTGCTGAGTAAGCCACAACGTGAATTCCATCCTTATTTTCCTTTAGTTTAGATCCTCTAACTCAAGGTGAGTGACAACTTCATACGTATTTAATCTATTTAAGGTGAGCTTGTCTGAGCTTGGCTCAGACAAGCCACGCACATGGGAGACCCCCCTTCACCGCCGGTGGTGGTGATGGGGACGGTAATAACGTTAATCAAGATGTTACTATGGTCGTTGCAAATGATATTGTCACCATGATCCAACCGACACAATCCGTTAGCGTAACACCTGATATCAGAACATTCACTCCTTGTGGAAAGATTCATCATTTCAGACATTGGCCCATACCAAGTCTATCTGGAACCGAATGACAACCGTAATATTTCCCCACTTGCAATCGGCAGTAAAATTCAAAACGCGAAGGTGGTTGGTGCTACAAAGGTTGAATCCAGGGGTAAAAATAAAGTAGCCATGTTTTTCTCAAAAATTGTTGACGCTAATGAACTATTAATTAGCAACTTTTGTAATAGCCACAATTTAAAAGCATATATCCCGTCTCACCACATATCCTGTAAGGGGTTGGTACGCGGAGTGGACTGCGAGTTTGATGTTGCCGAGATCATGAACAATGCATCTAACTCCCTTAAGGTTGACATCTTGAAGGTAGAGAGATTTAATAGAAAGGTCCAGAATCAAGATGGAAACGGGTTTAAATTTGAGCCATCAAACACGATATTGGTTACGTTTAGGGGTCATGTTTTCCCCAAAAATTTTATTTTCAATCTCAATACTCCCTACCTATTAATGTATATGTCGCCAAAGTCATTCAATGTTTTAACTGCATGCGATATGGCCACACCTCAAAGGTGTGCAAAAGCACTGTTAAATGTCCGTCATGTTCTGACCAACACAAATTTGAGAACTGTAGCAAACCGGACTATCCATGTTGCAATTTCTGCAAGGGCCCCCACTACACCAATGAATTTAGGTTGGCATTAGCTAAACGCATTTGCCCTGAATACGCTCGGCAATCCAAAATAAAGCAAGCCATGGCCTTTTATGGCTATTCTTTCCATGAAGCCTCTCAGCTTAACCCATCCACCAATGTCAACAATCCCACTACGCAACTAGACAGAGACTTCCCCCAATCTCTGCCCACTACCGAAATCCCCCGGCAATCATCCCGGCAACTATTCTCCACAGCTTTATCACAACCTACCATTCCTGTTGACTACCATAACCGACCAGTTAGAAATCCGGTCCTTTCGGACTATGAACCGTCGAGAGAGAAATTTCCCAAACGAAAAAGATCGAATGGCAAGTCTTCAGAAAAACTCCGGTCCCAAAATCACCTATCTCTTCAATCCCTGCCCGGTCCCTCGACATATAACCCCCTATCATACCCCCCCATAGATGCAAGAACTCCTTCCGATGCATCATTTATATATAACCTGGTAGAAATCCTTGTCAAAGCTCTCGAACAGTTTGCTATCCACAACTCTAACAAACCAATTCCGTCAATGTCTTACCTTTTCACGTCCCTTAATAATTTAGTACCCCAACCCAACAATGAGTCATGCTCCGATACGTCTGGTTAGTTGGAATATCCAATCTGGGTATAACAAAAAACCTGAACTGTTACGCATGATGCATGAGTTTAAGATTAATGCAGTTGCTCTGTGTGAAACTTGGATCCGTCCAAATAAACCATTTGCAATTCCTCGCTTTAACTCTTTTCACAATTTACGAGAAGATGGTTATGGAGGAGTTTCTTCTTTCTTTAGCCGAGATGTCTTTTTGAAATCTAAAATCCCTACTTTTAATGTTTCACCGTGTTTTCAATTTGTCCAGTCCTCTATGTCTAACCTTACCATTTTGTCATGTTACTGTCCCCCCAATCGTTTGTTAAATAGAAATATGTGAACACAAATTTTCTCATCCTTATCATCTCCTTTTATTATTGTTGGCGACTTCAACGCCCACCACCCGCTGTGGGGTCATCATTACCATAACCGCAATGGATTGGAATTAGAAGCTGCTATAGACTCCTTGGGTCTCATTATTTTAAATGAGGGTTGCCAACGAACATCCACATGAACGTTATCGATCTAGTTATAGCTTCACCCGATATTGCCTTAAAATGTCATTCGACAACACTGCAAGACACTTATGGAAGTATTCATTTTCCTATCATTACTGAAATTCATCTCAATCAATCCCAATCTGCTCCTTATATTCATTACAATCCAATCCGTCCAAAAAAAATAGATTGGGGATGGCAGAAATAATGTCTCTATATGAGACATTATTTCTGCCATCTTGAAAGCAATCTATCCCCAAATTACCAACAACTTATCTCCTGGCTTGTGGATGCTGCTAAATCATCCTCCCCAAAGCTCTCGACTTTTCCTCAAAAAGCCGAAACAACTCCTTGTCCATGGTGGGACAAAGAATGTTCTCAGTCGGCTAATAAAAGGAAACGCTTCCTCAGCTTATTTCGCCGCACAGGAAAACTATCCCACCTTGACGCGGCTAGAAAAGCTATGGCCCAAGCAAAAAGGCTTCTGCTCCGCAAAAAGAGAGAAATTTTTAAAGTTTTTTGCAGTTCTATTAACAGAACCTCCACTCCGTTCTATGTATGGTCAACAATTAAAAAGTTCTCTAGAATCCCTAGACCTGTTACTCCCATCAAAGATGAGACCTTGGTTTTAGATTTTGTGTCATTTCACTAGATGTTGCCAATTCTCTTCCGCATACACTCACATCACCTATTCAAATGAGCAAACTCAACCTTGTCCTTGCTTGCAGAAAAGATTCAACCATGGTAAATGACAACATCTCTTATTCCATGTTACAAGATTCTACTTTGCACACAAAATCACATCTTGTTGAAATATTCAATATCTTCTTGGAACATGGAACAATTCCTGATAGTTGGAAAACTATCAAGATTGTACCCATCCCAAAGGGTAAACCCTCGCTGAACATCTAACCGAGTTTTAGACCTATTGCCATTTCCTCCTGTGTTCGGAATTTTTTTGAAAATATTATCAAAGGTCGATTGGAAAGATGGTGTGAGATCATCTTATTTGCTGGCTCTATTACAGGCTTTAGGAATGGCCACAGTATCTATGAGAACGTCACCACCTTATTTTGTGATATTATCTCTGCTCTGGCCCAAAAAAAAATGTCTATGTGTGACATTTTTGGATATAAAAGGAGCTTACGATAACGTGTGCATAGCTTACTTAAAGTCTGTACTAGTCAATCTTAACCTGCCTCCTTTGTTCATCAACATCATCATAGAACTGGTGGCTGAGAAACGGTTGTACTTGGCGGGAACTTCCGTTGAGGAAGGGCTTGTTACTTCATTCATCGGACTCCCACAGGGCAGCCCTCTGCTTTTCAACATATACATACATGACATTGTACACTCCTCTATTCCTTCGGTGAAAATTATATCTTACGCAGATGATTTTGCTATTTACTCTTTAGACTTCTTTCCAGACAGTGTTATCCTTAATATCAATCTAGTACTTACACAGACCTTCAATCGCTTTATTAGCAGAAACTTGGATCTTTCTCTTGACAAATGCAGATCAATGTTTTTCTCAGGCCGGTCACGCAATATCATACCGTATAATGTTTGTCCTAGTCTTAATAACATTCCTATTGTCCGAGTACCTTTTTACAAATTTCTTGGTGTCACTTTTGACAACAAATTGTCTTGGAGTAATTACATCAACGGACTTCAGAAATCTTGTGCCCAAGGCATCAACATTTTGAGATGTGTGGCAGGCACTTACTGGGGAGGATACTCGGAAATCCTTCTTATTTTTTACAATGCTTTTGTTAGATCTTGTCTTTACTTTTCGTCCCACCTTCTATCGTTCTGCAGTTAATCCAACTTGAAAATTTTTGTTGTCCTTTTATAGTTTTGGCATTTAATGAGATCTATCAATATGACCGAGTGATTAATAAGAGCTCTTTTTCTAAATTATTTGTTTCTCCTAGCCAATCCCTGTCTATACAAGTAGATACGATTCCTTCCCTCATAAATCCTTGTCTCTATCCGTGATTAATATTGTGTTTGAGGATTTCTCATCTCAACGCTGGCCCAACTACATTCAAATTTTTACTGACGGCTCGGTTCAACTCAACCCACGATCAGCAGCGTTTGGAGTGTGGATTCCGTCCTTGAAGTTGGAAGAAACAGGACAACTTCCTAATCTTTCATCTGTTTTTACCGCGAAACTATATGCCATTTATAGGGCTCTGATCTTGATCTCGGTTAATAATTGGGCAAAAACTATGTTCTTATGCATCTAGCATCAAAGGCAACATTTGGATCTCGCATATTAAGAACATGATCTTCGAATTGCGAAGTAAAGGTCTGGTCACTCAATTTTGTTGGGTGCCAAGCCATGAAGGCATACTGGGCAACGAAAAAGTAGATTATGTGGCGGGACTGGGACATGGGAGGCGATGTAATGATATTACTATCAATTACACCGACCATGCCAGTTTTCTGCTGATAGTTTAAATTCTTGGCAACAACACTTTAATATCATTAGATAAAGCAAAGGAACTACCTACTTCAACCAGATTAATCAAGTGGTAAACCAAAAGCCATGGTTTAAGAAATTTTCTTTTCACTCTAAGATAGATGTTTGTCTTCTGAGTCGACTTAGATCTGGACATTTATTTAAAATAAACATTGTGGACAACCCACTCTGCGTATGTGGTGAAGTAGGTACTATCGATTATCTATTTTTTGAATGCCCTCGATTCACTATGGCTCAATCTATCTTAATGCAAAACCTTATTTCATTGGATATCCATTTGCCGACGAATGTGGCTCTACTCGTTTCTTCTAAAAACGCCAAAGTGTACAGTTGTCTACTTCAGTACATTAAACACAATAATATAGTTCTGTAATATTCTACGTTTATCCCTGCCACTCATCCTAAAACTCAATAACTATTAACTCATCCCGACCGAGGCTCCCCCCTGTGTTGTGACAGAGTCGCCGGAGCTCCGACTCGAGAAGAGTACTCATCCTATGTTTCTCCTTTCCTTGTTACTAATGTGATCACTGGCGCTCGCACACTTCTCTAGTGTATGTGTAAAGGCGGTTTTTGGCAACAATGTACGAAAGCGTGAAGCAAACGTACGACTCGTACGAGCCAAGATAAGTGAGGCTCACTCACAACGGAGCTTTCAGTACGCATGATGAGTCGTCCTGAACGCGGCCTAGTTTTTGATTTAAAAACCTGTTACGTCGGCTAGATAAAATATTTGACAGTGACATTTGATTGTAATAATTAAAGATCAAATAAAACAATTATTATGTATATATATATATATATATATATGTATATATATATATATATATATACATATATATATCACAATTTATTTCTTCAGACAATACTTCAATACATTAATAAAGAAACAGCACATTTTTATATATAAAAAAACAAATTAAAATGACAAAAAATATTAAAAAGACATTAACATAATCTAATAAATGCGGTGGGTTTGTTAGTATAATTACAAAAAGAGATTAAAAATGTTAGAAATCACACACGCTTGTCGGCGTTGCACACGAGACCAATTTGTTAATAATACATATACATAATAGAGGGCACCACAATGAACATTATTGATAATATAATTACAACACCTCTACTATATTTCACATAATTCTTTGGTTAACAAATCTGCAGGCATATTTGAGGCTATGAGAACAATAGTGGCTTAACCCACAAAATAGGGAAACTAATATTTTTGCAGTGAAATGTTAAAGTTTTCTAAGATTAGATAACAACTAATTAAATTACTATAATTTATAAATATTTTGAAAATTGCAAAAAAAAAATAAAAAATACCATTTAGTAGATATGCTACTAGGTTAGGCCACTGTTGCTTTCATAGCCTCATTTGATGTAGGCATATAGCTAATTTAAATGCTATAATAAAATTATGCTTAAGATCTACCATGAAACACAAGGTTCACAGAAAGCTTTTGCGCACTTTGGTCATCATTATACAACACTATTGGATCATTCACATCGGTTAACTCGCACAATAAATTCTTTAAATATATTCCTTCTCTGGCTGCTTCAGTTAGTGCCATGCATTCCGCTTCTGTGCTCGAAAGTGCAATGGTTTTTTGTTTTTTACTTTGCAATGATATAGCTGCATTTGCTAAATTGAAAACATAACCTGTGTACGATCTTCTATCTTGTTTGTCATTTGCCGAATCCGCATCTGCAAAGCCTTGTACCTCTGTTCCTGACCGTTCGAATCTTAAACAATGACTTTTGTTTCCTGCAAATACCTTAACATTCTCTGTACATTTTCAATGCGATTCATCATAACAAGCATTAAACTGACTTAAGTAAGTAAGTAAGTAAGTACACTTAAGTACATTAAATATTGTTAACTATCCGGTCGGATTCGGCCAGATCCGGCCAGATCCGGCCGGATCTAATATTTTTTAAATAAATGAAACTAATGAAAGAATAAAAATGTAAAAAAAGTAAAATTTAATCAAATGTAAACAAAAAATTAATAATTTCAATCAATAATCAATATTATCAATAATACTTTAATTATAATGTAGGAATTTTCTCCATGATTTGCTTTTTTTTTTTTCATAGACATCTGCAGCTTGCAAAAATAGTCTTTCGCTGAAGACGCTGGATGCCGGCGCTGATAAATATTGATTATTTTTTTATATTATTAGGTTCCGGTTTTTTTGTAGGTGATGGTTCCGGTATCCGGTTCGGGCCAAAAAGTGGATCCGGCGGCATCACTAGTTGCTATCTATTTCTACCCATTTTTTCCATGACGGCGTTACGTACAGGATAATGTAGTTTACGCCAATATTTGGCATTAGCGGTCCCAAGACCGTTGCCGCTATACAGGCTTTTACTGTCACTTATTTGATGCATCAGCATATCTTATTCTGTACGCCATCATAATAATAAACAAAATAAAGCGGGCAAACTAGGGTAGTTGCGATCGGGAGCGGTGGCGACATGATAAACTCCGCCCGACCGCCGTCAAGATGAAGAAAAGTTATAACAAAATAAATAAATAAATTTATAGTTTATGTCAAATATATATATATAAATAGCAACCATTTGCAAGAAAATAATCAAAGGGATTCAAATTTGGAGACCTCGATGGTCTATTATTGAGTCACTCTACAACATTTATCAAATCTACCACTCAAGTCAACAACAATTTATAGAAGCAATTACTTACAGCAGAGTAGGAGACCCTCAGCATGAGAGCTAAGCACGCTAACAAATAGCTCACACCACCACTTTTCATATGGAAGATTTTCAAAGATATTTAGCTCAGTTTCAATGTGTCTGTTACATTGGAATTATTAGTTAATGCATTACGAATCTAAAAATGAGATTATGATTTTATTTATTTTGGAAACACATACTAAACGCATTATAATAACATCTAATTACACAGAAAAAAAGTATTATCTTCATTCCCTATAATATTAAATGATGTACCACTGGATTACTATAATAAATAAGTTACTATCTTTATTGCAGTAACAAAACTTTTTTTATATCAACTTCCAATTAGAAGTAAGGTCATGTATAAAAGTGACGTGCTAATAAAAATGATTTTTAAACATAATGAACTAAGCATGAGGTAGTTATTAACAGAAAAAGATAAACAATATGATTCTGATTTGCTTTGTAGAAAAAACGTTTAGATATTTTGAAAGAAAAATAGAAAAAAAAAATAGAAAAACTGATGACGCGCATTAAAAAGTCGATGAAAACTGTTTAAAGTAAAACTAAAACTTTAAGTAACAAACCGGTCATAAAAGATTGGATGGGTTACTAATGGACATCATTAAAAGTATAGTGGATAGAAATACGTAAAAAAAGAAGTAAGATGAATTCTGAATAAAAAAATATATATTAAAATGAAGAGACAGACGGACAATAATGAAAGAGAAAAACTTTATATCATATATACTTATAGAAGCGTCGTTAGCAATATGAGGTGAAGCGTGTAGCAAGCAAGCGTATGCTGTAAAACGTGGGTGGCAGTAACCAGAGTGCCCTTACGTGTGTTAAATCTTGAATCAAACCATTTTACTTTACCTTTTCTTACTTTTTTAATGATTGTTCAACTATGTGCATATAATTGTGTTAAACGATGTTTATGATTATGAGGCATACGACTCAATTATATATTTTAACACTTGATGGCAATTTTTGATGGGAGTTTACCTCTTTTACCCCTATATTTGCTTCAATTGCATACATAGCAAATGCGAATGTTAAAATTTACTTCATCCTTTTTTTATTTTAGGTCTTCAAAAATTTCCGTGCATTAAAAAACAAACATGCTGGAAAAGAAATTGAAAGGAAAATCTGAAAAAAAATTTAATCAACAATCCTTAAACAAAATTATATATCAATAAATTTTGAAACAAATATGATAACAAAAAATATAACCTAAAACCTGAATATTTTTAACGTTATATTTTGAAAGAAACAAACTTTCATGTATTTTTTGCACAGATCAACGGGAAATCCTGAAACTTGTATAAATTAAAAAATAATTTTAAGCAAACGTTATGATAATGCAAAGAATAAAACAATTATATCAAAACTCAACAAGATTTTTTTGTGAGTAGTGGGGTAAGGCCTAATATTTGCTAAAATATTGCTTTGATATAATCTATTCAAAAACAGTTTTTAAATCTCCTGAAAGCTTCAGTAAATTTGATTTTATAAGAGAGGGAAAGGAAAAGAAAATATTTTTAATTTTTTTCTACTTATGCAATAAAAGCAAACCACAGGCATGAATGAGTAAATAATGGGTTGAATATAAGAAAGAAAGGGGTAAAATCCCACATACAAATGAATGTCAATTGTAAAAATATATAAGGGTCTTTCAATAGAAAGCACAAAATTTGTAAGGTTGTAGCAGTCATGTTGTTATAGTAACTTCTGTCAAATTTGTTGTGAATTGTTCAGTAACTTATGGCAAATCATCATGGAAGGTTATAGCGTTTAACAACATGTGCAAAATCATCAAATTTGATTATCAAAATCAGTTCCGGGCATTACGTGATTTTTATCCTCGTCACAAACGTCCCGCCGAATTGACTATTTGACGTTTGGTGACCAAATTCGAGTCATCCGGTTTGATTAATAAGCAGCCAACACCCGTACGTAATCGAAACGCAAGGTACGTTCAAAACATCGCGGCTGTGCGTGAGAGTGTCCTAAAAAACCACAGGCAATCAGTTTTTTGTTATTCACAAGAACTTGGCCTTTCTGCGACTTCAATTTGGCGAATCGGGACTTGGGCCTGCACCTGTACACAATCCAACTGTCCCAGAAACTTAAGGATATAAAACGCAGTGTGTTTGCTGATTGGGCTCTGGAACAGTTGGAAGTTGATCCAAATTTTGTCAAAAAAATTATCTTTAGCAATGAAGCCCATTTTTGGATGAATGGATATGTGAACAATCAAAATTGTCGAATTTGGAACAATACCAATTTACACAAAATACACTAACACAAATGCATCTCGAAAAAGTCACTGTTTGGTTGGAGGAATCATAGCATTGCCATAACTGTCAACGGTGAGCGCTACTGATCGATGATAACAACTTTTTGTAGCCTAAACTAGATGATATGTATACGAAGACATGTGGTACCAACAGGTCAGCGCATATAAAAAAAATCAATATTATAAAATAGTATAATATGAAATTAAGAATATTTGTTAATTCTATGACTATTGGTTAGTTAAGTATTAAATGTATTAACTTTTGAATTTGAGTCATTAAATAAGTTATTTCTAGCGGCTATAGCTATCTGTGCGTTCTTACCGTTACTTACGCTTACAGATCGTATTGCTCTCACCGTGTCAGCACATATAAGGCATGTCTGTCTATAAGTGTATATGGTCTAACAAAAAAGCAATTGAATCTCTTATTCTGTCGAAATAAATCTGCAAACAAACTTAGCAAACTATTGATAATGATGATTGAAACAAAAATCATAAATATATTTTTTTTATTTTTCTGTTGTTAACAACATCGTATACTACAAAACTTTAATGTAAAAAACCCTTAAGATATAATGTGTTTTTTAACATTCGTTAAAAATATAAAACGGATTATAGTCAGTGAAGTAGACACAGAATAAGTTAAGGAATTTATACCTAAATTCCCACAAAACTTTAAATTTCTAAAAATGCAGATCTTCTATTTAACAACTCAAGGTTTAAATAAAAATATATGACGCAAATGTATATAAAAATGATCAAGAAACCCATTTACTTCATTCAATTGTGAAAAGTAGTAAACAGACTTTTTATAAATAAACCCTACATATGAAATTTGACAAAAATTGCGCAGAAAACTTACATCAAATTATTAGAAAAACTCATGCACCTTATTTAATTCAACACAGAAAACCCATTTTCAACCAAATTTATCTCAAAAAATGCTAGAAAAGCGATTTTCTCATGAAATTATCATTAAATTTGCAGAAACCTCATCTAATGCACAATTTTTTTCTAAAAGTGCATTTAAAGCCTATTTCATGAAGTTATTAAACAAAATTAGCATAAAAAATCAATTAATGCGCCAAAAAATAAATCGTACGCAAATCCTAATTACTGCGCAGATTAAAAAATGTATTCTCTAAACTATACATTGATAGCTATAAATGTTTTAAGATGCATTTAAATTACCAACATAGGGAAAGCAAGCTTTATTTTAAGCAACATGATAATGGGTAACCCTACAAAATGTGATTTGACACAGTTACTGGCTATACTTGATGATGCACCACAAACAATAATTAAAATGTCACTTAAGAGCGGACCAGTCATAATCATTTGGCAACTTTCCGACGGAGGACCCATAATTCGCACAAATTTACACAATGGCCAAGACCGCCTATCAGCCAATCAAATAACACCAAGATCACACGATAGCTCCAAATATTTTTAATTCAACAGGAACTTGAGTTGTTTATTAAACATAATAGGTGGAACTCCGGCCGGCTTATTGTTAACACCCATTATTTTTATAAAATTTAATTGTAGTTTTAAAGCAAGAAAATAGTAATTTTGTGATAATTTTAACGCCATAATTTTTTTAATAGGCACAAAAAACGTTTAAAACAATCTGAAAAAAATCGAACACAAATTGGCAATTAACTTTTTTATTTATGATTTTAATAAGCTCATTTCACAAGAATTTTGTTATTATACTTATCACAATTCCGAAAACAGAAATAAATGATCTTTATTAAGTTCCGAGATAACTACATTACTATTTTTCCCCCTTTAGTTTCTATGAACACTGTTGAAGTTTATTGTTTTTAAATTAATTTGCCAAAATCTACTATTTTGATTAAAAAAGTTAAACATCATTTATAGCTGAAGAAACACTTCAAATGTCCATGTTTTAAAATTCTCAAGGTTTTGCCCCCTAAAAAGTTTACAATATATATTTCTCACAAAAAAAAATTACATTCAAAGTTAATTGCTTCTAGTACCAGTAATGATTTGCTTTTAAACTAACACTAAATTTATTGAAAAAACTTTAGATAGTTGTAGTGCTAACATTGACAAAAACACTGTTTTTTCTTGAAATGTAAATCCTTGTCGCACTAGAAGAAATTTAGTTTGTGTTGTCCTTATACATATTGTAAACTTTCTATGGGGTGAGATCTAATAAGTTAAAAAACGATGGATATTGTTAGTGTTCTTTTTATAAAAACACATTTCTTTTCTTCAAATGTCAAGACAAGTTGGCACGTGGTGGAATTAAGTTAAAAAGTCCAAATTTTGTGTGTGTTGTTTTTATACATACTACAAACTTAAAAAAATCAAAAAACAAAAAATAAAAAACATTCTAATATACATCATATCGCATTCACATTGTATAGATTTTTATTAGAGATGTTGGTGATATTATTTATATAAAATACTCAAATCAATTTTGGTAATAATAACAATATATGACGTCATGACATTAGTACTCAAATATGGCATATTAAATTTAAGAAACGTCTAATTCTGTCGTAACATTGTTCTGTGTCCGATCACAGTTTGCTCCTAAATTCAATATCGTGACAACCGTCCATCAAAATTTTATGTTGTCAGAAGAAGTTTAATTTAGAAATTTAAAATGCAATGCCTTCCCCGGTAAATAGCATCCACCAGAACACGCACCAATCACACACTACCCAGAACACAGATAGCTCAAAGGAACGCAAAACAGTATTGGAAACTCATGGCTATTTCTTGGGGAAGACTATCGGGGCGGGATCCTACGCAACAGTGCGGGTATAGATATTGACCACAAATTGGGACATATGTCCAATTTAATTCTAACAGTATGTTTTCTCTTTTATTAATTTTAAGATGGCTCACAGCGACCTACACGGAGGTAATGTAGCTATCAAAATTGTTAGTAAATATACGGCACCTGAAGATTATTTAAAGAAGTTTTTACCTAGAGAAATTGAAGTAGTAAAAGGTCTCAAACATGCCAATCTAATTAGATTCTTACAAGCTATTGAAACAACACACAGGTAAAATTGAGTATTTAGATTGTTTACATACGCTATTATCATGTATCTTTTATAGAGTATATATTGTCATGGAATACGCAGAAAACGGAAGTTTGTTGGATATCATTCGAAAAGAATCTTTTATACATGAACCAAGGGGCAGAAAATGGTTTCGACAACTGGTTGATGCTATTGATTATTGTCACGAAAGAGGAGTCGTACACAGGTAAATAATAATATTAGTTGAAATAATAATCAACATAAAAAAGCATTCACATTTCATCTTCAGGCATCGTATTCTGTGAACTATAGATTTAGCATACATCTATTTATTATAATCTATCGTTATTTTTATATTTCAGGGACATAAAGTGCGAAAACCTTTTAATGGACGCTGCGTTCAATATAAAAGTTTCCGATTTTGGATTTGCTAGGTCATACATTAAACATCAAAATGGACACCCTGTGTTAAGCGAGACATTTTGCGGCAGTTACGCATATGCATCACCGGAAATTTTAAGAGGCATACCTTATCAACCGCAGCAATCAGATATATGGTCAATGGGCGTTGTTTTGTATGCCATGGTATTTGGTCGACTTCCTTTTGATGATACTAACTATTCATTATTACTTAAGGTAATTGTCTAAACCATTAAAAAAATAATAAAATGAAAACGTATTTTTTGAACTTGCATGTTAATATCAATACACAATTAATATAATACACACTAACACATGTTGATATATGTATCATTAAAACGCATTGTATAAACTAGATATTATGTGCAAACAGATTTACTATATTGATTTTTTTTAATTAATAAACATTTTTTTTCTGCATCGAAACATTAAATATAACACGTTAATTCGGTTATTTTATAATAAAAATATTACTGGGTGATATTCTACAACACCTTGAGCAACTGACTGGTATAAAAGTTCAATAAGTAAAATGGAGACCGCTTGAGAGCAAGCAATGATTAGTACTCGGTAGTGTTCAAGTAACATTTTGCTAAATAGCTTGTTCCTCAAGACGGCTAACCGTTTTACAATATATCTAACTTTAGTCAATAAATTAAATGTTATGCATACATACATATCACTTATTACATTTACATTTTACTTTAACTCTCTTAATTTCTTTCTTTCAGCAAGTTTCTAACAAAGTCACATATCCCAGAGATCCAAAGGTATCATCAGCATGTAAACAATTGATAAACAAAATTTTGGCACCATTAAAAGTACGAGTACGAATATCCGGCATCCGGCAAGATGCATGGTACACTTTTATCGGTGACAAACCTGGAAGTAGTAAAGAACAGAGCACGGTAAGTTATTAACATTTTATAGAAAACATATCGTCCAATAAAACCTACCTACACGAGATCGAAATACATAATATGTTTCCTAATATCAATCAACTTTTTATGGCATAAACTGGAGTTTTTACAAACCTTTAAAACATTACAGAAGTTTAAAAAAACTGGTTTATCCATACTGTTTACTACAGTAAAGAACATATTTTCATAATACTACTAGATATTGCCGCTGCCGGGAATCGAACCCGGGATTGTCAATTCTTCTCGAATTTTGCCCAACCTACATTTTCTCAAGTCACAATTTTCTGAGATTTCTTAGAAAACTCAATTTTAAACTAACCCTCGTTACCCTTAATTTGTAAAATAACATGTATAAAAAATGTCACACTACAAATAGACTGAAAACACTTGTCTTGGGAATATATTTTTATGAAATACAACATATGGCTTAGCCAGTCTGCTTTAACACAGTATTCAAATTTTGCATCATTCGTGCGGTAAAGTTATGACAACAACAAAAAACAGCGTGACAGGTGACAGGGTTATTAAAAAAGGAGCGCTACATGAAAGAACAACGCGTTTTCATTGTTAACCAATATTTTAAAAATAATGAAGCTTTGGTTTTCACAGTTTGCATTTTCGTACAATATCTGGTCGGAATAGTGATTTAACTTCATCAACTCTGAAAAGAATAATTAAAAAAATCAGAGAGACTTCTGCTAAAAATCCAAGAACATCAATTCGGCACCAGTCAAGAATTGGAAATTTCAAAAAACTCTTTTTTAATTCGTTAAATATAACGTCGACCTATTTCTGCTACGAGGCTAATTACTTTCTTTGCGCCACTTGGGATTGTCAGCACCGACCATAGCGTCTATCGTAGACTTGCCCTCCCTGAAACCAAATTGCATATTTCTTCCAGTAATCTTTTATTTATAATGTGTTCAAAAAGTTTGCTTATTGCGTTTAGAAGACACCCTTCCTAATTTGTTTATTTAAGAACATACATATTTTTTATTTTTTTATTTCAAAATGTGATATTTAGGAATTACATAATGTGATAATGTGTAAATGTGAATTTCAACGAGTGAAACCACACTCGCACATTGAAGACTAGATTCAAGCAGTCTGTGAATATTGTCTTTGAGTATTTGTGGCTTATAAGTCTCGGGAATTACTGAGTTTAGAAGTTTATTCCATTTGTCGACAGTACGGTTAAACAAATGTCACTTAAAAGTTTCGGCCCTACAACTCTGTCAGTGAATATTTGTTAGAATTCCTAGCAAGCATTGTACAACGAGTAATTATTTGTTTAGATGGCAAAATGTATTTCGTTAGAACAATTTTCATTAAAATATCTATAGAAAATGCAAAGATCTGCAACATTACGCATGTGTTGTAAAGTATCTAAGTCATTGGTCATGGTCAATTTTGGATCGGCAATGATCCGAATAGCTAGTTTCTGAAAAGAGTTTAGAAGAGATAGTGTAGTTTTCGATGCTCCTCCCCACACGGGAACAATATTTAATAAAATGGACAAATATAAGTTTTCTTTATACTTTCAAAGCTATGTCGACATCAAGGTCGTTCCAGAGAAGATTATGTGATACTGTAACACCTAGAAGACACATTGAAGAAGATTTAGATATGGATTCGTTGTTTAGTTTAATATTTGGTACTGATGATTTTGAAACAGTAAGAAGTTGAGTTTTTTTAGATTTAAATTGACCGTGTTGGAAGTGCCCCATTCAGATATTGTTTTGAGGTCTTTGTTTATACATGCTAGAGATTCAAACCTAGAAATTTCAAGAAGTCTCTGCCATATTTGTCGATATGGTCTTTGGAAAGTATGAAGAGTGCTATCATCTGCAAAATTATGAATAGGACTTTTAGTTATTTGAAGAAGTTCTTTAATGTAAATCAAAAAAAAGTTTGCGAAAGAGCAGAACTTTGAGGAACACCAGCATTTATAATTTTGGCGTCAGAGTTAAAACCATCAATTCTAACTATAATTTTACTACTAATATTGTCAAAACATCTATTGATGGTATTTACAGTTTTTTTTTATCAAGACCTATACAATGGAACTTGTTGACAAGATTATGATGCCATACCCTATAACGCTTTTGAAATGTCTAGAGCTACTGAAAGATTTTCTCCTTGTTTGTCTAAAGTAGAATTCCATTTATGACGAAGTCAGAAGATCTGTTGTCAAACGTTTTGATCAAAATCCACGTTGAGTATCTGAGATGAAGTTATTTTGTTCCAAGAACTTGACAATTTAAATTTTTTTTTTTTTACAGAATGAACATTAATGCAATTGCTCTAAATATTTTGATTAAAATAGGAGCTAATTTTTTTGCAAATGTTTTAAAATGGAATTTCATCTATACCTGATGCCTTTCTGGTATTTAATTTAAGAATATATGTTTTGATAACCCGTTGCCTAAACTGAATTTGACCCAGCAATGGGAGGATTTATAATAGTAAAAACAGATTTAGCAATTTGGTTTGCAAAAATATCTGCTTTTTCTTTTAGGTTAGTACCTAGATTGTTTTGATCATTTCGAAGAAGGGGTATTAAAGATTTTGTACTACCTTGCAATGAATTTATTGTTTTATAAATTTTTGTTGTTGTTTATGGAAAGCTGAGAAATTTGATTAACTATGTTTCTGTCAATCCTATCTTTTTCAGATTTTATTAGATTGACACAATAATTACCAGCTACCTTATAATCCATTTTAGTCTGTCTATTTATTGCCTGTTTTGTCTGAATTGAAAACAAGTACTTTTGTTTTGGTTTAATATCAGAGAACGGAACAAATTTTTCGATGACATTTTGAATAGTTTTTGTGAAATTTTCTGCTGCAATATGTGGATCGAGACGACCGTAGCACAATAGCAGCGGCAATATCTAATTTGTCGAACATATGTCGATGCGGTCGTCTCCTTCGCAAGGCAATGGCAAACCAGCGAAGTATTTGCTTAGTAAACCCCTCTAGTGGTGTGGTTCGGATTCCACGTTAACTGTAGCTCCCGCATATTTGTGTAGAACTATTATCGCACACCACAAACATACGAGATGGGAACCTAGGCTCGCAGCGAGCACGGCACTATAAGAAAAAGAAGAATGTGTCATTAGAACATAAGCACCGAGTATCACAATCAAACTTCTTTTTGCCAAGCTTTTTCTTTAGCTTCTTCAAAGTTGTGTTGTTGCCATTTAGCCTTCTAGGTTCTCTTCTGCTGCTGATACATACAAAACGAAATTATTCGACCCATTGGCCGATACCAATATAACAAGTTATATTATTATTATAATAACCGGAAGCCGGAACCTTTTCCGGTTCTTCTATTTCTGCTCCTTGTAATTGGAATTTTGCAGAAAAATCCGTAAAAATGTTCTATACTCCAATTTATTTTTTTGTATTCATAAGCGCCAATGTCGTAAACGATATTAATTATTTATTATTTAGTAAAATATATTTTAATTTTATGAAGTAATTATTTAATTCATTATTTTTAATTAATATTGTTTCATATTATGTTATTTTTATTAATTATATATTATTACAACTAGTTTCGTTAATTATAATAACATTTTCAAGTATTTAATATATTAATATTTGATTGATTTATAAAAATAACATAATATGAAACAATATTAATTAAAAATAATGAATATACAAACGTTTCATAGAGTTAAAAAAAAAACATTGAATTATTTAATTAATAATCTTGCGGGCCACTTTTACTCATAATTTGTACAGTTAATTTTTGAATATATCAGTGCACAAATAATGTATTTTTTTAATAAATTGGTTTCATTCACAAATCTCGCGGGTCGGAAAAATGTTCAAGGTGGGCATGCGGCCCGCGGGTTGACCACCCCTGATTTAATTATTTTTTATTTTAATAAATGAATTTGTGTGGACCAACCTAAGACTTAAAAAATCGAAACTAGTGGCTAAATAATAATCATTTGATTAGAATTAAGAATTTCTTATTTATTAACAATTACATATTTTTATTTTGGTTTATAAATTTTATTTTATTTAAGTAAACTATAATTTAAAGTTTTAAATTTTGTTTTCTATAAATTTAGATAGTATGCCTAAAAATTGTGCACGTTGATTATCAATAAATTTAAGCAAAACAAAATGTATTAAAACTATTATCTTAAGAACGCACACTCATTTTAATACAGATTAATTTCAATATAAATACAATGTAGATACACTGATTGGTTGACAGGCTAAACAATGGATTTTTAACATGCATGCAATATTGAGGCAGTACATAAACCTATTATTTCCTTTTTCTAGGATTCTTACAAAATCACATTAGAACAATAGAATTAAGTCATCTTCCTCAGTAAAACTACTTATTCACATTAGGATCTCAAGTGGACTTTAATTAAAACTGAAACTTAATCGGCACTTACTTCTCTAAACGCAGCATTAATTTTATTATACAAAATCTGAAAACCAAACCGCTCAAGTTTCAGACATCGGTGTACCTACATAAACAAAATTTATTATTGCCCCATACTCGTAGTATATACCAAACAATATAAATACAATATTAGTAAACAATATAACAAATGATAATTATACTAAATATTATTTATCACACAAATTTCAGATATCTATTGACTATCAGAAAATTACAACTATTGAAAGTATTGAAAGTAATAATAGATCATATCACTACAACCATCACTATTAAAGGTACCGATGTCTTATAAATTCACAATATCTAAATAAAAATGTATTGATTTTAGGATTCCGAGCAGTCACAAGTGAAACTGAGCCCAGAGCCAAGCAAAGAGCAAATTGCACACTTGGTTACTAAGAAACAGCTACGTGAGGAAGCAAAGAAAAAGAGTAAACCCAACTACAGTACAGATGAAGAGACTCCCATAGCTAGCCAGATGCCAGATTCACCCAGACGATCCGAAGATAAAGTTAGTAAGGAAAAAAAATAAAATTGTATAGTATGAAAATAAAAATTCATTGTATGAAAAAAACTTATTATTAAAAAAATTTACAGTGTTAATCCAATACCATCACATTCAATTATTGAATTCTTGTCAGATGAGATTATATTGAATTTAGCCTGAAACAATAGAAAAGGTAATAAATAATAAAAAGATATTAATCATAACTTACTTTGGTAAGTAGCTCGGCTACATAAATAGCGGTTTTTGTATGTAACGTTACATCTCCCACTTTGACTTTTGATTTTCCTTTAGCTAAAGCCATAAATATTATAATCTGATCTTGACAATGATTATCCACACAAGCACCACGATTAATTACATCAAGAAGTTCATTGGCAGCTCTTCGTCCAGTTGCATCACTATTTTCACCTCTTTTGCCTAATGCCGATGCACCTAATATGCAACCTGTGCTGGTTTCTGCAACTATACTAAAATAAATATATAAAACATTAATGAGAAATAAAAAATAAACAAATTTAAACTATCAATTCAAAATCAATAGAATAAATATTTAGATATAACATGCATACTTACATAATTCCTGAGCAATTTCCAAGTGGAGCTACATCAGGGCTTTCTGTGTAAGTTTCTATATCAACTCTAGCCAAATGACCTAAAACATCTGATGCACCTCTAGCCATTTCTTTTGCTATGTTTTCTTGCAAACTACCGGCAACAAAACTCCATCCATAAATTGATTTTATAATACCTTCTTCAATCATTTCTACAGGAATTAACTCTTTGACTGGATTAACATTAATGTATACTTCACCTCCACCTTTAGGATAATAGCCTCGTTTGATTAAATCTAAATCAAATGAAGCACCAAATTTTTCAAGTACTGGTCTAAAGACTTCAGTTAAGTAATCAATCTGTGGAGCCATTTCTGCATTAGTACCACCTTTCATGTGTAGTTCAGTTTTACTATCCGCAAAAATAAGACAAGGTAGAGATACTTGTAGAAGTAAACCAATACTGCCAGCTGTTCGTACAAATGCATTGTATTTACCACCATATATATTTTCTGGAGTAAATTTAACTTCTGTTGATCCAAAGTTTCCCCCTTGAAGTTTAGCTCTGCTTATGTCTCTTGCTAGTTCAATTCCTACAATCAAATAGTAGTAATATATGCTTTATTCATAACTTGTAAAAAATTACAATGCAACAATATAAAAATTAAAAATATATACATATTAAAATCACTTAAAATACAATAATAAAATCAGACAGCAATATACTCTTCAATCATGTGAGAACTTTAAAAATACTTTTTAAATATTTATTTAAAAGTTTTCAAAGTTTGTTGTAAAATTTACACATGTTAAAAAGTTGATTTAGAATATAAAGACGTTTTAGAAGCATTAGGTCTCAGAAAAACTTGAGTAGTGCACTACAGACCCATTTGTATAAATAGTGTTATTTTTAAAACAAAATGGTACACTCTCAGAAAGAAAAAAGTTGATTACAGTATGAATAGCCTCGTCTATGAAAATTGACGTTTATTCTGGTAACTTTTAGGATTATTTTCTTCAGTGAAAACAGGTTAAGAAAGTGGTAAACACTAAAATCACTAAAAATTTTCGCAGAAAAATTAAAATAACTTCATTCTTTGTTGATAGCACTGTAGTTGGTAGACGAAAAGTATCATCTGTTGAGACTGTTAAACTTTTGTCAAATCATTAGTCTCCGCAAAATTAATTTTGTGTTTTCTTAAATTTGTTTGTTGTGTTATAGATGAAGAGGAATCATTGTTTCAAACTGCAAGCATATTCTAAAAGCTCAGAAAAAAAGAAAGAAAAAAAAACTATGAAAGTATAAACGTTTGTTTTTTAATAACATCATTTTAGTAGTGGTACACAATAACATAGTACGGTCTGTCAAGCCTTTGTTGGGACAGATGCCATTGGTGCGTCCTTAAAGATAGTAAAACCTAGGTAGTAAAATAAGTTTATGAAGGCTGAAACTTAGATAAACCTGGGTTAACTTATCCGATGCCCAGTAGTTATACCTAGTATAACGCACATAACCTCGTAAGCGCCGCACATATCATATTTGTAAAAATTAATAAGGAAAAAAGTAGGATTTGTTGCTCCAATTTTCGTCTTTTTGTTGTCACTATCTGATTTAAACACATTTACGTTTTGTAATATTATAGAGGAGACAATCTAAATTTGCTTATAAACAACTTACGATTGACGTTTCAATAGGTTATTCTAGAGAATAAACTAACTTATACCAGGTATAACTGTGGATTAGTTTATCCGACGATTGTAAAAGCGGCCCTAAATATTAGATATAATGAAGAACTATAATAGTCAGTCAGGTATTTGTAACAATAGGAAGATCAGTTAAGCCCTAAGTATGTATAAAAAAATTATGTGAATGTCAAAACTGACACTTACAATTCAGTTTCACATTTTTAATTTTTTTATACATACTTAGAGCCCGACTGACCAACTCTCGTACCTACATACACCTGACTGACTGTAATGTAATATTTAATCAGCGCGCAAAGTTTCAGCCTTTCAACTTACTTTTTTTAATTGTTAAATTTAAAAAAAAAAATAGTAGGTTTTATTTTGATATTTAAAAAAACGGGTATTTTTTAAGAGTAATCAATAAATGTTTATTTCATTGTAAAGATGAAGGTAAGCCATTAACATTTGAAAACGATATCACAAATTCAATCTTCAAGGTCTTGAATCGATTGTGGAGCATTGGCATAGACCTTATCTTTCACGTGGCTCCAAAGAAAAAAATCTAAAGGTGTTAAATCACAAGATCTCGGTACCAATTGTGATCACCTCTTCGAGAAATAACACGGTCAGGAAACTTTTCTTGCAAAATTGCAATTGTTTCGTTGCTTATAGAAGGTCTGTTCCAACATACGATTTGGACGGTTTGCAAACCGTTCAAACTATGCACACCAACAAATTACTGTGTATAAAAGATTGCCTAAGGATGACAAATATTTGTTTGTGTGCACAGTTTGGACGGTTTGCAAACTGTCCAAATTGTATGTTGGAACAGACCTAGAGTATACAGGGTTAGTCAAAATTACCAGAACACCTAGATAATTTTCTTACCGTAAAAAGATTAAAAAAAAGTTTTAAACAAACTATTGATTAACAATATATTCGATATACAGAGTGTTTATTTTATTGTAGAAAATCGGTAAACTTGTTTTTTCAAATCAAACACCCTGTATATTTTTATTCTAAAACTAATAATAATAAAACTGAGTATTTTTTGTAAAAATATTTTTTTTATAAAATGCACCATTTTTGAGTTATAAGCAAACTCCTAAACTTAAAATAAAGAACATTTTCTCACAAACATACACATTTATAACTAAACAAATAAAAAAAAAACAATAACATCAAAAACAATTAACAAAACAATCATTAAAAATGTAAAAATATACAGGGTGTTCCATAAAAAAATCTAAATTTTCATCAAATAAACACCCTGTATATATTTTTTTTTTTTAATTTTAAGATTAATTCTATGTATTAAAAACTGTAAATATATACAGGGTGTTTATTTTATTATAAAAATTTTTTTTACTTTTACATTTTTAATGATTTAATGATTGTTTTGTTACTTGTTTTTAATGTTATTGTTTTTTTTTTAATTGTTTGGTTAAAATAAATGTATCTGTTTCTAAGAAAATGTTCTTTATTTGAAGTTTAAGAGTTTGCTTAAAACTCAAAAATAATGCATTTAATAAATTAATTATTTCTACAAAAAATACTCAAAATTAATCTTAAAACAAAAAAATATAAAAATATACAGTGTATTTCATTTAAAAAAAAAGTTTACCAAATTTTCACAATAAAATAAACACCCTGTACAATAAAAATATTTTTATCAATAGTTTGTTTAAAACCAAACAACTTTTGTTTAAAACTTTTTTTAAATTTTTTACGGTTGTAGAATTATTTAGGTGTTCCTGTAATTTTGACTAACCCTGTATAAGTAATTATAAATATGTTAAAATGAGAGTCAAACTAAATTAAAGAAAATTTTAATTTTTTTTAATAAATAACAATAGTTTAAATTCAATTACTCAAACCCAATCCAACTTCAAAGTGGCCAACCAAACCTCATCAGTGTGTCTTGGTGGTAAGAATCGCCTTAAGGTGAAGGACAAATTCAAATAATTGATTTACATGCTCTTAACACAAATTATAGTTAATAATTAGTGATGCAAAGTAATACTATCAATAAACTTCAGCATAGCAGCTGACCAACAAACTTTTTTAAAATTAAATTATATTTGATTGTCTACCTAATTATTATAAGATAGTATTTGGTTTCTTTGGTTGAAAGAACACGATGGAGGTACAATTACTTTGCACCACTAATAAATAAAATTGATGAACTGGGGTTAGCTTTTTATTGATTAGTTGTTTCTTATCCAAATATTAAATCTTATAATGCTGGTATATTTACAGCTTTAACTAATCGAATTGGAGATGTTGCTTTATTACTATAAAAGATATTAAATATTAAATTATAGAAGATGAAATTATGTTTTTTATATTGATTGTTTTCTAAGGAAAATTAAAGGAATAACAAGAAAAGATAAAATAAAGAACTCGGAAGTAAGAAGTGAACTAAAACCTATAAGGACAGTAATAGAGGAGAGACAGCTACGATGGCTAGGACACATACACAGACTGGATGGACACAGAATAACAAAAAAAATACATGAATTGAGAGTACAGGGGAAGAACAAGGGCGGCCTAAAAAAAATTGGTCATAATTACAGATCCAAATTAGATATAATTATGTAACATAGTTATGTATTGTGAAATTGTTGTTCAAACAATATTAGTAATATTAAAACATGTGTTTATTCGGGTTTTAAAATTTACGTACATTAGTTTTTTGAATTGAACAACTAATCAAATTGTGACATTTACTTGATGAGGGTTGATAACATTTCAGATGATGTATCACCTTGATCTATATTTACAAAACTTCCTCTTATGTTTCACCTCTGACATGTATAGCTTGTCTAAATGCTGGTGCATAAAGAAGCATCTCATAGAATGCAACTAACAGATCTTTTATCCAAAATCAGTTATGAAATTACATTATAAAAAACTTTCATATTTTTCAACTAGTTTGAATGATTTAAAAACCATTCATTTAAAAGGACATGATCTATCTTTCACAAACATGGTTGAGATTATTACAGTCCACACAATTAATAGCCGGATTCTGAACATTTTTTACAGCAATGTTAATTAACATTTTGAACATTGCTAGGTAATATTTAAAAATCTCAATACCTGATTGGTTAAAAACCAATTTCTACAGCGATGTTAGCTAACATCGATGTTAAAATATGTTTAGAATAGACCCATTAAACCTCAATCACACACTTTAGTTAAAAAATCTAGACATCGAAACGAACTGTTTCTAGAATGTAATTGATATGAATATTGGGATTACTTTTTAAGTTGTTAGCGCCACTGTGGCTGGAATGATAATTATTGTATGTGCTGCAATGCCATTCATATGATTTTGTTCTGTATTTTACGTTATTTTTTTGTTTACATTAGGTTATATCAAATGTCAAGTAAACAAGATGTGCATCATTCATATGTTAATAAAAAAAAATTATTTGTATGAAGTTGCATTGAATGCTCCACTAGTTGCACATCCACAATCCATGATTAGTTAATATTAATTTTATGTAAATACGAATTAAATATCTATTATTATATATTTTTCGTTGAATGTAAAATTTTGGAATGTGCTAATATTTACAATTCTCTTTCTTTTAAGTTTAGGTAAACATTCATTCTATACCTTTCAAATGTTGCTCCATTAAACCAGGTTTACTTCGTCCTGCCCGAATATTTGTTATCTTAATAGGTCTTCTAGTGAGAACACTTATGGATATAGCATTTCGAATAATCTGTCCACCCTATCATTGAAACAAATATAACAATTCAGTTGTATATAAACTATTTTGAGTTTTACATACCGCTTCCAATAAGGAGCCATCGATATTCACTATTTCAAGCGACATGATTAAATTGATTGCAGTTCAAAGATAAGGTAATTTTAATGATAAAATCATTCAATCAGTATCAATCAACAATCAGAATTTGACTGAAAATGTAATAATAAACAAACCATCATTAGGCAAATTAATCTATATTTGGGTATTTTGAATATTGGCCTATTTAAGAAAAATATTACTAACGTTTACATTGTAAATGTTTGATTTTAATACAAATTGGTACAAATATAAATTCTTAAATTAAAGTTATTAACACATAACTTAAATTGCTGCTCGCATGTCTCATTATTCCACTTAAAAGAATTTGGGATATTGCTTATTAGGTATAATGATCAAAATGTTAAAACATGGCGTACAACTGTCAAACATGTTTCAGGTGTTGACAAAAATAATATTTTCTTCCAAGTTCCAACTAATGAACAACTAAATCAAACTCTCTACATCCTTAGTGTACCTATCGAAATAATAATTATGTGAAAGACAAAAATCTCATACCGTCAATAGTATTTTAAAAACTGATTGGTGGTTATTGTTGGTTATGTCTGTTCATCTATACAATTATGAATACAATTCAGGATCAACAAACAACAGGCTTGTTAAATGACGATGTTGATACTACTCATTGTCCAGCACCTGATACAAATGCTAACTTAAGCAGTGATACTAGTAAAGGGGCTATCCCAAAAATAGCAAAGAGCCCGGCACAAAAGAAGACTGGAACAATACCTAAACAACAGATTAAGCTAAACAATAATATTGAAAATATGTCAACATTGAATAGTGAAGAGCCACCAAAATTAAACGGCTTATCTAATGGAATATCAGGCAATTATTTAGATTTATTAGAACCTTCTTGTTCTAATTTAGACTATTGCAAGTATGATCAGTCAAAGGATGATAGTTCCAGTGATGAAAATGATTTGTTATCTGTGTCAGATGATGGTTGTATTTATACATATAAGGGCGATCAAGTTGCAGATTTACCTAGTTCATTTTTTTCCCTTGATATTCCACCCGATATTCCTGATCTGCCTCCAAGTCGAAATCAAACCTCCAGCCCAGAAATGGATTATTTGGAAATGGATTTTGATCCTGGTTTTAATGGTGATGCCGATTCAATATCAGAAAATGAATTAGAACCTGTTAAGCTTGTAATGAAGGTGCAAGAAATACAGGAAGAACCTGTAAGAATAACTGTAAATAAAGAAAAAAATGAAGAAGTTTTAAATTTGCCAGGTCCGAGTACTCAGCTACCAGTACTTCCTAAATTAACAGCTTGTAAAGTAGAAAGGTAAATTTGTTTTCTTTTACATTAATATAGTTTAGTAGCTTGTGCAATTTTATTAAAATAAAATAAAATACAGGCACAAATGAAAAAAATTCTCTGTAAAAGTCTAATGTTTAGCTAAAGCACTCAACTTTTTGATTTAAATGTATGATCTAAAACGATTTGCACATTTCAAACAGCATAATTGATTTTTCTGTAAAAAAATTTAAAACAATTTTTTATTTCAAATCTCAAGTAAAAAATTGGTCAATAAAAAGACATCAATGGACGTGTTTAGGGAACAAAAACGTTGACAACTGTTGGCAACTTACCAACACATTTACTTTTAATTGTTTCTATCCAAATGCGTAGAGTATACTTTGACAACCAACAGTTGACCATTTTAATCAGCAGTAGGTATGTTTTTGGTTGTTTAAGGGCCGCTTTTACAATTGTCAGATAACTTATACCAGGAATAAATTTATCTTAATGTATATACCTGGTATAGCATTAGTTTTGCTCTTATTACAGTCTAGATAACTTATTGAAACGTCAATAATGACTTATAAACTGACGTATAAATCATTTATACGCAAATTTGTTGTGCGCGTTACTTGGTTACTATACTAGAGAAAACTACTGCTTCCAGCACCGTATAAGTTATCCCTGGTTTATTCTCCTCAAAACATACAAGTAAAGTTTTATAAAATTGCTAGGACTCCTAAAGTAATCTCGGCCATTGTAAAATTTCAATCACCCACACACTTGAGTAGAATCTCTATTCAATGAATCCCAAATTAGAACTAGAAATAAAGACGAACCACCTGAAGGTCCCAATAATTAGGTCAATCAAGGAAATAATGCTCGACGATTATCAATTTTTTTCTGTGCAAAAATTTTAGCAACAAATCATACTTTAGCTGTAACACGTTTATGCATTTTCTAAAAAATCATTTATCACGAAGATGGTCGTTTCTGGAACTGACTTATAAATTGACGTATACGTTGTTTATACACTATTTTGTTGTGCGCGTTACTTAGTTACTATACTAGATATAAGTTATAAAAGATTGTAAAAGCGATTTTTATATATTCCTTCGATAGCGCTATTCCTTGTTTAACCGACAATTGTAAAAGCGGCCCTAAGTGACTTCTTGCTTGTATGTAGTAAGTTTTCCACATTTGACAGTAAACGGTTGTGTTTTCTAAATGCGCCCAATGACATGATTTCTAAATTTGTCAATTTATAGTTCAATTTTAAAGATTTATTTATCTGATTACCTGACATCAATATAACTGTTGTTTATGTTAATTTTTTGTTTGTTTTGTTATATACTTTTTATTGATTTAAAAATTTTGAAGATAAAATTAAACTGTTATTTGTTAATGTGCATAGAGAATAGCCTCGGTTGTACGGGACAATATAAACTCAATAAACAAAAACAAAAACATACATCTCATCACAAAAACAGTTCTAACATAACAATCTACCTTTAAAATAGTTGCTAAAATTGTCATTGATAAAAGTTCACACTTTCTATAAAATGATTGTAATGTTACTACTATTACTATTACTATTATTTTTAATTTTGTCGATTTTGTATGATTCTAAAATAAACATTTTTAGATGATCATTAACTCTATTTTTATGGTTTTGACCAGTTTGGCCTATGTAAGTTTAGGGTAGCTTTGATTTTGTACTTTATAAAGAAGTTGTGTGGTTTTTCACTTGTGTGGTAAGTCAGTTTTTGATATTGTTGGTTGTTATGATTGTGGGAATGTTTATGCATGGTTTTTTAAATTTCAAAATGTGATATTTAGGAATTATTTATTGTCACAACAACATAAAAATACTTTTGAATTTCAACGAGCGAAACCACACTTGAAAATATCACATTGAATACAAGATTTAAGCAGTCTGTGAACATTGATTTTGAATATTTGCGACTTATAAGTTTTGGGAAATAATGAATTTGGGTGTAGATTAATTGAAAAAAAGAAAACGAAAGTTTTAATTCCAAAATGCTGAGAAATTCTTTGTTTGGTCTCACGAGGTCCTCAAAGTATCAATTTTGTCAATACAAATATTGTTTTAATTGCATATTTTATGTACCAAGTTTCTTTCTTTTTTAGTATAATAAAAGTTACAAGGTTTATTAAAAATTAATAATAAAAAATATAGAAAAATGTGAAAATTACTTTCCAGAGGATAAATCAAATTTAAATTAAAAATACTCTTGGCAACATAGCAAATTTTTTAATAAAATTCAAATTATAATGTAGGCTATGCAATGAATGTCAGTTTATATTTCTATTTTATTATGACTTTTACTTTGAATGAATATGCAAATTACGCCGGTGATGCTTGAGAATGTCATGAATTTGATTCCGTATAGTCTTTAGAAGTAAACGGTGGCCATTATGAACATTTGTAGTTTATAATAAATAATAACATTTGATGTGTGTATTAAGTTGGATACATTATAGGTTTGAATATAGAAATAGAAATTTTGCTACGTTGCCAAGCATAACGAAACTTTGAGGATCTCGTGAGGCCAAACGAAGAGTTTCTCAGCATTTTGGAATTAAGATTTTTGTTTTCGTTTGGTACGGTCTACAAAGTTACTTGGCGTTTGTCCGCTAATTAATCTACACCCTGTATATATATATATTAGAAAGTTTTGGTCTTACATCTACGAACTGTCGGTGAATATTTGTTTGGACTCCTAGCAAGCCTTGTATTACGAGTAAATATTTGTTTAGATGGCAATAAGTCTTGTTTGAAAAATGTCCATGGAAATATATATGGAAAATTACGTTGTAAAGTATTGTATGTCATTAGTCAATTTTGGATCGGCAATGATTCAAATAACTTATTATGAATAAAACTTAAAAGAGTTAGTGTAGTTTTAGATTATGTTTTTCATACTTGTTAACAATATTCAATACAAGGATAAGTTTTATATATAGGGTGTTAATTAATGTTGGGGAGATATTACACAGGGAGATTCTTTGTCTGGTTCTAACACGAAAAATTTCTATAAAGTTATGGTCTAAAATGCTTTCTTTTTGAAATACAGGGTAATTTTTTTCCCACAGTTTTAAATTATAATCATAATTAAAGTATTTATATTGTTCATCTAGTAGGAATTTGCATAATTAACTTATAATGTTTTGGTTCTCCAATATAATTATATATAATTATATTCACCACATATTCACATAAACATCATCCAAACATTTTTGTAGTAGTTTAAACTGCATGCATTCACATTGGAATAAATCAGGTTTACTCTAGTTAAGAGAGATCTAGGTAAGATTAATTACAACTACATATAATAAAACAGCGTTATGGTTTACACTACATTTACAACATGACTAAATAAGAACTTGCTCTTTATCTTCCGGGTTAATTTAGAAGTCTCGCAATAAGTTTTTTTTTTTTTTTTTTTTTTTTTTTTTTTTTTTTTTAATTGAGGGGGGAAAATGCCTTACGCACTTTGTGTGGGGCTCCCGGTTACCCGCATACCCACTAAAAACCCTAACCTCTAAGCCCTCCAAGCCTTGCGGGATTACCGTTGTGTATTACTTCACAAAGTCTGGACACCTTCTATTTATCCTACTATCCTTGACTTCCTGCTCTTGCTTTCTCCTCTTCTTCTTTTGTTGCCATTATTCTCCGTATGCCATCATCTATGGCCCTCCAGTTGTATGCACTTTCAAGCATGAGTGTGGTCAGGTTGTTTGCGGTTATCTCTTTACCGACTCTTAGCTGCATCTCTTCTCTGGTGCTTCTCCAGCGAGGGCACTTTACCATTGTGTGCTCCGGGGTATCTTTCTCTCCACAATAGGGGCATTCGTCCTGTTCTGCTAGGCACATTCTTTTTAGATATGACCCAAAACAACCATGACCTGTTAGGATATGTGTGAGGTGGTAGTTCAGGTTACCATGTTTTCTGTTTACCCACGGTGTCACCAAGGGTATGAGGGTCTGTGTCCATCTGGCGACGTCACCCTTGCACTGCCATTCTGCTTCCCATTTTTTCATTGTTTCCACTCTCTTGTCTTTGCTGTGCCCCTTTGGTTGTTTCCCTTTACCTTCGGCCCGCTCTTTGGCGAGAAGGTGTATGGGGATTGTGCCCGTTATTGCTTGTATGGCCTTGGACGAAACTGTTCTGTAGGCACTGGCTATTCTAATTGCCATTTTTCTTCTGGCCCGCTCTAGTATTATTCTGTATTTTTTTTTCTCGCAGCTTTCTATCCAGATGGGTACGGCGTACAACAGTATTGAGTCCACCGTTGCACCCATAACTTTACGTTTCTCCGCCCTTGGACCCCCTACATTCGGCATGATACGTGCCAGGGCCATTACAAGTTTCTCTGCTTTTTGCTTTACCTCTGTTATATGAGGGCTCATATTCCAGTTTTTACCTATCCTCATCCCTAGGTATTTGATGCTGCCTTGGGATGTGATTGTTGTATCCCCTAGATTGATTTTAACTGTGATGTCCTTCCTTCTACCCACCAGGACAACAGCTTCCGTTTTATGGGTTGCCAGTTCTAGACCCATTTTTTTGATCCACCTTTTTATCTTGTAGGACGCCCACTCTGCCTCCTCTTCTATTTCCCTTATATTGTTACCCCTGACAACCATAGCTAGATCATCAGCATATGCTATTGTGGTAATCCCCTGTGTCATCTGCTCTCTCAGTAGACCATCATAATATATATTCCACAAGGTGGGACCCAGGACAGACCCCTGAGGCACCCCGCAAGTCATTTCCAAAGTTGCTCCGGAGCTGCATTCTATGATTCTATCCTGTAGATAGTGGCATAGGATTTTTCTGAGGTATGTTGAAATTCCCCTTCTCTCTAATTCTTCTATTAGTCCCCTCCAGGGCACCGAGTTGAAAGCATTCTTTATATCAAAGGTGATCAACACCGCCAGTTTGTGTGTAGGATGTTCAGCTACCTGCCCCACTGCTTCCCTAACATGTCTAAGTGCATCCAGTGTGGAGTGGCCACCTCTGAACCCTTGTTGGTTTTTACTCAGGCCACCATTCCTGTCTAGTTCCTCTGTAAGTCTCGTGTTGAGGACGTGCTCATACAGCTTTCCCAGTGGGTTCAGTAGACATATAGGTCGGTATGCCTTGTCTTCGTTTTTTTTTGGTAGGTTTCTCGATTAGTACTAATTTTGCCCTTTTCCAGTCCTTGGGGAAGATGCCTTGCTTTATGAGTTTGTCAAGGACCTTCGCGCAGAGTTGAGGTCTTTTTGTTGCTATCGCTCTGATCACCTCCGGCGGTATCATGTCTGTCCCGTGTGCCTTTTTTCTTTTAATTTTACCACCTGCCTTAAGTATTTCTTCTTCTGTACATTCCGGTATCATATCCATATCTGTTCTTATCTCTAACCACGTTGTTCTGCCTAGGTTCGGAAAGAGTTTCTTGGCTTCAGCCGTTATCTCCTCCCTTGACAGTGTTATTGGGGATCTTTGTCCTATTTTATTTGTGACAATTTTATATCCTTTGCCCCATATATCCCCATTTAGTTCCTCGCACAGTTTCTTCCAGGCCATCTTCTTGGATTCCATTATTGCCTTCTTCAGGTCTTTTCTCTCACCTGCGTATGCCTCTTGTGCTTCTTGCAGAAGGTATATGTCTCTTGGGTTTTTTCCGTTTAATCTTGTCACAATCCTTTTAGTTTTTATACATCTCCTTCTCATGTTTGCAATATCATCACTCCACCAATACATTGGTTTGTAGTTTACCCTGCCCCCTTTTTTCTTTAAAGTCTTTTTGCAGGTTTTGATTATAGATTCTTTTAGCTTCTCAGCAGTGTGTTCCATTCCCGTTGTGTTTAAGTCCAGGTTTGAGAGGAATTTTGCCTCTTGCTCATTGCGGAAAGACCATCCGGTGATTTCTCTTGTCTTCTCCCAAGTCTTTACCTTCCCCTGCCTGACTTCGAAGTGTATGTTCATGTGGTCACTCAGATTCTCTTCCTCGCCCACATGCCAGTTGCTAATTTTTGTTACCACCTTAGAGGTGCACAGGGTCACATCTATGAAGGATTTTGCTCCGTTTTTTTGGAACGTAGGTACTCCCCCTCTATTCAGGACGCAGAGTTCGTTTTCGTTTGCCCATTCCGCCAACATGTCACCTTTCCGGTCGTCTTTGGGAGACCCCCATATGCCTGACTTGGCGTTGAAGTCCCCGCCAATGATCTTATCTTTCTTGTGTTTTTTTTGGTCCTTACTTAGTTCTGTTAGCCACTTTTCGAAATGCTCAATGCTTTCATTTGGGGAGAAGTAGCAGGCATACATCACTGTGTCCCGGTCCTCCACCCAGGTGTAGCCTACCCCACTTCCTGATTTTAATGCCGGAGATTTAGTATTGTCAGGGATGTATATTGCCGCGTCTTCATTTTTATCCATAATCCATCTTTTCCTAGTTGCTGCTATTTTCTTATTTGGTTCCGAGACTAGGGCATAATCTGCTCCTGCTTTTTGACAGTTCCATTCTAGTAGATCCATAGCCGCTCTACATCTGTTTAGGTTAACCTGTATAACCTTCATTTTCTAGCCCTTCCGGCCCTTTCTTTCTCTTTCTGTGCTTGCACCAGTTTCCTGAACGCCGGGCATCTCATGCTGTCCGTTTTGTGACCTTCTATATTGCATAAGTAGCACTTCTGTTTATTGGTGCAGTCTTTCACTTTATGTCCGGTCCCCCCACAGTTCCTGCAAGGCTCGCCATCCGTACTTTTACAGTCCATTGCCTTGTGACCTATTCTATGGCATTTGTAGCATTTTGGCGGAGCAAATACCTCCATCACCCTCCATCTATTCCAGCCTGAGCCTATTTTCCTTTTCCTTATAAGGTGCTCTGCTGCCTTTTCCTGCATGTTCACGAAGGCATTCTGGTTGACCTTTTCTGATAGTTTCACCGAATCTACCTTGGCGCTCAGGTTGTCACTCAGGAGTTCCATGTTGATTTCATCCTTCACCTCATCTTCATTGAAGTCTCCGTCCACGTCTAGAAGCCGTATTGTCTTTTTTCTTTCATTTAGTTCAATGTTGGCTACCTTGTTGATTTTCTCATCGAGTATTTTCCTGAACTCCTTCCTTACTTCTTCCTTATTATTTTTAACCACAAGTTTAATGTTACCATCTTTCGTTTTATCTATCCCTGCGATGATGATCTCGCCCGTGTTCACTTCATTCTTCATACATTTCATTACTTCTGCATAGCTGCAGCCCTCTTTTGGTTTGATTAGAATCGTATCCATCTGTCTATCCCAGCGCTTCTTTGGCATCTCGATTTTTCTTCCTTGCGTTGGTTTCCTTTTGCCATGGATAGTCATTTTAAGCTCCTCATTTTTAAGACAGTATTCCATCACTTTCCTGGCCATATCTGGTTCTGCATCCGTAATACAGGCTAGTCTCGATTTTCCCTTTTCCATTGTCATTGCCTTTACTTCCTGCATTGCGTTGATTATTCCTCTACTTCCTTCTAGTGTTCCCGTCCCCTTCATGGTTTTCACTACATACGTGAGTCTTTCATTTTCCTCTTCTGCTTTGCCATTTTGGGCAATTATGGAGCTTTTTGTAACCCCACACCACCATTTAGTTTCTTGTTGATCCTCCGTCATTGCTACTATCAATTCCGGGTGTCTCTCCGCTATTATTTTTTCAGGGTATCCCTTTGTGCTCTCGCTACTACTTAATATTACTACTAAGTCTTCCTTACTGTCAGCTTTAAAGGTATCACTCGTCTGCTCGCAGTTCGTGAATAGGTCTTCTGTCCAGTCTACTTCCATCAGCTCATGTAGTGCTTCGACCCCTTTTTTGCGTGAAAGGCATTCGTTGATCCTGTCTCGTTGATTCCTTTCCTCCGCTGTCTCCATTGTTTCTGTTTGCTCCGCCTTATCCACTAGGCTTATACATTTCGGGAGCTGTCCTATAACGGACCCCTGACCCTCCTGTTTTTCTAACATTTTTTCTAGGAAGTTAATCCCTCCATCCTCTCTCAGCCTTGATGAGTAGCCATACAACCTGTTGGCTGCATCTCTAGCTTCCGGTTTCATTCTATTGCTTACCAGCGCAATGTTTCTCAGATTTGCGCTCTCTGCTATTATTCTCCTTAGAAGATCGTTCAGCTTTCTATAGTCCATTTTAAAGTCCTCTAGATCTGCTTCCCTCTTCTGGGGAGAGTCAGCCATCCTCATGCCTTTATTGCTTTGGAGCAGGGTTTCCTCCGCTTTTATTCCTGTTTCCTTGGATGGAGTAGCGGGAAGTTCACTTAGGTTTCCCAAGACTAAGTGATCAGGTTTCCCATCCTTGTTCTCTGTTTGAGCAGCCGGTGTTTCTTTCTTTGCATCCGGGATCCTCCTGATAGGTGACCTGCTCAGGCTACCCCTTTTGCCCTGTTCCTTCAAAAGCTCCAGTTCAAATCTTCTCGTTTCCTCTTCTTTCTCCCTTGCCGGGTCGTCATCACCCTTGTTGTAGTGATTTGCCGATTGAGGTGCGCCCTCTTGATCGCGCTTTTCATCTTCCTCAACCGAGTTTTTTATTGTTTTGGCGTAGTCATTGGCTGACGATCGTAAGTGGTCTACTACCTCGCCACTATCGACCGGTTCTGGGGATCCGACCCCTGTCCCGTAAACGTTTGTTTTTTGCGTTGTATCTTCCATATTACCAAAAAATCTTGTCCATTCTTTTACACCTATCTGGACTGAAAGGTGGTCGTCGTTGGGGGTCCAAATTGGGAGGGGTTTTTGGAGATAGGGGATGTCGGGTTAGGGACTATTTTTTTAATAGGTTATCCTCCTATGTAGGGTACGAGAGATTGCTTTTTTGGTTCCCTAGCCCTCGATATCTAATAGCGTCGGGAACCGAAGGGTTTGACCAAGGGAGGTCGACAGATCATAGCGGAAAATGAAGAGATTGGATATGATCACTGATTATACTCCGCTTGCCAATCATCTAATCGCAATAAGTTATTGGTCCTATTAACCCCTTTCAAATAAGTGGCAAATTTATTGGGGCTATATAGCAGTAAAAAACACAATAAATAAACTAGCATTGAAAGATTCTGGAAGCTAATGGGTTAAGTTTCTTTGGATGTGTAAAACTTTATTAATTTATTTGACTCTGTAGTTTTTAAAATAATAAAATACACCTATAAAACATTGGTTTATTATTAACATCTGTATAACAAATTTAAATGTCATTTTAATTAATAATTAAAGTTGTGTTTTTTATTTTCTAATCATCTTTTATAATCAGTATTCAAATGTAATTTAAGAGAAGAACATGTAATATGTAATTACATACTTGAAAAACATTAGTTGTGTTTGTTTTACACAAATTTTTTGCTGATTTTTGCATTCGGATGTCTAGACTACTGCGGCAGGCTTTATGTCATACACAGTATTAATATTTACTTGTAAACTATCTTATCTTTAATATAACTTGGTTTCAATTGTATATAGATTTTATTAACGGCCGATCTCACCGACACATCTTAAAATTTAAGCTCGAGTTAAATTGCAAAGTTGCACCGACATTATAAATGAGGACTGATTATGACTATTGGTTAAATATAAGTTGTCAATTTTGCCTTTACGATGTGTTGGAATCAGCCATAAGATATTTTACTTAATTTAAAGGTTGTTATGTTTCTTTACATTGAATAATAAAGTAATTATCTAACTTGCAAAATCATCTAGTAATGTATTCATAGGTTTATAATAACCCTATAAAAACTGGTTCAGTTGTATGTCGTTCACTTCAAACAAATGACATTTTGTTTCTGAATCATAAAATTTAAAAATGATTGATATGGGCAAGGGATTTACAGATCACTATCGGATGTACATATGTAATGATCATTTTAGCAGAGGAAAAAATACTGTAAATATATTTAGATTAAATTAGCAAGAAGCTTTATACTATAACATTCTTTTTAATTCAAAATTTGAAAGTTATAAGTGTATTATTTATGTATTTCAATGATGTTGCAAAACTAATATTTTAATTAATATTATATACTAATTTTTAAATAAATTTCAGAAGGACGCCGAATTTTGTAGAACCCCCGACTGAGGAAGCAGTGAAAAAAATGCCGTGGTCATGTTCACTGTCGCAACGCACAAAATCAATTAAATTTCGTATTACAAAAAGGTGCCATAGTACAAGAGGAGAACTTGTTTCGCCAAATGAGAATGTGCCACAAATTAAAGGGGCCTCGGTTCCTAATGTAAATAATGAAACTTCCATTGAACAAACAGATATAGAACCAGCTATGATTTGGAGTAAAGATGAAGCGTATTTGAAACAAGTGACTCAAATTGGACCATCTGCGTGTGGAGCGACTGCTGTACTAAATGTATTAAATGCTTTACGATTTCCTATACCTTCTTTGGATAAAATTAAAGAATGTGTTAAAACGAGGTTGAGAAGAAATGAAAATCCATTAACTGATTACTTATTATCAAGGAGTGCAGCAGGTACAACACATGAGGATTTGATAGAAGGTTTAAATCAAATCTCCAATGGTACAATTTACGCTCGGTTTTTTCATATGTACCCCGAGCGTGTGGTGAATTTATATTCGTGGCTTACATTTTGGATTAAAAATGGGGCAGTGCCAATAGCAACATTGAATTTACAAAGGTGTTTGGGTACAATACCAGACGCCTGGCATCATCAAATGATATTTGGTGTTGATGAAAATGGTATTCATTTAACTAATCCTTTTGAATGTGTAGAAGCAGGATCTTTGTGGCCCCAATTATGTTCAGAATCAGTACTGTTAGTGCGAAGGGACGATGTGTTATCTAGGTGGAATTTTTTGACTGATTTACCAGAGTTAATGAGGATTATGGACATTCGGTGGAGGCGAATTAATGTTGTTGGTAAGATAAGACTATTTTATATTATGTATTTATATTTTATCACATGTTGTTTTAAAGATTTAATTATTAAGTTAGTTTGTACTTTTAAAACATTCAATCTACAGGGATTTTACGGATAACTGTGACGAGCAAAAAAAGTGTATTTTTGATTTTTTTGCTAATTTTATAATACAGTAAGTAAAGCTCCCCTAATCCGTATCAATTAAAACATGGCTTAATCCGAATTATTGAACAATCTGGATTACTGGAATAATAATAAAATAATCAAGCAAGAGACACATTATATAATAAAGCTTTTATTATAATGACAATAGAACAAATTTTCAAAAAAAAAAATAAATTTCTTAAGAAAAACTCCTATATTTTAGTCTGGCGAATGTTTTGTGTGGCCGTTTTGGTGCCATGTTGAAATAAACTAAAAATTTATGGATTTTCTTTTTTCTTTTTTGTTGGTCAGCATGCTAGCTAGGTACGGGGAACCGTGGTTGGTCGGCCAATCCGCATTAAATCGATCCGGATTACAAGGTACATAATGTAAAATTTACATTTTTTAATTTTGTCTGAACTACAATTACATCCGGATTAAAGCGATTCGGATTAGCGGAGCTTTACTGTATAGTGTATTTTATTTTTAAATGACTGGAACATTAAATAATTTTTGTACTGTACTGTAATTTCAAAAAAAGTTTCAATCAAAACTTTTTTGGTTTTAAGCAAGCTATTATTGTTTACATTTTTTTTAAATATAAAGTTCATTCTATTATGGAAATTTGGTAAACTTTTTTTTTTTTCAAATGTTACAACCTATATTTTTACATTTTGTGATTTTTTGTTTAAATATTTTTTTATAAAATGAACTATTTTTGAGTTATAAGCAATTAATTCAAACTCCTAAACTTCAAATTAAAAACATTTTCCCACAAACACATTTTTAAAATAAAAACGAATGAAAAGGACAACAATATGAAAACAACAATCTTTCAATGAAAATTTGTCTGATTCATAAAGTTAATGAGTTAATTAGGTTGCTCATTGTCAAGCCGCTCAGTGATGGCAGTTTAAACATTTATTTTAATTCTATTTTAATTTAAAAAAATCTATAAACAAATCTTAGAACTAACCTCAGAATTATAAAATGTAATAACATACAGGGTATTTATTTTATTATGGAAATTTGGATTTTTTAATTTTTTTTAAATAGAAACAGTCTGTATATTTTTATATTTATAACTCAAAAATGGTGCATATTATAAAAGAATTATTAAAAAAAAAATAGTTTTAGAATAAAAAATGTAAAAATATACAGGGTGTTCCATTTGAGAAAAATAAGTTTACCAAATATCCACTTCTCCTTTATGTAATATTCAAAAACTTAATTTAATATAAAAAAAAACATAGTCAAATATATACATACATACAGCCAAACACTAATATTGTGGCCGGTGACTCCGTAGACAAAAGTGGGTTGAAACCATTAAGCGAGACCAATAATAATTTAGGTACATTTACATGCAAAATCAATTTTAAATCGCGTCAGTCTAGCATGAACTGCGAGGAAAATATCATCGATGCTGCGAAACATTTATTTGTTATTTTGCGAAGCCGGCGCTACCCGGGAATAAATTCAGTTTGTGTCTCTGAGTGTATTGTTTCCCTTTCTCGCATTATGCATCCTTCATTCTGGCTATAGTTTTCTTTCTCTCAAGATGCGCGGAAACGCCTGTCATGGGCCACAGTATTCGTGTTTGGCTGTACATATATGTATTAGACTGGTTCTTAATTTTTTTTTTGTTTAATTTCTTTGGGTGCACCCTCAGAAAGTGATCTTTATGCAAAAAAGTAACCCATGTCAAATTTCAGCCTATAAGAATTAAAAAAAAAACATGTGTCGCACTGCCTTTGAAGTTTTAAAAGTAAACCTATTCCCTTACTTAAAAAAACATGATTAGAATGTTACAAATTTGACAAAATGAAAAAAATACTTACAATACAACATTTTAAAGGTTTTTAAATTAAAAAAAAAATTATAGACCTAAGCCTCAAATTCTAATAATTTTTATTTACGAGTCTAATTTTATGTTCAAAATTTAAAATATAATAAAAATATGTTAATTAAAAAAAAAACAGTATATTGATGTAAAGTTTTATGTGGAACCTAATTAGCAAGTGCTGAGGGTATGCATCTGACTCAAATCTGGAAACTTATTAAGTATATTAATTTTGAAAAATCAAAAGTAGTGCGACACGTGTTCTTTTGAATCTTAAGGGCTAAAATTTGGCATGGCTTACTTTTTTTGCATAAAGATCACTTTCTGAGGGTGCACACACAAAGATTGCACAATTTTTTTTTTTAAGAACCTGTCTAATATGTATATGTACATATAAAACACATACAATTTAAAAAATTTATAATGTATTTACAATATACAAATAGTATACATATACAGGGTGTAGATTAATTGGCGGACAAACGCCAGGTAACTTTGTAGACCGTGCCAAAAGAAAATGAAAATCTTAATTCCAAAATGCTGAGAAACTCTTCGTTTGGCCTCACGAGATCCTCAAAGTTTTGTTACGCTTGGCAACGTAGCAAAATTTTTATTTCAATTTTCAAACCTATAATGTAGGCAACTTAATACACACATAAAATGTTATTATTTATTATAAACTGCAAATGTTCATATTGGCCACCGTTTACTTCTAAACACTATACGGTATGGAATTTATGACATTCTCAAGCATCACCGGCGTAATTTGCATATTCATTCAAAGTAAAAGTAATAATAAATAGAAATATTAACTGACATATTTATTGCATAGCCTACGTTATAATTTGAATTTTATTTTTATTTCTATATTGAAACCTATAATGTAGGCAACTTAATACACATCAAATGTTATTATTTATTATAAACTAAAAATGTTCATATTGGCCACCGTTTACTTCTAAATAGTATATGGTATCAAATTCATGACATTCTCAAGCATCACCGGCATAATTTGCATATTCATTCAAAGTAAAAGTCATAATAAAATAGAAATATCAACTGACATTCATTGCATAGCCTACGTTATAATTTAAATTTTATTAAAAAATTTGCAACGTTGCCAACTGTATTTTTAATTTAAATTTTATTTATTCTTGGAAAGTAATTGCACTTTTTTCAATATTTTTTTATTATTAATTTTTAATAAACTTACGAGGTTTATTTTATTTTATTATACTAAAAAAAAAGCAACTTGATACATAAAATACGCAATTAAAACAATATTTGTTTTGACAAAATTGAAACTTTGAGGACCTCGTGAGGCCAAATGAAGAGTTTCTCAGCATTTTGGAATTAAGATTTTTGTTTTCTTTTGGCACGGTCTACAAAGTTACCTTTCGTTTGTCCGCCAATTAATCTACACCCTGTATATGGGTAATTCCATTACTTTTGAAAAAGACCGAGGTCCTCAAAATTTTAATTTTGTCAATACAAATATTGATTTAATTGCGTATTTTATGTACCAAGATGCTTTCTTTTTTAGTATAATAAAAGTTACGAGGTTTATTAAAAATTAATAATAAAACATATTGAAAAATGTGCAAATTACTTTCCAAGAATAAATCAAATTTAAATTAATAATACACTTGGCAACGTAGCAAATTTTTTAATAAAATTCAAATTATAACGTAGGCTACGCAATGAATGTCAGTTGATATTTCTATTTTATTATGACTTTTACTTTTAATGAATATGCAAATTACTTCGGTGATGCTTGAGAATGTCATGAATTTTATACCGTATAGTGTTTAGAAGTAAACGGTGGCCAATATGAACATTTGTAGTTTATAATAAATAATAACATTTGATGTGTGTATTAAGTTGCCTACATTATAGGTTTAAATATAGAAATATAAATAAAACTCAAATTATAACGTAGGCTATGCAATAAATGTCAGTTGATATTTCTAGTTTATTATGACTTTTACTTTGAATGAATATGCAAATTACGCCGGTGATGCTTGAGAATGTCAAGAATTCGATATCGTATAGTGTTTAGAAGTAAACGGTGGCCAATATAAACAATTGTAGTTTATAATAAATAATAACATTTGATGTGTGTAACAAGTTGCCTACATTATAGGTATGAAATAGAAATAGAAATTTTGCTACGTTGGCAAGCGTAACGAAACTTTGAGGATCTCGTGAAGCCAAACGAAGAGTTTTTCAGCATTTTGGAATTAAGATTTTTGTTTTCTTTTGGCACAGTCTACAAAGTTACCTGGCGTTTGTCAGCAAATTAATCTACACCGTGTATATTCAATAAAAAAAAAATTGAAATAGAATAGAATAGAAAATAGCACAAATTCTATTGATGGTCTTCAAAGTGTGATACATTTATTCTAGCTATTTGATTACGAAATGAATGAAAATGAGGGTTAAGATAATAATATTTACTTCTCAATGGCAAGAAACTAAATTATAATATCATCATTCTACACATTGGCACATGTCCGTCATAATTACTACTGTGCAAAGCTAACCTGAATGTTCTAGAATACCTGGTACTTTGATAATGAATTACTAAATTTAATTGAATTAGTAGATGAGGACAGTCAATGTTTCCATTAACTAATCTAAGTAAAAGGCATAAATCAGTAACAATTCATCTACTGTTTAGAGATCCGATGTTTAATCTAGTAAACATATTAGTACTACTATAATTCTCCCGAGTATAGCCTAACCGATAAGACACAATGAGTAAGAATTTATTTTGTATTTGTTTTAACTGCAAAATTTTACTATTGTAAAATGGTGATCGCACCGAAGTGGCGTATTCTAATTTGGATTGCGCCAATGAAATTGATTGTGCTTAATGTGAAACTTTTACTAAAAAGGTTAATGATTTTTTTTATTGCATTATTGCATGTTGAATTAATATGCTCAGTAAATGTAAGGTTCTTATCAAAGATAACACCCAGATCTCTAACAGTTGATTGCAACCTTAACTTTTCATCACTAACATAATAATGTCATTCCACAATGGCACTTTTACTAAATGATATCAGAACACGTTTTTTTTAAATTTAATATAAGTTGATTTTTTGTACACCACATATTCAAAACATCCAAGTCAGCTTGAAAACATGCTTGATTTACATGACTTTGAACCACATTGAGCAACAAAAGAAATTTGACATACTTAAAATTTAATGTCATTAATAAACAACAAAAATAATATTGGTCTACAATAAGACCCTTGTGGCACACCAGACAATACATTAAAAAAGTTTGGTAAATGTAATTACATATTTTGATATATTGCTTTTGGTTGTTAAGAAAGCTACTCAACCATTTTAAGGGTAATTTACCAAATCAAATCCAATAGTTTCTAACTTGTTAAGCAATGTAGCATTATAGACTTTGTCACAGAGTTGATTAGTAACTCTTTCTCCATTCCTTCTAATATAAATGATTGGTATTCCAACAGGTTTGTTACTGTAGATTTGCCAATGCAAAAACCATGTTGCTCATTAATGATTGAGTGTTAGCATATCCACATAAGTTGTTCTGCAAAGTTTCTCTAAAATTTTTGGTATAGTTGATTGCAAACTACACCACGACAGTTACTGACATTTTGCCGGTTATCATCATTAAATATTGGTTTTATATAGCAATGTTTCCATGCTGATGGAAAAATTCTCTGATTTATAGACATTGAAAATAAAACATGTAATGGTTTACATAAGGAGTAATTTTGTCTAGACCAGAACTACATTTATCACTTAGATCATTTATACTTTAAAATATCTCGGCAATAGTAATATTAAACTTGTTCAGATCTATAATATCTGTTGTTTCAAAACTTGACGTTTGAACATTATTATTAGTTTATTATTTTTTTCTCCTTGAAGTGTCCTTGATATTTATTCTTCAAGTGGGTTATTGGTGACCAATTTAGGACGGAATAAAATATTTTATTTAACATATACTTTTACAAAGGCAAACGTTTTGGGGATCACTAACCCCCTTCATCGGTGCTAAAAACAATAATTATGCTTAAACCTTAATAATTAAAACAGACATATATGTATAATAAATATTAACAAGTTATTTAAAACAAGACACACAAATGGATAAATCAATTATTATCGTAGAGATAAAACATATTTTTAAAATATATAAAACAAATTACAACATTGAGAAAGAGTTTTTTTTGAAATCAAATTATAGAATGTAGAATAAATTATATTAAAAAGAATATTATTTAAACAATTTGAAGTGAAAAAGCCTACTGTCTAATTGAATTGCCTACATCCAACACTGGAGCAACTGAAGTCTAAGAAAAAGAAGAAAATAAAAATTAATCTTCGAAAACTATAAAGTTTTTATTGACTATCTCGAAATGCGGTAAAGTGACTTAGTCCCTTTTAATAATAAGCGATTCAATTATAGACGTTTGATTTCATAGTTTTTGAGTGGGGCATTTGGTAGCTATAAAGCAATACATAGACAACCCAAATACTAATTTTTTGAACAGTTTGAAATAAATAATTTGAAATATTGAAATTTTATGTTAAAATTTTCTAGTTTCTTGTGATTATTATGCAATTTTAAAAGCATTTTGTAATGTTGGTAACATTTGAGTGAAAATATCAAATAAGGTTAAAAAAATATTACAAATTTAGGGTAGTTTAGTGTAATTTGGGTGGTCAGCTTTATAAGGGTCTTAAATGAATCTTTTCAAAATCGTGAAATTTTAATTGCGTCTATCTAGGTAATAGAATTGTTCTGATTGCGACCTATATAACCTGAAATGAATAATTTTGCATTATTTTCATGTTGATGTTTATGTGTGTTAGGCATGTAGAAACAAAACTTCCATTCATCTGCTTTTTTGAGTTTAATATTAAATATTAACACAATGTTTATAGCAAGCCTTGCCTTATCCATTCGATGTGACTTATCATATGTTTTTTTAAATTTATTTTAAATTTGTTGATGGACAATATCAGTTTTGCTTTAACGCTAGAGAATTGCCGGGTTTAGTCGCCCCGTCCTGTTGTGGTGCCACTAGTAGTATTGTTATGGAAAAATATTAAATCCTATTACACCTACGAGAATATCGGTAAATCTTTCTCTCTAAAAAAAATATTGACGTACAGCGCCGTTTTTAAATTAAAATTGGTTTTTATACGACAAAACGCCAACCAACTCAATATCCAAACGATAAGATTTTAATCACTCTTTTTATATGTTGAACTACATACAATATTCTATGTCTTCATGTTTTTGGTTAAAGATTTGAAGTTATATTTAACGAGTAAAAAATTAATAAAGAATTAATCAAAAACGTCATTTTTTAAAAATTAATTACGGAGAAACGACTTATTGTATCAAATTTCTACAAGTTTGAGGACTGAGATTGGACTTTCTTCTACAATGTGTGAAAATTTTATTCAATTATATTCAGGCGTTTTCTTGCTGAGTTTGATGCTGTGAACCCTTATACCGGCCTGAGAGATATTTTACATAAAAGCGTTACAACCTTGCTAAATTTATTTTTCTGTCTTCAAACAATCAATTTTAACATTCTCATCGCTGGTAATCAGTTCTACTCTTTTGTTGTTTGTAGCCAATTTTTCTAACCGTCATCAGCTGCTATTTTATTTTATTGCATTATTACACGTTGTGATACCAGAATACCCGTTTGATAACACCAATACATTGAATATTATTTTACTATTTAATTATATGGAAGTCACCTAATAAGCCGTTTGTCCCATCAACCCTTTTCAAACAAGTCGAAATATTTCTGGGACGATGTAAAATAACTGTAAAATGCACAATAAAACATAAACAAAAAATTAACACAATCATAAGGTACTATTGTACTATGTTCTGCATACAACCTAAAAAAAGCTTCACCGGGTAGTGAAAGCTTAACAATTGTTTGCAGTTATTGTGCATCAAATGCTAGTGCATATTATCTTCTCAAGGGCTGTTACGTATAAGGTTTCAATTAAGTATAAAAATTAATCTTTCACATCTCAGTACAACCACAATTCTAACAAATGCTACAGATATGAAGTACCTCAATTACTTAAATGCCAATGTATTTTGTTATATACACAACTTCAAGACTCTTTTTAGCAGTGTGAATAATCTTCGATAGCTGTGAAGCACTATTTCTAGTACCTGACTTCAATAACATATAATATATTTAATACGTTCTTAACAAAATCAGTTACTTTATTAATTAACACTTAAATATTATGCTTTTAAAATCAACGAAAAATTAACTACAAATTTCCAACACAACTCTATGAAATAACGCATCACTTTTAGAATTGGGATGGAAGAGAATTATTTCATTGCTTTTGCATAAATTGGCACTGTTTTAAGCTGAATTTAGAATTAAATAATATTGCTTACGAATACACCTAGTTTTGGCTTGTAAATTAACTGAGTTTGGGAATGAACCACATTAAACATATATATATATATATACAGGGTGTCCGGAAAATACGTGTACAACGTTTGACGACAGACTCCTGACGTCAAAATAGGTCGATCTAAGCCGACTTAGTTATATCCAAAATTGTCTCGTTTAGCCGGTAGAGGGCGTCAAAAATTTGTAAATATTAAAAAGAAATTACCTGTAACAATAATTTTTTAAGTGACCTTGTTGCTATGGCGTTTAATAATTTGACAATTATTGACAAATTGTCACCAGTCTATGAAATTTACTCAAGTATACGATCAACATTCTTGAATAAGTTCATTTTACCATTAAAAATGGAAAATTATACAAACTCTCAGAAAGTTGACATGCTCCTGGTATACGGGTTTTGTCAAGGAAATGGGCGTCAGAGTGTTAGGGTTTACATGGAGAGGTTTCCTAACCGTCGAATACCAAACCACCAAACATTTGCCAATATTGAGCGTCATCTTCGGGAAACGGGCAGTTTTGAGAAAAAGTTTGAAGGCAGGGGTCGTATGCGAACAACTCGAACTGTGGAAACAGAAGAGATGATTCTGGAAAGAGTTGAAGAAGAACCAAGTACCAGTACCCGTCTCTTAGAACGTGAGTTAAATGTTCCTAAAACGATTGTCAATGAGGTTTTAAGAGAACAGTTGTTACATCCTTACCACATACAAAAAGTCCAGGAACTTTCACCGACTGATCCCCCCATGCGGCTTACATTTTGTCAATTTATTAGAAACAAAAGAATCCTTGTTCCAAATTTTTGTAGAAAAATTATGTTTACTGACGAGGCATGCTTTACAAGATCTGGTGTAACCAATCTGCACAACGAACATATTTATTCCGATAAAAATCCACATGCCATTAAAGTTGCACATCATCAGCATCAATTTAAAATTAATATTTGGGCAGGTATTATTGATCACTACCTTATTGGTCCCATTGTTATTCCAGACAGGTTAGATGGAAATATTTATTTAAATTTTTTGCAAGACACATTACCAATTCTTCTGGAGAATTTGTCCCTTTTACTTCGGAGGGAAATGTGGTATATGCATGATGGTGCCCCGCCCCATTTTTCCGTTGGCAATACTTACATCATCAATATCCCAACCGATGGATTGGAAGAGGCAATGATGCACCAGTAAAATGGCCACCACGTTCTCCTGAGTTAAATATGTGTGACTTCTTTTTGTGGGGCGCTATTAAAACAGAAGTTTACAAGACTCCGGTAAACACACGCGATGATTTATTGCAGCGGATTTTAAATGCAGGCAACCATTTTAATAATCCCGAGACATTAGATAGGGTTCAATGTCATCTTTTAAAGAGTGTTAATAAGTGTATTCAGCAAGATGGCGGTCATTTTACACATTTGCTTAAGTAATGTTTTTGTTTTACTTAGTTTCTTACAATAGATACTTTCAACTTTGTTATACTTTTGTTTTTTTTTGACGCCCTCTACCGGCTAAACGAGACAATTTTGGATATAACTAAGTTGGCTTAGATCGACCTATTTTGACGTCAGGAGTCTGTCGTCAAACGTTGTACACGTATTTTCCGGACACCCTGTATATATATATACATAACTGTACCCCGGAGGTTTTATAAAGAGGTACAGAGCACTATGTTCAGTTACTACAGGGAGTTTATAAATGAATGCGATTATGTAATCATTTTAAATATGCCGCCTTTTTAAAATTGTTCACTATACTACTAGTGCGTTCCGTATATCAACCGAAGCGACCGAAATCTCGGTTATCCTGAAACAGGTTTATATACGGAACGCGGTTTCCTGAAAAAGGTCGCAAGGGTTGCGACCGCACTCACCATGAACGAACGTCGGTGAATTTCTATAAATCGTGGTTATTCATTGCGGTAAATTTAATTGTATAAATATGTGTAAAACCCGTATGACACTGTTCATAATTATGTCTTGAATTATATATATATAATTATAGATCAGACCATTCACGTGTGTAAAACAAATTATCAAGGTCACTATTATATCTTGAAAAATTAGAACATGTTCTATTTTCCCATCTATAATCGACGCGAACGTGATGTGCGCATATTATTTTGTATTTTCTAATTTTTGTTCAATTTTACCACTGCAGCTCCACATATAGCAATTGCTACCACTTTTTTAATTTGTTCTGCTTCCATTTTTTATTATTTTCATTAATTGTATAACTAACTGTAGCAATAATCAATTCAAAACAAATGACATAACCTGCAAAGTGTAGTAAACATTGAAACTTGATTTGACAGGCGCATTCGTGATTTTATAATTATATAAAGAATTATTTAGTGTCATACAGGATGCAATAATTCCATATATAAAATTTATTATATATGGAATTATTGCACAAATTCTAATAAAAATTATATATATAATTCAAGACATAATTATAGGACAGTGTCAAACGGGTTTAACAGTTTTATTTGAAATTTTTTGATGTTTTACTTTTTCATTTCTTTTTATCTCATTTTATGTAGTTTATAAAATTCTGTGTTTTGTCATCCTAACCTACCCATTTATTTCTTTTTTTTTTGTTGCATAATATTTTGTTTTATTGTTCTATTTTCTTCTGTCTCTTGCATGTTACATTAGTACAGTATTAGATAGATAGATAGATGTTTATTTACAAAATCTAGTACATGTATAAAATAAAGTACAGTATGTGATCGTCAATAAAATAATTACATATAAAAAATAAAACAACAAATTAAAATAATATGCGAACAGGCATTACTTAAAAATTACATATTAAAAACAAACAAAAAATAATAAAAACTACTATACAGTTTTACTAAAATCTATATTGTAAAAATTATTAATTGAATACAAAACATTATTAGTTAGTAATCTTTTAATCATTACCTTATATGGTTTAAAATTTAGCTTCTTTATCTGCTCTGGTAATTTATTAAACAACTTAAGTCCTATGTACACGTGACAATTTTCAAACTTGGATGAATTATGTTTAATTAAGAGTAGTTGCTGTCCGTGTCTGGTACTGTATGCATGATTTTCTCCTACTGTCGAAAAATTATTTACATTTTCTTTAATAAAACATAAAGTCTTAAATACATATATTCCAGGTACAGTTAACAAATTATTTTCTTTAAATGTATATTGTATTATCAATCCAAGAAATCTTACTGAGTCGGAAAGTGCATACAATAAATTGTTAATAGATATGGCATTTTCTCTTAACGTTGAACGCTTTTTTTGAAAATACATTAGTTCAGTTTTTGTGTTGTTTAATATTAACCTATTTTGTGTACACCAGTTTGTTATTCTGTTTAATATTATTCCAGCCATTCGATTCAATTCGCTAATATGTTTGGAGGAGCAAGCCATAGATATGTCATTGGCATACATAACATAATTAATGTTAGTGTGTGTGTAGTTTTGTCAGCTACTTTTTTTATATTTGTAACTCAATGTAAAAGTTTCTATTATTCTAAGGTAAATTGTAGTTTTTACTTACAACATTTTTAAGCTAGTAAGTTATATGCGTGGTAGTCTATAAACGAGTGAATAAAATGGGTTTTCTATAAGGTCTGTTCCAACATACGATTTGGACAGTTTGCAAACCGTCCAAACTGTGCACACAAACAAATATTTGTCATCTTTTATACACAGTAATTTGGTTGTGTCTATAGTTTGAACGGTTTGCAAACTGTTCAAATCGTATGTTGGAACAGACCTAATATTTATTTTTTTAAATTTTTGGAACTTACCGAGTATTAATTTTATGGCAGATTAAATAGTTTATTTTAGAATAAATAACTGGCATTAATCATGTTTGTTTTACACAAAATATTTGCTAATCTTTGATCAAATGAGACAGTTATGTCAATTGGTTTATTTTTTACATCTGACTTCATAAAACCGATGTAGGTAGTTTCAAAAAAAATATGTTTTGGTGAGACAAATGTGCTGTTATGCGCAGATTCAGTGTTTATATTGAACCTACTTTGTTTTTATTTGTAGGTTTAATGATTACTTTATATATGTACACGATATTGTTGAGAAACGTGTCAACACAATCTTTTTTCATTATTAATAAAAAAAATAAAGACCATAATAAAATTCTTGTTACAATTCGATAATAGTTACGGAACGATTTAGCCACTTAAGAGTCTGAAAAATGCACAAATGATGATCAATTTTATTGTAGATTGAAATTTTAAGAACATGTTTGAGTTTTTCTGTATAATCGACGCAAAAAATGTATGCACTAGCAGTTTTAAAAAAATAGTTGGGTTATATTATAAATGCTATTTCCCACATTTTATGCGTTAATTATAAAGAAAAACTAAAGCATGTTCTTAAAATTTCAATCTACAATAAAATTGATAATCATTTGTGCATTTCACAGACTTTTAAAGTTTTATCTATTTTTATAAACATATATAATTCAAGATATTTTCAGTTTAGTTTAGTTTCAATATCGTAAGTTTTTACATCAGCGGTAACAATTTTTAATTAAAAAACATAATTGTTTACAAATATGTAATAAGTATTTACAATAATGCAAAAACTCAATATTTGACAAATAATTAAAAAAATATAAACTGAATTTATTTGAATGCATTTAAATAGCTTTGTCTAAGAGCCTCTAAGTCAATCAGAGCAATGTTTCTCAGTTGCTATAACAACTACCAACACAGTTTTAACGCGAACTAACTATAAACATGTCTGAAAAATACTATTTCTTCATTTGACCAGCTGAATTTAATTGTTTGGGAAGGTTTTTTGCAGGTTATCTGATACTTTTGACTTAAGATCATTCGTATGTTGATATTCTGAGACAATCGGCTACCTATAATTAGAGTAGAGTTTATTTTATTGTATATCTTTAATGCTTATTTATGTACTGTATTATTGAGTGTATCAAAAATCATATTGCATGTTAAATAGTAAATTAAAAAAAATTAAGCATTTTCTTTATTTTATTAATATCATAAAAATTGCTGGAAGCTAAAATATGTCTAAAAGAAACATTTTTGAAAATTGATAATTACTACAAAAAATTGATAATTGAAAAAAATCTATCTACTTTTTATTTATTTTCAAGCTTGAGTAAAATTTTATGAAATGTTAATTAGTAGAAAAGTTTCAAAATATATTTTACTAAATAACTAAATTGAATCAAACTTCATAAAAATCGCAGCAAAAATATTTTTGGAAGCAACACTTTTAAAAGTTTAATTTAAAATTTAAAACTTACTTGATAATTATTATAAAAATTAACGATTGGCTGAAAATAATTTTATATATTTTTTTAATATACATATTATCAAACTTGGTAAAATTTTAAACAATTGTAGTATACTAAAATAAGTCTGGAAACAAAAAAAAAAATATGTTTGGGATGTCAAATTTGTGCGTTTTTTGTGGTTTATTTACTTGTTTTTATTCAGTATATTTTTGGGTTGGTCCTGGTTTGATGGTTTTTTATATTTTGATGTTTTTAAAGATTGCTGGATTGATTGAGGTGTACCTCACTTATGGCTATTAGTTTACTTACATTAGAAATAAATTAGTGTTTATTCAATATATTTGTTACATACGATGTTGTTAAATCCTACCCTTTATATTGAAAACATAAGCATAATTCAAATTTGGCTGTTTGCTCACATACGAATTTTTGGGAAATTATTATATATTTAATTATATTTTACTTTATTTTAGGACAAGTAGCAAATATGATCCATGAGAGTGGAAGGGAGCTGCGACCTGGGTTCACAAACACTTCACATATTCGAATACCTGCAGCTTACTCTTCTGGAATAACATTAGCAACAACAATAAAGTCTCCAGCTTTTGCGCTATTGAAAAATACTCCAGAATTGCCATTACTCGATATCTATGAGAATAACATTGCACAGCATCCATCCCAATGAATTTATTTTCTGTTGCTTTGTTTGTACATATGTAAATAACTATCTTATTATTTTTTTTATATATTAATATTTTTATGTTTTGCTCACTTCACTTAGAATTTATTTAACTTTTGCAGAAAGAATATGAAATATGTAATAATTTTATTTCTATATAAATTGATTGTGATAAAGAATTTTTAGAGACTAGTGCCATGTTTTCTTTATTTTGAGATTTGAGGACAACCAAAGATGAGTAAAATTTATTATTTTATTCTACAATGTAATCACAACATAAAGGCAGAAATCTATATATAAACATGAAGACAATATTATAAAATTGCAATATTAAGTAAATGTTTAATGGACAATATAACCGGATTATTTTTTAAAGGTGATTTTACAGGAATTAAAAAAAAGAAATTTTATATATAAAATATTTATTTTTCATATGAGTGGATTGTTATTATTTCTATTCTAAAAATTAGCCAAGTCTAATGGGATTGTAACAATCGAGTTGTTGATTTATATATAAATATTTATTTTATTCATTTTCATTCTTATTAGATCAATGGTTACTACTATCTTTATCTGCTTTTTTCTATAAATTTAGTTTGTAACAATGAAAATATTTTTCTGTATGTATATACATAACTTATTATATTATAATATTGTACACGAAAATAAATTATTATTAAAAGCAATAGAATGAGTTTTAAAATCCTGTATGTCAATTGTGGCTTAATTCTCACTCCATTGCATCAACACATTTGGTTTGTAGTTTACCAAAGAAGATATATGTTAAACATGGCGAGACCGTATATTTTTAGTAACAACATTTCTACCATAGAAAAATATCAAAAAAGCGCATCTGCCATTCTTGAATTGTCACACACTAAAGAGGCTTATGGATTGGGTGAGCTCAATTGTGCATAGAAAATGTAGAAAATAACTTCAAACAATTGCTATGAGTATTACAATGCACTTTCAATTGTTTTCTGTAAAAAAAAGCATTTTTCAGTTGTGTTTTTTTTCACATTTTACTGAATAAATTGGAAACTAATAATATTTTATCATGATTTTTTTACTAGTCATTACTTGCCTTTCCAAATTTTTGCGTATACGTTGAGAAACACCCTGCATATTTTATCAGAATTTTTATTTGTAAATGCTACATATTCTAACCTATAAAAAAAGGTAAAGTATGGTTATCTGAAGAAACTGATTAAGGTAAATCAAAAGGTAAAGTTAAGATACTGTAAAACCTTGAAGAACGAATCTATGATTTTGTGATGAAAGTTGAATAGTTTATTTTAAATACATATCTGGCCGCCAAAAGTAAAAGAAAATTTCAGATAATATGTAAGTTATTCACACTAAGAAATGATTAAAATTTAAACAAATAAATTATGTTTTTCTTTTATTTCTATAATGGGTTGCTCCTCCACGATTTCTGGACCACTCGGCAACTCGCCTTGGCATGCTAGAAATCCCAGACGTGTTCAATAGGTGACAGGTCTGAAGAACAAAAAAAAACATGGAAGTAATTCAACATTTGCTAGTTCTAGGAATTGCATAGTAACACTAGCTGTATGTGGTTTTGCATTACCCTGTTAGAAAATGGGTATTTCCAACCTTCTCGGATAGTGCATTAATATTGGTTCTAGAACCGTGTTAATGTAGCCATTTCGTTTTAATGTTCCTGGAATGTGCACTAAAGGAGACTTAGTGACTTACTTCTATAAACAATTGCTCTCTACTCCATCATCATGTTGCTCACAGCAAACTGTTCTCCTCGACGACGTTGCAACTATCTTAAGACCATTGTGGGCATACAAACGAAGTCTCGATTTGTCGCTAAAGATAACCTGTTTTTATTGATCGACCAATTTAGAAGTCTGGTGCAAGAAGGGAATAAGTCAAGTAAATATTTGGTACAAGATCGAGACGAGTGCGTACATAAACAAGGAAGCACTTTTGACTTGTCCTCTACAAATTTGGTACAAGAACGGGATAATAAATGATGACTTATCCCGTTCTTGCACCAAACGGTTAGGTTATAAAAATAATTCAAGGTCATATTTATATGCAAATACAAGATGTACTCTATCACTAAAAAACATATTTTTTTAATTATTTGCTTCTTCTGAACAAAATACAAACTGTGACTCACATCTTTCTTGCACCAGGCATTTCAATTCAAAAATATGTTTATTTGTTAAAGAGATAAAAATGCGTTGTTCAGGAAAGTATTTAAATAATGTTTACAAAAAATTGTAAAATAAGATGAGACTACAAATAATAAAATAATTATGCATTTTCAGATACAGTTAAAACAACATAATATTATTACACTATAATTTATTACGCATGTACTGCGTTACTCACATACATGCGCATAAGTTATCATGATTTTTGGTCGTACGATAAGTTAATAAGAAAAAAAAAGGTTAAACACAGGAAAACATAAAAATAAAAAAACTGTTAGTAACAATTGCATATCATGTTAAGAAATGATCTATATGATGTGTTCAACTTTAGTACTATGAGAGTACCCAGCGGTTAAACACCTGACCTTTTGTTGGGTGGTTTGATTACATACATGTATGAGTGTATAATATGTAGTAGCGATAGTTTAATTTAATGATGAGCGAGTCAATAAAACAAACAAGTTCTGTTTTATTGCTCTTTGAACAATGACAATGATTAATATGGAATGCAATGATTGATTTGAAATGGTGCATTGTGTGATTTGGGTGATGCTTAATAACCATGAGTTGTTGTGACAGTTGGTTAATGTGAGTGAATAATGATTGATCTATTTTTAAAGTTAGTTATGCCTTACATATTGCTGGCAGTGACTATCTTTAACAATTTCTTTGAAATTGAGCTAGTTTCCAAATATTTGTTTTTTTTTTCGGCGCTGCACTAGACTGGACAGGCATATGTTATGATTGGGCGAATGATTGATCTGTAAAGCAATTGTTTTGTCTGAAATGTCAATGAACTGTTTTTGTCAGTAAAGGATAAAGAAGCTTAAGGATTCGTTGTGCTTTATGTAAAGTTTGAGTGATATGATAATTGTATGCCAGTTTTGAGTCTAGATGTACGTCAAGATACTTTATTTTTAGTACCTGGAAAAATTTATCATGTGTAAACTTTTTGCTGAAAGTAATACTTTCAGTTTTTGTGGCATTCAGTTTAATTTTCCACTTGTCATAATACTTTTCCAAGATACTCGCATGAATTTGCAACTGTTTATTTGCTATGTTAGCCTCAGAAAGAATGTGCGTAAATGGCAATATTCTCGGCGTACAGAGCTAAACTAGTGCGAGTGAAATGTGGTATGTCTTTGATGAATAACTTAAACAACGTGGGACCTATGATGGAACTTTGCGGAACCCCTGCAGAGATGTTATGATACGATGAATGATCATTATTAACTGAACAATAAATTTACTATCAGTGAAGTATGAATGAATAAGTTTTATGAGATTGCTGTCAAAATTATATTTCATTAGTTTAAAAATAAGACCTTCAGTTAAGACTTTAACAAACGTTTTTTCAATACCTAGAGCTTCTCTGTATTAAATTTGACAGACATATTATTTCTAAGTTATCTGCTGGATAGTACTGTGACAGTTCCATTTAAAATAAGATGCGATAAAACATCCAATAATTAATAATTTGTTAAAATCCCCAAGTAATAAACTGAGATCAATTTGTGAAATGTAGTTAGATGGTGAATTGTATGTTAGTAAGCAGTTTAACCTTCACATGATCAATTGCAGTCAGTGCAGACAAATCATTGAGGGCGTTTAAAGAACTTAAACGGTGACAACTGTTGCCAACATGTTTACTTTTCAATCGTTGCTAAACAAATGCGCTGAACATACTTTGACAACCAACAGTTGACCATTTTAGTCAGCGGTATAATTTTAGGTTGTTTAAAGCAAATGCTTAGAGTAATCAGATTGCGCTGCAAGTCAACGGTTGTTTCCTAAACGCGCTTAATACTAGCAAACTTGACGTCTTTTCTGATTAGAATGGCTACTCTTCCGGCATATGATGTACGGTCTTTGCATAGCCTTGGATAGTTATTTTTTGTTGAAGTACTATTTTAGATTTATTTAGTAGCATGATTGTAATAACCATTCTAGTCAGAATCTTTGCCAAGCCGCAAACTTTGCTTTGGAAGCCATTACAGTTCTAACTACATATGTTAAGTTTACTGGTTATCTAGTGAGGTAATTATTTAAAGCTACTAATATTTTTTTAATTAATATAAAAAATGTCATTAAGAGTATGGATTGCACCTTGCAAACCTTGGAAATCACTTATAGGATTGCCACCCACCTCACTGACGTTGGTAGTAGCCGATGTCTGTCGAAGAAACTACGCGTTGCTGCTAAAAACAGCGGCGATGGTGTACTGCAGTACCAGGTTTGCAGAAGTTCTCAGAGTTGCGCTAAATCCTTTTGTATTTAGGGTAGGTGTTGTCACGTGGTTTGAAACCGTGTTTGCGGGAGTCGGTGATTCTACTGATACCTGGTTGTTCTGGTGGGATCCGCGCTCTCTTCTCTTCTGATTTTTTAATACTAGGAATTACCTTGCGCTCGCCGTGTTAAGCTTGTTAGCGGTGGTATTTTTGGTAGATTTTTGTTTGTTTTGTACCTATTCTAATCTTTGAAGGTACACTGGACAGCTAGTGTTATTAGCTGAGAGGTCATCATCACAATTAACACATACTGCTGGCAAGTCGCGCGATTTAGTGCACGTTGATGTGGCATGGTTTTTTGTACACTTGAGGCATTTTCTTTGCAATGCACAACAATTAGATGTTGCATGCCTCCACCTCTGACACTAGTAGCACTGAGTAAGCTTTTTATTGCTAATATATTTATCCTAGGTAACTTCAATTTTAAATAGCTTGCGGACAGTAGCTTGGAGCCGTTTTAGTGTATAATCAATGCTTGTAATTATTAAGTACATGAGACTTTTTGATTGGTTTATTTTATATGTTTTATTAGCAACAATCTTATATTTATTTTATAAATAGGTTTTTACATTATCTGAAGTCTCCTATTACGACTTTTAGAACGAATGTGTTTTGTTTGATTTTTTGTGTATGTATAAAAATTAATTTTACTCTTGAATGAATTTATCAACGAGTTTCTTGTGTCGTCATTGTTTACGAAAATAAAAATAGTACTATCTCTATATTTTACATTAAATTGTCTCCAGCTATACTTTTAATTTCTTTTGGAAGTTCTTTATGGTTTTTAACACTATCTTGTATTACTATAGGTGAATTTGATATTTTTTTTAATTCTTTTGTTTCTGTGTTAATGTTTGTTTTGTTGGCGTTATCAGCCAGAATATTGGTTTTTGGTACTAATGCCGGCATTTATTTTTATTCTACATTTATCTGCAATTTGCGTTTTTACGAAGACAGCATTTGTGCTTTTACTTTGATTTTTAAATTTAGTTTTTGTTTTTAGTCTATCTGTTCACATTGGATGCTGCGACTCAACTTCTATTGAATGGCTCATTGTAGTTTCTCATTGCATCTCTTATGGTTAAGTCAAGGGCAAATAAAGAAAATGGCAGTACGACTTGAGACCAAATAAATGAATTCTGCGATAAACTGATCAAACGAGGTTTCTTGGCTAATTAAGTTTCTCCAGACATTTTCAATTGCTCTTGCTGTCGCAAATTGGTCTATCTACGCCAACATCAAGCAATTGGTTGAGCAATATCACAAATTGACAACCTATTTGAGCCCGATTATTCTATTGCGTTTGAAATCGCTTAATTGTTGAAAACCGCTACACTGACAAACTCAGGCGATATTTGATGTTGGTGCACCGTGTCCAATAGTTTTAATTGAAATTAATCAATTAATAAGTCATTGAAGGCAATGCAATAAAAATTAAAATTACTAAAGTAAATTGATCAAAAATCATAATTTTTTTGATGAAATTCGTAGTTTTTTAGTGTGAATAATTTACATATTTGAAATATTGATAAAATTGGTGTTCTTTAACTATTGGCGGGTAGTATATATCTTATTCATTGTAAAAAAATCTATTAATTATACTTTTGTTAACGAAGGTTGTTAATTTGGCTAAGATATCATACTCTATCAAATGTTTTAAAGTGTTAAGAATACGGTTTTATTTGAGACTCATATATCACAGAAAAAGGATTTTTAATTACTATAATGGCAGCTAGTGGTAAAATAATGGATCAAATTCATTTTGGACAACGGGTTGTCAAAAGGTATGTTTTTAAATTAAATACCAGAAATTCATCAGGTATAGATAAAATTATACCATCTATTATTCTTAAAACATTTGCAAAACAATTTCATTTTTAATAAATATAAGGCATATATTATACAAAAAATAAACATTTTCAAGTTGTTGGAAAATTGCAAATGTTCAACTTATACCTGAAAAAGGAGTCATGTGTGATTCTTCAAATTATCCACCAATTGCATTAAGTAATAACCAATCTATCAAAACACACAAGAAAGCTGAAGCAAAACTGATCACTTACTTACTTGCTCTTGATTAGTGTTCCGTTTTTCAAATTGGTAGCAGAGAATCAATCGGACACGTTTCGCTATTAATGTTGCGGAAACCGCTATAAATGTAGCAGTCTTTCTGTACGCACCTAATGTTAAGCTGTTAAGCTGAAATAATTAAAAATATGTTTATGTATATATATATATATATATATATATATATATATGTATAATATATGATTAGACGCACACTAGTTAAAGTTATAAATTGCATTTTCTATGGTTAACAGCATTCATGCATCAGCACCTTTCTTAAATGCTCGGTGTCGAGTATGCGGGGCGAACTCAGCCTATAGTAAATGAGCGAACGATTTAACAATAAAATTTAATGAAACATATTCAACTTAAAATGTCAAGCACACTACGCTCTGGGTTGTTTTATTTGGTTTCCAAGAATTTCCAACGATTATGGACGAAATACCTGGTCATAAATGTATGTTTGCAGAATTTTAGGTTTAATAATACAGCTTCGCTCGAGTCATTTATCAAATAAATATATATTTATTGTATATGTTATATTAATAACAAAACCGCATTCAAAATATTAAATATAAAGCATGATTTTTTGTTTGGTTATTTATTTTCTCATTTTATATGTTTATAACAATAATAATTTATTGTATATACATTTTTATTGCAAGAGTTTGCTTTAAATACACATTTATAATTGAGTTTATAATAATAATAATAATAATAATAATGTTTATTTCAAATCAAACAAGTTATATATACATATATAAAATAATGTATAATGTACATCACATTGTGTTTGAAGACGTCAACAAAAGTTTAATAATTTAATTAATGTAGTATTTAACTGAATAAGGTTTCAGTTTTACAAAGTATCGTAGGATTTAATTTTAATTTTTTTTTGTTATCAGTTTTTTTCTGATTGCTTCTGGTAGGTTGTTATAAAACTTGATACACGTGCAAAGTGTACCATCTTCAAATTATTTTAGACGGTGACATGGAATTTGCATTAATAATTGTTTTCTTGGTATCTTGCAGCAAATAGTGCATATTAGCATAGTATATAATTTTCAGTGCATCAGAGTTTGCTTCTTCTGATAGAACACAAAGACCATAACATGCGGTGTTTAATTTTGCATTTAGGTAAGTAACTTAAGATATCATTTACTTGAATTCTAAAAAGATTTGTGCATGAGGTACTTGTTATACTTTGTTCTATAAGTGTAATGTCAGTTGATGTTATTGTTTTAAAAAACACATTTGATTTTTCTGCAATTAGGATTAATACATTTTTTTGAAACCAATTATCTGCTGCAGTCATGCTGTAAATGATTGCTGTCAATTAGATAGGTGATGTCATTTACGTAATTAATTATTTGAACTTTAGGTCTGTTCCAACATACGACTTGGACAGTTTGCAAACCGTTCAAACTATGCACACAAATAAATTACTGTGTATAAAAGATTGCATAAGGATGACAAATATTTGTTTGTGTGCACAGTTTGGACGGTTTGCAAACTGTCCAAATCGTATGTTGGAACGGACCTATTGTTTCTTTGAAATTGCAATGACAATTTGTTTATAAAAATTGCAAATAGTAGAAAAGTTAGTATGCTTTCTTCGGAATGGGACACTTCGGCGCCGCCGTTTCGGCGCGGCCAATTCGGCGCGGCCGATTCGGCGCGAGGACACCTCGGCGCTGGCCAATTCGGCGCCGGCCGTTTTGGCGCCAGAACTTTTCAAATAAAACAAAAGTATAAATACACATTATAATAAAAATTGATTTGTTTTGTGAAACATAACAGATAATGTATGATAAATAAAATATAAAATACATATAAATTACATAACATATCAAACAAAAATTATACATAAAAATCATAATATATGTACGTACATATTTAAATTGTCAAATATACAATATATTTTATAATAAGTAAACATAATTTTGACCCGCAAATAATTTATGGGTAATTAATTATCAGTTTTTAATGATAGGTAATAACCTGAAAAATGTAAAGGATAATGGGGTGTATTCTGTAAAAATAAATGTTAATTTTAACAGCCTGTTTAAATTAAAAGCCTGTTAAAGTCATATTTGGTATTCTATAAAACACAAATCTGTTAAAATTTTAACAGGCACTGTTAAAATTGCCTGTTAAGTTAAAAATTTTAAAGGCATGTAAATACATGCCTTTAATTTTTAACAGGGTGTTAAAATTATAAAATGACAGGTGCAATAGGTTATATTGCTATTCAAATAAATAAAAATTTGCATGAAAGAGGAAGAAGGTAAGTTATTAAATAATTCTAACATGCATTAATAAAAGAATTTTGTATTTTTAAAGAAATGGCTGAGATTATATATTTGACAGCTACGGATGGGATATGTACAATTTATTTAAACTTCCCGAACTTTGTTTTTTTAAATTATTTTGTCTAAATAAAATTGCAGCCCAATATTTAATTAACGCTATTACTCCATTTACATTTGACAGTTATACGAAGAAATACTCCAACACCAAACTATTTAAAGGTTTTTTGTGCTTTGCATTTTTATGGACATGGTAGTTACCAGTTGGATGTTGAGGCATCTGCTAATATAGCAATTAGTCAACTAGCAGTTAGTAAAATTATTGACACTATTAAACAAATGGATTAAATTTCCAACTCGGTAAGATCTTATTGATCAAAATAAAACATTGTATTGTCAAAAGTATTGCTTTCCAGGGAAAATTGGTACAATTGATTGCTCGCATGTAGCTATAATTGCCCCTCCCGTGCTCTTAAAATCATATTTAATTAATCGTGACCTGTGTCTTGCATTTGATTTTTAAATCTGCAAACACCTATAAGAAATAATACGTATTGCAAAATTGTGTATTTTGAGCAGCGATATAAAACAAGCGTAGTTATTTATTTGTTATGCTAGCATATATGTTGATTGAAATTAATTTTGCAACAAAACCAACAAAATAATAAAATTAGAACTAAAATATAAATGAATGAATTAATTATTTATTTATTCCCATAGGACAACTTTTTGTTTTGTTCTATATATGTTATCAGGCTTTCTAATTGCCGTTTAGTCATTCTTTCACGTCTCAACATTTTAATTCACTTTTAAAACTAATGCGATTATTGTGTTGTGATTACCTATAGTTTGTTCGCGTTAAGACTGCAGTAGTAGTTGTTATGGCAACTGGAAAACAATGCTCTGGTTGGCTTAGAGGCCTACCCAATTTACAATAGAATATCTACCAGATTAAAACAAAACTACTTGTAATTGAATAAATATAGTTAACAATATTTACTATTTAATATTTATCAATTTTTTGCGTAATTGTAACTAGGTTAACGCATTTGTAAATATGTATTTCAACATTAAATTACAATTTTTTGTTGCTGACGTACAGTATAACCTCAAAAACTTAAATATGAGTAAACGTCATGCAGTTCTAGGAATTGTTTTTAATAAATTTTAGTATTAAAAGTGATTAATATACTCTTCTATTAAACATATTAATATTTAATTAAGAAGCAATAAACTATATTGTTTCTGCTTTAAAGTTTTTAAACAATTTAAATTAATTTTATTATAATATAATAAACAAAGTGAAGTTAGCTGTATTATAATACTAACAAAGATAAGTTGCAATTACAGTTGTGTGATACTGACTTTATAAACCACTCCCATCACTGCAGTCTTAACGCGAACCAACTATACGAGCACCGGCGTTTGTCATATTTTGAGGTTAAATCTGACGCATAATGTTTTGTGGTTCAAGAAAAGACATGACTTTTACGCATAAATGTAGAGATTTGTATCTAACTTCATGACTAATTTTTAACATGCTGTTAAAAATATGTATTATAACAGCCATGTTAATATTTCAGTTATAGAATATCAATATAACGTTAAAAATTAACAAGCCTGTTATATTTATATTTTTAACAAGCTGTTAAAATAAACATAAAATTTTACAGAATACACCCCAACAGCTTATTAAAATAAATAAGTGAAAGAATTAAAAATATAAAATAGCAAAAAATACCAAATAAATTTTTATGATTATAATATATTTATATATACTATGTTTTATTTGAAAAGTTTTGGCGCCGAATTGGCCAGCGCCCAAACGGCCGGCGCCGAATTGGCCGCGCCGAAACGGCCGCGCCGAAATGGCGGCGCCGAAGTGTCCTAGACCCTGCTTTCTTGTGCTCCAACGTTGATGTAGATTTTTTAAAGTTTTTTTTTCTTACTTATTACCTTGTGATATTTGTTTTTGAAATAATTTTGTATCCAATTAAGATATGTTCTTTGTACTCTATGTTGTTTTAGTTTTTTTTTAATAAAAGTGAATGGTTAATGTTTTGTAAGGGCGACAGGTATTCCACGTGCCATGTGGAATACCTGTCGCCCTTATGTTAATTTGCTAAGCTGTTTAAAATTTGCTGAATGAAATTAAAAAAAAAAACTGTATCAGTGTTTTTTTTTTTTATAAAACCTTGTTGGTTTGGATTCCATAACTTATTATCGTGCATAAACTTATAAAGTCATTCAAACATAGTTTTTTCAATGACTTATGATAATGTCGGTAAAAGACATACTCGATAATTTGAACGAAAGGTATTTGTTTCTTTTTTATGTAGTCTAATCATTGCAACTTTCAAGTTTTTAGTCTTAATTTAATTGATTACTTACTTACTTACTTTAATATATTGCTACAAAATCCATTGTTTTCTGTAGATTTAGATTTTTAACCAATCTTTTTGGTATTATCTGACACTAATAAGCCACAAATATTTAAAGTCAATGTTTACAGATTTCTTAAATCTAGTCTTCACTGTGAATTTTTATGTTGTTGTGACATTGTAATTCTTAAATATCACATTTTAAAATTAAAAAAAAAAATGAGTTGTGAGATTAGGGTGACAATTGTTATTGTGGTATGGTACCTTACAGTCCAAAGTTAAATCAATCCGGAAAGCGTATTAACATTTTTAGTAAAGATACTATGATTATAGCTTACCTGCAGACTAATACATATATAGAAAAACCAAAAACTAAGTTGAAGAGAGTAAAATTCCACCTGTAAGATTGTTATTCAAAATGAATATAATAAACCTCTTTTGATATAAAACTTGTATTATTAAAGTAAATCCCATATTTAGTTAACGTGTTGTGTAATAATGAATGGTTGTTGATGCAATCTGATCTATACTAAATTTTTAAACTCTTTATAATTAATTACAAATGATAGAGTTGTTGAAGACGTGCTGCAGAGAGTTTGTGTCTATGCTTGCTTTCAAGTAGAAAGCAATCACGACAAATAGAAAAATATTTACTCTTAATATTTAGTTTGTTTAGGCCAGGGTGTCTCAAAAGTGACTCCATTGCTACTTTTGAGACACCCCTCTGTTTATAGATAGAGTTAGATTTTCTGGGCACCAGATGGTTTATTAAATACGAAATCTTTAGTAAAAGTCAGTTGTTTTTGCGTATAACATAGAACTTGATGGAGCAATTTGTACAAGAAAAAATAAATTAATATAATTGATGTTTGTGACTACGTAATAACTCATGTTTATGAAATAATAAAACAATTCTCTATGTTTTTTATTACAAATTTATTCTTAAGAATACATGACTAGTTTTTGCTCTACTAAAGTCTTCTACAGATGTATAAAGTTAAGTGAGCTTCGGATTTTTTTAACTTTAAAAGAGTTTTTTAACCGTTGCAACATCTCGATTGCTACAATAAAAAATCAAATTATGCACACTGAGTTAGAAAATGTACATGAACTTATTTAAAAAAAAAAGTATATGCAACAAGTGCATACGCGTTGTTTTTGACTGAGCCAGCTGATCTCTTGCTATACACTCAGTAGAGTATCGTTTAATATATGAAGTTTATTATTACATTACTAAGTTTCAGCTGTACTGGTATATTTTTTACGTTTACATAAGCCAGCTGATAAGGTTTTTGTTAGTATATAATGGTATAAACATGTTAAAAAAACTAGTTTTAATAATTATTAATAATTGTTTCAAATTTTTAGAAAGCTATATCTACACTCACCGTTACTACACTACTAAAGGCCATTTTGCTTACTTTGGTCGGATTACTAACTCCAAACGGTCGCTGGCTCCTAGATTATTATACTTGATTTTATGAATATTTGTATTTTTTCAAAATAACTCAATAAGAAACAGGAATTAATAAAAAATTTTAATGAACAAGTTTAGCTAGAAAAACTACTCTCTATAAAACAGTATTCATATGTTTTTGTAAAATTGATATTAAAAATAATGTTACAATGTTGATTTTTTTAACTCAAAAATTAGCAATATAAGTTATTTTAAGTTGGTATCAAGGGATTTATTTTATAAAAGTTTTTCTTGTGTGCTTTATGACGTAAAACCAAAATGTATAGTACTGTGTAGAAAAAATTCTTGCTTGTGTGTTATCTAGTAAATTTCATTGAACAAAAAAAAAAAAAAAACACAAACGTTTTGAATAGTAATCAAACAAGGCATTTTTTAAGAGTTCATATTTACTTAACTGCTTCAATGAATAAAATTCAGATTTATGCTTGGTTTTTATTTGTTTTAGTACTTTTTCTTGAACTCTTAAGAAAACAATGATTTTAGCAAAAATCAGGCACATACTAATTTCTTATAGATCTTACGATAGAACACAACAAACTTAAACGTAATTAGCATTTATAATTTAGCTCTAAGATCTAAGAAAATTGTTCATTTTATAAAGTTTATTTATTGATCTAAATTTGTTAATATATTGGATTAATAAATTAATTTACAAAAAAGACGATTATTTTTTTAATGTAATACATTAATTTGTTGTGGAGCTATTTTTGGATTTTTGTTGATTAATCTAGAAAGTAGAGACCGGCGCCTTCACCAAAAATATCTCTATAGTTTATAAACATAATAATAATTAATAATTTGATGTTATTGGGTATTTTAATTACAAAAAACTCAAATCGATATTAAAAAAAAAATTTTTTAGAGTAATTAACATAACATAATTTAATTTACATTATTTTTGTGCAAAATTTATCTATAGTGTATGCTAATTACAATGCTGATGTTAAATTATTCAAATTAGCTGTGTAAAAACTTTGACATACATAATTAATTTTTTTGGATTCTACTGAAATTCAACAAACATAGGTTTTGAAGTATGCGAATTACGATCGTAATGTCAGAAGATGAGGATTTAAAGTAAGGGTTTCAAAATCTTGATATAATTTTTTATTTTTAAGTATATGATAATGTCAATAGTAATATCAGATTGTGAGTATTTCTTTAAATACTCACAATCTGACTACTTTTAGTGTAATGTACAAATTGTAGTTCTGAAATAGTGGGCATTGCAAAATTTATCGTGCAGACCAAGTTGTAAGGAAAATGATATTCTGAAACATTGTTTTGGAGGAAAAAATCAAATAAGAGTGCCAATGGAAAGAAATGAATGTATAGTAAACTGAAAGATATAACTAATAGAAGAATAAATTTAGGTCATCAATAAAAAAATATAAAATAGTACGATGAGAGAGGAATAATAAAAAAAAAATGTGTTGAAAAACGATGGAAAAGACAAATGCGAAACGTCTCTAAAAAAAGAAAGAACTGGCAAAAACGGTATAAGCAGTCAATTTTAAAACTAAATTTTAATAAAAATATATGTATTTGCTCAACTGGACAGGACAAAATAACATTAATAAAACCTAGTAAATTCAATAAGTAAGAAGAATCAAAATACTTTAATACATAAAACTATTTCACATATTACTAGTTTATATGCAATTGAGTCAATAGAAAGTGATTCAAGTAGCAACTCACAAGCACAGTGTTTAGCTGGGTAAGGCTTATTTAAATTTAATCAATTGGAGAATTTTTTTCTGACTTGTGGTTATTAGCAGTATTTTACATTTACATTCTTAAATGATCTGCTGTTTTTCAATATAAAACTACACATTTTTGGAGATGTTGGTACATGTTTTATATGTTTTCTAAAGCATAATTTGCTGTAAAATACAACACTAAGATATTGAATACGTACGCTTCACGGGTTTATTATGTATGGTATAACTGAAAATAATTTTTTTTATAGCGTTTTATTGGTATTTTATTGAAAATTGGTCAATAGTTTTGAATATTGTGTTTATCATCATTTTTAAGTTTAGTATGTGTTGATTTAACTTAATTTTATATTATTCTATGGTAATACATAGATAAATAAATAATTGTAAGTAGTGGCTTTAGTAACAAACTGTTGTATTATACGTTGTTTAAATTATATTATGCTGAGTGATAAATTGTGTAACTAGTGAATTTTTATGAATAAAGTTTTATTAAATATTGATTTAAGTTAAATTAATTGGTTGACACAACAAAATAAAGTTACAATCACTTTGCACCACTAATTATAAATTAACTTCTGTTTAGAGCACGCAAATGAATTATTTAAATTTATTTTTTATTATTAAGCAATGCAAAGCAGATGTGCAGTTTCTTTTATAAAATCTTTTATGTTTTATATTTTTAATCCATGTCATTATACATCTAAAAAGATGTAAGATGTTGAAAAATAGAAAGAAAAATAGATAAACAAAATGCAATGTATATTTCAAAACCGACGCGTTAGCTCAAATAATATTTTAATTAAGCAGAAACTGAATATTGATGTAGAACAGTTACAATTTTTAATTTTTAGAGAATGGTGAATTTGTAAGCGTATGTTGTAGTATGTTGTTTTTTTATTGTTAAAAAATCTTTGTAAATATGTTTGTTTTACATATTTAAATACAGTAGATAAATGTTAGAATGTCTTGCTTTGTACTACGTGTTTGTTTGTCAATAAGTTTTAATTTTTTTTTTTAATTACTTTATTAAAACGCAAAAAGTTACATAAGTCTGCTTTAAAATCTTTAATCTATTTAAATTTTAATATAAGTAGAAATTGCTAAATAAATTGACAGATATAAAATAGTTCAACGCTGTTCAATTTTAGTAACTTATTAACCCTGAAATCTCAATCCACTCATAAGGTCAAACATGGCTTTATCCAACCAAATATTGACTGAGTTTGTGGCTTAAAAGTTATTTTATTAAAATATTTTTTTATCTAAAAAAGAATTTAAATTATGTTTATCAGCATTTTGAATATAAGAAACGATTCTCTTTTTGACTGAAACCAAAGTAAACAATAGAGATCCAGATCACTTTAATCTAGAGATTTTGATTATTATCTTAAACATTCATTTGCTGGTCAACAGGGTGATTGTGAATACATCCACAAAGAACAAGCACATTTTAGACAAAGTTTAGATATTTGGTTGTTATAGATTTTTTAACAAAATCTTTCTGATATTACAATTTTTGTAATAGTCATACACCGTTCTCTAAGTAAAGCAACTCAACATTTATTTAATGTATATTGCAATCCAATCTGTTTTAACTCAAGACAAGATTGTAAAACAGGCAACAAAAATTAAAGTTGGTGCAAACCAAAAGACCCGTTTGCAAACGTTATATTAATTTGAATCAATTGGTTTACTAAAATGATTTGTTCAAATCAAACAAATTAGTCGCAAACGACACATCACTACAAAGTACTAATGTGATCGTACCCGAGTTTAAATACCGTCCCATGTTGGCACAGTTTAGCCAACATACCACCAATTCTAACGTGTCATGCGAGCTTGCACTATTTCAAACAAGCCAGTATCACTAATAATATTAGCAACTTTTGCCTTGTAGGCCAGTATACCGTTGCCCGGTTTTCTACCACTAAGGTAATTCACTAGAATACCACTAAATAAATAACACTAATACTTACAAGATAGCAAACTAAGTTTTAACGGTCATACACTGAACATATGTAACAAGTCATAAGTTATTAGGATTTGTGATGAGAAATATTATTGATCTGTCAATAATTAGTATACTGTTGTTTTACAAATGTTATGTGATATAACAAACAAATCAATATAAGAAATGTTCTGTAAAATGTTACATTGGCGCATCATCCGAGCAAGAGGACTATAATATCCATAATTTGTTTTATGATACGGGACTCAAAAGATGTGAATGTCTTATTATTAGTCTTATGTTTAGTTTTGCAAAAATTAATTTAAGTTTGCTTAACAGTTTTGGGCAATTAATTAACTTCAGATTTATTGTAATTTTTTTTTCTTTTAAACGGTTAAGATCTTTTTGGATAAATTTTGGCCGCGAGAGTGTGATAGATAAAAATATGATCTTAAGAATTTATTTTGAATTTTTTGAATTTTTATTGTGAAGTTCAGTTGATAAGGTGACTATATTATACATCCATATTCCAATATTGGTTTCACGAGTAAACGGTATACGAACATGTAGGCATCTACACTGATGTCTAATTCTTGTAATAAACCCAAGCATTTTTCTTTGAGCACATCAACTCACAGTGAAAACTAAATGTTAGTTTTGAGTTACAACACAAAACCTAAATCTTTAACTTTGCTTAAAGATTTTAATGGAATATTATCAATAGTGTAAACAAATTTTATTAGATTTTCCACTCTACTCAACAATATAGAATTACACTTACTGAGATTTATAAATAAATTATTATTGCATTTATCTTGTTTAAATTACTTTAGAGCAACAATCATCTAATAAATTAATGAAACAGTATATCTTTAAATTGTCCGCATACAATAAACATTTATAGTTGGTTATAGTGTTACATAAATTATTAATAAACAACAAAAATAGAATGGGTTTACTGTGAAATTCTTGTGGCATTCTCGATGTAATTTGAACAAGTTTTTTTTTAAAAGATCTAAATTACTTACTTAGATTAAAAATAGGATTGAAGCAAGCACTCCCACTCTACTACTGTGGTTCCATGTTCTGCAATTTTTTTTTGTATTTCTGTGATTTGTTTTTTGTTGCTTAGGTTTAATGTAAATTGTGTAAGAGTTGTTATTTTGATATTGTACCAAAAGCTAATAAAGTTTATAAACACTACTGTTTGTAATGTAATAAAAAGTCCCCAGATGGAATACCTCACTTTTAAAAATTTATTTAAGTCAACATTATTTGTACATATTCTTTAAAGTTTTCTTTGCATTTTAAATTAATGTTTTAAGAGTACGTTTTGCGTAACTCAAAAGTGATTTAAACATATATTTGATTTTTTAAGTTTTGGAAGAAATAAAGTACGAGTTGTTTTAAAATTTGAAAAATGAATAATATAAAAATTTAAAATCAGTTTAATTTTTTAATTTAGGATTACATTACTAGTGCACACGTCTCTGATCAATTCGTAAATTATTTGTACGCTGACGCTATCATTTTTCATTTATGGTAGCAGCACACGTAGACTTTTTGTTTCAAATAATTTTACAAAATATAATCTAACGGGTTTAGATCAGGTGATTGTGCAGGCCAAGATATTGGTCAAAAATAGCCAATCCATTTGCTTGAAAAATTATTATTTAACTAATTTTTGATAACATCTCTATTGTTTTTTGAAAGTAAAACATTTATAAAATTTTAAAATTATCTACTACAATATTTGTTCTAAACATTTTTTTTAATCTATTTAAAATAGTTTAAATTTATTTACTTGAACTACTGATAATAATTAACAAAGTAAAAAAAAATTAAATTGTACTTTTCTGCTATTGAACAATGAAACAAAAGATTAGATTTTACAAGTACATAAAACCGAACAAGATACTTACTTACCTTAATGTACGTGTATGTTTTCTAGTCTGTGTGATACAAATTTAAATACTTTGGACAATTAGTAAAATTGTCAACAACCAAGTAGCCAACTCTTTAGAATAAATGTAGTTTGTCAGAGTCTGGTTGTTTTTTATTATGTTTACAGTCAAAGATTGCATCAAAGAGACCCTGACTAAAATTTTTCGTCAACATATAATTTGATCATTTCCGAACATATCGGCAATAATTAAAAAGAATAATGCCAAAGTTGCTGGTTTTGTTATAATACTGGTAGAAGTCGGGATACTTTTAAACTCTTAATAGATATTCCCAGTTCTATTTGGGCAATTCCACTGAGGAATTTGCTTTAGTATTTTTTTTTTTAGTTTCTATAACTTATTAGTAGTTTTTTTTATTTGTTTATGAGTGTATAAAAAAACCCCTACAAAAAATTTTTGCGATTTTTTTAGTTTTGTTGTTGTTTTTTAACTTAATCGCATTTTTTGTTTAAAAATCACAAATTTAACACAATAAAAATAAATTTACTAGTGAAATCAATCAGATTTTTTTTGTTGAATTTAAATCTGACGCCATTTCATCTCTACAGCCTGTCTATAAGCCGCAAAAGCCATAAAACTATGTTTTTGTTCTCAGTGGAATGCGCAAAAAGGAGCAATTAAAAAAAAATTTAACCGCCAAAATTGACGTATTTTGATGTAAATTAATTGAAAAATATGAATTTGTTTTGTGTATTTGGGCTTTAGGGGTTAAAAAAAAAACTGCAAAAATAAGCCTATGTTTCAACATGAACTTTTACAAATACACATTTAGCAGTTTTCAGAGGAACTATACACTAAATATTATTAAAAATTTGAGTTTTGCAAACAATTCTACATGGAAAATAGTCAGTGTCGTGCTTATCCGGCATAGAAAAACCCATATAAAAAAAAAAGTTTCTACAACATTTTTTCTTTACTTGAAAATTATTATTTTTTTTTAAATTATTTGAGAATATTATTATTTTTGGCATTCAAACATAATTACTCCCGGCGCTTATCAAAATTTGATAAAATAAAGTTTTTAAAACTTTATTTTATCAAATTGTGTTTTAAACACACCTTTGTGTGTTTATAATATTTTTTGTGAATATGAAAAAATTATTAATTTTTAACGCATTTTTTGCCTGAAATTTTTGTAAAAATAAATAGTAATACATTTTTTAGATAGACTTTTTTATGGCCGATGAGTACAACACTGATTATTTTTTATGTAAAATTGTCTCCAGATTTCAAATTTTCAATAATATTTGGTGTATTGTTCGTCTGAGCGCGGCTAAACTTTTATTTGTAAGAGATTATGTTGAAGACCCATAAAATGCAAATACACTGAACAAATTTATATTTTTCTATTAATTTACATCAAAATACGTCTTTGGCGGTTAAAAAAAAATAAAATATGCCCTTTATTGTCTGGCCCACTGAGAACAAAAACATGGTTTTATGGCTTTTGCGGCTTATAAATAGAGTATAGACTTTAAATGGCACCAGATTTAGATTTTACGAAAATTTTTTAATTGATTTCACTAGTAATTTTTTTTTTTTGAGTTAAATTTGCGATTTAAAAAAAAGTGATTAAAAAAACGACAAATAAAAATTGTAATTTTTTTTAAGGGTTGCATACACCTAAAATTGTACAAAAGACTACTAATAAGTTATAGAAACTGAAAAAAATACTAAAGCAAATTTCTCAATGCACCCTCCCCTCCTGCTCTGGTCCGTTTGAAATGGAATAGCAAGTAGCAACCACAATGTTTTAAAATTAATGTTTTTTTTTAAATTTTATTGAATTTTTATTTGCAATAAATATTAAAGTTATCAAAAATAAACAAAGATGTTATTTGTTTTAAAAAAGTACATTAATTGTATTCTAAGAATAAAATATACACAATAAGGTTAATTTTGTTTATAATACAAAACATTCATTTACTGCACTGCGGGTTTTAATACAATTTCTACATTGCATTGTTAAAACAACAGGTGGATTGCCAACCGACTAAAACAGGAGGAGTACTGAAAACTAAGAACATAAATTTGATATTTAATCAAGTGTGCCTAAAGTGTCGCTTATTAATGACCTAAGCACAGCCACTTCTGTAATGGTTATCCGCATCCTGCAACTACTACAAACACAAAGACTAAGATTTATGCAAATATTACAGAAGATATATATAGGACTAATAAAAATTACAGCGTTAATGATTATTGTAGCCAATTAAAATTGCGTTATAATTTCCATTTAATTTATTTAAGCATTCATTCTTGCTTTTGGAATATTCATTTGTGAAGGGACCAGTAAAGGGAATTTCAATATCGGAAAGTTGTTGAACCGGATGTCCGGATTTTATGTAAACTAAGCGAATGTGAAATTCTAATAAAGGGACCTATTTTTTGTGAGGTCATTCTGTACATGCTGCACTTTACATTTCAAAAATTTATGAAAGAAATATATTTTTTAGCTTGTTTTCATAAACAAGTCAAATAATACGTTTAAATTATGATAGATATAAATAATCGAATTCTGTTATAGAGATTGGTCAGTCACCTAAGTGCGAAAAGATTTGGTCCCAAAGCGACACCAGATGTCGGTATATCAGGACTTAATCCCGTGCACAAATTGCCTCAGGTCTTTTCACTTCCATGCTTCGTTTGATAAATCTCTAGACCGTGAGATCCATGAATACGAGTCCATCTTAAAATAATTTTACATTTCCGTTACGAGATTTGAATATCTATTGTCATGTAGTTAACACAATATTAATAGAAATATTTTTAAATGCAAATAATGTGTTAAATAAGCTAAATTGTATTAATTATTAAATTAGTGAATGTTTTGTATTATAATGAATATTTCTTTATTTAGTTTTAAAAATTAAGTTGTAAAACGTAATATACATATTACTACATTTGATTTTTACTTTTTTCAAGATAATCTTAAAAGTGTTGATATATTTCTGGCTAGTAAGTTTATTTGCGGAGATATGGAATGTTCGATCTTAATAGGCAGTTTAAACTTGCATGTACAAAGACCAGTAGCCAGAAACCAATCAACATTTAAATGTTTTAAGTTGCATCTTTTAGGACTAAACGAACTAATAAACAGACTGATGGATAATGTAAATTCCGTAGTACTTGATTTTGTTAAATATTTTGCAATTTTATTTAATCATAACTCATAACTGTTCATGTATATTATAATTATTTTTTAAACTTTGTATCTTTATATATTACATGTTTTTCTATGTTGAAACTATTAGTTTTGTTGGAATTATAATTTAATAAATAAAAATAAAATAAATAAATAAATTTAAGTTTTTTTTAACACTTAAATTATGTACGAGGTAACCGCCATAAATTCTCGGCCTAACCAAAAAACCATGCAGTTATGAGAAAGATATTTTATTATTTTTTAATATAATCCCCTTTAACCTCAACACACTTATTACATTGTTTAATTAGTAATTCTATTCTTTCATAAAAATACTTTGAACATTTGTCGTCAAAATGTTCTAAAAAGCAGTTTTCACTTCTTCATTGTCAAGAAATTGAAACGTTTTTTTTTTTTTAATTTGAAAGCTAAAAGTAATCGCACCAGTGTGCACAAGTGTGATGTTGTGCAACAACCTGTTTTTTTTGTTTGTTAAGTTTTCTCGACGCTTTGCCTAAATATTTTTCTTCAACCTATGTAATAAGGTAGCATAATAAGCGTCATTCACCGTGGTACTTTTTGTTTTAATCAATTTATAAGGATTGTGGACATGATCTTTTTGGTTAATAGGAATACCTTGGTTTTTTTTGGTGGTGGTTCACCTACACCTTGCCATTCTTTAATTTCTTTTTGAACAGAGGACCATGATACAAGGCCATAGTTTTATTTCTTATAACAATATATTGCAGAACTTCTTGTTCTCTTCAGAAAACTTCAGAAAAGATTAACCACTATCAACTTGATGCTGTTTTTGGACACCAAACAAAAGTTTAGGAACTCATCTTGCACTCACTTTATTTATACCCAAATGGTCATAGAGTATTTGGCAAATCAATGTATCTAACATTGCTGATAATTTCCTCACTTTTAGTTGGCGATTACTTTGGATCAATTCTTTAATACAAGAAACTGACTGTTCTGTAGTCTCTTTAATTGGTCGATTAAAACATGAGTCATAGCCTATCTTAAATCTTTTGGTTCATTTTTCCACGGTGGTATAAATAAATCTTTATAGTATACGCCGTCCTATCTTTGTCTAATTTGATGAAGGGTAAAACTTTCCAATGTGAAGAATTTGATGACCGCTTGGTACTCATTTTTTTGCAAATCTGGCATAGTTAAAACCTAAAGATGTCTGTTTTGTAGTGACAAGACTAATTAATGTAGAAAGTTGAAATTGCACATGTACGTTAATAAAACATCACATTTTACTGACACTATTTGACACATGGTCTGATGTTTTTAGAAATGTAATAAACCAGGAATTTATGGGGGTTACTTTATATATGCGTGCTGTGACGCAACTATAACAATTGTAAAGCGACATTTACGTGTCGATATGCTTAGATTATGTGAGTGCCGTGAACCATTAATTTGATTGATTTTATTTTTTACTATTATTGATTGCAAAGCCGAGCACTATGTTTTATTTTACGGTATGAGAAACAGACGTCTGTCAATAACGTAGCAATGGACAAAAACTAAAAATATAACTGTGCAATATTCGCCTGACACAATTGCAAATTGACATATTAGAAGCAACGTATCTGGGTATTGTACGCCACTGTTAATAACGTAACAATAGGCAAACAATAATTAAAACTGTTATATGCGCATGACAATTGTTAATTGCAAAGTGACAGGTTTGATTTAACATTTTTAGGTTAGGTTAAAAACAGAGCACTATGTTATAGTTTTAAGGCTAGTACACTACACACTAGTAGAACATGTTGCACGGTCTATAGACACAGTCTATAGACATATCTACGTTGACAACCTGAGATGTCTCAAAGACCAAAGTTGCGCAACATGTCTACTAGTGTGTACTAGGTTTTTGGCTTGAGACATGTTAGAAGCAACGTTTCTGTATTTTGTAACACAACGTAGAAACAGACAAAAAGTAAATAAAATAAGTGTCAATCAAAACAGATTACCGTGAAGCAACTTTTTTATGTTTAGTGCTTATAATAGCACAACTCCGGGTTGCAAGTCAATCTAATCGATGCAATATTTTTAAATTAGACACATACCATAGCTTGACAGTCAATTGCAAAGTGACAGATTGGGCGTAACATTTTAGGGTAGATGTCCGCAAGTTATTGGTCATAAAGCTATACAAACTTTTCTACTTTGACATGACTGTCAATTATAAAAAAAATAAAAAAAACAAAAATTAATTTTACATACCATGACAATTTGCGATTGCAATTAGATAGAATATTTTTAGGTTAAGTTAAACAACTTATGTGATTTAACTACTAATTGTAAAGCGACGTATTCTATAGAAGATTTTGATTAGATGCGCTCAATTTATGAATCTAAAAGCGACAAAATAAATGTAGTTTTTTTAAGTTATATGCGTCCTAAAATACACGTCAAAATTAACTATCGATAGTAAAGCAACAATTGGATACAAAATTTTGACGTTAGGCACGTATTCTTTATTACATAACGATAGATGAGATGCGTTTTTTTTTTAATTAAATCTCAAAACAAAACAAAATATATAATTAAATACTGTACTCGTGACACAATTATGAATTGCATGACGACTTATTAGATGCAATATTGTTTTATCTAATCATTTTTAAAACAATTGAAATTTTAGTTTTTATTTATCATTTGCGTATCATAACACAACAGTTGTCAATTGCAAAGTCGAGCATTATTTACAAACTTGGTACATATTAACATTAAAAAATTAAATTTATGAAAAAATATTCTAAACTAAAATCATCCATAGACGCGTTTCGAGGTTTACCTCTCATCAGTATGGCTTTATTTATTTAAACTTAATAATTGATATTTAACTTACATCGTCAACATTGTTCACCACCACAATTCAAAAAGAATATTTTAAAGGGTGTATTGACTATTTATACTAACTGACTTAATGACTTTATTTAATGGCTATGGTTAATAGCATTCTGAGAATGAACAAATAAACTAATTATTTCGGGATATTTAGCTGATGGTAATGACATGAAAGAATTAAAAAGGAAATTTGAAAATTAAAAATAGAATAAATTTTTTGCATAAATTATAATTACTATTATACAACGTGTATATCAGAACATATATAAAATATATAAAGAAGAGACGCAATGTCCTCAAATGAGACAGTTGTAAAAGCAATAGTTTCGAATAAAGCCTAGTTAAATAGGTAAATTTATACGAATGCCACAACGACATATGTAGCGCTCGTTACTATTTGTTCAATCGGACAACCCAATAATAATAGATGATTTTAGTTTAGAATATTTTTTCATAAATTTAATTTTTTAATTAATTTTTTAATGTTATTATTGGGTTGTCCGATTGAACAAATAGTAACGAGCGCTACATATGTCGTTGTGGCATTCGTATAAATTTACCTATTTAACTAGGCTTTATTCGAAACTATTGCTTTTACAACTGTCTCATTTGAGGACATTGCGTCTCTTCTTTATATATTTTATATATGTTCTGATATACACGTTGTATAATAGTAATTATAATTTATGCAAAAAATTTATTCTATTTTTAATTTTCAAATTTCCTTTTTAATTCTTTCATGTCATTACCATCAGCTAAATATCCCGAAATAATTAGTTTATTTGTTCATTCTCAGAATGCTATTAACCATAGCCATTAAATAAAGTCATTAAGTCAGTTAGTATAAATAGTCAATACACCCTTTAAAATATTCTTTTTGAATTGTGGTGGTGAACAATGTTGACGATGTAAGTTAAATATCAATTATTAAGTTTAAATAAATAAAGCCATACTGATGAGAGGTAAACCTCGAAACGCGTCTATGGATGATTTTAGTTTAGAATATTTTTTCATAAATTTAATTTTTTAATGTTATTATTGGGTTGTCCGATTGAACAAATAGTAACGAGCGCTACATATGTCGTTGTGGCATTCGTATAAATTTACCTATTTAACTAGGCTTTATTCGAAACTATTGCTTTTACAACTGTCTCATTTGAGGACATTGCGTCTCTTCTTTATATATTTTATATTGGTACATATTGATTAGATTTAACATTTTTAGGTTATGTAAACTGTGACATAACTGTCAATTGTAATTTTGTAGGTTGTTTACGCGCTGTGGTTCAATTGGCAGGACAGATTTTTTTTGTTATGTGCGTAATGCCAGTTTTCAAGTAAACTGAAAATGTTAAAAATAAATTATGTATATGTGTAGGTAATATACTTGTTAAATTATGCATTATGTGAGTAGCAGATTAGAAGCAATATTTTTAGGTTAAACGAATATTATCACAGCTTTCAATCAAAAGCAATAAACAAAATGTGAAACAATAATTTACATACGGCCATAAAACTAGTTTGTCTCTTTCTACCCACCTATGTGGAAAAGTTTGATCTAAATGCTCTCTAACGGCAATAAAAAAATAAGCTGGGGCAAAATCATGCTAAAACCACATTTGTTGCTTGTGGGCCAAAGGAATATCATCTAAAAGATCATATATTGTGTTTTGCAGAAAGTTAAGGTAAGCAACGTCTGTTAATCTATTTGGTAAAACAACAGGACCTAAAGATCTGTCGCTTACAATACCTATTCAAATGTTTAATAAAAAACGTGTCTGATGTCCACATTCAGTTACAGCTTAGAGATTTTTGTCGGCCCATCGATGTGCATTATGAAAATTAACAACTCTATTTTGTGTGACCTCGGCTTCATCCGTAAAAAGAATTTTGGCAAGAAACTGCGGGTCTTCAACATCCTTGTGTAGAAACCAGCAACAAAAAACCAAACGTGCCTGATAATCAGTTAAAGTTAAGGCTGATATTCTCCGCACTCTCGTTTCTGGATTATACTCTATCCGTGCTATAATTTTTTGTTCTGTTCTAAGAGTAGACACCGACCTTGGTCTGCCGGAAAGATACTACTGTTTTTGAAGTGAATCGGTATCTCTCAATCTCTGGTGAATTCTTCCAAACATACGATGTGAAGGAATCTGGCGATTTGGATAAGCTTATACATAAAGACGTCGCGCTTTGGCGGCAATCCCATTAGCACGACCATACATAAAATGCATGTCGGCTAGTTCTGCATTAGAGTAATCAGCCATAGCAATAATTTTTTTGTTTGTTTTGGTTTGTACTACTACCCCCTAAAATATTTTACATTCTTTTTTGAACACTTTGTATATGTTTAAATTTAAAATCTGTTATTTATGTGTAAATATTTTTATTTTATAATAAAACAAATATATATTTATATACATAATTAACATTATACAGCCAGACAGAAATAGTGTGGCTTCTATAATAGGCAACTTAGTATACACAAAAATTATGTTGAATGTGGTTAAACTTATGCCTTTGCCAGTTTTAGCATCTTTCAATCTCACAACAACGTCGCCCATGGAATGTTTAAAATGTTAACGCAAATGAAAAATGCTAAAACGGGCAAAGACATTAGTTTAACCACATTTAACATAATTTTTGTGTATACTAAGTTGCCTATTATAGAGGCCACACTATTCGTGTCTGGTTGTAGCAGTTATAATTTTTATTTTTATTATAAAGATGTAAATATTTTTATTAATTATTCTTTGCAAACGAATGCGTTTTCACTTGAGCGTTTCTAACGCGTAGTGTGACACCGCACTAACACAATATTAAAAAAAAAAAAAAAATACTAAAAATATTGCACAGTTTTGATTTTATAATTGTTTAACATTATCATTATTTTTCAAACATAAAATCAATTTCTACTTTTTTTAAGGTGTATTATAATATAATTATTGTGGGTATATTTATACAATTTGGACATATATCATCCGTATGTATGTTTAATTAATTTAATCTTGTTTAAAATTACTTGTTTGTTAGAGCTCAATTTATGTATATCATTAATTAACGCAATCCGCAGGGATTTTACTTGGTTGAGAACGACGCACATACTGCGAGCTACAGTATTTCGGCCTTGTCTAATACATCAGCGAGCCGTAACTCTGACACTGTTGACTTGAGTTAACCGGTGATTAAATTTTGATTTTATTTTTAAGTTTATATACATTATTTTTGTATTGTTTATAACGTTTATTACTTATAAAACATATATTTTTTTTAATATTAGTTTATAAAAATCCTACATGTGATATTTTTATTAAGAAATAAGTTTTTTTGTCCTCACAGTATTTTAAAATAATCAATAAAAACTATATTATTTTTTAAATTTATAACATTATTTTTTTCTTATTTTTCTTCTTAACCTTCAGTTACTTTAGTCTTAGATATAGGTCTTTTCTATTTACTTTTATGTTTGTCTGTCTTTTGCAGTCTTCATCAATTTTCTTTTTAACATAGTTTTTTTTAACCAAATCGTGTGTCTTAGTTTGTATAATGTAATAATTGACTTAGTTTCTTTTAATAATATGCGTTTTATATCTACATGACCAGAAACAAAAAAAAAAACAAAATAACAAAATCAAAAGCTGGCACTTTAAAAAAGAACATTGTAACGTGCCAAATCTGTGTTTTAATTTCTAAAATAAAAACTGTAATTAATACAATAAGATAAATAAAGTTGTTTGTACTTCTTTCACATGTCGAGCTTTATCATCTCAGACCGTCGAAGCAAAACAAGCATAAATTAAATTTTGAATTAATTGATCATGTTTAATAGCAATTTGAAATTAAAGTTAACAACTTATCAATCTTGAGTATCCAATTATTGGAAGTTGTCTTAAATATCTTGTAGACTAATCGTTCCTACAAATAAAACAGTTTTATTAAAGTGATTGGGATATAATATGTAAAGTAATTAACTTTTATAACTTAAATAAATTTTTGTGTTATATTATACCTAACAGACTTGAGTTAATCAATGGTAATTTGTTTAAATTTAATTCTTGTGTACATACCCTATCACATCATCTAAACTCTAAAAAAATCATATAATATAATACAGCAATATTAAGTGACGCAATATATACGGTGAAAAAAATTAGAAGAGCAGGACATAAACACTTTCAAAGCAATAAAAGCAATTGCATAACAAAACGTTGAACTGTTAAAAAAGTGTTTAATAACCTAATAAAAAATAACAAAATTAATACTTATTGCAAAACCTAAGAAAGACTCTAGTAAAAAAAACAAAACTTATCTGCCTAACCAACTTAATAAGCAAACTATTTGAGCAATAAACAAGCAATTAACAAAAAAAACTAAATATAAAGGGCGGTCTGTCAAATGGTGAACATGGCTTTCGGCAAAAAAGGTCAACGATCAATGTTACCTAAACGGTGAAAGAAATAGTTAAGAAAATAAAAAAATACAAAAAAGTATGCATTTTATACGTAACTAATAATGCATTTAACTCTGTCCCCTTAAAAAGCATAAAACGTAAACTGGAAGTTAAGGATGCGGTTTTATGAATGTCTTGCGCAATCTAACTTTTTTTTAAATTGCTTTTTTGCAAAGTGTAGAAAATGAAATTTCCAATATCATAAAATGTACAAAAATATAAAATCTTTAATTTTTATTAAACTTTAAAATTAAATTGTAATTTTTTTGTTGAAATATTTGCTTAAACTAAGTGTACTACTTTATTACACCCCAAATTTAGTAGATTTTTTATTGTGATATATGTTATTTTTTAAAATAAAAGAAATTGTAAATATTAAAATGTAAAATTTGAAGTTCCTGCGTGTACTGCTGCTACATAAATGGTGCGTTTCGTATATCTACCAAAGCAACTGAAACGACCAAAATTCCGGTTATTTTGAAACAGGTTAATATACTTAACGCGGTTACCTGAAATTAGTGACAAGCGGTTGCGTTACTCATGGCGATAAATTTAAAATGCAAACAAAAGTGAACAAAAATTTTCATTTGTTACTAGTCTAGTATCTTGTAATTGTAACGTTGTGTGCATTTGTTAATTATTGATTTCATAGTAATTAAACATTTCACAACTTTAAGAGCCTTAACATCCATAACTGTAGTAGCAAAATAACTTAATTTTTAACGTAATGTATTTTATTAAAGCTTATAAGCAGCTAACTAACAAATATATGCTTTATATAGATATTTATAGAAAATTAAAAATTAAGAATATAATTTGTTAGCTGCTGAAAGGTGTTAATAAAATATAACAAATTATTAATTAAAAATAACTAACGCTAATGACAAAGATCAAACTATAAATAATGATAAAAAAATCTATTAGGTTTGAGCCAATAGGTCTGTTCCAACATACGATTTGGACAGTTTGCAAACCGTTCAAACTGTGCACACAATCAAATATTTGTCATCCTTAGGCAATCTTTTATAGACAGTAATTTGTTTGTGTGCATAGTTTGAACGGTTTGCAAACTATCTAAATCGTATGTTGGAACAGACCTTATATGTTTAACATTTTATAGTTTTAAATTATGATGCTTTTATAACCGTTGCCGTTCCATAAATCAACCAAGATGTTTAGCACTCAATCATAGCCGGTGACTTTGGTTGATACACGGAACGCATTATAATTTATTCATTACGATTTTAATTAATGTAGCAGCAGTACCAAACTATTAAAAAAACTAAACCACGCAGGAATTTCAAATTTCTTATTTAATCATACATTTCCAACTTTGAGCAAAATTATAACGTTTGTTATTTTAGTACAATAACTTAAAGCTCAATAAAAAGTCTACTAAGTTGAGTGTAATGATGTAATACTCTTAAAGTTTAAGCAATAAAGTACTAAGGTAATTGTAATTGTCTAGATAAAACCGCAAAATGCAAGTAGAAAATAGAAGAATAATAGGTTTAATAGTAGAATCAATTATGTTGTACGGAGTCCTGGTTTGTTACAAACTTACAAAAGACAAGTCAGGAACCCATGAAAAGAGGAATAGAGTGTGTTGAACAGAATTGAACAATGTAGCAAACCTGTAGTAAAACAAATTACACCATGAATTACGCGCTAACCTGGGAAACCCAATAACCCATTTTTGACATTTTATAAGAGTTATGGCTTTTATTTAAAAAAATAATAAAGAAGGAAAACAATTTTTGTACATGTTGGGCAAAAGTAGATACTCTAAAACATACAGTGTTTGTATGCAATAGATAAATAGATGTAAGGTAAGAAACAATGATATTAACAAGCATTGAAAACTAAAACAGCATGGATTGCATAGTCAACTCTATAATAAAAAAAAGATGAGAAAAAATAAACAAATAGAAAATCATAAAAAATAAAAACTACTAACGGCGTACTGTGCTGCAATTGTCATCTGGTACAACAATAGGATACTTTTACATTTAATTTTACGTTTACGAGAGTATGTTGTGTGTGACATAATGTTAAGATAATTAAATTTGTTAGAAGCTTTTGAAGTTACTAAATCAAAAAATAATTCTTTCGTAAACTTGTTTAATGATCAACTCGACTTATACAAATCTTTTTTGTTTAAAATAATTTGATCTTCTTCTTTTTTTGCGGAATGTTTTTTGTCTTAATTATTTAAGTAAAAACCACCATTCAATATTTTTTTCTCTACCTGCTTCATCTGTTTTTTTATTATTGTATGTAATTCATAATCGATTTAATCATAATAATTTCAATGTAATTTTTACCTTTTTGTACATTTTATGTTTTACTGTAATATTAATGCTTTGTATATTTTTAAATATTTATATTTGTTTGTATCACCGTCGGATGATCGTCTTGTAAAGGTTGAAACATGTTACGGGTTTTTAAATATATTTGTGATATAGTACATAGTAAATGTGTTTTATTTATTTTATAATGAACTATCACATAGTAACCGCCACCACTATTCAATTTTTAAAATATAATTTGTTCAAAATTGTTATACAAATTTAACAAAATGGCAATAAATTGGTAATTTCAAAATAATTTATAAAACACGAATAATGACTGCACACTTGTAGAAATTATTACCACATATAAAAGAGGTTGTTAATTTATTGATATTACAAATAACGCCAAAATTTTTCTTCAAAAGACTAACTCAAAATGTGGGATTCACCTCATACAAAGCGCCTACCGACTAAAATCCGCCTCGTTGAACATACCCGGAAGTGCGGCACCTAACAGTAATGTAATCAAACATTACCGTAAAATATGTATCGTAATGCGTCCTACAACACCAACGATATAGGCGTTACTTTAGATATGGTTCACGTTTGCCATCTTCCTCTCACTTTTTATCGTGCGAGAGTTCTTACAGCCGACAATAAAGTCGCTTGAGAGGCAAACAAATGGTTTGAAAAACTCTGCCATGTCGGAATTAATATTTTTCGGAGCGGATTGCAGAGGGGTTTTATTCCGCTGCTTAGCTTGCTGTGCCCGTAATTTCTTACAAACACGGGATTACCATAGCACCTAGATACCGTGTGCCCGTAGCACTGGTATGTATGGCACTGGCTGATTTCGCCTGTTCGACGTTTTGACACAACCTTTATGGGCAGCGTAAAAAGCTCTTTGAGGTTGAAAATCTCTTGGCTTTTACCGGAATTTTTGAGTTACACGTACAGCATCGGATATTCGACATCGAGGACTTTATTCCCCAGCCGAGTTACAGAAAGGACGTTGAATTCCAGCGATTCAAGTTTTTTTTTCGTCTCTCGTTTGGAACGTATAATAATTGGCTTTACCTGAAGCTTTTAGGAGTGCCGTCGCCTTACGGAAATCTTTCATAGCATTCAAAGTGAAGCGGATGCCGTCGCTGATGTTTATAGCGCCGACAACTTTCACGCCGCTGTCTTTGAACGTCTTGCTCCACTTGTTAAATTTGCGTTTATCGCGGAGAACAAGAGGTGGATGCTTTTCAACTACACTCGAAGAGCTTTGAAGACGCATTATTTATAACCACCGGTTTGCAGATAGTTTGCGTGCCGTAACAGCAGGAGTTGCGGTTTGACGGGCCGCAGAAGCAGATGGCGTTAGAGTGAAAGTAAGGTCGTTAGCATACGCAAATGACATGGTGTTTGTGGCAAAAGAAGCAAAAGAAATGAAAGAAATGGTAAGATGTTTGGAAAAATACTTCAGAAAGAAAGGGTTAAGAGTGAATGTTGATAAAACAAAAATTATGATGTTTAGAAAAGGAGGAGAAAGACATAAGAAAGAAGTTTGGAAATGGGAGGGACAAGATATCGAAGAGGTAAAATCATTCAAATACTTAGGGTATGTACTTAGTGCAAATAACAGCGAGAATGAGCACATACAAAATTTAACAAGAAAAGCGAACAAGGTGGTAGGACAGGTGTGGGGAATAGGTGAAAGAAAATTTGAATGTATGAAAATAAAGGGGACAATGTTTGATAGTCTAGTTAGAAGTATGATGCTTTATGGGTTGGAAATTTGGGGGTGAAAAGAACAGAATAAATTAGAAGCTATACATGCAAAATACTGGAGATGGGTACTAGGATTAAATAGAGAAACCCCAGCATACATTGTATTAGAGAAAGTAAAAAGAGATAAAATAAAAGCGGAAGCAGGAAAACGAGCAGTAAGATATGAAAAAAGATTGAGAGAAAGAACTGAATGCAAAATTTTGCAAGAATGTCTGAAAGAAAAAATGAATGAAAGTATGAAAGAATAGGAGTAGAGAGAAAGAAATATTACAATGGAAAGGGATATGACTGTAAAGAAATAGAAATAATTTTTTTCCAATAAAATATTTCAGTATTTACGATTGCTTTTCTTGCACATTTCATAATTTTTTTTTAAATATTTCCGTCTACAAATAAATAAATAAAATACACTGCTGTATGCAGAATTTTACCCTGAATCAAAATATGTAAAAATATACAGGGTGTTCCATTTAAAATAACGATGATGGATATTGTTACTGGAAACAGGTAAAATATATTTACAAACTGAGAACGTCAAAAGATAGCCTATTTCTTGCTATTTAAGAATATATATAGTTTGTTGGGTCTAAAATTTAAAATAAGAAAATTAAAGCTTCCGGCGTTTTTTAGGAAACAGCTTGTATAATTTGAGATTTGGATTTTAAAGTTAATTAAAAATATACGTGAGATATAGTTTAAGGGTGCAATAATTTAAGTGTCATAAACTTCTTTTTTTTAATTGACAATGTTTAGAGAATGAAATTTCCAATGACATAAAAAATATGAAAATCCAAAATATTCAATTGTTTTACTTCATTGCACGGAAATTTAATAAACTTTTATTGTGCTATACGTTACTTTATTAAAATAACAATTGTTACTGTTTATGTTTTTGAATTGCTACAATTATTCAAATTATACTAATGTGAACATGGCTTCATTATAAATTGATAAGTTATGAGAGCTCATTTTTGATATTATAATGTAAAAAAAAATTAATTTACAAATAAATAAAAAATAACTAATTTAATTTATAATATGTAAACAGTTTTAATTTATGTAGCAGAATTTTAAATTTTGCATTTTAGTTACGTTTAAAAGCAAGCGTAGTATTACTCCTATCTGAAAATAGCTCTTAAAGTGTCAAAGGTTTCTTAAAACTATTTTTAAGCCAGACTTTCAATATACGCTTAAACTTAAGTTAGTCTGACATAAGATTAATTTGAAAGTTTTATGCTGCAACTGTTATTTAATGCAACAATATCACGAGTTTTACATAAACGGAGATACTTTTTAGGTCGGCTATAAATTATTGCCGCGGTAAGCATTGCTGCGAATGTCAGGTTTATTGTATTAATAGAAATAGCTCAGTGGAATATTAACACAGAAAATATTTGCAGTTTGCTATACAATTTTTTTTTAAATTTGACTAAAGAAATAAATAAATTATTAACATAATTATTTTGTTGATTGGTATTTTTAATCCAAATAAATTATGTTTAAATAATGAAATAAACTAAGATTATTTATTGTATTTATTTATTTATTTAAATTTTAGATGTAAATCAACGTTAATTATTCATCATTTATGTTTTTTTTTCTTTTTACTTAGTTTTATAAACTCTTTAATATTAACAATGTTTCTAGCTTGAAGATAATCTGACTTTATATTATTATTTAACCATTATTTATTTGGATTAAGAATACCCAATCAATTTAATCAGTACATTGAATCCAATCATCGGAGTATCATATATTATAATTATCAATTGTTTTGTTGGCAAATTCAAAGAAAGCATAGACAATTTTTTTTAATTAAGTAATTTGTACGTTTCTTTAAATTTAAATAAAATTTTATAATAATATGAATAACATATGCACAGCAAAGAAATGAATGCATTTTCAATCAATTGTGGGTAATAATATTCTCTAATAAAATATTTTTTAAATTAATTAAAATAATTAAATTAATTAAGTAGAAGTTTGGTTAAATTGACGTAGAATATATAGCAAGAAAAATGTCTAATATACAGGACATGTCTGATAATGCAGGGCAATAGAAATGGTAGCCACAACTAGTCATAAACAACTCTGCTATGTTTTTCTCGTATTTTATTAGACATACGGTATACTCATAATTTTGATAATAAAAGTTAAGAAAATATGTATGTTTATAAAACATGTATACTACCTAATAAATAAACCGCATTAATTCAAATTGAGGGGGAAGAAGAAAAAGTAAGAATAAAAAAGTAAGTTAGCGAAAGGTTTTTGCTACTCTTTAACCTATACATAGAATATGCACTAAACTGACAAAAAAAATCAGTACACAAAAATTTATACAGTTTATAACAATTAGATATGATTAATAGAAAGAGTTAAAGCCTTTCTAATAACGAGTAGGATCCAAATAGACAACACGGCCAGATTTTTTGTTATAGTTTTTTTTTTACAATTTTTTTATGCAACTAAAATTTTTTTTTATTAATTTGTAGTTGTTTTGTTGTTATTAATTAATTAAACTAGTGTTTTATGCTTGTTCGTAGCTTGTGTTATATTTTTATAATAATATTTATTTTGTCAGTAATTTGTTTTCTGTTTGCCCACTCTGAAAAACCGTTTGTTCTGTTTATATTATAGATTGAAAAGTGATGCATTGTGGCTTTAAGAAGTGAAAATCATTTGCTCTCGAGGGGTACAACTCTTTGCTTGCTAAAAAATTATATACCAAAAAAAATATTATTTTTTTACATTTTTTTTTGTCTGATTTAAAAATAAACTAGAAAAAATTTAAAAAAAAATTTAAATAAAAATAAAGCAAAAGTTATGCAACGTGATAGACAAGAGAAAAAGAGAAAAAGCAGAACGTTATAATCAGAAACAAAACAATAGAAAAAGGTGACAAATTTTGCTAGTTATAAAGTAAAACTACAAAGGACAACAAAAACTAAGTTGTAAGATGGCTCAAAGTAGAAAAAACATTTGCAAAAAAAAATATTTTAGGTTTAATATCGACTTAGAATTAGAAAATTAAACTAACAAATAAAAAAGTATTACAAAAGATATTACAACAACGGAGTGACATAATAAAATGTTCTTAGGCATGGGGGAGTAACGCAACTAGTTATAGAAAGCAAGGCAAAAAGACAGACATGCAAGAAAAATACCAAAATAGAACTATAGAAAACAGATAAAAAATGATTTAAAAATTAACAACTATCAAAAAATTAAGACATTAGCTCTAAGCTGCTGATCTAAACAATAACGGCAAGCTATTTCCAACCAATCTATAACTCAAAGTAAATTTGTGGTTAGTGGTTATTAGAAAACATCATTTGCTGATTAAAAATGTTTTTAGTATTTGTATATTCAATTATTTTTTAACAGCAAGTTTAAGCTATTTTATTTTGATAGTTGTTTTTAGGGTATTCAGTTGATCTTAGCAAGCTTAAAAGCAAAAAGCCTAATTGATATAATAAATAAAATATTGATATATTAATAATATTATACAAATATTAATTAACTCTTAAATTATGAAAAAAATACTTTAGATGCTTATTATTTACAATAATTACCGCTATGTTCAAAACGGCATAGTTTTGAAGTTACAAAATAATACTTACAAAAACGCAAACTGTGTATATCCAAATTATTAAGTATGTCAAAAACGACCGCTAACGTTTATTTTCGAGTTATAATAATATTTTGATATTAATTATATTTATTAAACAATATGAAACGAATTTAGGTTTAGTTATATTGTGATGGCGCAAAGCTTAACCTTTTTCCAGCATTTATCATATGCTGCAGAGGGCGTAGGAACCAACATAACAGAGTTGTACGTTAAAAACAAAGCGCTACAGATGATGATGAAAATGCTAGATCTAAAATACTCGGTTAATAATAGAAGCTAGATCTTTTAACAAAATGTATGTCAGACAACGGTACAAGTACACAAACAAACATACTTGTTACAAATACTAAACATAACAGGCATCAAAGTTTGTTTTGTAACAACTGTGGTAATAATAATAATGCACAAGGATTATCAAGAAGCACAAATAACTAGCAACAATATAATAACACCAATAACAAAAAAAGAAGAAATTTTAAGTATTTACGAAGAAATGCACAGAGTAGAGATAACTATATTAAAAAGAATTGTCAACAAAAAAGTTATTATAGCAATATTAACAATGTGAACATACGGGCAATAGATACACTTTCACACTTTCTGTAACTATTACAAATGATTTATAAAGAATTTTGCAAAACTTTAATTACCAAAAAACACGTTAACATAACCTCCTATACTACAATATCTATAAATTAACAATATATTTACGCTAACAATAGATGCATCAAAGTATGCATGCCATTAAGACCATACCGACCGCTGCCTTGATTTCCCGTGTTGTAGTGAAAACAGCTACTTAGGCGTCATTCCTATTTCCACATATAATTTAAAATTTTGGTTGATTGGTAATATGTGTAAGATAAGCAATTATGGATAAGCAGCATTACGTTTTATGTTTTAATATAATTTTGTAAAAATTTCAATTTAATTAGTACCTACAAAAACCAAAAAAATCTTCAAAAATACTATAATTTCTATATCATTAATTTTTATAATTATGAATTAATTGTTAATTATTAAGCTTATATATATATATATATATATTGAACTTTTTTAAATTATGCCACGTTGTTTTAGAGTCTGATAATGCATTTAATGAGTAATCTAGAAACACTTTTATTCAGTTTTTATAGATAATGTAGGTTGCATATTGGTTTATAAGTCCAAAATTTTGAGATTTATTATTAATTTAACTGTCTAAACGGTAAATTGTATTTTGACTTGATGAAAGGTGTGTGTCTAATTATTATAAGTTATATTTTGATTTCAATATCTAAGTTTTTTGTTAATATTTTGTATAGTATATTATTTTTTGCATAAGAAGAAAAAATATTTAAAAGACACTGGGCAGCCTGTACTGTTCAGTAGTGTTTACTGACTAAAAACCCACCTTTTTTCTTTTTTACTTTGAGGTGGTTTGCCTAGCAGCCCTTGCGCTTCGGTCTTATTGAGCCTGTGGTACACTTTTGCTGTTCTACCCCTTTAACAGTTTTGTCTTTTTAATAAAATCCAGTACTTTAAAACCAATGGGTTGTTTTTAGTATATCTGCGGTAAGGTTGTGTTTGCAAAAATGGCTGTGCGTTGATGTTTGAAAGCTTCAGATTTATTCAGTAAGTGTATTAGAGTTTTGTCTTTGTCCTTTCCTGTTCCCATTTTACGCAAGTGCTTGTTGAGTTATCAGTGTCCGGTTATCAGTCCTGTAAGCTCTTGCAGTTTGATGCGATCTATTTGTGTTTTTCCTGTTTGAATATTATGCAATGGTCCTGTTAAGCATATTCTTAAATGTGACAATTCCTTACAACCCTTCTACCGGATGCTGTGTTTTGCTTCAAGTTTGCTGCAGATTATTTCTTTTTTAGTCTTGTATGAAATCCCAAAAACGGGCTTTGGTGAATGTTCCTTTTGCTTTTTGTTTGGCAAGTTAATTTGCCATAAGGTCTTCTTTTGTCCTCTGGTCTTTGTAGGTTGTGGCCACTGTTTTCAGATTGTATATGCAGGTCATAACCAGTTTGAAATTTATTACTGACAATTGCAGGGTTTGTAATGGCACTTGATTGTTTGACATAATAGTTATCAGTCTGTCCGGTTTTAGTCCCGTCTTGATCATGTCCTTAACCATTCGATGCAGCCATCTTTGCCTAAAAAGTTGAAGCATATTTACACAGAGGTAACAAAGTTTGTTTTTCTTGGTATTTCATCTTATAGATTTTAGCTTTGGTACTCTTTTGGTTTTTAGACCCATCTGTGTGTACCAAATAGTTTCTTTGATTGTTTTTAAGTATCTTTATTCATTTGTTTTGATTTGGTATTATTACATCAAATTTCTTACTGATGCAGTGGTGTTTTAGGAAGTTCGACTTTACTATTAAATCATGCAATTCATTTATTATGTTAAGTTTGTGGATTCCAAAGTTTACATTGTGTTCATTTATCTGCAGCCTGTATGTTAATGTCTAGATTTTGCCATTACCATCAAGTGAAGTAACGGTAACAATAGTAGTATTTCTATAGCAGCTGTGGGCGTTGTTTTTATTGACCAGCAGACATGATAGTCTCTGAACTTTGTCTAGTTTTTTGGTCGTACATTTGAGAGTGATTTTTTTTCTTATACAATTGCTCCGGCTGTAAAAATGGGTCTTACCACCACTGTCTATAACTCTCAGGTCATATTAGGTGTTAATTCCCATGTACGTTCAATTATCATATTGGTTGCAAAAAGCACCCAAATGGCTTTTGTTGTTACATTTATCAGGTGTGTGTTGACATCGGGAACGTGGCTTAATACATCTTTAGGTATTTTAGGTCTGTTGTGTTTTGCCGTCTTGTATACGGTACAATTGTTAATTTGCTTAAGTTCAATAATAACTTCTCTTTTTGCACCACTTTAATACAATATTTAGTGCACTTTGTATCATGTTGAACAAGGTTGCTTCAAACTTTTCGTATGCAAAGATAGTAAGATTGTCTGCGTAGCCTAGGGCAAAAATGCTCATGTTGTTGAGTATTTGTAGTAAATCATTCATGACTAAGCACCACAGTAAGAGTGAAAGTACGCTCGCCTGTGAGCACATTTTGGCAACTTTGATTTTTACAGTTTTTTTATATAATGTTATAGTTACAGTCCGGATCTTGCATGGAGTTGGGACCTTTGTTGGATGAGTGGATCTATTCCTTGTTTCTCCACTGGCTTTGCGATGAAATTGAAGGTAATATTGTTAGATGTCTCTTCAATATCCAGAAAAGCACTCAAAGCAATTTCTTTGCATTGGATAGTATTTTTGCATTTGCTGACTAGCTAGTGTATGGCTAACTTGCAAGATTTATCCGTTTGGTAGACATATTGATGTTGATGCAGTAGTCGGGTCTTTAACACCCCGTCCTTTATGTGCCTGTTAACAATTTTTTTTACAGTTTTGCATAAAAAATGTCAATCTGATTGGTCTGTAGGACTTAACTAGAGCATACGTAGGTCTCTACGGTTTTAGTATAAATACGACTTTTACTTCTTTTCAGATGTTTGGTGTTTGTGAAAATGCTAAGCTTGCTTTGAAGATCTTGCATAGAGGCTCTTTTAGCACAGCGTACCCTTTCTGTAGCATGATAGGATAAATTCTATTAGCTCTTGGCGACTTGTATGGTTTGAATGTGTTGATTCCCCATTTTAGGTTGCTTTGATTGATTATGGCCTTTGCTTTTTCTCAATTCTTTTGATTTAGAAATTCCGTTAGCATAAAGCCCGGAAACTGTGTCTGCAGCAGCTCCTGCAGAGTGTCTTTGACCGACTCTGTGTATTTCTCGTTTTTGGTCCGCAAGGAACCAATGTTTTCAGTACGGTCTTTGCTTAGGGTTTTTTTGGAGCCGCGAGTTTGTGGGACCATTTTCTTCATAGTATTTTTGGCTTTGTTAAACAATCTTGTCTATTCCCTTGATTTACTAAGTAATTTTTTTGGAGGTGTGTTTGACAGTGCTAAGGCAGTTTTCTTCAAAGGTTGTTTTAATAGAGTTGACAAATATGTCAGTCATTATCTCCAGCTCTTGTGATGTCTTTGCTGTCTTTGGACAGACCCCAATTTGGCTAACTAGTATCTTGTATAGATCCTGGTTAGTTTTTTTCAAGTTCTTGTATTTCATAAAAAGCGTTTGTTTTAGATTTAATATTGAATTGCATCTACTCATGATCTACCACAACCTCGCTATGCGACGCATTGCAAAACGTTGGCGCGTTACTTGTGTTCAAGATATTGAGCTTAGATTTTATTATAAATTTTAGGAGTTTCTCACCTCTTAAGTTTATGTGCTTGCTCCCCCAAGCTACGTGGTGAGCGTTGGCATTGCGTCCAAAGATCAGAGGTGCGTCATCTCCGCTGTTTGTCAGCTGCAGTAGTTCTGAAGGTGGTGCAGGTCCCTGCTGAGATCTAAGAATTATCTCTTTCTTGGTTCTCTTTTTTAATACCACCACCTTGGCTGTTACTAGGTCTTTAAACATAGGACTCAAAATGACCTTAGATTAAGTACATGCTTTGCTAAAATGCATGTACGAGGCTTGCATATGGGTTGTGCTGCTATTGTATATATAGTATGCTAGGGAATTGCTTGCAGATATTGGTAAAATTAGTTGTGGTCCATATTTTTGAAATCTCTAAACATGTTGTCTATCTCCAAATATAGCATCATTGTGCAACTGTATGACCGGTTGAATAGCCACTGTCAGTTACAATTGCTAATGAATTTAAAATGCTGAGGTCGATTAATATTTGCAAGGTTTTAATAACTTGTGTTGGTTTGTTGATGATCTGTTTTAAGTTTAGACTATCTATTGCATCGTTTAGGTCTAAACTTCTTTTTCTGTAACAAGCTCGTTACAATTCAAATTGCCACTGCAAAAAGTAAGATTGCGTGCCGTAGTATTGCTAGTAAATATATCATTAAATGCAGTAAAAAAATTAGTAAAGTTGGACAATAGATGGCACCTATACATGCTGTGTGATAGCTAATAAATATTATTAATTCATTGCTGTTCAATATATTGCAAACTATTTCTGAGTTTTAATATAGATTTGTAAATAACAACGCCTCTAGTAGGACGATCACATCTAAAAAGCAAATATCTTAGTATTTGAATTAGATTCGAATGTATATTATTTGTCTGTTTCTGTAATTGCATAGACATCTGAATTGATAATGTTGTTTCTACTAGAAATAAACGAGCATACATTTAAGTGATTAAAACTGTTCTTCTTATTTTAGGATTAATAATAAACAATTTACATAACATTTAAATTACATATGGTTTATAATAGGATAACGTATTATGTAATCATAGTTAAAAGTATCTAATACTTTTTTGCTTTAGAATTGTCTTTTTAGTTACTAATATTTTGGATAACAAATTACTTTCAAAAAGTGCAAACGGCATACTTTTACAGTTACAGGACATTCAAGATTTATATAACTAATAAAATATTTTTTTTATTAATTTGTAATTAAAGTTTAAAATAATATCAACATCAGATTAAAATTAAATCTAAACAAAGAATAAAAGTAGTTATAATATATTAGTCGTAATATTTATAGTATACAGTAGTTTGAACAAAATGTTGTATTCAATTTGTCTGCATCAAACCATTTCTTCCACTGATTAATGTGAAGGGTGTTTAGCGATTTGCTGACAACAGGGTGGGTCAGTCGTAAAATACGAAAACAACACTTAGTTTGCGGTTAAGCAGTTTAAAGCCGGGACACCGAATGCGAGCCCAACATATAAGCCTTGTTTAACTCCGGGTTAAGTAGGAGAGTTTATATCACGCATGCCACATGTTCGAGAAGCACTAATTAGGCCGTCATAAACATATTACATCTCTTTTCTTGTTTATTTTGCTGCAAAAAGGCGGTCGCTTCAATGTGGCCGAATCGTAAAAAGTTTTTACTGCTGCAGATACGTGCTAATCGCAAATTGCACTTAGATCCAGACAGGTGGAAATTCTTTATTTTAATTTATTGAGGGTCTGACTTCAATTTAAAAACCAATTTAAAATTTTTATTCTAAACTAAATTAATTATCCATAATATATTATTATCAGCATTTATTTTAAAGTTATAATAAAAGTTAATATTGTAAAAAACATTTCAATAAAATAATAAGTACAATTGCAAAATGTAATTATAAAATTTATATGTAATGGTTGCAAAAAATTTTATTGAGAATTATCTAACAAGCAAACGGCAATATGAAAATTAATTAATAAAAAAAAAACATTGCCAAAGAAACGTCAGACGTCGAGGTCAGAAATAAATACTAACAATTTTAATAGTTATTTTATTAAGATAAATAATAATGTCAACGAGAATTTACAAACACACCAACTACAAAAGCACTGACTTTATTAAAAAATATTATAATAATTTATTTTATTTTACCTACTTTATCAGTCGAAATAATTAATATTTGAAATTATTTAAATTTTAAAACACAAATGCTGATATGAATCAAATAATAAATTACTTGCATTGGCTCTTTGGTAATTCTACTAGCCACTTTTTTTTTTTAAATTTTATAATGAGATATTTTGAAATTACTTAATATGTCACAACATAAAAATACTTTTAAATTTCAACGAGTAAAACCACACTTGCTGAAACTATCACATTGAAGACGACTAGATTTAAGCAGTCTGTGCACATTGACTTTAAATATTTGTGGCTTATAAGTCTTGTTAAATACTGAATTTGAAAGTTTATTTTATGTGTCGATAGTACGCTTAAAAAAATCTCTCTTAAAAGTTTCGGTCTTACATCTCTGAACTGTCAGTGAATATTTGTTAGAATTCTTAGCAAGCCTTGTACTACGAGTAAATATTTGTTTAGATGGCAATATGTCTTGTATTTTGTTTAAACAATGTCCATTGAAATATCTATAGACAATGCAAAGATCTGCAACATTACGCCTGTCTTGTAAAGTATCTAAGTCATTAGTTAATTTTGGATTGACAATGATCTGAATAGCTTGTTTTTGAATAGAGTTTAAAAGTGATAGTGTAGTTTTTAAAGCTCCTCCTCATACTTGGGAAAATTTTTCAATACAAGGACAAATAGAAGTATTATATATATGCAAAAGTTGAAAAGAAGTACAAAACTTATTACATCTATTAAAAAAAAATTGTTTTAAGATTATGTGAGATTGTAACTCTTAGAAGACAACTTGAAGAAGGTTTAAATATAAGTTTGTTGTTTAGTTTAATAATTGGTACTGATGATACTTTGGATTTTGATTTTAAAACAGTAAGAAGTTGAGTTTTTTTAGTTGAAATTGACCATGTTGGGAGTGTCCTATTGTGTGATATTGTTTTGAAGTTTTTGTCTATAGATGTTACTGTTTCTAACCTAGAAATTTCAAAACGGTCTGCCATATTTGTTGATATGGTCTTTGGAAAGTATGAAGGGTGCTATCATCTGCAAAACTATGAATAGGATTTTTAGTTATTTGTAGAATGTAAATCAAAAATAAAATTTGCACAACAGCATAAAGTTAAAACCATCAATTCTAACTATAACTTTTTCTATTGTCAAGAAAATTATTGATAAGATTTATAATCAAAGCCAATACAATTGAGCTTGTTGATAAGATAAAGATGCCATACCTTATCAAACGCTTTAGAAATGTCTAAAGTTTTTGCAATTTTTTTTTAATGTTTGTCTAAAGTAAAGTTCCATTGTACTAACATAAATCAAAAAATCTGTTGTCAACGTTTTAATAGAAATTTATGTTGAGTATCTGAGATGAAGCTGTTTTGTTCTAAAAACTTAACAATGTAAAATTTAATATATTTTTCAAAAAAATTAGACAGTTTGAACAATAATGCAATTAGTCTATAATTTGAAAAATCAAACATGTTTTTTGCCTTTTTTTAAATTAGTGACTAGACTGTTTTGATTATGTTGCAGAGGGGGTATTGGAAATTTTGTACTACTTTGCAATAAATTTATTGTTAAATAACATGTTTTGTTGTTTATAAAAAGCTTGATTGATTAGCTTTGTTCCTGTCAATCTTATCTTTTTTTTAAATTTAATAAATGAATGGAACAAAAATGTTCTCTAGAGCTAAAACAAACGAGGATTATTCTTATTAAAAAAAAGTTGATTTTAAATGTGGAAACATGTTGTCTAAAGCACAATATGGTTTTAAATCAGGAAAATTAACTAAAACGGCAATAACAAATATAATAGAAATCGCATTTTATAGATTAAATTTAAGCAAAGTTTTTTAATTGCTAGAGTATAACATTTTATCTAACGTAGCATAGAATCAACTTTAATACAGTCATACTTGTATTTATTTGATATGCAACAGTCTCAAAAATGAAATGAGAACTATTTTAATTTAAAACTAGTCATAAGGACGTACCTAAAAATTGATACTGGGTTCATTTTTATTTTTGATGTTTGTGACTTGCTGCCAAGCAATACCTGATAAATTAATACATTATTCCAACAATATCACTATACTGCATGGTCTATAAAACTCAATATTGCTAGAAAAATCTAAACAATGGGTTGCGGTTTTTAGTTATAATTTAAAATGGTGATACGGCATCAACAAACTTAAATTAAAATTATCAACAGCATTATCTGCAATTTGCAATATTAAAACACTATTTCCACAACTGGTAATAATAACTTCTACATCTTCTAGAAAAGAAAAGGTACTGATTCTTTAAAAAAAGTAGTTGCATGTGTATTTGATATGCAAAGATATGTCAGTTAAAAATAAATTTGAAAAACAAAAATATATTAACGGTTCTTAGCATTTACTTATATGTATAAATCACATTTAAGAATATTGTTACACACACTAACAACATGCCAACAAGGGACCTAATACTAAGCTATAAAGACATTAAATAAACTTTTAGAAAAATTGAAGAGACTACCGTTAATAATATGTACAATGTTAAAGACTTTTAATGTAAATTATAATGTTTGATGTTACTTTAATGTTTTATTGTTTAATGTTATTTTAATAGAATCTCAAGTATAAATGCTTATTTTTAAGTTTAAACAAAAAGTATTGACAGTTTTGAGAAAACAAGGTATTATTTTTTCCATTTCAAAAAGTGATATTTATATAATATATCACAATAACATACAATATTTCTAAATTTCAACGAGTTAAACCACTTGAAACGATCTCAAAGTAAGTTGAGGTTTAAGCAGTCTGTAAACATTGACCTTTAATATTTGCAAATTAAAAGTCTTAGTGAAATAATTAATTTAAAAGCTTATTCTATTTGTCTAGTATTTCTTTTAAACAATATACCTGGAAATTATTAAGTTATTATGTGCTAAATTGCTTTTTACTTTAGTACAAATTAATCTTTTAAAATTTTTAAAATTTATATTCGCTTAATATATTCACTCTTAAATTTAAGGTTTTGTTTAATAGTTTTATTTATTAATATTTATTATTATTAAACTCATATTGTTTCATATGTATATTATTATTTTTATTAATTAATATATTATTTTACAACATGTTTCGTTATCTTATAACATTTTCAAGTTTATAATATATTAAATTTTTGATAGATTTATAAATAAATTCAATTTTTGTTTCTCCCGCATTCCCTGATATCCGGTTTTTTTACATTCTTTGAAGTTTGATACATATAAGAGGTTATATTTGTTTATAAAAAGATACCAACATTCTAATAATTATTTTGAACTTTGAAATTTTATTTATTTTTCATTTTATTAAAATATCCATTAAAGGTGAATCGTATAGCATTAATTATTCATTTATAACTTTATAACTTTATAATTTTGATTTTTAATATGTTTTTTAATTTCTAAGTCTTTCAAAAATATAAGATTTTTATCCAAAATGATTATTATTGTATGTAGCATACTAGATAATCATTTTTAATTACGCAATAACTTGAAAATAAATAAAATTCGGATAAGAACATTTAAGTTTTTTTACATTCTTTTTACGACTCACTTTATATTATAGTAATTGATGTTTATGTTAATAATTTCTGGTCTAGAGGTGTAGCTTACTCTAGATATAATTTCTCTAATAATGCTTTTTTAGACAATCCTCAATAAATAAAAATAAATTTATAAATGTGAGTCTAGTACATAATAAAATCCGTTCCATAAACGGTAGCGTATTCAAAATTGAACCTATTCTTGAACAAAATTTTTAGATTAGTAGCATTTTTTGCTATATGACGGAGCTGCTATATATGTAAGAACCGATGTAATATGCAAAACTCGTGACAATTATCAATTGCTGTCGTGTCTCGATTCATTTGAAAATTTGGCGATTGAATGAACCCACTTAAAACGGAAATATATATGTGTTTTTATATATCGCACAACAGAAGCAGACTGTTTTAATTTTTTTCAATAACTGGACGCTCTTTTTGGCAAATTAACAGAGGAAAATAAAGTATTTTTTTATCTTAGGAGATTTTAACATTAATATATTAAACGAAAACTGCAAAAGAACTGTTGAATTTGTCAGTATATTAGAAACATACGTGGCTAAAGCTGACTAATGTTACAAAACTAACAAGAATTGTTAATCAGAGTAAATCCTTACTGTAATGTCTAGTATACACACAAAAATGTCTGAACTCATTTTATTTACTCTGTTGACATATATACAAATATAACATATATTGTTTTATCCTGTTCGGTATCTTGATTCACATTGACCCGAATACTACATATATTACATTCCTCTCCACTTAATTAAAGATGCATAATTAAATTAATTATAAACATTAGAACTAAAATACAATTACATTTACAACTCCTTCCACTTAATTACAGAATTTTTTTTTTTTTTTAATACTTTAACCTATCTGGAGGTGCTCGTTTACGTTGAGGACGTACAAGAGGAGTTTCAAGTTTTTCTTCGACAATAGCTCCAGAATTTAATGGATCATTATCCGTTATAAATTCTGGAACAGGATCTGTTGCGGTATTACAGGATATATTACTAACATTTTCGTTGCACTGCACTGACTCGCATTCACCTTGTTCACATTGTTCATTGTTATGTATTGGTAAAATTTGATTGGCATGTCGTTTCCACACGCTATTATCTATTTTTACCAGATAAGTATTTAGTCCTAAACGCTTTGCAATTCTTGCTGGGGTCCAGCTTGCTTTTTGCAATCGGTAATCTTTTGCTAAAACATCGTCACCCAATTCAAATTTTACTATTCTATTACCCTTAAAATAATGTTTGTTTCGGGAATGACTGTTATTTAGATTATCTTTAACAACTTTAACTGATTTAGTTTCTCTCACCTTATCATTTGGTTTAATGCAGTCTAGTCGCGTTCGCAATGGCCTACCCAGCATTATGCGAGCAGGTGATTCACCTGTAGCACAATGCTCAGTATTTCGATAAACAATTAAAAATCTGCTCAAAGTTGCTTCAACATCAAATATTTTATTTATTGAATGCGCTTTATTCAAACAAGATTTGACTGTTTTAACTGAGTTTTCCGCGGCTCCATTTGAGGCGGGATGATAAGGTGGTGAATTTACGAACTTAATTTTATTTATTTTTAAAAACTCTCGAAATTCGTGAGAAGTGAACTGTGTACCATTGTCCGAAACTAGCACCTTAGGAATGCCAAATCTAGCAAACAGTTCCCTTAACTTTACAATAGTCTGCGTGCTGGTAATGTTTTTCATTGGAAAAACTTCCAACCATTTTGATAATGCATCAGTGACTACTAAATAATTATTACCGTGTAATGGACCTAAAAAATCAATATGCACTCTATCCCACACTCCCCCTGGAATAGGCCAACATTGTAGAGGTGTTTTAGGTGGGTTAGTTCTTGTTTCCTGACATAATTTACAATTGCTGCATAATTTTTCAATATCCGCATTTAGAGAAGGCCACCAAACATACGAACGAGCTAGTGATTTTGTTTTAACCATTCCCATATGTGTTGAATGCAGTTCATTTAAAATGATATTTCTTAAATTTTCCGGTATGATAACTCTATACCCCCACACTAAAATATCATTTTCTGTATTAATATCATCTTTACGTCGAAAATATGGTTTAATCGGGTCGGACGAACTTTTAGGCCAACCGTTTTTAATGAAATCTATAATTTCTACTAATATTTTATCATTTTGATATTCCTTTTTAATTTGATTAATATCTATTTTTAATTCGGTTTCTGAAATATAATTAAAATGGTTATATTCCTCTGTATCTTCAACAACATAATCCTTAACTGGCAATCTTGACAGACAGTCAGCACTGTTACTATTTGATTTAATATATTTAATGTTAAAATCAAATGCGCTCAAAAATAAAGCATAACGCTGTAATCGATTTGCTGCCATTATAGGAATTCCATGTTTTGATCCAAATATTGAAACCAACGGTTTATGGTCCGTAATTAAATTAAATTTTCTACCATATAAGTATTGATAAAACTTTTTAATACCAAATACAATTGCCAAAGCTTCTTTGTCAATCTGTGAGTATTTACTCTCTGCATTATTAAGCGTACGAGAAGCATACGCTATTGGCCTTTCAATTCCCGAATCGTAAATATGCGAGATAATAGCTCCCAATCCATGCTGTGAAGCATCTACTGTTAAATTAATTCCTAATTCTGGATTATAATGTACCAGAAAATCATCTGACATTAATATTTCTCGAATTTTTTCATACGCTAATTGGCACTCATTGTTCCAATTCCAGGGAACATCTTTTTTAATTAATTTGTATAAGGAATGTACCACATCAGGCATATTGGGTATAAATCTATGATAATAGTTTATCATACCAAGAAAAGATTGCAATTGCGGTACATTTTCCGGTACTGGCATTTCTGCTATTGCTTTTAATAAACTTGGAGATTTATGCAACCCATCTTTGTCAATAATATGACCCAGATAACCAATTGAAGTTTGAAAAAATGAACATTTATTTTTTCTTACTGTTAGACCCGATTGCTCTAAAATGTTTAAAACAGTTTTTAATCTTATTAAATGTTGTTCGGTATTTTTTCCGGTTATTAAAATGTCATCGAGAAAAATGCAAATTCCCTCTAATTTACCTAGAAGGTTTTCCATTAACCTTTGAAATAGTGCAGGTGCTGAACTGATACCAAAAGGCAATCGATTATATGCAAATGTACCACGATGTGTGGAAATTGCAGTAAATTTAAATGATTCCTCATCCAATAAAACTTGTTGATAGGCATGTGTCAAATCAATTTTTGAAAATGTTTTACCACCTTGCAATTTATTGAACAAATCCTCAATGCGAGGAAGCGGGTAGCGGTCCATTTCCAAAAAAGGATTTAGTGTTACCTTGAAATCACCACAAATGCGCACCGTGTTATCAGGTTTTAATATTGGCACAATAGGAGTACCCCATGCACTATTTTCTATTGGTGATAATACACCTGCCTCAATTAATCTATCTAACTCATCGTCAACTTTACCCTTAAGAGCAAAAGGCAATGCCCTAGGTTTAAAATACTTCGGTATTGTGGTAGATTTAATCTTTAAATTAATTTTAAATTTATTAAATGTACCTAACTTGTCTGAAAAAACTTTAGGAAATTGTTTAATCAAAGCTTCGCTCGTTGAGCATGTTTGATCTATGTATTTAATTTCCTTAAATCCTAAATTAAATTGACTTAAAAAATCACGACCTAATAATGGTGGTCCTCCCCCTTTAATTACATAAATATCAATTATTTTAATACTATTATTGTAATTTAATTTAACCGACATCATTCCAAAGGGAGAAATTGTCTCGCCTGTATAATTAATTAAGGTTAAATTGGTTGACGATATTTTGCAATTATTAAATTTATTTATATATAAATTATATGATATTACTGACGCTGCTGACCCAGAATCTAACTCCATCCGTAATGGAACATTATTAACCATAACGTCGACTAAAATAGGCCGACCAAATTTACTTGTCAAAGAGAAAAGTGCCATTTCGGATGTTTTAGAATTTAAATATTTAACCTGATTGTTTTGATTCCTTTTACATACGTTGCTAAGATGCCCTTTACCGCCACAGCTGTTGCAGATATAATTTTTATACCAACATTGATTCGATAAGTGATCGCTGCGCCCGCATCTCGTACATAATATGTTACTGCTGCTGCTCACTGTCCGTGATCCTAGATTATGTGCCCACGCTCCTCTTGTTCTACCGCTGTCATCATGCCGCGTCCCTGAAAAACTTGACGAAAATTGTGCACCTCGCTGACCCATTCGATGTATGTCCAGATGTTCCGTTTTAATTCTTCGTTGCATTTCTTCTTCCTCCAAATTATTTACCCCGTAGCCCACACTTGCTGAATGTGTAATCTTAGCCAATTCAATAGCTTTATTAAATGTCAGTTCATTGTTTTCTGAAAACATTCTGTCCCTAATTTTACCAGCTTCTAAACCGACAATGAATTTATCACGAAGCGCCACTTCCAGGAACTGTCCAAACTGACAATCTCCTGCTAGATTCTTAATTCGCACGGCCCATTCTTGCAAGGATTCTTCAGATTTTTTATTCGCGGCGTAAAATTTATAACGCTCAGGAAAAATTGCTTTTCTTTCCGCATAAAACTCATCCAAACATTTAATGATCAATTCGTACTCACATTCATGTGCTTGTTTGGGCAATGTTAAATCGTCAAGAAGTTTATAAGCTTCTTGTGAGAGACTATTCAACATTATCGCCTTTTTAATTTCATTAGTTGCGATGCCATTTGCAATAAAAAATTGCTCCATTCTATTTTTGTGAATTTTCCAATCACACATGGTTGGATTAAATTCTATACTTATTCCTAACGCAAATTTTTGTTCTGCCATTTTTGCAATTATTCCTCGTGTCTTATCAGAATTATTTAAAGACACGCACGCAGGTTCTTATATCTCGTCGCCAATGTAATGTCTAGTATACACACAAAAATGTCTGAACTCATTTTATTTACTCTGTTGACATATATACAAATATAACATATATTGTTTTATCCTGTTCGGTATCTTGATTCACATTGACCCGAATACTACATATATTACACTTACTTAATAACATTATTACTAATTTATGAACCGGCTACATCTAATGTTTTTCCAACACACATTTTGCACAAAAACTGACTATTCTTAACAACTGCCCAATTAGCAAACAATCTTATAAAAGAATACTTAGTACCCACAATATTAACGTGTTTATAGATTGTTTACGCAATGTTAATTGGTTACATATGAATATGTAAAAACTCCAATGATGTAAACACAAACTAGAACACATTTATGGAAATTATTTTGTTAAATTTTAATAAATGTTTTTCTAAAGTTTATATTACTCAGAAGTATACTCAAGACAATTTATACTAGCCCTGAAATTGTAACTTGTAAAAATACTTTAAATGTTTTATCTGTATTAAAAGAATAAAGTAGAGAAGGTAACATTATGTTTAATGAAGTAAATAAAAAATATAAAAATTTGCTCCAAGATGTTAACAAATAAAATATTAATAGAAGAATTTCACAGTATGATGGTATAGAAAAAAAATCCTGGGAAATTATATCAGAATATACTGGAAGAAGTAATGTTAAATCAACTGTCACGCCAACGTGCAACACAAATGGTTAAATTGATTTTTTATTGAATCTATTCAAAACTTCATACAACTAAATAAGTATACCTTATATTTAAGACCAACTAGAAAAACTGAAATTTTTAACATTATTGTTGTTCTAAAAAATAGTAACAGTTCTGGTTACGATAAAATTAGTTCCAAACTTACAAAAGCCATTGCCGTTAAAATATTACCTGCTCTCACATACCTATTTAATTTATGTCTTGCAAATGGAACTTTTCCAGACCATTTAGAACTAGCTATAGTTAAACCTATATACAAAAAATGGAGATCCAACTTTGTTTTCTAATTACAGACCTATAAGTCTATAAACCACATTGTCTAAAATACTAGAAAAAATTATCAATACACGCTTTGTAGACTTTTTTGGTTTCTATAACACGTTTAATGAAAACCAACATGAATTTATAAAGAAGAAATTAACAGCAACAGCTAACTTTAATTTTGTTAGTCACATATTAAATTTTCTTAAACAAAACAACACAACAGTTGGAATTAGCATAGACTTATCAAAAGCGTTTGATAGTGTAAACCATCAAATTTTATTAAATAATTTGTACACATATGGCATCAGAGGAGTTGGATTGAAGCTCATTACGTCATACCTACAGAGCAGAGAACAGAAAGTAGTAATAAAAAACAAAGAGTCTAATTATTTACTTGTTAAAAATGGTGTTCCGCAGACGACACTAATTTTCTAGTTTCTGGAAAATCAACCCAAGACACAATCAATACTGCAACACAAACTTTTGAAAAAACAGAATCGTGGTTTACTGAAAATAAATTACTATTAAATGTTGACAAAACACAAGTCATATTCTTTAGCTGTAATTATTCACAGACAAACAAATCACAAGATTTTATAAACATTGGAAATCAAAATGTAAATAGAAATAACCGTGTGCAAATTTAGGGAATGCACATTGACCAAAAACTAACTTGGAAAAATCACTGCCAAGAAGTAAACAATAAACTAAAAAAGACTTGCTACATAGTCAGAATATTAAGAAACCGCATCGACATGAAAACATTAAAAACAACCTATTATGCCAACTTTGAAATTCACATAAGATATGGACTTATTTTTTATGGAAGTAGTTCGCATATTCAAGATCTCTTTATAACACAAAAACGTGCAATGAGATCCATGCACCAACTAAAATATAATGAAACATGTAGAGGTCTCTTTAAACAGAATAACATACTCACAATTACAGGTCTGTATATATACGAGCTACTTCTATTCAACTTTACATATATACCACTTTTCTCTCAATATCTAAATCATCATGAATATAACACCATATTCGTAAGGAACTATACCTACCCAATACACAGATTACAAGCAAGTGAAAAAGGGCCTCTATATGCAGCTTATAATAGACTTTCAAAACATATTAAAGAAATTAGCAATATAATAAATTTAAAACTACACTATACAAACATATATGTAATATTGAACTCTATAACTTAGGTAAATTCTTCAAATAATATTTTTTCCTGACCCTATTTCTTATTTGTACTATTTACATGCTCTACTAGTTTTCTGTTTAAGTATATGTATATATGTATAATTATTGAATAAAGTTATTATTATTCTTTATTTTTATTTATTAAAATAACTGTTATCTACCAAAGAATTCAAATAATGTAAACAACAGGTTAGCAGAAATCGGTTTGTGCCAACTCTAACACACCCCATTAAATTAGAAATGTTTCAATAAAGATTTACTATAGGGATGTATTAAAACTTATTATGGCCTTTATTCGGCATACCAAATATAATCTTAATAAGAATTTATGATAATATTACTTACAAGTAGATTTATGTAATTAAATTAATAGATGTAACAGACAAATAAGTATTATAATTAATGTTAGGTCTGCCCTGTTTGTCTATTGATGTTTAGAGTTTTTAATATAAACATCCAAATTTTTGTGCTCTATTCAAGAAACCTTAAATAAACAACATACATTTATGTCGACAAGAAAGGTAGTGACGGTTATAATAATTTTTAGTTTCGAAAATTAAATAAGCATGTTGGTCAATTTTATTATATATCTTTTCATTGTCATTTTTAATTAAAAAACAATTTATGCTAACTTTTATTTAAACTAAATCATTCTTATCAGATTTTATATCAACAAAATTTCTTGACTTTTATATTTACTTAAAACTTTTTATTACATTGTATAATGCCATTTAAATTTATAATTCAACAGGATTCTACATAATATATGACCTGACAAATATTCTGAACAAAAAACATTTATATTCAATAACCACTTTAGAAAGAATTTTATTTGTACATATAATCACTTGCATCATTAGAGATTCTGGTTCACTTAGCTCATTGTCACCTGTCAATCATTGTCGCATAAACATTCCCGAATGCACACATCGCCGCCAGTTATTTAAAGATTTCCCATATCCATAGGAGCAACTGGTGACACCCCTGAAAAGAAGGGATGTTTACAGATGCGGCCGCGATACACTGATGTAGCGCTGGCGGTCGAATGGCTTCAGTTACGTCCCGGCCGTCGCGACGCTTAAAACTCGCTCCAACGGAGCGTCTAAAAGTATTACATTGCAAGACTGTATTTTTTAACGCGCGCTATAAACTTTGCAATAAATTAAACATGACTGAGTGAGAATCTCACAAGTGGCAGAGTTCGTTCATCAAATAGCATTCTCATTAATAATAAGGTAAGGAATGCATTATTAAATTTAATCAACATCAAACTTTGTTGAATTAGATTAATGTTTTTAATAAAGTACATACAACCGGCATGTTATTGGGTTAGTTCATTAAAATTTCATTTTCTTAGCTAATATAAATGACCATCTAGTACAAAACATATTTTTATATCATATTTTTTAAGATATTCAAAATTGAATTACATTTTTGGGAAATCTATTAGTCCGCAAATTTTTGTGCAATATTGTAAATAAATACTATTAAAAAGTACATTAGTTAATTAAAAAATTAAAACTCGTAATAACGTTGTATGCAACAACTATAACGAATTGAGTTAAAAAAAAAAAAAAAAGAACCGCCGTGAAAGCACTAACATTAAAATATTGCTTTTATAGTTGTAGTATATATTAAAGAAAGTAAATATAACAAAAACTATTTATTGTAAAAGTTTTACAATTAAATTTAAAGCTATGGAATTTTTATCACAAAAAAGCAATAATGATGTATGTTCAAGATGTATATTATGTCACTTACTACGTTGTAACAAGCTTATTATATAAGCAATACATGAAATACTAAATATTTGTAGTTTTATTGTGTTATTAATCAAAACTTTGTATATATTAGTATATTGTATATATATTATAATTAAGCGTAGTTATTACTTTACAGAAGTTTCAATTATTGTAGAACTAAAATTTGAAAACTAGTTCAGATATATTTTATAAAATGGCGGCTAGAAAAAGCATGGTTCAGTTGCCTTATATTATGTTTTATGCGGTTTAGAACTTATATAAATGCTATTTGTTGTTAGTTTTTCTAACAACACAATCTAAAACTAATATTGTAGAAATAGAATTTTTCGATTATTATATCACCAACAGTGAGTGATCTATTTGCAACGTTTGCTTAGGAAAATTATTAATTTGACCAAAATGTTATTTACAACGGTGTCAATTGATTATCGCTTGCCCAAAATATTCTTAAAATACAGAAGTTTTATTTTATAGTATTAAAAAATGTAAGGCTTTGTTTACTCGAAAGTTTTTGGTTAAGTTACGCCTTACCTAAATAGGTAGTAAACGAATATTTTTGCTTTTATAGGATTTTGAGCACTGGACGCACAAATAGATATTAAATAGAAAAGCTAATTGCAATCAAATTTTTTAATGAGATTTCCTATGTTACAGTAATATCTATAAAATAATAGTTTTATGTTGTTCTTTTATTTGTCTGACATGATTTCAGATGGCTCAAAAAAAATTACAACTATTGTTCTTTGATTATAAATGTTCTTGACTACAACACAAAAATATTTTTTATAAGTGATATATTAAAAAAAAACTTTTTTTTATTTAATAAACTTATTAAATAAGTTATATATTTAGTTTTTGTTTTAAACACTTTATATTTATTTCATTTAGATAATCAATATGTCTGTTAATTTTAGTAAAAAAATCAATTATTCATACATTAAAAAGTATAATGATAGAATTATACAAAATTGCAATTCATTAAACGAACCTTTCACAGTTTTTTTGATTGTAATTAATTTTCATTTGTTAGTTTTTATTATAAGGAAAGTCTGTAAGATTGTATTGTTAAAACAATCGATAAAGCTTTTTATTTAATTATATTTAATAATAAATTAGATTTTTAAATACACATTATAAACATTCGAACTGTTATCTTAATGATTATACATATTTCATTGTGACAATGGTTGGTTTGAATATGAAAAGGGATTTACATGCAAATACTATTTATATAATTATATAATACACATTGCATAATTGTTATCAAAATAAAAAAGCTTAGTTGCAAAATTAGTTAGTATTATACGTTACCTCATATTACCACTTACTCAATACTCAAACGGATCTTTGCCCTGCTAGAACTAAGTTAGTTATGTTGAATTTTATTTAGGCAAATATTCTAATGGTTGATACATTGTTATCATTTTTATTACTATTAAGGGTAAAATAATAAAAGCATCAGCAAAATGAAAGGTCTAAATGTGTAGATAATTTTGACAACATGAAGCTTTTATATGTAATATGTACTATTTAAATGAAAGTGTAAATTTACCTAGACATAGAAGAGGTATAATCAACAAATATTCAACCTACAACAATACATCTACCATAGAAAAATAAAAATAAAATAAAGTGCACAAAATAATTAGCAAAATAGATTGTCTATGACATAAGAACCCATTGTACCCAAATCTCACAAGGATCACACCACAGAACTTCAGAACCAGAAAACTACACAGTAAACTTTTTTACCAAATTTATAAAGAAAATATAAACTTAGAACAAACAAATGGCTAACCTGGAGATACTCAAAACCAAAATTAAAATTGAAGGTTTGTTATAGGGATTCAAGATCAAACCATATAACCAAAGAATCCATAACAGGCACTTGTAGGAAATGAAGTACACCTAATGAGACTAAAATACCTGGTTGCACTAACTAAATGCATTTCTAGACATAGTTATGTTGTTCGAGTATTACATCAAACAGTGCTCTTTCATACTGTAAATATTGTACAAATAAGTGTTTTATTATTGGAAAACTTGTAAAAGTACAATAACTACAATAAACAAAAAAATAATAAAAAAAAATAATAATGTTTAACAACTAACATTTTCAAAAAAATATTTGGGGTATGATATTAAAAATGAAATTAACACAATTATATTATAAGTATACAAATAATTTATACATTTTTATACAAACAATATTTCAACAATAATTTGTCTTGATTGCATAGTGGTAGATTTTGTAACATAAAACATAATGCTTTTTAACATTATTTGCTACCAACAAACCAACTAAATCAGTTGCAACAAATGGCATGCCTTAGTGCAACAGGGGTATGCAAACAAGCAATAGAGGCTGTATCTGCTACCCTTTGACAATAATGTAAGATGAGAAAAAAAAAACCTATAGTGTACACACACTGAATAACAAAAGCAAAGAGCGGCTAAGGAGAAATTTCTTCAAATCTACATTGATGGCTCATAAACTCTTCGAGGTTCTCGGACAGAAGTTTCTTCTAGGCAGAGATAACTGAAACAACCCATTTGATAGAAATAGTATCCCGAAAAATATCTGCTAAAAGCGAGCAAATCTTAACGGACAACTGAGCATATTTTAACTATAAAAAAGCTTAATTATAGCAAGTCTACTGTTAATAGAATGCCATTAAGCCCTCACATTGGCAGCTTGCGTAAACAGCATTAAGCTGTGCTGGGTAAAGGGACATTCCAACACAATAAGTAATAGGTAACGTTAAGGCTGATGGATTAACGCGCAAAGAATCAACTCTCAAGATGTGTGGATCTGAACCTACCACTACTACAAACATATCTTAACATTTATTGAATACATATATAAGTTAGGATGGTGTACATTCTACTATGCTGCATTATTTATCAATGTTTAAATTGAGTTTATTAACTGCTTAAAGTTCTATTAAGTTATAATTATTTTGTTAAAATTATTTGCAAATTTAACAACAATAATTGTTTTAATTAAACTAATCAGTATTACAAGAAAACATTGCAAAAATTTAATACAAACTGAAATACATTGGTTTTGTTCATCATACAGAACCAAAATTAATCGAGCTTTTTGGCTTTATATAAATAACAAAAACTTTTATGAAACAATAAATTCATTGCAAGGTAATTCAAAATCTTTAATACTTTTTTTTCCAAAAAACAGGCGGAATTTTTTTTAAATCAATTTGTATCCTACTCTATTATTATAAATCGTCTCATTATTGTACCTACAATGCCAGTTAGTAGCAAAACTAGTCGTTTTAGGCAAAAATTTATCAAAAAGATATCTTCTTAAATTAAATATATAAATTATCATGTATAGATGAAATTCTACTTATTAAAAACATTTGCAAATGAATTAACTTTTTTAATAATTGGTTGAATTTTATCTATGTCTTTCTAGTATTTAATTTAAGAAGATATATTTTAATAACCCGTTGCTTCTGGATTCTGGATTGAAAGTTGGAGGGTAAACCAAAGTCTACTGCACGTAGGCCTCATTAGGCCCTTTGTACCTTTTCCAGTGGTGACCTTACTCAGTTGTCTTTGCATTTAACCACCTTATGTGGCTGATGTATGCAAGTACAACGCAGCAGCTCCCCAACATGGATTCTCTATCGGGCCGGGCATGTGCAAAGCACGTGCTCAATTGTCTTGTCGTCCATTTCACATCCTCTACAAGTTGGATTGTCTCCAATACCAATCATGTGCATGTGTTTCTTTAGTTAGCAGTGTCCTGTCAAGATTCCGGTCATAATTTGCAAATTCTTCCTGGAAAGTCGCAAGTAGTAATCGGCTGTCTTGGCGTTAGGAGCAGTCATTGCTTCTTTTGCCTGCCTGCAGCCCGGTGTATCATCCCAACGCCGTCTCAGTGCATTGTGTGTGTTAATTTTTAGTAGATTATTTAAGCTTTTGAGTGTTAAAACGGTCCAGGGTTCAGGACCACACGCTATGAGGGTTGACCCTTTACGCGCCAGCTCGTCCGCCTCAATGTTACCTACTTTGTTGAAGTGTCCTTTTACCTAGAGCAGCTCAATGCTATTTCCACAGGCTGCTAAAGTAAGGGCACAATGACATTCATAAATTAGCTTCGATGTGATTCTAGGCTTGTTTATAGCAATTAGGGCCGCTCTACTATCCGTTAGAATTTGGACATTCTTGCCAGATATTTTGCGGTTCACAATTTTCATATCCCCATAGGTTATCCCAACAACTTCTGCTTGGAAGATAGTCGTATGAGCCACTAGTGGTAATGATATTTTGAGGTCCAGGTCTTGCGAGAAGATTCCCGCTCCAGAACCTTTATTAGTTTTTGAACCATCCGTGTAGATTTTAATCACATCATTGAGCACGTTCTGCTTCTCTTGTTTATGTGTGCGCACGGTATAAGGTTTTTGAAACACAAAGAAGGGTGACATGTTATCTGTTTGCGCTCCTAACAGAGGTGTTTTCTTAACAGCTTCTTCCAGGAGAGTACAGTGTTTGCCAGCCCTCCCTGCAGTGTGCCAAGTCCAACTGCATTCAGACGCAAAGATGCCATTGTCGCCATCTCCTCGACGTAAATGTCGAGGGGCGGCAGACACAACATTGCCTCCATAGCTGCAGTTGGTGTTGTCCGCATGCCACCTGTTATACTTAGGCATGCCATTCGCTGATTTAGTTTGCTTGCAGACGTTTTTTGTCTAGCTTTTGGCCACCATATTAGTGCCCCATATGTGATCATAGGTTTTATGACGGCTGTGTACAGCCATTGCACTATCTTTGGAGACAGTCCCCATGTTTTCCCCACAGCTCGTTTGCATTGCCAAAAAGCCATATGAACTTTTTTGCATCTCGTATTTAGATGTGGTCCCCCGTTGCTTAAAATGAATTGGATTCTTTATTTTGCCATTAGCCAGTATTGTGATGTACCATCAATAGAAGAATTTATAATAGTAGAGTTAGATGCAATACTGGTTTCCAAAAATATCTTTTTTTTGGTTTAGTAACTAGATTGCTAGTAAGCAGCTGCAAAACTATTAAAATTAAAAAAAAAAAAAGATTTTATAAAGAGCGATGAAAATTTAGTAAAGAAAATATTAGTGTAAGAATAAGTTAGTTGGAATGAAAGTAAATATAAGTGTATGTGTGTCAAATTTAGATAAGTAATAAAAAAAATATAAAAGGGGTGAAATGTCAGTGAAAACAGCAACAAAGAGTTAAATAGGTAAAAACGTAGACGAAGAGTTAGTGAACAGATTAGAAGAAGTAGAACTGCAATATAGAAAAGAAAAAACTGGTGATAATAAGAAAGAAAATTGACAAAGATTGTAGAGTTTAAACTGTAATTATACAAGGGACACTGCCAAAGTTTGCGGAAAATGTAAAGTAAAACACAAATTACGTTATGTAAATTTCTTTATTGCTTCTCTTAAAAATCTATACACTTTTGATAAAATGCCACGCATTTTATTTTTGATATGTCGAAATAGGAAGAAATCATTAGGCAATAAATCAGGCAAATATGGGCAATGAATCATTAATTGGATGTTGTTACTGGTTAAAAACTCTACAGTTTGTTGTGCTGTGTGAGCGCTTGCATTGTCATGATGAACAATGATTTGCCGGTTTATGTTGTTCTTTCTGATTTCAGCGATAACTTCCGGCAAACAAATTGAAGTATACCAGTCAGCATTAACTGTCCTTCGATGCAACAGTTGCAACATGACCTGTTTTTCCAAAGAAACAAGCAATCATTCTTTTTGAAACGCTTCGTGAACGCACCACTTTTGTGGGTTTTTTAGCTTCATATGAATATCTAAGATTCGTCACCTGTTACAATGTTATATACCAAATTTGAACGACCCTTTTTGAATTTTTTTAGCATTTCCTTGCATCACTTGACACGTGCTTGTTTTTGTTCTTCTTTCAAATTGTTTAGGATCCAGCAACTGCAAAGCTTCCTGACATGCAAATGATTGTGCAAAATTGTATGAATTTGTTTTGCTGTATTGCCTCTATCTCACTATAGGTCACATGCTGATCTGACAAAATCATTTCACGCACAGCATCAATATTTTATCGTCAACAAACGTTGGTCTTCCACGGTTTAATTCTGCAAACCATTTGTAAACCATAGTTTTGTATGGTGCTTTATCCCCAAATAACAAACTAAGTTTTTCTACACATTGCTTCGGTGCTAAACAGTATTAAAAATCATAAAAAATCATTACTCGGAAGTTTGAAATCAAACTGTCAACTGAATTATAGGTAAAAAACGTTAAATTTTACGAATATGACAATTGCAGAACGCTGGCAATACAAGCAGTACTTGATTCCGCAAAATTTAGCAGTGCCCCTCGTATTATGTTGATTACGTAGTGAAAATGTAGATTGATATAAATTATGATATGTTAAGTTTTTTTGTAACATGTAAATACTTTTCAAGGCTAACTAACTATTATTATACATATAAAAAAGAAAGAAGTAATAGAAAATTGCAAATGTCATATGGAGACAAGTCCGTTTCAAATTATATTCTAATCTATTGAACATAGTTAAACCGTATAGTATCGTGTCGTGACGTGTCGTACCGAAATAAATAAATTATTAGTGTTATCTCTCTAAATACAGTGCAGTAGATATAACAAACATAACTTCAGGTTCCTGGACAGTCTGATTTCCGTAAGGATAGCTTGAAGGGGGCATCGGGTGAGCGAATTAAATAAATTAAAATAAATAAATTAATATAGGTTAGAATCTCTACTCTACATAAACAATAAAGATATTCAATAATCTTCTCTTCGCTGAAGCAGAGCACATTTTAACTTACGATCAAATTGCTAAGACCGTAGTAGCTCAATGCAAAGTACTGCTTGGACCGCAAAGTTTTAAAACAAATTGCGAGTTCGAGCCCCGGCATTTATTCTTATTTTTATTGTCTATTTAATAATAAAATAAGTAAAATAAATTAGAAAATGGCAAATACACGCCAAACAGCAAAAAATAAAGAAAAAGAATATACAATTGAGGGATTGGCCGAGACGATAAATGACCTAAAAGTATCAATTGAATTTATGTCCACAAAATTCGACAATTTGATGAAACAAAATAAAAAAATTAAAGATGAATTAAAAAATGTAAAACAAGATAATCAAGAACTGAAAAATAAAATATCAACAATGGAAATCAAAATAAATGATATAGAACAAGAAAAAATCAAAAACAATCTAATATTTAAAGGAATTGATATACAAGATAAAAATGAAGATGCTATGGAAATAATAACTAAAATAACACATGGAATGGGAATGAAAATTAATAAAAATGATATAAAAAATTGCTACCGAAAACTAAACGATAAACAGCCAGGAGATATCGTTGTTGAGATGAAAACTGAAGATCTAAAAAAACAAATTATAGAAAAAAGATAAGAAATTAAAACCATCAAAATTGAAGATTGTGAATTAAAAGGAAAGAAAAATAATAACATTTACATAAATGAACAACTTACTAACTACAACAGCAAAGTCTATTACGAATGTAGACAATTAAAAACAACAAAAGCATACATAAATACATATGGACAAAAAATGGAAAAATCTTTGTTAGAAAATCTGAAAATGATAAGATCTTACAAATTCATTGTCTAGAAGATATAAAAAAACTAAAACAATAAAAACCAAAATAAATAATATACATTACATTATATAAACAATCACCCATTCAAAATGAACTCTTTAACATTATATTTTCACAATATTAGAAGCGTTAAACAAAAACTAAACGAACTACAAATTATCCCAAAGTTATATAATGAACCATCAATAATATCGATAGCAGAAACATGGCTATATGAAGATCAGGAAGACTACTATGAATTAAAAAACTACAACAGCGTACAAAACTCAAGAAAAACGAAAGGAGGAGGTGTAAACATGTATATTAAGAAAAATATAAAATATAAAATATAAAATAATAACTAACAAAACAATTAACTTTGTAGAATTAATTACAATATTTCTAACAGAGCTAAACATATACATAACATCAATATATAAGCCACCAGAAATAACAAATACAGAACTACTAAATGTTTTTGAAAACAATATACTTAACACAAAAAAAACACACATTATTATGGGAGATATAAATATAAATCAAGCAGAAAACTCAAATAAAACCAACACATATAAAATGATGATAACAGAACAAGGATATCAATTAATAAATACGGCTGATAGTACAAGAACAAGCAAAAATAACAAAATATCAATAATAGACCATGTAATAACAAATAAACCTGTACTAATGGAAAGTTTTGAAATAAAATATGCTCCATACTCTGACCACCATGCAATAATGACCACATGGAACATCAAAGAGATAAAAAATGAATATAAAATAACAAAAAAATATAAGTATAAACTTTTGATACATTAATTGAAATAATGACAAAACTAATAGAAAATAACACCAGAGAAGTAAAACTTAAATATAAACAAGGAAATGATTGGATTAATACCGAAATACTAAACGACATTAAGAAGAGAAATGATTTATATAAAAGATATAAACAAAATAAAACAAACGCTATAATCAAACAAAACACATTACAATGAAAAATTACGTTGATAAAAAGGTAAATAAAAAGAAAAAAATGTACTATCAGAATAGAATAGAACGTGTACAAAAAAAACATGGAATGAAATAAATCAAATTATAAAAAATAAAAAAAGAAGCAAAGATATATCAACAATCACCGACGAAAATGGAACAATACTCACAAATCCTGAAGACATATCCAATACAATTAATATATATTTTGCAAACATTGGAAAAAACCTTGCAAACAAAAAACTAAATAATTCTACATTACTCAAAACAATTACATTACAAAAGAATGTTACTCAAACGTAACATTTAACCCAACGACGGACGTAGAAATTGAAAACATTATAAACAAACTTAAGGATGGAAAAGCACATGAAAAAGATATGATAACATCAGAAGTTATTAAAACTGTAAAAAAATAGTTGATACCGCTACTAACTAAATTAATAAACAATACAATATTACAAGGTATATATCCAGAGTGTCTAAAACCAACCTATATTTAAAAAAGGAAACAAACATCTACCGGAAAACTATAGGCCTATAGCATTACTCTCTATTGTAGCCAAGATAGTCGATAAAATAATTTATGAACGAATATTAAAACATGTAGAATCACATAATATTATAAACACTCGGCAATACGCATTCCAAAAACAAACCGGTACAGGCTCTGCACTTACTGACATAATGCACAACGTCAACAATGCACTTGATGTAAGAAAAGAATGTTTTACTGTATTTATAGACATGCAGAAAGCGTTTGATACTGTATGTAAACAAAAACTAATTAAAAAACTAGAAAAAATGGGAATTCGAAAAAAAGAACTAAATCTAATTCAAACTTACTTAAAACAAAGAACCTTACAAACAAAAATTAAAAATACACTGAGTGCAGTAAAATATAGTGATTACGGTATACCACAAGGTGGTGTGCTTGCACCACTTCTATATATTTTATATATTAACGACATATTTGAGTTAAAGCTAAACGGAAAACTATATATATACGCAGACGACACAACTCTAGTACATACAGAAATAAACAAAACAAAACTGCAACACGAAGTACAGGAAGACTTAAATAAAATTAATGACTGGTATAATAAAAACCTGTTAACAATTAATGAGCATAAAACAAAGTTTATGTTAATATCACAAAAAAAAGAAATAACAACATCTTGCTATCTATAAATAACAAACAATTATGCAAAGTCTCACATACAAAATATCTTGGAATTACAATTACCAATAATTTAAAGTGGGACAAACACATACAAAACCTTATAAGAAAAAACACAATAGCTATAGGAGCCCTATACAAACTGAGCAACCTAACTACACAAAAAACAAGAAACATTATCTATAATGCTATCTTTAGCTCACAAACTAATTACATGATGACCGTATGGTCACAAACCAACGTAAGAAACATAGACAAGCTACAACGACAACAAAACAAGGCAATAAAAACACTATATTAAATGGATAAACTAACACCTACAAATGAAATTCACAAAAAAACAAACCAACTTACAATAAAAAACAAAATCTCACAACAATGTATTATCTTTATAAAAAAGATACAACTTGGTCTAACTAAAACAGAATTAAAACTAACAACTAGAAAAGAAATTCATACACACAACACACGAAGAAAAGGATACTTGAACATGGAAGTAACCGAACAACATCAAAAAACCAAAGTATAACTGTCAAAGGCATTAAAGAATTCAATAATATACCAGAAGAAATTAAAAATATATGCAACATATATAATTTTAAAATGAAACTAAAAGAATATCTGTTGAAAAAACAAATATAAAAGTTAAAACTACTACCACACATCATAACACCACACGATGAGATTAAAAAAATTTCCACTACCAGGCCCCAGGATCCCTTACGGATGGATGGCGGTACTGCAGGAATGTTATATTTATATGAAAACCTTTTTTTTAACAATTTTGTATTTATATATATATATATATATATATATATATATGTATGTATAAATAATTTTTAATAAATGTATTAATAAAAAAAATTAAAAAAAAAAAAAAAATGTTTGAAAAAATATTTACAAATAGATAAAATAATTATTATACATAGCACGTAGTGTTCCTTCATATTTTAAGTTTTTGCAGCAACAAGGATATACATATATTATACAAGGGTTTTAAAGTTTTTTATATATGATGACAGTGCATTAAATATTTTCAATAAGCTGTAAAATAGGTTTTTAATGAATCTTTAATTTGTGTTTTGAATAATTATAGTTGTTATGATTTGTTAAAATTATATATTAAGCGCTTCATTATGTATAAACCGTATATATTGTTTTTTAAACAGTTGTTCACATGTAAAATTATGTTTGACATTATACTTTACATGCATTGTTGTTCTTTGAATTATAAATATTTTGTTTACAGTTGTACTATTTATCCAAAACATACGTATAAATCTGAGTAAAAATTAAAAGGTTCTATAGTATACAACTTTTAACATTTTTAGTCAAGTTATCTTTTAAAACTTTAATACTATCTACTTTAAACATTGATCAATAAAAAGCCCAAGACATTTCACATTGTTGTTTATAGAAAGTTTTTGGTTATTTATCTTTATTGTGTTTAGATATAGATGTTTATTCCGATTAGTTTACTTATTAACTACGTGTAATCCTAATATTAAATTTAGTGTTAAAAATCAGACTATTTATATTTTAGTATTATCGACTTTAATTTGTAATGAATTTGATATTGTATGGTATAAATTTCAACTTGTAGTCAATGTCTATTAAAAACATATCAAGTGGAGTAATATCAGGTGATGTAGCTAGATGGTCACTCAATTGGGTATTTTGTCTAATCAGGCAGTTTGGAAAATTAATGTCAAAATAGTTCTTTACAATTGCCAAACTATAGGCTAAAACATAGTTTTCGACGTTATTGGTCAGGAATATTTTCTAATAAAAGCGCTCATTTATATTTAAAAAATATTAGTAAAACTTTGACATTTTTTTATTGTATTAATAGAAAATAAAAACAAATAAATAAACAAATAAATAAATATAAAAAAATAAAATCTTTAAAGTAAACCGTACCAAACATTAACACTAAAGTAGCCTTGATTTAGAAGTTTATTTGATTGAATAACCCCATCTTAATCTTTACCAACTACTATGATGTGGCTTATATATTTTTTAAATATATTCCATTTTGCATGTGTATTTTTTAAATTTTATAATCAAGAAAACCAATATTAAATATTCTTTAAGTTGAGGGTTTAGAAATGTTCAACTCAATTGAAGCTGGTCGGATTGAATGCTTGGAATTATCTTCAAAATAACTTAGTACGGTTCCAACAGTTTTATTTTTTGTTTTACCTCAACGTATTTTTTCATTATTTCAAACATTTTATAGTTTTGCACTGTTGCAATAATTTCTTTTTGCTGATCAAGATTTTGCTTACCAATAAATACCACATGTATTTTCTCATGATGTTGACTTGTAGTAAACTATAAAGAACTTGATATATTGCTGTCAAATAGAGTGAACTAACACTTGTTATTATTTACTTGTACAAAGTGAGGAGTTGTATTATTATTTTATCTCATACAAAAAAACGAAGCAAAACACAAAAAAAGCCATAACGCATTTTAAAAAGTGTACTTTAATTAAAAATATTTTTGTCGTTATAGAATTGGATTTTTTATCGATGAACAACAAATTAATTAAACTATTTTTATTACTCTAAACTTACCTGCATATGTATTTTATTTTGTATATTAATTTTGCAATTAATGAAAAAATATAACATTTTTTAATAATTAATTATGTATTTTATTTAAACGTATTTAAATTTTTCTTTGTACAGTAAAGGTTCAGTCTTGGTAGCAAATATGTATACCAAATTAACAATCACAATGATTGATCGTTATTTGGTTTTTGTGCTAATGTAACATGCATAAATAAACCACAAAAATATTTTATATATTTAATTGTTTATATAAAATTCACTTTAAGTTAAAACATTTTTAGACAATTTACAAAACTAAATTTTATCAGTTATTGCATCGATATGCCGTGTGTTTATGATGCTACTAGTAACTGACAATTTCTCTTGATGTACGTTAATTACTTCTAATTTTAAATTATTATCTTTTATTAAACTTTGCAGTCTTTCTATTTTTGATATAAAAACAAGTATTTCTTATATTTATATTCTAACGTTAGCATTGCTTGCATTTTTAGCAGCATATTTAACTTAATATTTAAATATTGATATTGTACAGATACGCTAAGTTACATTTCATGCTGAAATCAAATCCTATACTATCAAGTTTTTGCTTGACTTTTTTTTTGAGTTACACTCAATTTTTTTTGCTTACCCCAAACAGAAACATTATTTCAGAAAATTGAAAAAAAATTGAAATTAATATAATCTGTCATTACTGTCAGATTTAAGGAGAGTTTTGGTGAAAGCAAGGAAAATAGTATATATATTATATCAAGGGCCGATAGGCTTTGGCAACCCGCGGTTTTTAGCAACACAAACGAACAAAACGAGTGTGAGCTGCTAAAGCATTTTGGGACGTGTGACACTACATATTTTTTTGCCTGCATCAAATAAAAACATTGTTTATTATAATCTGTCACTACTGTCAGATTTTAAGGATAGCGTCATTATATGAAATTGTGATTTACAGCTAATCAAACACCGCAAAAGATTTTAAGCCTAAGGGTCTCTAAATCGTTGTTTTAGCCCGCTTATTAGAGCCGAAAAAGATGGTTTTGATAGAGGCAGACAAAAAAAGTATTTTTAGTTGCAGGTTGGTTATATTTTTTTATATCATTTTACACTACCATACTAAGTTGGGTAAATGTATAGGAACAACTAATTTCTTTTTTTTAATTTCTTTTGAAAATAACTTTTATAGAAGTTTTTGAATGTTTTAATCTATATAGTGACGTATTTTGATTTACAATGCATGCCTTTTTGCGTGATATAACATCATCAGTTTTTTGAAATGTAACCCAGTATTTTCTTTTATCCTTCAGAAAGAGGATTTTTTAACAAATACAATGATGTAAGGTATTATGGGTCTACAACTTACGGTTTTTGAAAAATTCGTTTAAATAATTAAACAAAATGTAGTACGTTTTAAATGATTTATAGTAATAATAATAATCATATTTAATTGTAGTTGACTTTTTGCTTTAAATATTTACTTATTTTTACGTTTTTGTTTAATTGTATTAAAAATAATAGAAAAAACAATAATTGTTTTTACTTGTTGCTATGATAATTGAACATTTTGTTTTATTATTTTAATTAATATTTCAAAAACCGTAAACCCTAGACCCATAAAACTAACTAAAAAAATTTAACAATTACAATGATATAAATTGTAATTGTTATTTTTTTTTTTCTAAAAATAAAAGAAAATAAATTAAAAATCAAAATAATCACTATATAGATTAAAATTTTTACAAAAACTTTTATGAACGTCATTTTTTACATAAACTAAAATCGCAGCCAATAATCGGGTGTTCCCATAAATTTACCTAACCCTGTATAAATATATGTTGCGCTGTTCTAAACAATTATTTAGGAAGTTTAGTGTTATTTTGACCAAAATGCAGCTGCAATTTTCAATTGTGCTGTGATCTATTGTAAATTTACCGTTACGTGTATCATAAGGTATACCGCAGTATCCGGATTGTAATAATTGTCATTAAATATTTTTTTAAACATTATGTTGCTAGAAAAGATAAATTATTTAACAATGAAAATGCTAGAGAAATGTGCTGCCCCGTTCACTAATTTCATTATCATTATAACGGTGTTTGCGGTGTATTTAAAACCGGCTAAAGCCGTCTACTTCCTACTATTTCCACCACAATTATTAAATTATATTTATTTATTTGGTTGTGTATTTGATAAACATATAAACTTATTTATATTATATAATTTCTTATAATATATTAAATTTGTAATGTAATTTAGGAATTACTTAATATGTCACAACATATAAACCTTTGAATTTTAACAAGTAAAACCACACTTGTTAAAACTCTCACATTGAAGACAAGATTTAAGCAGTCTTTGAACATTGACCTGGAATAGTTTTAGATTATAAATCTCAAAAAATAAAAAGAAATTGTTTAAAAAAATCTTTTTTAAAAGTTTTGAATCTCTCTGAATTATCAGTGAATAATTGTTAGAATTTCTAACAAATCTTGTACATACGAGTAAATATTTGTTTAGATTACAATATGTTTAGTATTCTTAATATGTAAATATTATTAATGGGGATAAATGTATAAATGTTTATTGAATTGGTAAAACTGTATGGCGCGCGCAGCATGACTGAGCAGGAAGAATATTCCAGCTCTTCCAGCTCATCCTGCACACGCCATACCGGTGGTTTTGCGCTATCCGGAGTTATCGTGTGGTATAAGGACACAAGCGTATAATATACCGTCGACGAGCACGTGTTCCTGTTCCCAATTGTAATTTGTGGGACCACGGTAATTGTGCGACGGGAGAGTTTGTGAGCAATAAAACCATCGATAAAGAACTAAGCTTTTTATTATAAATTTATAAATAATTAAGTAAAGTAAGTGGCTAGACGAGGCAACTCCATCAGCAGGGTACAACGTTATATCCTTTTGAACAATGTTCATGAAAATATCTATTGAAAATGCAAAGTTCTGCAACATTACGCCAAGATTGGAAAATATCTAGGTCATTAGTCAATTTTACATAGGCAATGATTGGAATAGCTTGTTTTTAAATAGATAATATAAAATTGACATGAGTTCTAATTTATGTAAAAATTAAATTATTTTAAATTGCAAGGTAAGTAAGCAAGTAGAAACATTTTGGCTGTTTGATTTAATTTCTAATAGCAATGGTATATTTTCATACACTAGAGTATTTATTAATACAAACTTTAGTAAAAAAATATTACTTACTTTTTGGATTTTGCCAAAATTGTGTTTTCTTTCCTAATATTATACATAAATTTTGTTTGTTTTTATCTTTATTGGGTCATAAAGCCACACAACCTAATAACGCCGTTCTAATTTTTTTTAATAACTGTATAATTATGCATTACTTGCAATTGTTTTTGATGTAACCCTTGCATCTATAAATTATAATCAACATTAATGAAATAACCAAAATTTAAGCTAGCTTTTCAACTGCTGCATATCTGTGTTTGACGAGCCGTTCTAACCTAATTTATCCAAACCAGTACGTAAGAAAAATCTTTTATAAGGCCGTTCGACTGTTTTTGTTTTTTTTAACGTTATAAGTTATGTGATGCTAGATAAAATTAACTAATTTTTTTTTTGTGCGTCGTTTAATTTAAATTAATAGAATAAAACACTTTGCAATAGTTAATTAAAAATACTAGCATTTCTTGCTTTGTTTAAGTTTTTGCGTCTGTGTTTTTAATTTTATTTCAATTGCTAATGTTTCAGATTTCTGTTTTATTTTGCTATTTGTCATTTTTTTTGAAAAGTAAGAAAATATATTACTTACTTTTGCTAAAATTGTGTTTTCTTTTGCTACTTTTATACAGATAAATTGATTTTTTTATAGTTATAGGATACAAATACTTACTTCATATAATATTATTACTACTACTACTCAGCTATTTCTAGATGTTTAGTTTTAGGTTAGTGCATAACTACAGTATATGTATATATAAATTGATTATATAAGTTTATAAGCATTTATAAATAATAAGGAGTAAATTATTTGTCAAAAGTATAAATTATATACAGATTATTACATAATACTACTTTCATCTATAGTATAAATAATTAAAGTTAATTTTATTTACGTGAGTGATGAGCATTGAAATATATAATTAATTTTATGAATAATAGAAAAGTTAACTTATTTACTATTGAAATCAGTAGAAATATCTGTTTCAAAGTGAATTTTAAATAGTCTTTGTAAAGGAGCTCTACGTTTAGCTTGTGTGATTCTACGTATTCTGAACCATTTATTCACTTTGCTTTAGAATGGTTTGTACATTAGTTTTTATAAGAACCAACTACAACAGACCTTACATGTTAATATATTATGAAGCAGCTAATGGAATATTTTGTATAAAAGCCACCGGTGTATTTAAGATTATAAAAAATTGCATGTCTGTAACAATGGAGTTTATAGTGAATTGACTGGCTATTTCCTTTATTACGAATATGATAATATGTAATAATTAATATAATATAATTGATTAACAGACTTTTCAATATTTATATTATTTGATAACGGGAGAAAATTAAGTATAAATATAAATTATGTGACAATATAATGACAAATATATTTTACATACACCATTTTATACTTAGATTTTTAACTGATTTACTCAGAACATGTATGAATATATTAGCTATTCCAATGTATTACATTCAAAACAATGTAATTATATTAATTATACACATGTGCAATTTTATATTTTAAGTATTAAATATGAAAGTTTTATATTGATACCTAAATTATGTTTGCAATGAAAATTATTTTTTTAATTGCAAAAATCTTAAAATTGATTAAGTTTTAAAACAAAAATTGTTTTGTCATTGTTTTTATTTTTAATAATTACAACGAAAATGGTCATTAGTTTTATTAATTAATAAAATACACTAAATATAAATAATATTTATATATTTTTTTAAATTTCAGATAGAAACAACATTGCGTGTTTAGTCAATTTGTTTTGGTAAGTTTATTTGTTTCATTTTTGTTTCACAATTTATCTTCCGCATTTTATATAAATTATAAGAAGATATATCATAAATTTAGGCAAACCAGTATTATAAATTCCAACCCTGTAGACAATTTATAACATTTATATTAAGTTACTTTCGTTTAGCTAGATTAAATTGGTGCTTGGAGAATGGCTTGAACTTTGCCCATTATTAGAAGAAAACAAGTTTAATAACCATTTTATATTATCTTTTGCATCTTTTGTACTAGCGTCTATAACGCTTATTTACATAATTGTTACAAGTTTTGTTACCAGTCTTATTATCTTTTGTAATATCTTTTACGTCTATTAATAAGTTTTAATAAGCGGTATTTTTTAATAATTGCTTTATAATAATATATACTTGATTTTATTATATGACATGCTACAATTTAAGATTTTATTTAGTTTTATTATGTTTTATTATAAATTTAATAACAACGGGAAAACACTGGAAAAGTAGTTATTGACAAGCATAAACTGTTATGCACACTAAAATTAGATTTAATAGTTTTTAATTAATTTTGCAACATAATAAGTACTTAGTGTATGGATATTTTATACACCGCTAAAAAAATATTAGTTGCAAAAAATCTATTTAAAATATGTTTATTAAATATCTCTAAAAAATACAAATATAATTTTCCACCTTCTTTTTGTTTTCATGTTATATGCCTACTAAACACAATTTTGATTTCCCTGAAGGCAAACATGACTAACAATATGTTCATACTTACTCTTACACAACATTCATTTAATATTTATATATTTTATTTGCATTGTTCAGACATTCTAAAAGTTTAAATAACATAATAATTATAATAAAGCTTTATTTACAGCATAATGTATCACACATTATGTTGTTGATAAAGATTTCAAACGCCAAATAAATATCTTGTCTTGTAAATATTTTGTAAATTGAGATATCTAATCATATCAGCAACGAAACAAATAAGCTCGATGATTTTTTGATTAATAATTATACATTAATAATTATTAATATTATTGACTTAATTTTTGCAGAATACAAGTTGTTTAAAAAAGTTAAGGGTTACTAATTTAACAAGTTACAATTTTTCAAAATTGTTTTTGTGTTGAGATGTAGTCTTTTTTGAAGCGGCCTTTAAATTCTGTTCATCAACATCTTGAACATAGAAAACATATCCTCTTTATGACGGAAACCAAAGTAAACAATAAAGATCTAGATCGCTTTAATGTAGTAGATTCCGATTATCATCTTGATCATTTATTTGCTGTGTTGTGCCTACATCCACAAACAACAAGCATATTCTAGACTGTCGATGTACAAAATTCAAAGCATTGTTTATAACATTTTTTAAACTAAATCTTTTCAATAAAACTATTTTTGTAATTGGCATACACCGTTCTCTAAGTAAGGCAACTCCAATTTTTTTTAATGATTTTTCTGAGAGTATTGACAAAATTCTTCAAAGTAATCATAAAAAAGCTAAAATAATTTTGTTAGGAGACTTTAAAGTACATAAATACAATACTGAATAGTTAAGTCACTCTTCTACAACACCATCCGGACAACAAGCTATAATTTTTCCTATTTTTCATAGTCTTACCCAACTTATTTAGCAACCCACTTATTTTCCTTGTGATAGGTTTCATGGTGAACCAAGATTATTAAATTTGTATCTTTCAACTATTCTAGAGATTACAGCAACTAATGTTGAGGCTGCTTTAGAAAATTCTGATCATTCACTTATGATTTATGTTGTTAAAACATCTCTTTTTATTATTACCAAACTTAAACCGCGCCTTATCTATCATTATTCTAAGATGAACAAAAAAAAAATTTTTTTTAATAATTTTGATTTTATTATTTATTGAATATATTTCAATGATCCACATATGGCAGAAAATCTAAAAAAAACTATTCATCATGTCATCAAAAAAATGGTTCCGTTCTCTGTTATTAAATCAAAACAAAAATACTTGTTTTTAATTCAGACAGAACAAACAGTTAATAAGAAGCAAAAACATTTAAGAAACACATCAGTAATTGCTTCAAACAGACTAAAAAGGATTATTAATTTGTAATTATTGTGACAATCTAATATAATCTGAAAAATATAGTATTCACAAAAACATAGTTAATAAAATTTCTTAGCTTTTCCATACACAACAAAAAAATTATGAAACAATAAATTTATTGCAAGGTAGTACAAAATCTTCAATACTCCTTTGTCAAAAAGATCAAAACAATCTAGTTACTAATCCAAAAGAAAAAAAAGCAGTTTTTTGCAAACCATGCAATCTAATTTTACTATTATAAATAATCCCATTCCTGTACCTACAATGCTGGCTAGTGGAAAAATATTTGATCTAATATTTTACGCAACAAGTTGTCAAAAAATATCTTCTTAAATTAAATACTAGAAAAGCATCAGGTATATATGAAGTTCCACTTATTATTCTTAAAACATTTGCAAATTTGAATTAGCTTCCATTTTCAAAAATAAAACATTCCCAAATTGTTAAAAAAGTGCAAATGTTTAACCTTTTTCTTGTAAAGTTGTTAGAACAATATAGTTTCATCTCAGATACTCAATATGAATAGACGTAGGTCTTCTTTAAATTATTTTTAAACTGTTTTACGTTTGCTATTTGGTGTCATTTGTTTCTTGCAATTTGTTTGATGTTGTCAACCCATTTTTTTGTTTTGCCAATTTATTTTTGGTTTTCAGTGTAATATTTTGTTGATCTATTTTTTTTTGTATTTTTCTTGGCTATGTGCCCTACTCAGCTTTATTTTAACTCTGCTATTTGTTCAGTTATTATTTTATACTTTTAGTTTAGTTCAACGTTTGATTTATTTGTTTGTGTTTTTATTTGTTAGATTACGTATATTTGTTGAAAAATTTAATATTATTGCCATTTTGGTTTTTTTCATGTTTATTTTGAGATCTATCAACTTGAATGCTACATTTGTTTGCTTTTGAAGTCTGAACTGCTTAAGACTATGTCATCGGCAAACTGCAGGTAGGTAAAGTGTTTGCAGTCTATGTTTATTCCTTTCCCTTGCTATTTTATATTTTTGAAGATTTTTTAGGGTAAGCGTAAATAGCTTGGGATCAGATTGTTGCTTCCTGTTTGACTCCTTTGCCTATTTTGGTTTTTTTGTCCCTAGGTTTTTATCTACAGTTACTTGGAAGGTTTCATTTGTGTAGATTTGTTTGAGCAGCTTGGTGTACCTTAAATTGATTTTGGCATTGTTTATTGAGGCAAAGGGTGTCTATAGTTTGATGGAATTGAACGCTTTCTCGTAATCGACAAAGGCTAAGTGCACGGGGACGTTGCATTCTGTGCATTTTTTATTAGTGCTTTTATGGTTTGTATGTGGTTCGTTGTATTATATTTTATGCAGAACCCAGCTTGCTCTGGCGTTGGTAAAAATTTAGTTTGTTGAATAAGCAACTTGTTAGACTACTTGTGAGTAGCTTATACATATGTGAGAACAGGCTCATAAATCTGTAGTTTTTAATGTCGTTGTTATCTCTTTTTTATGCAGCACAATAACCTCTAAAAATATTATAAATAATTTTTTTTAGCTTTCTAAGCAGTCCGGACATTATTGACTAGTTACTTTAGTAAATTTAGCAATGTGTTGTATAAAATCATATTGGTATCTGCGAGGTGTATTAGAACTAGTACCTATCTAAAATAGTTCTACTTTGAACTAGATTATAAATGCAAAATAAACACAAAGATCTGACTTAAGAACTTTAAAAACTTTAGGAAGCAATGTAAAACACAGGTCAAGTTTTTAAATTAAAAAAAAAAAAAAAACTATTAAAGAATCTCATTTGGAACGTTCTTTTTAAATATATCTAATATTAATTTAATTAAGAACAATATTTACATTTATTTCTAACATTTGTTAGATCGGTTTTAATGTGTTGAATTTATTTCTACATTTTTATATTAGGTCTAGCGTTTTTTTGGCATTTATTTATTATTGTATTATTTTATGCAAAATAATATCCAACATCAATGCATATATAGTAAATATTTGTTATTAATGTTTCTAGAATTATCAATTGTGCAGAAAAAAGGTTTTTTTTTTGGAAAATAAGATAGCAAAACACCCAAATAATTGGATTAATGTGGAATACTATTCTCCTGAATTCGTGCGGTGTGTTTCAAATCTGCACGAACATTTGTAAATGTCAATTATAAGGCTGTGATATAACATGTTTTATAAAACGTTCACGCTTTATAAACTCATTAATTTTTTGAAGATTTTTTTATCATAATATATATGTTTTATATACATACGGCATTGTTTAGATTAACTTTAATAAAGATTATTGTTATAATAAATCATTTTATTTTAAACAGAATATATATTTTGGATTAATAAATATTGTCTTTTTATATTATTTTTAAGGCTAATTCTTAAAATCAGCACTGAACGTTTGGTGGTTTATCTATAGATCACCCTTTATATAGCACAAACCTATTTATTTTACCTAGAAAAATATCATCGACACAAAGATAGTGGATGTGCGCGTATCTTGCAAGTTTAATTGATAAAATAAAAATAATATTATAAAACTGACAAAAAAATAATAATCAAAATGTTTTTAATTGATATAAAACTTTAAAGCAGAAGCAATATAGTTGATGATAGCATGTTAATTAAAAATTAATATGTTTAATAGAAATGTATTTATAAGTTATTTTACACTAGTTACTTTTATTTTTTTCTAATACTAAAATTCATCAAAATTCATCTTCTAGGGACGACGTTTAGTCTTATATTAACCTAGTACAATAACAAAGATAAAACCGATGAGCAGTAAATAGTAAAAAAAACGTTAACGGAATTTATTCGAATGCATTCAAACAGCTTTGTCTTAACCCGGTAGATATTCTATTGTAAATTGGGAGGGCCCTAAGCGAATTAGAGCATTGTTTCCCACTTGCTATAACAACTACAACTGCAGTCTTAACACGGACCAATTATAGCACAATATTCAGTGTTAATCAATTACTATTGACTAATATTTGAATTTTGTTTGATTTTAATTAATAATATTTTTTATATAACAAACATTAGATAAATTAAATACTTATATTATAAGAAACATTGTTCATTTGAATGCGTTAGAATAGATTTTTTTATTTTTTTTTATTCTAAACTCTATTGTAAAATATAACGGCTTCTAAGCTAACTACAACAAGTAGAATAATATTTTGCCAAGTATGTGTTAAATGTTCAGATGTTATTGAAAACGTGAATCAATTATAATAAATAAAACGTATTCTACAACAACTTTTATAAATGATCAATTTTATAACTAAAAAGTGTGTTTACATTAAATAATTGATTGCACGAGTTAATGAAGATAATTAAATTTTTAACATTTTTAAGCAAATCTGGTTGTAAATATATTGTACAAAATTACTTTAATCATTTTAGTTCATCAATCAAAATTTTGCTAATGTCATTAAAGCAACACCATTACATAGTCAATATTACATAGTCATTATATGCAGTTATTTTTTAAAGTGATGTTCTTATATTTTCATGGGCATTTAAATATTTTCTCTTTTAATTCATAACGAAGTTTGCAAAGTTAAATTTGATTAGGGCCACTCGCCGACACATAAAGCAATTATTAAGTATGCCAATAAAAACTTTAAGATTTCTAGGGAGACGATAAGTTGAAAAATTACCGCCCACTACCCGCGAAAATTGGGCCTAAAGTAACGAGATAATCCGCCGCGAGAATACATAATACATCATCAAACTGACCTACATCGCGCAGCGCAATGTATTTTTAAAAGTTTTAAATTGCTCCGACGCCCAATTCGCACAGGGCATAATTTATCCGTGGCACCCCTAACAGAAAAAAATCATATAAAAATACATCATGTTATGTAACATTATAAGCTCGTTATTTTAGCGTGTAACTACGCAGATCAATCTTAAAAAAATCATAAATTATTACATGAAGCGGTAGTCAGATTTCCTCCATTCATTAAGTATATGTATCGCAATATATATAAAAAAAATAAATAACAAGAATTCATGCAGATTTTTCGCGTCATTAAAACGTTAAACGATGTTCATTATAAAGGGCGTGTTTAATATTTGGATTTTTTCTATCCTTGGCGTTGCGGCGATTTTTTTTGCTTTTCTCCAAGCCGACATCAAACAAAACAATTTTCTTTCGCTTTAGATCTCGTTATAAGTAAGGTAGAGAATTTCTTATAAAGAACCACAGTTTAGAATTAGAACAAGTAAAATTGCTTTCCTAAAGTGTCGCAGTAAATGTTTTCTTGCGTGGTCTGTTTAATTATTTAATAGCCGATTTAGGTATTCAAAACACGATCTTTTGCCGTCGGAAATAAAATATGTTTGTAATTCATTAAATTTTTAAATAAACTTTTTGCCATATTAGAAAAACGATTTTAACTTATCATAAAAATTGTAACGATTCTATATTCCACCAGTTGTTACATAATATTTAAGAAATACATAATTAAAAAAACATTAAAATTGAATATCTGTTCAAATGTTAATACTATTAAAATAGTATAGTGTGTACATACAAATACTACAAAAATTAAAAACATTTTTTTTATTACATTAAATTTAATCCATACATTTTAATAATGTAATTATGTTTTTATAACGCTAATAGTATTACACATTTTAATTTGAATTGAACTGAAAAATATTTTTTTTTATCGGATACGGAATATATGTATAAGGGTATTCCATTTCGACTAATTTGAAAAAGTCGACCTCTTTGATTTTGCTCAAATTTTCAGGCATCAAAATATGGATGAAAAAAATGAGATTCCCAAAATTTTGGACTTTAGAATATTGCCTGTTCAAAATGACACTCAAATTATTTCTTATTACATGTACTTTAAAACCCATATTTTTATGTTTATTATTGTGGCAGTCATTTTGATATATTAAGCTTCAAACATTATTCCAAAAAATCCCGTAAATTTAGCAAAATCGCAAAATTTTGCTTTCTTTAAACCGTTTTAACTTTGTCAAATCTTAATAAAATTTAATTTGCGAGGTCTAGATTTCCTCGTGTTTAATCTCTTTTTAAAGTAATCAAACAATGCTTATAGAATGAATACGTATACACCATTATTTTGATGCAGGAAGTTGCACATGTTTTTGCAATCTTCAAAACTTGTAATTTTCAGGTCCCAAAAAAGCGCTGTCACCCTATGTGGGTTTTAGTCAAAATCGTGGATCTTTTTACCTTTTTCCAGAAGCCCAAAAATTGAGATACAAAATAATCTAAAAAAGACGTTTTATTGTGAAATTTCTGACCTTCAAATGTGTGTCATTTTGAACAGGCAATATTCTAAGGTCCAAAATTTTGGGAATCTCATTTTTTTCATCCATATTTTGATCCTTGAAAATTTGAGGAAAATCAAAGAGGTCGACTTTTTCAAATTAGTCGAAAAGTAATGGAATTACCCATAAACAAGTTTATAATAATCGGAGAACAATATAGGAGAACAATATAATTTATAGCAAATAATGCTTTGTTTATATTTGTCACAATTATCATTATTATTAAAATAAGTACTTTGTCATTCTACGTGTTATTACTATACTACCTGCCAAAAGTAAAAGAACAACAAGAATCTGTAGCCCAATTTTTATCAAAATTTTAGAAATGTTAACTTATTCACATAAAAAAATACAGTAAACGCTTAGAAAAATAAGTTTTTTTAGTGTTTATTTTGAGAAGGTTGGAAACTTCCATTTTCAACAGGATATTGCAAAACTGCATAGAGCTAGTGATAATTTGGTATTCTTGGAACTAGCTAATGTAAATTTTTTTTTGTACCTTTTTGTTCTCCAGACCTATCACTTACTGAACATGCTTGGGATACAATTAATAGAAAAATCTTTAGCCACCCTCCACTTATTTTACCTAATATTTGGATGATTATTAACAATTTGCTTTTGAGCGTGCCTAGTCAAGTTGCAGAGTGCCTCAGAAATCGTGGAGGAGCTGATTATTAAAAAAAAAATTGTGGTTTTTTGTTAAAATTTTAATAATTTTTTAGTGTAAATAATTTACATATTATCTGAATTTTTTATAAAAATTAAGCTCAGGTTTTTGACTGCCCTTAGTGTATAAAAAGAGCAACCGGGGTTCAGGAAGAACCAGTTCATTATAATCGCAATATTTATCATCCGACAAATAACCGAAAAAGCCATAAAATTTAACAAACCAAGTTTTATGTGTTTTATTAACCTTACATAGGGCTTTGTCAAAGTAAGACTAGATGACAAGTATTATAAACATCATTACTAAACTGAACACCGGCAACCACGCTTTTATAAAAATAGCAAAGAAATGATCGAGTAAACTACCCATATCACTTGGAATAAGACAGGAAAACAACTTAAGTTCTGTTTAATTCAACATCTTAATGAAAAAGTTCTTACTGAGGTCAACAAGGTGGGAAAAGAATAATGAATAGGGAACAAAGAGGCCACTCTGGTTTGGACAAAAACAATTTCCAACGGCTTCTGTGTACAAGTTCAAACAAACTACGTTAAAATTAAATGCATATATATATATGATTGGAGTGATAGCTCAATGGTAGAGCACTTGCATATCATGCGAGCAGTCCGGGGTTCGATCCCCGAAATATGACTGAAATGATAACTTGCTCTTTATCTACCAGCGTGGTTCGGAAGTCACGTTTTAAGCTGTTGGTCCCATCAAACCACTTTAAACAAGTCGTAGACTTACTGTGGCGATGTAAAATAGACGTAAAAAGCATATTAAATAAATAAATAAATAAATAATAATGCACAAACACAGTCTTTTACAATATCTAAGAAGCCACGCAGATTGAAGCTTGCAATATATAACAAGAGCTTAGAACAAGTTATGCATATCAAATATTTTGGCGTCAATATAACAAGTAATAAGGACCTTGAAAAAGAAGTGAAAGCCTAAACAACGAGAGCAACTTTAATATCTGGTTGCTACAGATGTATAATATGGATAAATACATGTCTGTGGAACACAAGGCAAGAATTTACAAAAACTGAGTTAAATCTATCATGCAATGTAAGCAATCAAAATTAGAGCGGAAAACGCTACTTATCAGAACAGTGAAGATAAGAGTTTTAAGATCTATGGTAGGCAGCAGCCTACAAGATCACAGACAAAGCAAAGACATTAGAACACAGTGCGACATACAATATGTTATGAGAAAAGCTCGTAATAAGAGGCGGGAGTGGATAATCCATATTAACAGGATAGATAATTCCAGACTATCAAAAATTGCCAACGAGGGAGTCTCAATATTAAAGAGACTTTAAGGAAGACCCCCGATACGCTGTTATGAAAGCTGAAAATTAGTGTCTCAACTGTGGTTGTAACGGTTAAAGTTAAAAAAAAATTTAATCCTACAAAGAAAAAAAAAAAAAGATATGCTGTTTGTATTTGTAAAACATAATTGACATTGATCATTTATCAATTTTAGTAAACATTTATTGTAAATTTATTATAAATTAGAACATAATCTATTATTAAATGTCATAATTGATAACGGACATACTAATAAACAATGTAAGATTGATCTTAGGTGATCCCAAAGATTATTTGACTTTAGGATTATATTGACGGTTGCTAGATTTCAACTCGATCAAATAGCGCTTACCTACCCAGTCTTTGCTAATCCAGGTCAATAAATGTTCAACTCATGAATCTAGAATCAATCCGGGAATGGATCTCCGTCTATTAGTAACAAATTTCAAACCAGATTATATTCATTATTTTCCGAGAATTATGATTGGCACCTATTTAAGATCATTGTCTTCACACTTTTTAAATCTCGCTTTTGGTATGATGGTTTTAAAGATATTTTAATGTAGTACGATGTATTAATTAATTCTTAACTATAACATTTAGAAATTTTAAAAATTAAATAAAAATAGTAAGTTATAAAAAATGTAAGATCAAATCTTAAAAACAAATGTTTTAAATATCTTATAATTAGTGTTTTATATGCATCTTTTGCATTAGCATAACACAAGTAATATAAAATTTTATTACTTTCATTGGCGTATAGTAAATTATACGTAATGTTTATAATCTCAATAAAATATTTTGTAATGGAACGTATAACGTATTATTTCACGAACTAACGCAAGTGCACTTTTAATTTTAAGTTAACGAGACTATTAACAATTTAAGATTTTATTCTTTAATGATTCATTTGCAAAGCTGGATTGCTGGTAAGTACTATAGTTTAATAGTTATAATTAATGCAATAATTAAACCAATGATGTTTTTTTGGTTAATTTATTGATATCTGTTTCTATTCTGCCAATAAATTTTGGTAATTGAACTAACGCTAAAAAATGTTACAGCGAACGCTATTTGTCTTGATTTAACTATTTTTTGCCACACGTAATATGTACTTTTCGGTAATTGTTGTGAACTTACTGTGATATTTATTAATACGCATAAGTTTTTCATAAAATAATATTTAATTTTTATTGGATCAAGGGTTAATAAGTTTATCAACCTAACCTAAAATTAAAAAAATATTTTTTATTAATTGTAAATATGTAGTTGAATAAGTTGGCGCAGATTCTCTACTTCTGACAACTGATTTTAATGTAAAAATTAGCTTGACTAGGAAGATTTTTGGTATCTTATATATTCTTGGCAAACATGCTTGATGAGTACACATTTAGTACTTAAAAAAAAATGAACCATCGGTTCCTAATCCAGTATAAAACAAAATAAAACTACTATAGGTTCTATACTATTTTCGTTTTATTGATTAAACAATATTATTTGTTACAAAAATCTAACTAAAACTGTAAATAAACGGTACGTGTTTTTATTGATATTTGTTGTTGCTGTTGTATAAGTTGTTATTAGCCGATTATAATATTTGCATTGGGTATATGTTTAACATAATAGTATATTTATACTCTATACACGTTTTTTTAAAATAAAACCACAAAGGCGGTTAGAGTGGTGAATAAATTTATAAATAAATTATGACTGAGTAGGAAAAGCGGAACTTCCAGTGTGAAGACAAACTATTTTATGGTTTACTTACTTTAATTTACATTGCTTTGAAATAACTTTGATTCTTGACATTTGTAAAAATAATGTATTTTAAAACAATTTTTTATAAATTATTAAATATATCTTTTACGTAACTAGGAAACCAGAATGGCGTAACTAGTAGGTACATATACCAGTAATGTATACTTGTATGCATTCCGACTCAGATTATTCTGATGATGTACAGAAAAGAAAATTATTGTGTTATTATTGTTGAGCCAGTCTAAATTATGCAGTGTTTGAAAGAGGAATATTGTAAATAAACGAAGATAATTAAAGAAAAGTACAAAAGACAACAATATTAAATTTTAACTGATTTTGCTAAACCAAATATCATTTTATATATTAAATAATATTAGCTTTGTGATGTTTTATAAAACTTTAATGTAAATTATACCAATAAAGATCGTGACATTATAAATACTTATACGATATTTCTTAACAAAAATGATGGATTGGTGATAATCAATCGACCGATTCATCATTCAACAGTATTCACCCCTTACCTTATAAAAACATTTTTATTAAATTACGAATTTAATATCCAACATACCCCAAAGAATATGCTTCACTTTGGAAATGATTCCCACAAGTAAATAAGCGTTAATGCATTTTTCGCAAATTAAACTTACAATGGAATGAATCCGCAGCACGTAAAGCGCGGCGCTGTGTAAATAATAGTTAGTTGACCTAAAATATCCTTGGCGTTATTTATTTAGAGGAATAGTGGAAATTACAGTTAGCATTGTTTATTCACAATTTCTGTTTTCGTTCAGATATTTTATATCAAATTACATTGTTTAATTATTATTTAATTTACCAAAAATGTATTGTGTTTATTATCTTTTTGGTAGCAAGCTATACAATTTACACTGATATGAAATAATTTTATAATACTCCTAATTACGCACCTTTATGACACATTTGACAAACTAATAGCCGTAATCTGAACATTTTTTACAGTTAGCTAACATCGATGTTAAAATATGTTCAGAATAGACCCATAAGTAATAGTAACAGAAATGTAAATTTGTTCTTTATTATTTAGGATTTTGTTTTGTATATTGTTACTTTGTGTAATATAAATATGATGTATGCATAAACGGGCCTAGCGTAATAATTTCTATAGTTTCTGAAAAACCCAGATAAACCATTAGTTTGGTAAATATACTGTTATAAATAGCTAACCTTAAATTACTAATTTATCTTGATCACAATTTAGCTTTCGTTTCCTGTTCAGTTGTTCTGAGTAATCGCATTACTTCCCGGGATTACTGCTTTTTAATTTTAAAGGAGCGAACTATATAATTAAAGTTTTATAATTAATTTGACTTACTAGCGCTTGAGTAAAGTTGTGAGTGGATAGACCTAGAAAAACAAATGTTTTGAGATAATATTTAAGTAGTTGACCTAAATGTACTAACCATTTATTAAAAACAATTTTACTTTAACAAAAAAACGAATTATAAAGAAATCTCTCTAATGTAGCCGCCACGGCCGATAAGTTCTTTTAAATGAAAAACTTTCTTTTTATTGCAAAAAGAAAACTTTTTTCAAAGTATTCCAATCGAGTCGTGAAATAAACAAGCAGCCAAAAAATAACTGCGTGTTACCGCAACGAAATAATTATTCGGTTGGCGGGCGCTGGATTTGAATAATTTTTATCGGCGCCACTTCTCGCAGGGTATGTTGGGGCGAGATGCTAGTTTGGCTGGTGAAATGAGATTCCGGAAATTCACTTGGACCGTAAACAGATTGCAGTGAAAGAATTATTGCTGCAGTAAATTTGTATCTTGGAATTTAAGTCGGTGGTTAGTCATAAACTTAGGAGGAATATTGCCGGCCATTTGCATGCGCCTTCTTCCGTATTAATGAACCCATTACTCACGTCACGAATTCAAAAGAATTGCATTTGATAATGACTTTATTTAGTTGAATACTAAACATAAATAAAGTACACAATAGAAAATCATTTAATTATGTACAAATAAAAGCATAAATAATTATATTTAATTGGTTTAATAATGTATGAATACATATTACTAGATTTAGTTTTAATATAACAAAACTAATTGTAACTCTATTAAAATTTTAAATGTTGTTAATGTTTTGTTTACAATTTATTACAAATAATTTTTAACTAAATTGCGTTGCATATCCACCAAACTAATCTCAACAGAGTAGTTTTCTTTATTAGAGACTTTGCACACTAAACTTGATTCAGACTTTATAAACTTCTAATGCAGTTTACTATAAGTTAAGTTAACTACTTGGACTCAAACATCTCATATAATTTAATTGCCATAAAAGTTACCGACTGATTATTAATGTTTGTTTAATGTGTGTTTGTTAACATTTTTAAGAACTATTTTAATAATAAATCTCGTCAATTCAAACTATGTATTTCTAGCTAACATTTTTTAACTAAGGATATCAGAAGTTTGCCAAAAGTATTAATTAAAGTTATAAGCTTTTATTTTATTAAACTATTAACCTTAATAATAAATAAATGTATAATAATTTATTACTTAATAATATTCTTATAAAACATCGCGTTATGTGTTATTACTATACATATAAGTTATTTCACAAAATTAAAAACAAAAAATAATAAATATTATATTAAAAATACGAACAATTTGAATTGTTATTAAGAAATTACCATGTACGTATTCGTGTCCGTCTTTATATGACAATATGGAATTTTTTCTAGAATAAAATTGGATCTTTAATTCAATATTATAGGTTAGGTTCGGCATCGTTCAACCTGACGAATCAAACTATTTTCAAATATTTGGAATATTAATTTTTTCATTAGTTAAAATATAGACGGTACTATTAAGTAGTACACAAAATAACAGCAAAATTATCAATTGTATGTTTACATTTCTAGAGCAAACTAAATAACAATTTTTGATATCAACGTGATTTTGCTTACTTAATAAAATAAAATTAATATAAAACTTTACAATTTTCTGTAAAAAAAAAGTGAAATGTACCCAATCCATTTCTAGTTACCTATTTTTGTATTATGTCATATTTATATGCTGCACATATTCTTTGTTTTAACTTTTTTTCTAAATGTTGGTATGTTAAGAATGAAAACCTTATTTTTTATGTTGGTAAAAAGTAAATGACGCCTCAAGTTTGTAATTATCAGATGTACTAGGTGGAGCGAAAGGTCACCACCCTATCGGAATATGCTATAATTTTTGCAAATGGTGATAAATGTCAGTTCTGTTTTGACATTTGTGAAGTAAATAAATACAAAATACACGTCAATAAGATATGAATTGCTATACATTTTGAGAACGCGGAACAATTGTTTCGATTTTTTTGCGTAATAATTTGTTAGTGGTGTTGGCGCAGCGTGAATTTAGACGTAAAATTTCCGGTTGTCCGACACTAACTGGACAAACACTACGGCGTTTTGCTGCTTGCCTAAAAGAGTATGGGTCAACACGAGATGCTGTCAGGTCTGGGCGGCCCCGGTAAAGCCGTTTTGCTGAGAATATCGCGGCTGTAGCTGAAGATGTCGCAGAAGACCCGGAGTATCAACCAGACGATGTGCCATGCAATTGGGCATCAATCGACGATTTTTACAATTTTGGTGAAAGACTTGAAGATGTTCTCTTACAAAGTATAGACAGTGCATTAGCTGCTAGCCGTTGACCGCCAATCGCGTGTAACGTACGCTCAAGCTATCCTGAATAACGACCATGAGGAAAACAATTTTTCATCAAAAATCATCTTAAGCGGCGATGCCCATTTCCATTTTTGTGAATACGTGATTAAGCAGAATAATTGCTTCTGGGGTACCAAAAATCCGCGTATATTTATCCGTGTCATCGCGTCTTATTTTTTTTTTAAACGCCGCGGGCCAAACGTCTACTGAGAACGGCAAGCGCTACAGAGCCATGCTCAACGACTTTTTTCTATTTCAACTAGACGAATTGGGACTGGAAAACATGTGGTTCTAACAAGATGGATTTTTGTGGGGTTTCTTGAAGTTACGAATCTATGTCAACAAGACCCAGACTCTTAAAGCCCTCAAAGAGAATAGCTGTCAGGAATGCGGGAATCTATTGCCAGAAGTTCTGGCAAGAGTGATGGAAAATGCCATAAATCGAGCCCGTATGGTCATCAATTCTGGTGGCGGTCACTTGGCCGATATCATTTTTTCAACTTAATGAAAAAAAAAATTTAGACATCAAATAAACACAATCCAAAAGCAAAACTAAAGTTTTTTATTTAATAATAATATTTATTAAAAAAACATAAATGTTGTTTAATATGAGACTTATAAGACTAACTAGACATAGACAAAATACATTCATAAATAATCAAACATATAAAACTAAATACTACCGTACAGTGTCACACAGGCACAAGCAAAACAAATACATATATAAATTTTTAAAACAGTCATTATAGCAATTCTAAAACATCTGCTTTGAATTCTTCTAATGAAGTTGCGCTACTAGAGTAGTAAAAAATTACAGTCAAAAAACATCGCTACCTAGTATCTGACAATGGTTTCACAATCAACACGCCTAAAGCAACTATCAAAAATGAAGAACAATGCTTCAGTAGTAGTGGGACTAGTTAGTTGGAAATTGGTACATCTTATTGGCATATATTAATTAATAGCTATGGCTATCCATTTAGAGAAGAAAGCAACTACAATACAGTTTTCTAAAATCAAAATTTTTAAAAACATGAAGGAACAATAAAAATGGGCATCTTTATTAACAGAAACGGTAAACAAAAAAAAGCCTTTAACTACATTCTTATATTTAATTGTCTTTAAAGCGCAAAGAGATTATTTTACAGTCTCACAGTTAGACTATATTATATTTTGACACTAATGCAATGTTTTAAATGTCAATACTACTGCTCATTATTCCAAGGAGTAGACCTAAATGTACAGAAAACCTCTGCACAAATTATGTCAAAAATTAATTGCTGAAGAAAACACTTCTTAAAATTGATCAATTAATTTAATTTTAAAAAATTGCAATTAAAAAAGTTATAACAAAAATTTTCATTTTAAAGCACGCAAATTGGTAGTACCACTTAGATCTACAGCCAAAATATCTTATTGTAAAATTACGTTTTTTTTGAAAATCTTGGTGACATTAATGATTTAGTAAATAAGTTTTTGTCAAACTAGTTATTAAATCAAACATGCAAGACCTCCTCCTTTAGACTTCTAAAGTTTTTTTAATCAAAAGTATGGAATTATGAGACAATAATTTTAAGGTATGCTAATTTTATGGTTCTGGCATTAGGGCCTTTTACAATTTTGATAGAGTCTTTTCAATTTTAGTGCTATCAGTAATACTAGTTTTAAGTTTAACTTATTTTATGGATCTAGCACCGTTCTTTAAAACTTTGTTTACATTGTAATAATAGTTTTAAATTTTATTGTTTATATTTGTGTCAACGTTTAAACACCAAAGTATTTTTATAATTTTGGTATCTTAAATGTTCTAGGGTTGTTTTTTTAATCTTTGGGGCTTTACGTAATGTTTCGTTGGATCTCCTAGTTAGAGTCTTAGAGTAGAGCCGTAATTTTTCTAAAAGATAATTTACCATTTACAGAAATAACTCTTATAACTAGAGTCGCAGCAACCGCAATTTGTTTTTTATTTCATAAAATTTACAATACTCAACCTGTATATACAGAAACTTATACTAGTGGGCAATTTAACGCTCACAATTTGCAATAAGATTCTTGAAGAAAGACGCCAATTTATCTTATAAATAATTTTTTTGCTTAAGACAACGTTGCATTTTTTTACACGGGCTCTTCTATATGTTTTTGAGTTAGAGTTATGAATTATTTAGCAATTAATTTGTTATGGAATGTGTCAGAAAACCTTATCGGCTGCGATCATTTTTGTATAGCAATTCAAACCATTGTTAAAAATTTGTTTCTACGTTTTTCTGTCGTTACATATCTTATTCTTTCTACTTTTAATTTTTTTTGCATTGTTTATCTAAAACGTTCAACCAACCTTTACGTAGTCTATTTCTGCAGTTTGATTCAAATAAATTTTCATTATAGATTTGCTTTGTTATTTTATTTGCTAACAGTCTACACATAAAATCAGACAGAAACAACAAAAAACTACCGCCCGATAAACTTATTATTGCACCTGTACAAACTCTTTATTAAAATTGCCACCAATAGACACAAAAACTGGAATTCCATCAACCAGTCAAACAAGCTAGGTTTTAAAAAGGATACAGCACCACTGACCACTTATAGGCACTCAGAATTCTTATCAAGAAAAGCAACGAGTACAATATACTTATTGTATATACTAAAAAGCATTTGACTCCGTTAAAACCTGGGCAGTTCTAAATGCCTTTGATAAAACTAAAATTGACTTAAAAAATTCAAACCTCATAGAGAACATATACAAAAATACAAGTTACCGATTAAGAAAGAAGTACGGCAAGGGGACACCATCTCCCCAAAGTTATTCACAGCTGCAATCTTTAAAAAACTAGAATGGGATTATATAGGAATCTCAATTGATGAAGTACATTTTAACCACCTAAGATTTACAGACGATATTGTCCTTATCTGCAGAAATTCAGATGACCTACAAACAATGCTAGTAGATTTACATTGGTTTAGAAATGAACTTGAATAAAACCAAAAGAATGACTGCAAAAAACTATCACATGACTATCGGAAATGAGGTATTTGAAAACGTAACGAATTATATCTATTTCGGACACAAAATAGAACTAAGTAAAGAGGACTCTGTTGGGCAGTTTTTATAAAATTAGGTTTTATACTTAAGGCACCAAAAATCCCTATAAACTTGAAAAGAAGAGTATACAAATTGTGCATACTACCAGTTCTTACTTACGGGACTGAAACCATGGCAATAACAAGAAATACGACAAACGGGCTACAAATTACACAACAAGCAATGGAGAGGGCTATGTTGGGGATTAGAATTAGAGATAAAATCAGAAAAAAGAATATTCGGAGAAAAATTTAAATAATGATAAGAATAGCTTTTTAATTTTAAATTGATTAACATTTAACGTTTGGATTTTTGTTGGCAGTTTTTTATAAAATTGTGGTCCGTATTAGTTACTTGACCATCTACTTTTAGTTATGCGGCCATATTTGATTTTTATAATTTTTTTAGTTCGAGTATTACAGTCGTGAATGGTTGCACGTTCTAAATAGTTTGTCAATTTTTTTAAACTAGTAATATTCATTGATAAATATACTGCAAAAGAAATGTTTTTTTTACACCTGCTCTGTAACGTTATCCTAACATATATCGTAGCGTTGCAGGCCAAATAAAAGCATGTGAAAAATGACCTCTTAAAAGAACTCCATAGACTAATTTTGAAGAACAAAAGAAAGATGGAGAAACAATATTTAAAACATTGCAGGAAAAAATTGGATTTTAACAGCCCAAAACAGAGACAGATAAAGGAAATTAGAAAAGACTTACGTCCAAGAATAGACAGACACATGCAAGCTGAAGAAGAAGATTCTATCCTTTGACTCATTCTTTTATTATGGTAAAACTAACGTAAAATACTACGTTTGCAGTAGTGTATTGCTGTTATTTTTAAACCACATTTGTCCATTGTCTACTTATTTCTAACTTTCTCTTCCACATACATTTCTTAAGTATCTCATTCCAACCGCATTAATTTTACTTTTGTTTTTTCTTTTGACATACCTATGCTTTACAACTATACAGAAGAGTTAGTTAATTTATTCAGATATACTGTGTATGGTGGTACCTTGGACCGCACTGCTTCTACTAAAAATTTGTAACGCTTTACTGAAAGCAAAAGTTTAAAAGACGATTGTACAATAATCTAGGATATAAACAGCTAAAGAAAGAATAATTTAAAAACTACCAACTATTTACTTGCTATTTTCTAGAAAGAAAAGCACAGTCATAAAATAGACAACAAGATGCCTTAGCATGTATTGTATACGTGCCCGGCATTCAGCTACGCAAAAAAATCCATGTTAAGACATCACTTCCTTGCCTTGGCGTGGATACTCTTCTAAGCAATATCTTGGCATCATACATCAACTGTATGTTGGTACAACATATGTTACAGTGGAGTGGAGGAAGTACATAGAGCTTAATAAGAATAGAATGTCAGTATTTTAAGTTTGTGATATATTAATAGCTACATTGCTTTGGCCAAAATGTAAACATAAAAACAATAATTTTTATTAATTTTATTTATTAACACTTTAGATTCAAACGTATAATAGCCGGGCCAAACTAAATTATAACTGGGCGACTAAATATTTTTGGGTTTTGACAGTCTGAAACAGTCATTTGAGTAGTTTTTATAACCGGTACTAATAATGGCTAGTTTTAAACTTCGGCAATAACATTTTAGTATGTTGTACAAGCCAATGGCTAAAATATAAAATAAAATACAATATTTCAACAAATTGAGATAGTAATTTAATAATTTAAAGTTACAATTTTTTTAATACTTTATTTAAGTAGAACTGGATTTGTAAAATAATTTATGTAAACATTTTTTCTACAAATAATCTATTGTATAGGTGATTTTGAAGTTTTGAAAGTACACAATTTAAATTTTTATTTTATTTTTAAAAAGAACTTTAAAGTAACAGAACTAAAAATGAATACAGTTGTGTTATTTTTCCAAAGCAATAGGAAATTGTTTACAGCCGGTTTTGCGGACTATTCTTCATTTCAACCACAATAAACTATAACCGGAAATATTCCTTTCAGAGAATCCAATATCCCCATAAATAATACGTCTGTTATTTATACTGTAGCACGTTACATATTCCCAAATGTTATATTATTAAGTATTGTAAAATAAATATATGCTTTGAAAATAGCGTGTAGCACCATTATACGCTCGCTATTTACATTGCTTATCAATATAAATTCAATTTATTTTCTATTTAATGGCCCAATATATTCGAATAGAAAATATATACTGGGTAAGCAATATGTGTAATAAAAGAGTATTTTTGTTGAGTTAAGGGTGGGTATATTTAGTAAAAGATAAATTTATATTTGGAAGTAATAATTAGACTATAATATTTTAAATTAAAAAAAAAGTTTATAGTAAATTATTGCTATGTATTGAGTAAACTTTTTACAAAATAAAATTAATGTTTCAAATGTGAAACAAACTTAACATTCTATACGTTGCGGAAAACTTTAATATGTTGCAACTGTTGCAACATATTAAAGCTGAAGTTTTCCGAAACATGCCGCATAGATAATGCAATAACGATAGCTGCAGAAGCTTCCTATAAATAAAGACGGCGTTTATTTCATATTTAGTTAGTAATAAATGTGCTGATGATCAAAGCAACTTCTCTACAGTCAAATTAACTGCTTACATTTATTTATACGAACTATTAAATAGTTTACAAAGGAGAAACTTTTGAAATAACATACTTTATATAATAAGATTTCTGAGTATTATAATATTTATTACTTAATTATAAAGAAAATTTTATAGTATAATGTATCATTAAAACTGTTGTCTTAAATTATAGTTTATAGTGTTGTATATCTACTTCCTTTAATAATAAAAAGTTAATGCAAAATTTAGCCGTACATATACAGTAAGAATCTATCCTATATATATATAACCACAAGAGAGCAACAATTTACCTTGTTCGTTCACCTGTGAGGTTTCTGAAATTGGAATATTTTGTAGCTTACGACGGCTAGGGAACTGTGGAAACTATTCCACAAAAATTTACCCAAATAACATGCTAAAATTTTTTTTTTGCAGTTTTAATTAGTTAATGCTGCACTTTATATTGTAAAGTTAAGTTTAAAATATTGTTTGTTTGTTTAATATATAAATTTTTATACATGTTTACTTGATTATTTTAATACATAGTACAATATATATTGAATATGTTTTTGCTATAGTCGTTTGATATATTTTACTTATAAAAAATAAAATAAGTTTTAGTAATAATTATTATTTTTTTAAATAAAACATGAAATTACGTATTTTATAATAATAAACATTAAAGCTCTTTCTACACGCAACGGTACCGTATTTGATATTTATTTTTGCATTGTTGATTTTTTTCACGCATGACGTTGCTATGCCATGCTTTGGACATCTTATGCAAACACTCTTATTCAATTTAATAATCATTCAAAATTGTTGTGTGTGTGTGAAAAAAGCTCAAGGAGTGTTACTAAGAAGACCAAGATGAAATAACATATATATATATATAAAAGTATGAGAAATACTAAAAAAAGTAATTTAACTTTTATGGACTAAATATATATATTTTATTTGTAAATCTAAATAGGTAAGATACACGTTTTTGTATTAAAGATGGCGACAATTATCCATCAAGCCACCATAAAAAGCGACCGTGACGTTTCATAAAAGTGCAGTAAAGTTAGTAAAATAAACGCCTGTAAGGTTGGTGGCACATACTGTGCAACTTTATGAATATTAAAACCACAGTCAAAATGTGTCTCCAGATTTTAGTGTACTTTGCTTATGACTATGATTATTAAATTTTAAAGAAATAATTTCAATTTTTTATTAATCTCATATTTAAGTATGGTCGTAAATATCAAAACTTAGAAACTGTATATGGTAAGTAAAATATGGATACTTTGTAACAAAACACGCTGTTAATTAATACATCCGGGGTTAATAAATAAAATTTTGTGGGATGTTAATTTTCTAAGAACTATTATGAATCTGTATAAATAAAATATATAATAATAATATAAAATATTTTTTATTGGACAATATAAAGATATTTAATTATTAGAGTAAATGTTAATTGTTCTCAATATTACAGCGAAACTATACGCAAATGGGAGTAAGTTTGACGGAAATAATTATTTCCTGAGGATGGTAAGAGTTTATAGCAAATATATCATATTCTAAATTAGTTCCAAAGGGACTGCAAAGTTAGGGCTACATTTGTCGACTTTGGTAGTTATTCGAATGAATGAGATTTAATAATCTACAAACAATTATTTAGTGTAAAGTACTTCTTATGATCAATTATCTGTTATATACAAAATCATATAAAGTGTAATTTTAAACTAACAAGTAATGATTACATTATTATTTTTTAAATAATGATCTTTTTCTTGTGGAGTTTGGCGCAGGTGTATAATTGCAAAATAAAATATATATTTTACATAATATTATCTATACTAGATAATCTATTAATTTTTAATATGGCTATGTTTATAATATTTAATATATAATAGTAATAAATGAAAACAAACAATTATTATTATTTACTTTAAATTCAGCAAAAAATTTAGAATTTGATTTCAAAATTTAATGAACAGCTAATTATGTTTGATTTTTATAAGAATCACTAAAAAAGTTATTCTTTACACTTTGCTAAAAACTGATTTTGGAAAGGAGTAAATTTGCGCAAGTTCTATTTAAAGTTTTAAACGATTGAAAACTTTATTCATATAAAAAATGCAAGCTAATAATTATATGGTAATATTATTTCTAGCTTTATAAAATATGGATACAATGACAACTGTGTATAATCTAGAATACGTTATAAAAATAATATACAATTATGGTAATTTTAATTTCAAGAAATATAAAGAGATTTAATCGCGTATTGATTTCAAGTTCCTACTACTTAACTAATGTATATTATTGAAGTGGATAATCAGAGTTGATTGATTGTTTAGCTGACATTAGATCAATGTGTTTCCGGGCAAACCGACATCAAACTATGTTCACTCAATTAAATAAAACACGTCTAATTTTAACCATCAAATTTACATAATGATCAAATTAGTATTATGTTAGTTAGCCCGTCGCATTCACCATTTCTCATTTCAGTTACTGAATTATTTATTAGTATAAATTAATTAGATAATTATAAAATATATTACTATTTGTTTTGCATATTTCTAATTTTTAATAATTCGTATTTATTTGACAACGTTTATTAACCCAATCAGGTTTCAGCATCTAGATATGATTTTAGACGTTAATGCCATTTTGTGGTTACAGTTACAACAGAGAACAAACATGTTTTGACAAAATTATATGGTTGGTGGTAGTTTGCGTTACTTTTATTGTTTAGTTACAAAGATTAATATTTAAGGACTTATGCTTGTGTTACTGCTTTTGAAAATATACTTGTAAATGAATTACATAATTTATATTACCGAACCCGTTAACTGAGCGAATGGATGAGCTTTAGGTACAGTCGAGGCTTACTATCTGGTCCACCCACACTCTCAAATTAAATATAATTATAGTTAATAGTCACTAATCATGTAATAGACTAATGTCCTGAATTAATAACTGCCACAATTTTATAAAATGCTTTGCCGTAGCTAGGGTTTGACAATTAATACGCTAAAATTAGACGCTTTATTTACCTGGGTCATTCCCTATAAGATAATTTGTTATAAATGATCAAATATATTAAGAACATATTTAGTTGTTACATGCTTGTAATAGTAAATATATTATATACGTTGTTTTGTACAAATATATTGTAATGGAAGTTCTTAAAAAAATTACTATTAAAGATTATTCACACAACGTGTATGTCACAACTGTTTTAGGTTATTTACTCATAGACCAATAAAGACTTAGAGGTGTGTATAACAAAGTACATTAGCATTGTTATAATATAAAGTATTGATTTTTGAAACCTTTACTATGTGGTAATCCATAATAATAATAAAAATAAAACAATATCCAAGTTTTTACCACAAATACAATATATTTTATTATTATTAACATTGTTGTACTTTGCAGTTGTCTCACATTATTTGGACGTAGACCAAACAGGCTTTTGAGGCTAAGGAAACCTTAAGGGTGTGTATAACAAAATATGTTAGTATTAGGGTATCTGTAAGCAAAGTTTTTATGAATACATTGATATTACGGTTCACAGTGCATTAGAAAATCTATAATCACTAATTGAGATGTATTTAATAATTAAGTGGAGGTTTAATTATTAAAAAAGTATGTAAAACTAATGGCAAGCCGTCGCAGTATGTTGATGCAAAGAAGACAAAATGCTCCAGGCTAAGTGTAACTGGAAAAAGCATTACGCTTGGCGTGGTAGATCTGTGAATAAACGTTTGTTGCAACAGTTGCTTAATATATATAGTTTTAATTTCTATTATGTTATAAAATTTGAAAAAAGGTTTGTTTGGATTTGACTTTATTTAGAAAACGCATAAAGTTTTTAATGGCATGTTTTTGAACATAATAACAAATTAACTGGACTCTCTATGGTTGTTGATTTTAAGGATAAACTGCATCTTTGTAGTTTTGAGCACAAATTGGCAAGTGTTTACACAGCAGAATTGTATGCAATATACAAAAACTTTGCGCTTCTGTAGAATATTCAATCATAGTTTGATATTTTTTGGTCTGAACTTGCTTATGCCAATCAGCTAATTCAGCTCAAACATGCTTTGATATACTAGATAGTTTAGTCCTGAAAAACAATTATTTTTGTTATAAAACAAGAAAGAAAAAGTTGATTTTTGTCCTTCATGCATAAGGGACACCAACATGACTTGCTTATTTTATGACAGGCAACCTGCAACCTAAGTGTTAAACATATTTCAATATTTTAACGCTAAAGCATGTTTTTGTAGAAACTTTCTAACAAAGTAGGTTAGAGCTTCCATAGGATGTGGTGTCTTCCACCGACAGATTTATTGATTTTCACTTAGAGACCCAGAGCCCCAAGTAAAATATAACAACAACGTATATTTTGTTGTATTATTTTATGTTTAAATTTATTAGTATTAGACACGATATAAAAATTAGACAAAAATAAAAAGCTTGTTAAAAAACTAATTTTTTGTAAAAAAAAAACATTTAAAATAAATTTATTGCTTATTAGTTTTTGCTTTCAATTTACGCTCATTGTGAAATTAAATATTTTTCTTTTTTAAGTATGATTTTTTAATTAATTTTTTATTAATTAAATTATAATTTAAGTAATTAGTCCTAATAAATGTTATTATACTATTTAATTAAGTTTTTTTTTTGTTACAGAATTAAACCGAATTTAATGATCTATTTATTGGTAAGAATTATACATAAGTATAAAAGTTCTTACAAGCAATGAGTCAATATCGCTCAACGTGTAGCATTGTTCTAGTGATCGTTGTTGAGATATTGAATGAAAAAGGAAAATGACTCTTTTCTACACCACTATGGAATTAGAGCTTTAAACACGTTTTTTATGTGACAGGTGACAAAATATGAGGAGGGAGAGCTTCCGGATGACCAAAAATTTTTTTGCTACACAATGTCTTACGTAGAATAACTTTAAACGCTTTTTAATCTTACTATCCGACACAATTGTTTCCACAAACCATATCAATAGATGGAATCTTCCAAGCCTTAAAATACCTTATATTGGCTGATTAAATGTAACAAAAGACGTTTTTTATGACAATTTTGCATTTCTTAACATATTCAAGAAACGAAATAATAATAGTGTTGCAATCTGATGACGGGGCGTGATAAATAAAATACAGATAACTCTTGAGCGTTGGTATTGCATATTGTGTGTTATTTTTTTTATAATACTATTTTATCTTAGAATTTTGGCAGTAGATATACAATGCCGCGTGAAAATTATGTACTGTAAACCCGCGGATTTATGTTTTTTGTAAAAAAAGTATTAAAATTATATTTAATTGTGCAACTTTACGAGAAGTTCAGTTTCACGCTCGGTAGCGGTGTTCGGAGTTGCGCAATGTTTTCTTTTTATTGTTAAAATGTGACTTGATGGTATTATTGTTGAAGTGATTGATTGTTAATCACAAATTAAGAAAACAAATTATTTAAAATATTTATTTTGGCTTGGTGTATACTCAAACTTTCAAAAATTGTTATTTTTGTACGATGTACAGAAGCCCATGGCCAATAAAAAATCGGAATGGGACACTTCGGCGCCACCGTTTCGGCGCGGCCAAATCGGCGCGAGGACACCTCGGCGCTGGCCGATTCGGCGCCGGCCGTTTCGACGCCAGAACTTTTCAAATAAATATTTACATTATAATAAAAATTGATTTGTTTTATGAGACATAATAAATATTGTATGATAAAAAATATAAAATACATAAAAATTACTTAAGATATCAAACAGAAATTACAGATAAAAAACATAATATATGTACGTACATGTTTAAATTGTCAAATATACATTATATAGTATAATAACTAAATACAATTTTGGCCCGCAAATTATGTATGGGTGATTAATTATTACTTTTTAATTATAGGTAATGACTTGAAAAATATAAAAGATAATTAATAGTCTATTAAAATAAATAACAAGTAGAATTAACAATATAAAGTATTGAAAAATACCATACTAAAGATTTTATTTATCATACATTATTTATTATGTATATAAAACAAATAAATTTTTGTGATTATAATATACATATGTGTATATACTTATTTTATTTGAAAAGTTTTGCGCCGAAATGGCCGGCGCCAAAACGGCCAGCGCCGATGTGTCCCCGCGCCGAATCGGCGGCGCCGAAATGTCCTAGACTATACTATCTTTACTTGATGTTTCCGATACTGAATAAATTATTTTTTGCTTGCTTATTGGCAATTTAAGTTGATTAGTATTTACTTATTTACAAAACAAGCGTTTAGTTTTGAAATCAAAAATATGTTGCGGTTGTCTATCTTTCAGTTTTTTTGGATTTTGTTTACTTTGTGGAGATGAAAGTTTTTAATTACCATTTTTTTTTTGTAGCTCGCATTATAAACAACATACGCTGATGTTTACTACGTCTTTTCTTCACGCTAGTAGCTACAAATAAATTATACAGTTTTCTTTTTTTATAACAAATTTTATTCAAATCTCTACTATTATAAAACAAGACGCTATGGTCGACTATTACAAAGTTGCCATTTTTTTTATAAAAATAAAAAAAATGGCATTGTAATAATATAAGTTAAGCATGTCTACAAATTTGTTAATCAACACTTTTTGGAAATATTTTACAAGAAAGAAGAAAACAGCAAAAACCGGTTTTAATGTCTTATTTCTTATTTTTTTGTTCATACGTATTCATTCATATGACTTACATTGTAGACTGTTTCTGTTAATTTATTTAAATTCTATACTAAATTTAAATCTACGCTGGACTAGAAGTAAACAAATACACGCGTTGTTTACGTGCACAGCTAAATAAATAAAATCTCACTTAATGGGGTCTGGATTGAGCAGCCAAGCCTCATGCTGAAGACCAATTGCATGCAGGCTTGCGTGTGTTCACGTGCTTATCACGCGGTTCTGTTTACATATTTTTAGTCCAGCGTGGATTTGAATTTGGTATAGACAACAGTTTTTACAATGCATTGCATTTTTATGTGTTGTACAGTAAATAGACGAGAAGTCATATAAACTAAAAAAAGTTGACTATGCCAAATTTAGAAATAGTATTAATTTTCTTTAGAAATCTTGCTCAATTTTGCTAAATTAACTTTGTAACATTTAAAATAACAAATTTACCCATTGAACATATGTAGATTATTGACACCCTGTATACACATGGTGTCTACTAACATGTGTTTACAATTTGGAGTCTTGTTCTACTCTTCAAAACAAGTAAGAAACGTTAAATAAATTGTCTCCGCAAACTAAAGCCGCACTATTACTTAAAGAAAATAAATAGTGTAAATGTCTCATATGAAAACATTAGCACGACGCAAGATTGATTGTTTTATCTGTTTATAGATAGACCTGTATTAATATGTATTGGCTAGCAGCATTTTGAACTTATTTTTGCAATTTTTTAACATTATTTACAAGAGATGCATAAACCAATTGTTTAAAATAATTTCATAAAAAGAAATACACGAGGTTAGCATAAGAAGATCGGACAGGTTATGGCGTTTATCCACCACGACCTATCTATCTTGCAGTAACTTGCTTGTTAAAAACTGTCAAGATGTAATGCTGAATGAAATGCGTTGAAGCAGCGTTATGCATTCTTTTCTAAAAATCTTGGTATTAAGGTCCCCTTATCAGCTTGTTATTTTTTTTTCTTTTAATTACATTATCCATAAAGATCTTGAATATAGAGCAAAAAGCTATGGCTAAGTCTTTATAGTTAAAAAAATGTATACACAAAAAAAATGATAAATTAACATAATATGTCAACGTTAGCCGACGTTTGTCGCATTGTCTATAGAAGCTTTTGTATGCTCTTAACAAATAAGTAAATTATAAATCCGTGACCAAATATAAAAAAACAATACAAATTAAATCATTTTGTTCTTTGATTTTTACAAAGTAGAATTTTTTTTTTACATAATACATAATTGTTAATAATATTTAAAAATCTAAATTATTATTATTTAAAACATAAATGCATAAAAGCTGCAAGCGATAGATACTAGATAGTAAAATTGTTAGTTTACTATACCAAAATCCAACTTTGTATACTAAAACAAACTACCGTCTACTTATAATTTTAATTTACTTTTCTTTAAACTTTTAGTCCACGCTTCCGAGAACAACCTTACAGGCGTAATTTTCATTTAGCATGCTGTCACAACTAAAATTGTCTGATTTTTAACGGTGTAATAATTTGATTATTTAATAAGGAGACTTTTCATTAGCAGTTTGAACGGCGATAATAGAATTGTTCAAGTCGTTGAAATGTCTTTGTCTTGTAGAGACGCTTTTTTATTTACTTCAAGCAGAAGTTTACAAGTGTTTGAGAGGCGAGACGTTTAATTTTAAAACATGGCACGAATATTACCCTGGATGAAATAGAACTTCAATTACGTAAATACTGTAAAACAGATCAAGTTCAAATACGTGACTACATAATTTTAGAATCAAAACAATTTGTTTTATGTATACTGTTAAAATAATGTAAATTAAATTCTATGACTTATTGTCAAAGTTTTGGATTATTAATGGTATTATAGAGATTATTATATCCGTTCTGTAAATCTTTTATAGAAACATCACAATTATTTTATTTTACATGGAGCTTACATAGATTGTACTCGAATTGAATAATATTTATATGTTACATTATTGAGTGAGTAAATATTTATAGTAAATTGACTTCTTTATTATATTATTATCTTTATACATAATATATACTAATATTTATGTTTCTAACAAAGATATATCAAACTTTATTATCATAAATTTTATATTTGTTATACATATTTTGCAAAAGACGAGTTTTTGCAAAATATGTATAAATAAATGATCGATATCTTATTTTATGGATGCCAGTTGGAATTTCTGCAAGTCGGTGAGGTCCGTTGGGGACATATAGGCTGTAAAATTCTACTTCGCATGTTATAGCAATAAAACTGAGATTGGTGTCTGAATAGTGTATGGCCGTGTTTATTACGGCTCCCCCCTTATTTTCCACTAGAGTCTATGGCGACATAAAAGCCATTCCGAATGTTCTGAGCTTCATTTCCCTCCTGACACGCATGCATTCTTTTTCAACCTCTATATTTTTTACACAGATATTTAAATTATCATTTTCACATTTTAAATATTTCATATATGTAATAAAATGAAACAGAATGTGAATAAACTTTTGCTTTTTATTTATTACATCTTACACTCAATTGCAAATAAAGTTTTCTTCTTAATTTTTTGTTACGTTATGCAAAACGATGAAGATTTGTTAAATTATACATTTTATCTTAATTTTGTCTATATTGATGTGAATGTTAGATAAAATACATTTAAATTGCAAGTATATAATAAAAACAGGATTTGTAATTTTCCAATAAGAAGTTTCATTTTGAATAGCAGGTTATTTAGGCAGCTGTCAATTTTGAAGCTACTATCTATTGACATTTGACAAGTAAAAACTACGCCATTATTAAAAATGAAACGATACACGCTTCAACAACACATTGAAATTATTAAAATTTGCTACAAAAATAGTGAAAATTTTTCAGTCACAATTCGCAAAACTAAAGCACTTTTTGGTTGTCGTAAAGCACTTTCTCGGTTAAAGTGACCAGATTTTAAAATACTCAAAGGGGGACAAATAGGGAGGGGGTGGGTTATTATTATTTTAATGAATATTTCATTCAAAAACCCTAAGTCATAGACCCATAAATCCATATATCATCGTAATTGTTAAAAAATTCTCTTTCTAAAAATAAAAGAATGTTCTATTTAAAAAACTGATAATGACGTCACACCTTGTACAACAGGGCTTGTATTAAAAATCAAAATACATCACTATATAGATTAAAATTACTACAAAAAGTTTTATTAAGGTCATTTTGTACATAAACTGCAGCCAATAATCGGGTGTTTCCATATAAATATATTATATGTTGCCAGTTACAGTTACAACAGCAGCTTAATATCTTTATCATGACATGCAAGATCACTGCAAAAGATGTGTAAGGGGGATGCTTGCAATGATAGGGGGACAGTTGGTGGGACATTATATCGGAGGGGGGCGGCCGTCTTCAAAGGGGGACTGTCCCCCTCAAAGGGGGACGAATGGTCACTTTATTCTCGGTCGGCAATAGTAAACCTGGTGGACAAATTTGAGCTGTTGGGACAAGTTTGCGATGTGAAGAATCAAAACCGTGTGCATCGCTCAAGAACACATGAGAATATTACTGATGTAGCCCGTAGTGTTGAAGAAAACCCAAGTTTGTTGATTCCTCGTCGATCTTTGGCATTAGACATTCCACAAACGACATTAAACCGTATTTTTCATAAAAACTTAAGTCTTAAGGCTTTTAAAGTTTAGTTAACACAAGAACTCAAGCCGGTCGATCACCATAAACGTCGTATCTTTGCTGACTGGGTCTTTCAAATGCATCAAAATGATCCGAAATTTCATCGAAAAATCTTCTTCAGTAAGGAGGCTAATTTTCATCTCGGAAGATACATTAATAAACATAATGGTTGCATTTGGGGCTCAGAAAATCCAAGAATGATTGTTGTCTTTGCATCTTCAACGTGTCACTGTTGAGTGCGGTTTTTGGGCCGGCGGTGTGGACCCTACTTTTATAAAAATGAGAAGGTGAATGGATGGCGCTACCGAGCTATGATTAATGATTTTTTATGGCCGGAATTATAAGATATTGATGTGGACGACGTTTATTTTCAGCAAGACAGCGCTACCTGCCACACAAGCAACGAAACAATCGCAATTTTGCAAGAAAAGTTTCCTGACCGTGTTATTTCTCGAAGAGGTGATCTCAGTTTGTCACCGAGATTTTGTGATTTAACACATTTAGACTTTTTCCTTTGGGGCCACTTGAAAGATAAGGTCTATGCCAATGCTCCACAATTGATTCAAGACCTTAAAGATGGAATTCGTGAAGTTATCGAGGACACACAGTCGCAAATGTGCGAATTGGTCATGGAAAATTTTATGAAAAGAATGTGGTACTGCAACAGTAACCGTGGCGGCCATTTTACTGATATTGTTTTTAAATGTTAATGGCATATTGATTCTCTTAAAAAATACCCGTTTTTTTAAATATCAAAATGAAACCTCTTATTGGAAAACTTTATACTATTAATTATATCATATGATTCTTAAGTTGCAAATAACACTGAATTATGTTTTAATAAAATTTACTCAAATTAATTAGTTCAACAAATTTAGTTTGTTTTGAAAAAACTCTCTTTATAGTAGCTTTTTAAATATTTTTCAACCATAGTTATAATGTTTTTATTTGTATTTATTTCAGTGATGTTTCAAATGACAAAAGGCTAAAAAAAGTGGTAGCGACTATTTACAAATTTATACAAGTTATACAAAAATATCAATTAAGCACATACAAATTTTTTAACATATTTTAATAACAAATGAAAATTTTCTTGAGATGAAACATGGAGATTTGTATATGATAACACGTTTTATACTTTCCAAAGACCATATTTACGAATATAGCACTTGAAATTTTTAAGTTAGAATCTGTAGCCTGTACAAACAAAAATCTTAAAGCAATATCTGACTGCGGTAATTTTTAACAAAAAATTTTGAGATATCAATTGTATTAAATATAAAACTAAACAACGAATTTATCAATTTTTAATTTTTTACATAATCTAATCAATCATAATCACAAAAGAAGGTAACACAACAAGAAATTAAAACTTATTTGCAGAATAATTTGTCTACAAAAATCTAGATTAAAATTGCTTGTTTTACAAAAGTGACAGCATTTTTTTATCACAGAGGCCAAATAATTGTCTTCCCCGTTATTTAATTTATAATTGTATTTATTATTTTTTAAATTTCTTATATTCTTACTTTGTCTGACTACTTTAACATTAAATTCTTTTTCAAATCTACATTTTAAATGTTTTTATATTCTTTTGATCTTTATTTTTGAGACTAACAAACTTTAAACAAAACATTTTTTAATCTTTTTTTTGCAGATTTATCTCTAACAACACTGTTATTTTCTTTTTACTTTTCCGTTTCTTTGTCAGCTTAGTACAAAGATTTTTTATACTTTTTTCTTTAGTAGTTTATATTTTTTGACATACACTTTTTTTGTATTATCTTTAAGATAAAAGATTGTTGAGACCTTTACTATGTGGTAATCCATAATAATAATCAAATAAGTTTTTTACTACAAATACTTCATGTAAGTTTTTTTCAGCACTTTATTGTCATGCATACATTGTCTTTTTCTTTTGCCAAATACAAACTTTGTTAGCTAACCTTATTGTTATTTGTTGTTTTATTTAATCTGTAACTTCTCAATTGTCTATTATCACCTAACACAATTAGAAGCTTGTACCAGATTTATATAAGACGTATATGTTTCTATTTCTTTAATCTTTCCTAATTGTTTTTTATGTACCAATTGCATTAGACTAATATACAGGATTAGTGAAAATTACCGAAACACTTAAATAGTTCTTCAACAGATATAGTTTAAACGTATTTAGTTTAAAAAAATATCTTATGACAACTTGCTGCCTAAAATCAATTGAATTCATTATTTTACTATTTAGTGGAATTTTAAGTATGCAATAAGAAGAAATTAAATGGTTTGTAAAAAAAAAAAATGTTTTTTTAAATTTTGAATTAGTAACTAAATTATTTGGTTAAATTTAAAGAAAATGTATTGAAGATTTTGAATAACCTTGCAGTATTTGCTATTTATAGAAAGCTAAAAATTTGATTGGTTTTAGTCTTAGTTTGTATTACATTATTGCAATGTTTGTTTGTTTTTTTATTATGTTGATTAGTTTGATCGGAAAGATTACTGATAAATTTGTTACTTTCCTTTTAGTTTTTAATAGTAAAATGTTATATTTAAAACTTCTGTACAGTTTTGAGCTATTTTGTGATTGGCGCTTAATATGGATTTTTACAATGATCGAAAAGCTTTAATCTCTTTTGCAATATTACCACTAAAAATTTATTAACAAAGTTACTACTTCAGAACAGTTATATTCTTAAATAGGAAAGCGATAAATAAGTTAAAATACCATAATCTGCTTAATTTTCTGTGCCTATTGCTAGATAGTAATATTGTTATTAAGCAAGATTGCTAATAATGCATTTATTTGGGGCTATTCTCTATGCATATTGCTAGCATGTGAGTAAGATATGTATTGCTAGCTAACAATATGAGCTGTCCTTTCAACAAATCTTGCTAGCTAACAATCTGAACTGTCATGTTAACAAATCTGGTTTGATAACAATATAAACGGTCATCACATCAGGAAGCGTGGCAAACTTCTAGATAAAATAATAATATATATAAAAATTAATTTTGTTAAAGTGACATGTTATATTGTTAGTAATCAAGTTTTGTTAAAATAACAGGTCATTTTTTAGCAAACAAGGTTTGTTAAAATTGTAATTTTCTTATTGTTAGTTAGCAATATATATCTTGCTTACATTCTAGCAATATACATAGAGAATAGCCCCGATTACATTATTATACATTAATTATTAATTACAAACAAATGGAATTCTACTTTAGACAAACATGGAGAAAATCTTGCAGTATCTTTAGACATTTCCAATGCATTTGATAGGGTATGACATCCTAATCTTATTAACAACTCTATTGTATAGGTCTTGATCACAATTCTGTAAGTCTTATCAATAGTTTTCTATATAATAAAAAAAAGAAAAGTCGTTAAAATTGATGCTTTTAACTCTGACCATAAAATCATAAATGCTGGTGTTCTTCAAGGTTTTGTTTTATTTCTGATTTTATTTTTGATTTACATTAATTATTTTTATTCACAATTTTGCAGATGATAGCACCCTTCACACTTAATACTTTCCCTTTCTACAAATATGGGAGAGCGTCTTGAAATTTCTAATTACCCGTAGTACAAAGCCTGCTAGGAATTCTAACAAATATTCAATGACAGCTTAGAAATGTTTGACACATAGAAACTTTCAAATTTAGTATTTCTCAAGACTTTGAAATATTTATAAGTCAATGTTTACAGACTTCTTAAATATAGTCTTCAATGTGTTTAGCAAGTGTGATTTTACTCGTTGAAATTCAAAGGTATTTTTATGCTGTTGTGACATATTAAATAGGCTAGTGTATAATTGAATCGTTTATTTCATAAAGGGGTTAACTAACATTTTTGGTTGTTTTGAGTTAGAAACGGTTTATTATAGTAAATTCCAAGACCTATCGTTTGGTGCATAAACGGGTTAACTGCGATACATCTAAATGCTTAAAATAAATAGAAGCTCACAATCGTTTGGTGCATAAAGGAATTAACTACGTGAGTTAATACCTTTATGCACTATACGCCACCATTCGCCACTGAACGAAACTAACCGAGAAATGTGAAACACTAATAGAGATGCATGAAGTAAATCGTAAGACCAAAGTTGCTGCTGTCACAAGAAAGAGAAGTTGCTCATACCATCATTATATGCAACTAGATGGAAAAAAGGTAAAAGTATGTCAAAAGGCATTTATTAGTATTCATGGAATTAGCTTGAAAAGGTTAGCACGCATCAAGCTTTTGCTCCAGCAAAATGTAACACCTTGCGATAAGAGGGGCAAAAGTAAAAGAGGGAATGCAATATCTGAAGAACAAAATCTTATGATACGAGAGCATATAGAAAGTTTTAATGTGAAGGAAACTCACTACTCCAACAATACGTATCACTACCTTGATGCAAGACTTAATATCAAAATAATGTATAATCTGTTCAAGACTAAGCAACCACTCTCAAAAATGGAGTCATTAAAAGGAAGTTGAAGAAAGACGATCGTATATTCTCTGTACATGAATATACTAAACTCATTATCAAATCTAGTAATCTTCTCAATTTTACTGTGAATGAAGTTGAAACCAAAGATATATTCGATTTTAAATCTTGGTGGCCAAAGTACTACAAAAAAACGTCAATATCTTTGGAAACACTGAAACAACCGAGAGCGAACAGAATGTCATTTTCTGTTTTAAAATATCATTATTTTAAACATGATAGTACAAAGTCTGGATGCGTTATTGCTTCAGAGTATATTGATAGTTTTTTTAGTAATACTTTCTTGCTTAATATGCCAAAAACTACTGAAAAATTGATGATGCCAACAAAAAGAGCATATGCTGCTAAAGTGCCAATCTTAGTGACAAAAGTTGAGCATTTAAATAAAATGATCCCATACATTGAAGAATGTTATTTAGATTTTTATAATGCTATACTTAACTGGCCTACCAAAGCAAAAAATATCAAACCGGCAGCTAATCGTAACGAAATAGAAGAAGCAGAATAAACATTATGTATTAAGTTGAACCTGTAATATTTTTTTGAACATTAAATGTTTTTTTTTTAAGTTTTTGCTTTTATTTTAAAAGTTTAGCAAGACATTACATTGTATTCATCAAGTTTATTTCATAAAGGGGTTAAGTGCATTTTGTTCATTTTGGCATAACTTTTTTTAACAGGATATTAAATTTTATTTTTAACTCTTAAAAGGTTTGCAAGTGGCTAGTGTAACAAACTAGAAAGTAAAAAACATGAACTTCCTACTACATTTTATGAAAAACAGTTTTCTTCGGTTTTCTCGAAAAGAGTAAAATGTTACTTAATCCCTTTATGAAATAAACGATTCAATTATATGTTATTTACTTATACTACTCTTTTGCAATTGGTACAGTAAGAACAATTAATGAAGGGTACTTACTAAGGGGACAAAAAAGTATAATTGTGTGTTATGAAAATTTGGCAAAAGCCTCTGATTGATTTATGGATATTTTATTAAAACTGATTTTTAGTTTTTAATTGTTATAACTGTAATATACTTTTTTCTGATGTATTTGTGAAAAAGATGCTTTGTTATTGTATCTAAGGTTTAGAAATTCTATTGAGTTTGGTATACACAAAAGTGGGTTAGAATCAGGCAAAACATGATGAGAGGGCAATCAATCGGTTGTTGTGAACCACTTGTAAACCTGCAGAAAAGTAATTACGGTTAGATGTTTATATTTCCGCTGTATTTTTGAAAATAGAATATGTTTCTATTGGAGTATATATATAATATTAATATTACATCTTTGATAAATTAATAATTAAGAAATTATTAAACATTTAGAAATAAAGTAACTTTTTAAATTCTATTTATTCATACAACAGCTATTATACAAATTATTTATTTCAATGAGTTCATTAAGGCAATTATAAGATGGCTTTCAAGTAGACTATGGACATCTTTCCGCTTTTTTATCTTATTTATCCGCATTTAAGATAATCTTTTACTGAGTGCTTTTAAATGATGCGTGTCAACAATAGAAAGAGGATACATTAACTTGGGCAATGTTTAGCGACTGAATGAAATTTCGTGTTTAGGGTAATTCCAGAACTCGGTATTAATGTTGCACATTAAAAAGTTGAAATTCGGTTGCGCTAAAGATCCCAACGTTCGCAAAGGGGAAGAGGAGACGCAAACTTTATGAGTTTTCCCTGGATTTATTACACTTTTATTCTGCGCATTAAATATATTATGCTGATATTTATAAACGTCGGATAGAACAGATCCTTACTTCCATTACCCCTAATAGTGACTGCCTTTATTAGATATTGTGAATTTCATCATAAAGATGAAATGTAATAGAGGAAGAGCGCCCATTATGTATTCGACAAGATGCCTCACCGATTTAAATAGCGAGAGCAGTGATTATGCGCTCAGTGCAATTAAAAATGAAATGAGTTCTCTCGGTGGAAATGAAGTTCAATTGATTAAATATTCATCGCGTGGTGTTAATAGAGAATTTATTATTATTCCCGTGTGTACTAAAATAAGTATAATTCAAAATTCATTTAGCTCTCCGGACATTGTCTGACCGTTAATTAAACCACTTAGCGCTAATTAAAAACTTCCTTTTGTTTCATAAATACGAGCGCATGTTATCACAAATGGAAATTTATACTTCTTTTATGAATCTGCTAGAGCTATGTGCGCCATGAGTCGCTCGCATTTTGCTGGGATTTAATTATAATATACGCTGTTTCGCCTCTTCTCATATGTAAATGGGCGTGTGAGCGTGCATTTTTAATAGTTGTATAACACAAACTAATGTGAAAGGGTGAGAGGTAACAAGCCTAGTCTACTTGTGTCGTCTGTCCGACAACAAAACCCACTGGAAGACGACGTTATTTATTTAAACAAATTATTTATTGTAATTATAATATACATACCAGTACTGTGCACAGAGTTAGCGTAGATTACAGTTGTTAATCAAATAATAGGATTAATAATACTAGTATGATTATTTTTTAAGTATTTAATTTTTATAAATTTGTAACTTCAATTTATTGATATTATTGGTACTTACATTACATAGCCAACCAAAACGAGTTTCAAAACTTTATCTAAATATTATTAAGATATTTAGAAAAAGTTCTATTGAACATTTATGTATACATTTTTAGGTTTAGCTAGGAAATCTTTTTTTTTGTTGTTGCTTAAAACACTATCTATGGGAAGTAGACTTAGATTATAAAGGTATAATCCAGTTTTAAACTTAATAAGGCTTTATGTAAGAGCAACATTGTATTTCATCTTTATGATTTTTTTCCCAAAAATAAAAAAAAATAACTGCAGTAAGAGATCTAATGTAAAATTAAAAAAAGCATTGTCTTGTTTAAAAATAAAATACCGTGAAGAGTTTTTGTTTTCTACAAATTAATAATCAATTTATTGCAGAAAATGTTAATTTATTGTCAGTAAGTCAATCAATAATTTGATTTTAAAGTTGATTTTTTTATCATGACATGTTTCCCAATGCACAAGCAATAGTTGCGACACTAATAAAACTTTTAGGAAATACCAGTTTGTCTCAGATGTTTACATGGAATGTTATTATTTTTATGTATAAATATAAAAAACTTGAATCAAATTTATTGTTCTACAAAACTCTATATAATTAGATGCATCAGCGACTACAAATAACATCCTACAAAAATTATATATATATATATGCTTTTAATACTAGTTGAGATTTGACGAAATGTTTAAGTTATAAATAAAATTAAATGTTGTATTCAATAGCAATATTGTTCGCTTCAAACAATGCTGAATTAATTTTTTAGACAAAAAAATGTTAAATGAAATAAAATATTGTTATTTACATATTTTTTAACTAATGTTTAGTTCCTATTTAGTTTACATTTATTGCGACAGTCTACTTATACTTTTTTTCTTGTTAATTAGAAAGTAATTAAATCTTTAAAATATATGCATTGTGAACTTTGTATGGGTTTAAATGATTAGATTCTCTATAATCTAAATCTACTACACAATTTAAGTGTTGAGTATTATAATACGTTTTAAAAAAACTGTTACTAAGCAGTAGTAACTCGAGTGAATTTTTTTTTGAAAAGCCAATGCTTACTTGTGGTGTACCACAAGGATCTGTACTAGGACCTACCTTGTTTTTAATACTTCCAAATAATTTTGATAAATGTTTTACCATTATTATCACTCAGTCTATGTTGGTGTCATATACTGATAGTTCTAACATATTATTGAAAGGTGATCTAAACACTATACTTGTAAACGTAAATGTGGTGTATGAAAACATATTACAATGGATTGATTGAAGCTGTTTAGCTATCAATAAAAATTGCTATTGTACTGTTTGAAACTGCTCAGTCAAATGGTCAAATTGGTGATTTAGTTGCAACAAATAATAATTTACTAAATATTGTAGGTTAAAAAAAAAATTACATACATATTTGAAAAAAAAAAACAAATAAATCAATCTTTTATTAAAATAACGATTTTAAAAATATTAATCTAATTAAATCTTTAATATTTGAAATCAATAGCTTTAATCCTTTTTGTAGGTATTACCTTGTGGTGGTGAAGTATTTACTTCTTATCAAATATGACAAACAGCATAAAACAATTTTTGAAAACAATTATAAAGAAGCTTTTCAGGCCGGCAAAAAATGTCACTAATAGATTTTGCCAGAAAAAAAAAAGTTGTCCCTAATTTTCTTGTATCTCCTTTTTTTTGACAGCAAATAACATTTTGGAAAAATGTTGAAATTTGTTTACTTACTGTAATTGGCCCGAGCTTCTTGTTTTTATTGATTATTTTGTGTTGTTTAAAGCAGGCCTTGGTAATTTTTTATGGTATTAAATTAGTAATATATTCTTGTTTAATGTAATTTTAAGTTTTAACACTCAAGTTTTTTATATGGTATTTTGGTGTCTGAGGTATTAGGTTAAGTTTACTTTTAGAGTCACATTTGTGATTTGAGATTAAGTTTATCTTGCGTTGAAACCTTTTATAACTTGCAAGATTAGTTTATTTATTAATTTTAGCGCATGTGATATAAGATTCTGTAAAATTTAATGTGCTTTTCAGGTTAAGATTATTTTTATTTTTTTCAAATTAATTAAAAAGCACAAATAATGAAGATTGTATTTTTGTGGTTTGACATTGCTTGACATTTCTTGAGATTTGTGAAAACCGGATTGGGTTTGAGTAATTGATTTAAAATTTTTGTTTTTTTATTAAATTATTTTTGATTGTTTACCTATTTACACATTGCAAGTTTATCGATGATATTTGTTTTTTTTTGCTTGATGCTACACGATAGAGCTACAACTACTTTGCACCAATAATTATTATCTAACGTGTTTTAAGAGTAAATTATGCTTAATATTAAAAATAAACTAAAATTTATTATAAGAAATAACAAATTATTACTATAATACCGCAAATTAGAAGAATGGAGATTTTTTTCACTTAAATTAATAATACCTGTGATTTTTTGTATGTGAATAATATATTTTACTTGAACAAATTTGGTAATTTAAATTTATGAAATAATAAAACAATGATTTTTAATAACAAATTTATTTTTACAAATATATTATATAGTTTTGGCTCTACTAAAGCCTCCTACAGATGAAATAAAAAACTATCAATTATTTAATTTGATATAAAATGTGGTTAGAATCAATTTTGAGCCAAGAAGATTGTCTTTAATTTATGATGAAATACCAAAGTTTATAAGTTTTTTAATCAAATAAGTAATAATATACTTATCTACTTTTTTTCAAATTTAAAATTACAATAAAAGTTTATATTGATATAAACGTAATGATTTATGAAATAAATAAAAATAAGAAAATAGGGCAGAAAGACTTTGGTCGATAGCCTTTTTCATATTTATACTCATATCTACTTTACTTTTAAATATGTTTTCTTTATAAAACTTTGTATGTGTTTATATGAAATAAATTTGCTTACTAGTACTAAGAAAATATTTAGTATTTTGCATTTTATCTTGTATTTTTATTCGGTTAAAATATACTTAAATAAAAAGTGATAAGTGACAGTCAATTCATTTGGGAAAAGAAAAACATAATCGAAGGACCCTTTACTACTGCTTCGTATGCGAGATGGCTTTCTGTCGTAAAATTTTTGATATCCAGTCACTATCAATCTGTAAGACCATTTCCTACTGTGTACCTCACTGATCCAAATATTGTATTTTGTTTTCATTTATTTTACACTTGTTTGTTACTCAAACGTATATTAAGATTTGACAATAAATAAGAAAAATGAATAAAGTTTTTAATATAAATGTAATCGTTGATTTTATATGTTAAAATAAAAATAGTATATAGTAGAGAAAGTACGAAATGAGTCTAATTTTCACAAGTGGAAAATGGGTTTTTGTGCAAATTGTACACTATTTTATGTCTATAACTACGACTCATAATGCTTATGAAAAAAGTTATTAAAATTAAATTACATGTTTATATTTTTTTAAATATTTTACTAATAAACACACATTATCAAATAATACGGTCAACTGCCAATCATATTTATTTTGTAACAAATTTTGTGCCTAATTATAAACCTATGAAACGAGTGAAGTAGCAACGCATTCATAGTAATAATAGCTACATTACAGAAAGAAGTAAATAAAAATATATTTATAATAAAAAACTAAAAAAATATTAGCATTAACAGTGATTCACATTTTTTTTTAAATTTTGTTAATGAAGCTGCACTAAAAATGTTTGTTTGCTACAATTATTTGTTTAGGATGAACACATGATTTGTAATTGCTGCATGTAAACAAGTTTAATTAAAATTACGTATTGTTTTATCAAATAGTAATTTAATTAAAACACATTTATTATGTAATATAATATTAATAAATAAATAATGTTTACAAATTTATTTTGCGGACGAAAGATATTTAAATTATGCAATTATTTGAATGCAATATTTGCGGTGAATGGAGTCGGGAAATGGATGTGATTTATCGTGTACATGTGTACAACTTACACTCTACGGAAAAACACCCGGTAATAAATATAACGTGTTGTCAGCAAAAGCTTTCTAATCTTATGGAAACTAAAAAGGTAGCACGCGAAAGTACATTGACTATTTTAGAAACTTTTTGTTGGCACATAAGTTGAATTATTATGGTTAGTAGCTTGTGTAATTAACATTTAACATATATTATCAAGTCTTTTGTTTATAGAGTTAGAACATACTTAAATAGAAATTATTAAACAAAAAATATATTGCTTTTTTACATACACACGAATAATCTTTTACATTTTATTAATATTTACAATAAACAACAAGATTTATATATTTTTTGTTAATATGTTTGCTTTCAGTTTTGTAGATGCTAAAAAATCTAATAATATTAATAATAACAAAATGTAAGTTTTGTATGTACGAAATATTATATTTATATAATACTTTATGCAGACAGATTTTGTTGGGCTGTTATGTTCAAAGTTGTTAGTTAGTGTTGATCTTAGTTATGTTTACATGTTTACCAATAACATCAACATATGCTAATAGCCTCCCAGTTACGCACCAAACAGCTAAAATTAAATATGCCTATAATTTAATCTTAAACAAGCATGTTTAGTATATGATATACTGATAAATTGCTATACGCAAATTTAGGTAAAATTTAAATTTATATAAAACATTGTATTTATACAAAAGTTTAGTTACTTAATTAAAAAAAAAACTGTGTATTAAAACTTTAAATAAAACACTTATGTATTAAAGCGGTTATACACTTTTTGTTAACTTCAACAAACTATATTTTAATTGATGACAAAAACACACATTCATCTTATTGTTAAATCATTGAATTAATTTACAAAATTGTATTTTTCATGCACTACAATCTATTTAAACCGCCTTCGAAAGGTTTTTTTTTTGCATACATTTTAGCTGAGAATTGCATTTATTATGACTTCAGTATTCTACTGCATTTATCCAGGACGACTTTGTGCAGATTTGAATACTACTACTGCTTTCCAATCAGAGCTTTGGAGCTTGTTTCTGCGGGAAATGCATTAAGTTGTGATTTAAGATCCTGTAAGGCATTACATCTGTTTTAGACCATTTGCAATCAACGCTCTTAAATGCATTAGGTTGTAAAACTTAGTAGATGTAAATTCTGGCAGAATAAATTTATTTATAATTACGACTTAATTTTAATACAGTAAAATGAAGATTAATATAAATGTGTCATATTGATTAAAAAATCTTGCAGTAGTCTCAAATTTTACCATGCAAACGTGTTATCAACTTATTTCTATGCAGTTATAAATTGAAAATGTTTGCAAAATAACATAAAACAATGTCAAGGATTTAATATTTTTGAATTATTTTTAAAAACGAATATTCATGCTTTTTAATATGCGTAGACATATTTACCTGCAGGATGCAGACTATAACTTATATGCTCTAGTTTAATTAAATTAAATTGCTGAACTTCTATGCATATACAGAGGCGTATTTTATTTTTTTTATCTTTGCTACAAAACATTATATTATATTTTATATTTTATGTTTTGATAATTTTTGTTTGTAAATTAATTTTTTTATAGTATAATAAAAGAACAAAAAAAACAAAATATTTTATTTTGAAGACAATTCAGCTTGTTTTCACAAACCAGTAAGTTTGCTGTTTTGTATAATTCAGTTTTAATTTAATTCAGACTATATCCTCATTAACAACCGCTATAAGAACGACATTAACTCTGTTCACAACCTCGTAATAGCCTCACTCATTAACAAAACGTCAACACTACTATATAGATACAAAACTCCTTAAGAACCTTATCCAACATTACGGTAAAACAAGAGATAAGCGAATACACGAGGAACAGTAATATACAAAACAAAGTCAGTGTGAACAAAAAGTGGGAGAAAATACAAACAGCGTTAGAAGCAAGATGATCTAAGAAGTAAAAAAATCAAGAATAAGCATTAGATAACTCCAGAAGTTCTGGATTTTATAAAAAAAGAGGAGAAAAAGCAAAAGTAATGTGGGTGAATATAAGATGCAACATAAAATAATACAAAAAAAGCCAAAGAAGTCTATTTAACGGCTTAATGTTAAGAAATAAAATTGCTAAAAAAGAAATTTGATTACTTCCACATGCACAAAAAGATATAAGAAATGGCTGGTTGCAATAAAAACAGCAACAGTGAATTAAATTAAAAACTAAAAAGAATATATAATAACTGACCAGAAGGACTAACCAAAGAAGTAGAAAGCGTACCTCTTAAATGTCTTTGATGACAAAAAACTAACTTTAAAAGGAAATAACAAACACTAAAAAATACTAAAAACAGAAATAGAATATGCCCAAGAAACTATGAAATGCGGTAAAGCTGTTGGCATTTGATCAAAACCAATTATTTGGTCAAGCTAATCAAAATCTTTAATGACAACGTAATTGATATTTTTTTTAACGTATTTAATAACATCTACAAAAAAAATCTTTAAAAAGTGGCTATCATCTACCTTTGAGTTTATTGCCAAGAATCCAAATCTAACAGAATGCAGATTTTTAAATCATTGCGCGATGGACACACTTTAAAGCTTTTCTTTTAAATAATACACAAAAATATACAGAAAGCTTGAAAAAACATAAACAATACAGTTTCTACAAATAATTTGGCATAAAAGAGGCTGGCTCTCTTTGACATTAATGTCTTTTTTCATCGCTGTTTAGATATAAATTAAGATATGTTTGTATGCTACATTGATTTTGAGAAAGCTTTTTTTAAATTGAAATATGATAAATTACTTCAGCTACTTCTCAGCGAGACACTGACTCAGACAACGTTAGAATAATAAAGGGACCAAAAAACTAACACAAAAATTAAAAATCAAACAACAGAAAAAATAGAAAAAGGACGTATCTTATTGCCATTTTTATTTAACCTATTTAAAAAAAAACTTTGGAAAAGGAATTGGTAGGAATAATTATAAATTGAGTATTTGTTAATAACATCAAGTATCCTGTTAGCAAAGTAATCTTAGAGATATTCAACATCTTCTAGAAAAATTAAACAACCAATGTAACAAAAACGGTTTAAAAATATACTTTAAAAAACTAAGCTAATGGTAATTACAAAGTCACATAATTAAAACCAGATAAATTTGGTATTAGCAAATACCATCATAGAAAATGTACAAGCATATAAATACTTAGACCTGGATAAAACAAACAACAAATAATAAGAACAATAAATTATATATTTAGTAATTGGAACGTTAATTCTTAAGAAGAATGACATTGTCATCACATCACATTTGGCGTCTCTTTTGGACGGAAAAAATCTTGAATACTGAAGTACTAAATAAAATGCAAAAGGAAGGTAAAATTATTATCAATATAAAAACAAGGAAGCTTCAGTATCTAAATACTGATGCTACATAATACAAAGTTTTTTGACTGATAGTACAGGGGACGATTAGTAAAAAGAGAAATATTCGGGTAAAAAACCTAATGGACTGTTTTGATGATGCCTAAACTTCCGATAGGAAACGCACTCAAAGAAGAAGAAGATAATTCAGTTATTTTAACAAACTTTAGTAAAACTTTTTATTGCAGTAATTGATTAAATATTAAAAAAAAAATCAATATAATCTGTAATTAAGTCTTTGGGTTCTGCTTTAGGTTCTTGCAAATTGCTGTTTTAACACTTTCTTTGGTAACATTAAAAATCAAATTTATGAAAAAATTATCCTTCTAAATTTATACATTTATAAGTGTAAATTGAGAAACAAAATAAGTTAAAAAAGACGTTTTATTGTAAAATTTCTGACCTTTAAATGTGTGTCATTTTGAACAGGTAATATTCTAAGGTCCAAAATTTTGGGAATTTCTTTTTTTTTTTCATCTATATTTTCATCCCTGAAAATTTGAGCAAAATCAAAGAGGTCGACTTTTTCAAATTAGTCGAAAAGTAATGGAATTACCCATATATATATATATATATATAATTATTATTATGTTTGGAGAGTTAAAGCTCTCGCGCAGTTTGTTTTACTATTAAACACATTTTTTTGTAAGACGCTTTAATTGAAACTTATACACTATCCTAGAGTTATTGTTTGTCTTAATCGGCAAGTTTAGTGCATACAAGGGTTGGAGATAATTATAACACTTCACGTTTTACAAAAGTGTGTGTATTATGACACTGGTACAAACACTCGATTATTGCAGAGTTGTTTGTATAATAATATAGAATGATTAGGAAAATTGTTTGTTTATGAAGTATACAGCTAACATACTTCAAAAAATAGTTGTTCTTGGCTAAATGTCAAAATCAATCAGAAGTTTGAATTTGCGGAAATTTAGTTAAATACAGTTTTTTAAAGTTGTAGCTTATGTAGCAAGTAGTTTGTTACATATGGTTTGACATTGTTTTATAAAAAAAAATGTAGATTGCAATATACTGACTTGGCGGTGATTGCAATAAAATACCAGTTTGAACATGCTATTGCAATAAATTTGAAGTTTTGAGAAAACAGAGTTTAGTTCATTTTATAAACGTGGGTTAGACTTAAAGTTAGGCCTATGTACGGTTGAAGTAATCTGATAATCTTATGTGGTGTACTTTAAACACATAGAGTGTGACAAAGTAGTTAAGTAGTTACAACACTTGTTTAAGATTTGTATTGCAAAATTTACTGTTGCAAATAAACCATTGCACGTAGAATAAACACTACGATTTATTTATAAATATTATATATGTTTCATTTTTATTTATATACATTTTGATAAACAAATCCACTAACAAATAGCATATGACATGTAACTAGCACTTACATTAATAATCACAAAATAACTAATAATTAATTGATAAAATGATTATAGATTATAGTATTAAGATATTAGTTTGGTAGCACAGATAGCATTTATGATTGAACCATTATAGTGCAAGCTTGTTGCATGTTAAATATTTAATCATTTAAAAAAACGCTTTGATTATCAAATTTAACTTTTTTACCCATTTTTGTTTTGTTAAAGACGTACTTAAGCTCTTAAGTAGACGCTACTAGTTCAAAATACAAAAAGCGTGTTTGTATATACTTTTGTACTTTAAACAAGTTGGGGGCATAAGTTTTTTGTTTTTTACCAATATTTGTTTCAAATTGTTACGTAAAATAAATTTTATTTTAATTATTTATTTGGTTTTATATTTTTTATTTGTCTTTGGAAGTAGTATAAAGGCTCTTATATACAAAAATATATAATTATTGATACGCCTATTAAAGTTTGCAAAAAAATATAATGTGTTATTGGTGACTTACTTAAAACGTTTTATTTTTTTATGGTTTAACACTTTGTTACAACAAATCAATACGGACATGGTTATTATTTTTATGAAAGTTACTACAATTGTGTTTACTTTTGTAAAGACATCACATACTGTTATACAAAAAGTATGAAGTTTATAATTGCTCAAAGTGTTAAATTAAGTAAAAACATGTTTTTTCTTCTTAAACAACCTTTTTACAGTGGTATTCTGAATCAAACATTTGCATAACAAATGCGTTTTTGCGATTTATAATTTTAAGAAAATAAATATGAAAACATCTTTTTTAAACAGTAGATTTTAGATTAAATCCGAAATCCGAACACAAACTACAGAGTCTTGAGTCTCTAGACAAAAACTAGAAAAGTGTCACTCAACTGAAATTTTGCCTTGGCTATTCAAATTAGATTTAAACGTGCAAAACATACATTGTTGATTTGCTATTGTTGCCATGTAAATATATTTTCAATTGATTATTAGTTTAACTTAAAACTTTCAAATTTTTTTATATTGGTTTATATTGCTTAGTTTTATTACAATAGGTTTTATTTTATAAAATTGAGAGTTGTATCGACATGTTGTTATACACACACAAATTGGGAAGAATTGAGGTTAGGTGTATTTAGAACTAAGGTCATATTTTTGCAATTGTTGCACTGCTTTGTTGCGGCTGTTATGAGAATGCAAAATCCTGTGCTCTTTAGATTCTAGGATGTACTAATTTACAATAAAATAAATAGAAATAGTATATAAAAAAATAAAATAAAATTTAAACACATAAAATTTGAATTAAATACTTAAATGTTTTTCTGCTTCAACTTCAATCTTCAAAAATTGTTAAAGTTTCAAAAATAACTAATTATCTAGTATTTTGTTAATCGGCATCTTCAGTAAACGATTATTCACTTCTATATATTTATCAATCATTACTTGATGGTAAAACTGATTAGTCTGGATAGAAATTTAATTCATTCTGACATAACTTTATGGATTTTATGAATGTAACCCAGAGTTTTATGAGATGCTGTTACTTACATATAGTAACTGTTCTTATAAATATTTAATAGAATTGATTCAAATAAATAAATAATGGTGTTTCTATTGTGTGTTGTTTTTATTAGGCCAGAAACTGAACCGAATTGTTGATACATTATGCAACACAACAAAATATTCTTGTTTGGTTATATTCTTTGTTAAACTTGAAAATACCTTTATTGTGAATAGTCCAAGTAAAGTAATAAATATTCTCAATGAAACTAATATGAGATGCTAAGTAGATACCATCGATATCCGATAACAATATAACTCACCCTCACTTCTTTTAATAAACTCTTATCATCGTTTGAGGGGTAACTTCCTCCTCTCTCCTTTCACTAATGATATTCGTGCCGGGCACGAGCTTAATAAATTTTAAGCTCCGGACTCCGGGTTGGCATTTTCAATGATTTATGTGTTTGGCGGATGGAAATTCAAGAGTGATGTTAGCGGCGTCGAGATATGTACAAGATAGAAAAAAGGCAAACAAAAACCGCTTAACCTCATTGTACGCTAGCATATATAGTTTTTATTGAAAAGAAATTTCTTAAAAATACAATTAACTAAAGAACTTTCTTTTTGCAATTGTTATATATTTAACGTAATATAAAATAACAAAAACAATAATATAAATAAAATATAACTACTTGGTATTGATTTTCGTTCGTTTATTAAGTAGGTAGTGCATAAAGTAGGTGATGTGTATGTATATTTTATTCGTTTTATGATTTGTTTATGGATAAGTATGTTGATGTGAAAGTACATACACATAAATATTATATAGACGTTTTTTTTGAAGCGTGCAAACATATTTTGTCGTATGATTTCCACATCCCCTCCTCCTCATACAGCCGCCATGAAAAATTACCCCGTCATCAACATAACAATGGCACAGCCACCCTCTACATAAGTTATAAAAATGTGTGAAATTCTGTACCGACGGGGTGTTTTATTGCATAAACTGCCGCAAATTCAGGGAAAGGAATGAATTTTTTTGGCATGCGTGCGGCAGCTCCAGGCAAATTGAAGTAAATAATCGGAATAGGGAGAGTGGGACGCAATGTACAATGTAATAAAATATTTACTGTATAAATATCATAGTATGTATACACATTTAATTTGAAATTTGTATTATTCTGAATTGCCTTTAGGTAATTTAACATTTTAATATAATTTGTTATTAAGGCAGTAACAAAAGAGAAATAACAGAAAACTGAATAACTTTGTTTGTATTAAAATAATGGCATTTTTTAGTGGTTTAGCAAAAAGTAATTATTATTTATTTTTGAATTATATTACATTATAATATTTGAAAATATTTATATGTGTATACAAATATTGCTGCCCAATGCATACTCATGTTATAAGTTAATTAATTAATATTATCGTTTATTAAAATTGTTTAATTCAATGTTTAAGCGTTGTGATATACACCAAATATTTAATTTATACATTTTAATCGTCATTCACAAAATTCATAATTTCTATTGATTGTTTATATGATTCAATTTTTTTCTTGAAAGGAGTTTGTTCTATTCACGATACTGCACATATGTAGGTGTAAATTGACGAAAACAAAAATAAGAAACATGGAAAAAATTAAATAGCAGAGTGGGTTAGTTGCTTAGGTGATTAGCTCTCATTTTGCAAATCCTACTCTGCCGTAAATTATTTATAAATTTGTTTAACCGCTCTGGCAATTATAGTTTCAGCAACAAGCAAATTTACAAACATTAATCATTTCACCTTGAAAAGACCAGATAAGGTAAGGTCAATGCAGTACAAAAATGCCTACAAAAATGCTCACTTTATTTAAGATAAATAAAAGAACTTTCAATTTAAACTATGCATCTACAAGATAAGTAATACGCAAAAACATTAAAACTCTATAGCATAGTTTATTACTGTACTGTAGTTCTAAATACATTATAATACTTATAACTTATTGTAATATCAACTTTGCACTTACATTTATTTTTATTAATTTGTGATTATTGCAGATTTGAAGTATTTTTATTTAATTTTTTATTCAATTCTGCGCAATTAATATTAAGCACTAATACTAACTTTACAAAAAATGCATGTAAATTATTTTATAGACAATTAAATTACTGACATAAGTTTTTATTCAGTCTTGCTTGTTCTAAAGTTATTATTAATTTTTGCTAGTTGTTAAGTTATTTAAAAAAATGATTATTTGATATATATTTTTTAATAACTTACTTAATACCAACTTTACAGAAATATCTAAAAGCATTATTTTATACAAAGTTAAATTTTTAATTTTCATTTCTTGAATTATGTTTCTATTAATTCTTGAATAAAGTACTTTCTCTTGAAGTGCTGCAAATGCTTACAAATATTTTGAATATTTTTTGCATGCCCATAGTAAATAAGTAAAAAACAATTGTTTTTTTTAATCAAAATTTGTTATTTAATTTTTTTTTAAACAAAATTTAATTTTTTTTAAGTATATTTTGTATCGAGCTGAAATGAATTTAAGCGCATGGTTTTCTCGTCCTGAGCCGCAAATCATCACTTTCCGATCTAATACGAGGAGAGCAGGCAGGCATTTTTTTTTTATTAATTCAAAATAAATTACTGTTATTTTGTTTCATTGCCCAACTTTTTTTTCACTGCTGATTGTTATTTATTATGCTAAATTTGTTTTTTAGTTTTTTAGTACTTGCAAAAATTTCAGTGTTTTATTAAAAAAAAACTGAAACCGGTGTGCATTTTAGTGAAGAATAATTGCAGTAATAGAGCATTATTATTTAATCAATTAATTTTGCGACAAACTGCAAAAATTAAACTAATTTACTGTCGCCCCTGAACATACTTTGTTATTTGTATCAAGTTGCGCGTTTAAGTTTTTGTTAGAATTCAGCTCTAATGCATAATAATAACATTACGCAAAATTGTTACAATTATTATACTACTACAAAAACAAAACAAAAAAATAAAAAAATGTGAAAGAATTTTTTTCTCTAACCAAAGTGTGCACTAAAGATTTTTATGACCATGGCATATACTGTTCATTCCGCTCTGTTAAAAATACTGTATAATACTTTATTGCCTCATGAGGAGTACAATGTTTAAATTTTGATTCTTTTAATATCTGAAGGTATATAACATGTAAATTTAACTTACTTATGAGTTGCAATACTAGATCATCTGTCACAGAATAATTTTAGTAAAACATCAGTCCAACAAATGTAGTCGCCAATGTACTAACAGAAAAAATTGCAACCAATGTTTTTTTGAAGTGGTAAGACATATATTTTATTTGAGGGTAGATTGTTTGAAAGGTTATAGCGATACATTTGTTAGCCTTGAACCGTTTCTATACTATTAAACCATGCCACACTACATTTTGTTTTTGTGGCTTGGTTTACATCTAAATGAAGGAAAACAATTTCTTCAAACTAAAAATTCAACTCTACTAACAAAAAAACGTTACATTTTTTTAAATATATCTGACACCTCTGTAAACTTTCAACAAACTTTGGTACAAAAATGTCAAAGCTTTCTGTGCTTTAGACTGGTTAAATATTAATTTTATTAAACCACATCTAATTATTATTTGTTTTTTATGATGCTGAATGTTTGTTCTGGTTGTGATTTTGCATTAAATTTTTGTAGAAGTAACTTACATTATCAAAGAGAATGTGTATTTTATTGATTTATAACTGTTTATTTACTTGATATTTCAAATAAGTACGTAAAAAACATAAATATTTTAGCGAATGTAATAAACCGGAATATTAATTAGGTGCGCAATTCTTGGACATTATTACCTCCCTACACTACATCCATTCCGAGTCGCTGAGATATTTACGTTGGCGCGATGCGACAGTAAGATAACATAATTATGCTTAATTAAACACGTGGAACATTGAAAAATTGTCCGGGAGCGGTTTAACAAATGAAATAATCTAAAGTATACGCGAAAGGATTAATTGTCGTTTTGTAAACACGCATTAAAACGTGTGCGAGCGTACGTTTATTCGTGTAAGGAAGGAGCATGGAAGTGCAGAATTAATAAGCGTAGCTATATTTAAATGCGAACCCGCATATATAAACTAAATACATAAACATAATTTAATGGGGGAGCAGCTGTTTGTGTCATTAAACTTTTGAGTGTGATGATATCACGGCATCCGATTACTAGGAATGGATGAATATAAATGTTAAAACTATTTTTACAGCTTTTCGGTTCTTTCATCTAGTTATCGAGCGGTTATCAGATGTCAGCAGTTAGAAATATATACGAAATGTAATAATAAACGTGCTCGGGAGCGTTTACCTAGCCGCTTAAAGGGTGTTTATAATTTACTCTTTACGTGTAACACAACTATGCACTTACTTTTATTTAGCTAGAAAATAACAGCTTTTATGAGATCTGTTCTCAAATTTCTTGGCTTTTAAGGTTTACAATATGCTTAATAGTTTTCACACTTGATGCACAGATATAAATATAAATAACAGATAGATACAAAACATGTAATATATCACTTATACATCATATATTACTGCGTTTTTATGTTTGATTAATTTAACATATTTAATTATAGAAATTCTTTTTAGCGCATTATAAAATTATATAATTTATAGAAATGCCATAAATAGTATTGCTTAAAAATAAATACGTGCTTTGTACTAAATATTTTCCGGTATACGCATTTTATAAAGTTCAAACATTCAATTTCATTGAAAATAACCCAAAATAATAAATAAAAATTTTATGAGAAGAATTTATATCAAAATAGAAACTGCGTCGAGTCGATTCTCGATAGGAATCTCTTCATAGAACTTTCAGGCGTTATTGGCGTTTGTGCTGCAAATCTGTTGAGATATTCTAATAAGTTGGCAGCTTCGATTCCATTTCACTCCACCAGCAGTACTACTAACCCCTAACCCAATTCCGATTGCTGGTTTACTTTTGCCCGGTAAAAAGCCCAAGAGTAAATATCTTTTGTGTAGATATATCCGGCTCAATATAAGCCACAATTTGCAGCCATGTCAAAGATTCCAATTCTCAATAAAAGCATATATGATAAAGTATATCTAGTTTAACAAATATGAGAACTTATTATAACAGTTTGTTTGACTATACAGTATTACAATTTTTTCTACCAACAAAATAAACTATACTACTATAATAAAAACAAATATAATTAAGCAAAATATCTAAAAAAAAATATGATGTTAGTATTAAGATAATATGTTATTATTTAAGTTAAATAAATTAATAAAATCTGTACTAAAAATAATATTTAATTTAGTAATGTTTTTCTAACTTTTTATATATCTATTGATATCAAGACTAATAAATGTTATTGTTGAAATGTGATTTTATTTAATAATTAGTTTATTTATATATGCTTAAATCACATTGTTGTCTGCGGTTGTTCACGCATAGACCAAATATACAATAACAAAGTACGTTGATATTTAGGTTATTATTGAGGTGCTTCACAGATGACTGAAGTTGCTTGCACATATACTGAGCAGAGGAAAGAAAAATGTCCAATTATTTTTACTTTCAAATTACAACCCAATACCAATTTTAATTAGGCAAATTATCAAATATATTATTTAATGCTAAAGATAAAATTAATCTATTAAGGAAATCAGGTGTTTATGAAATCTCATGTTTAATTAAATTGAAACGTTACACAATTTTACAAAAAGCACCTAGCTTAGAAGCTGCCAAGAATCTCAAAAAACAATGAAATTCTTTTGTTAATCTGTTGAAAGAGCAAAAGAACTTACCACAATATAAATCAAATTTTTTTACAAAAAGCACCTAGCTTAGAAGCCGCCAAGAATCACAAAAAACAATGTAGTTTTTTTGTTAATTTGTTGAATGATAAAAGAACTTACCACAATATAAATCACCACTTTTTAAATCTCTGTATACTATCAGTATTGTATGCCTATAAATATAGTGTCTTTACGACATGGAATTGACTTATCTCAGCGGATTACTTCATTACTAATCGCTTTGGGGAGACAATTATATTTGTATTACATATACCATAAATAGCTTATACCACCATGTTTAAGGGTGAAAATATTATATAAATATACAATATTTTCAACCTTGAATACCACTTGGGGTTTCAGATATATAATACAATCATAATTAGTTGTTAATGAAATAATCCGTTAAGATTATTTAAACCCATGTCAAAAAGACACTATATCTATGGGCATACTATACAGCAATTTATTATTTCAATCACTTCAATTTCTTTTTTAACTTTGCGGTATTAATTTGTTCGCATTTGATAATGGCTTTTAAAAGTCGAAACTCGAGTCTTGAACTTTTGTTTGTATAGATAAGCATTTTTTAGTAATATATATTTATATCAATAAAGTATTTGTAGTAAAAAACTTCTACAATATACAATTTATTATGTTAAATTAACTTTTAGTTATTTTTAATAAACATAATTTCTTAATGAAAAATTGATATTTGTTTTAGTTATTTTTATTTTGTTGCAGCTCTTTTTTTGGAGAAAACTTTATAAAATAACCTGAAAACACTAAAGCCGTTAGAATTTTTTTGAGTATTTGGAAAATTGTATTTTGAGTTGGCACCTGCTAACTATCTTGTTGTTGATATAATTATATTTTGCATACACGAGCACGATTAAATCACTAACTTAAAGGTTTCATTTTGAAGCAAATTATGTTGAAATGTACTAAACTAATTAATGGTTATTTTGTTCCATTTATATAATACAAAATTTGACAAACTGCAACATATTTTGCCACATAGTCAGGCAAAAGAATAAAATAAAAAAATACATAAACATAGCATTATACTAAAAGATATTGAAACTTTATTTACACTAATTTTATTTTTAATTATTTTTGTTACATTTTGTAATATTATTTAAATTTTCCACTTGTTTATACATATAATACTCTATTCAATATTAATTTTAGAATATAAATTTGTAATTTGTAATTTTTTCTCCGTCAGATGATGCATCAGTGTAGTAGTAAAACATGTCGCAGTCTGACAGTTATATCGTTGAAACTGTTTTGATTTTTTTATATACATAATTTTAATATTATTATATTCAATATTAAATCAATATTATTTTATTAATTCTAGTAGGTCGTCAAGAGCATTGTGCTATCGACCTAGGCCATAAAGATGTACTTACCGGACTATCTACCGGTTAACTGGTAGATAATAGATGCTACCACTGTAGTATAATAATAATAATCTTCTACTTAAACTTAATTTTAACAATTTTATTTAAAACAAAAAAGTAAAAATTAATAATGTATACTTTTAGGCGTTCTGATGTTTTCTGATTTTTTGAACACACAATTTATTTATTTTCTTCTTTCTAAAAAAATAAAGTTTATAAATGTTTTATTTTATTTTATGATTCAAATTCAGTTTAATCTACACTACACATACACTGGTGTTGTTAATTTTCAAAATAAATCGCATTTGATTTAAATTTATATTTGTAATTAATAATAAAATATATTACTATATAAAATTACTGTATATAATATATAAATTAATAATAAAAATTAATTGATGTACTTCACTGCAAACGTGATACATGTAAATATTAATATAATTAAATTTGTTAATGTGACATAATAAATCTAAGTTTTTCAGTTAAACTTTTAATTATAAATTGAAATTTAAAACGGACACGTTTTACATATCTGCATTCTGTTTATAAAATAACTTTATTTACAAAATAAAATTAGGTAGACAGTAAAGTTTATTTATAAGATTAATAATACATGAATAACTGATTGGTGTGATTGGTTTTAATCAAACAATTGTATATCAGTTTACAACCAAAATAAATCCAAGTTAATCTCAGCAACATTTCAAAATAATAAGTATGTAATAATAAAAAAAAAAAATTTTAACCATACAATTAATTTTAAACATTATTTAGAATAATGCATTTTGGTGCGTTTAGTTCACACTAGTTAATGTATAAATAATGCTTTTAGAAATATGTACATATACCACCCACAAAAAATGTAAAATTCAAAGCTACAATGTGATGTAATGGTTTCCATTTGAATTCGTGCTAACCGGATTGTTCACTATTGCAATATGTTTGTGTTCTATCTGTCAAATAAAATAACGCATACAATATGTTGATTTATTTGTTTTTGCATAAACTGTTATTATATCGAGAAATTAAACATTATACTTACAAAGTAATAGTTACTTAATCTGAACACAGAAAATATGACCTGTATTATATATATATATATAATTAAAAAAATACAAAGTGCAATTATATTAAGAGTGTCAAATAAAAAAATCATATAAAAATAATAACAATAAGCTATTCAATTAGTAATACATACAGCTGAGGCAATGTCACAACTTGTGTATGTAATCTTAGAAGACTAAATAAATCTAAAAAGTCTAATAAAGTTATGCATTATTGATCAAATAATTACAATTTCAGAAAAGCCAATATTTATTTTTATTTTAGTTTAAATTCACTATAAACATTGGCCACTTTTGCTTTTGAAACCTATTTTTGCTTATCTTAAGAGCGATTTGGTTGCAGCCTCAGGAATGCGACTCCCAAGATCTTCAAAAGTCTTTGATGTTTGGTATACCAAATGTTTTATATGGCTTTACATAACAATCTTAACAAGTTGGAGACCAAGGGTACTGTTCTTTTCTACTAATTACACGTCTTTTAAACCGTTGTTTTCAAAATTCTTAAAGTTTCTGTACTCGAAAAAATAGGCAAAGAAATGCAAATGAATCAAAAGTCTCATTTTTTTTTATATTGTATAGAATGGCTTTAAAAAAGCTTAACCTCAAATTGTTGACCAAGATTTCTTATAATCTTAATTTGTTTACAATAACTCGGTTTTCTGACGTGATAAAAAAACTGTACGTTTAATTTTTTGTTGTTTTTTTTACGTTCTACACTTTAAATTATATAATTTTTTTACGTATTACCGTTGTTTGCAAAGCAATGAAACAATGTTACAAACATTTTAGGCTGTTGATTTGAGCATTTTAGCAATTATACGCACTTTGAAATTAATTTGCGTATTTAAAAAAAAACTGTTAATTTAGTAAGTGTTCAAAGTGCGTGAAGCAAAAAATTACGATCATGACATTTGATAATTAATAAAAAAAAGCGCAGTTTTGTGATTTGGATCTGAATTAATTACTACTAATTCCTCAAACAATCAATGAACGGTCATTGCCGTCAAACTATTCGACCGCATCACTTCATCAAGCAAGTTACTGATCTTGCTTTCTTCGTCCCGCACTCAACTCCCACTCCACTCCATTTGTGCCGAACCGCTTTATCTTGTTTTCTTTGAATAGCTTTAGTGTACTTTTCTGTCCAGTTAATAAATATATATTTTTTTAGCATAAGATCAACTGTAATGCCAAAATCTCTATAATTATTTCAATACATAGTAAACTACCAATTACTTAATTAACACTTTTCCAAGGTATACTTTAATACTAGTGTGTATATAACCGGCCTGTGTAAGCATCACAATCTTTTGCAGTTATTATGTAACCCCAAGGCCTCAACTGCTAGTGCACAACATACATTTGGCTGTTACGTATAAAGCCTTACTGCCAGGTACGGTGTTATTACACAACTCCAAGGCCTCGGTGTAAATAACAATCTTTTACAGCCTTCTAAGCATGCTATAGTTATCAGTACTTTGATGATCTTACTGTCAATGTACTTTGTATTACACGGTTCTAAGACCGGTCTATGTGTGAATAACCTTTGATAGTTAAATTATTTTCCTTAAAGTTCCAATAGGTATTGTGTAATTAAGTTTCTATATCATCCCTAAAAGCTTCCTTAACTATTCTGTAATTAAGTCTCTTTCTTTTGGAACCAGTAAGGTAAAGATGTACCAAACATCCATCAACAAATATAACAGTCTATAACTAGTCCATTACTTATCTACCCTTAACACAACTCAGACGCTTTATCTGTACGCAAATTGCAATGTTTATGGAACATTAACTATTATAAATAATGTTTACTAAAACCACTGTGAACATACTGGTTATAAGATTTTTTTGAACAAATTGTACAAAAAAGACCTTTGAGAAAAAATACTACGAGTAATTTGCAAAATGCAGCATTTGTATCCAAAAGACATTACAAAAAAAAACACCTCATTGTATAAATTCTTGAATGATGTTAAAGTCGTTGTTTTCTAGACTAGACGTAGTGTATTTGAAAATTGAAAAAGAAAATGAACATTACGTTTACGCATTAATAACAGCTGTATATCCTTGTTTTTTTCTCCGTTACAGATAAGTATCGGAATTTTTCAGTATAAAACATTTACTCTAAATTTTTTTTAATTGAATACTTGTTTAGTGCTTTGTTTCAATTTTTTTTAAGAATTTGTGTATTTATCGAGCTATATTTAATATTTTAGATTTTTTTTAATAATGCAGATTTTAAACAATAACACTATTGACGTTTATGGAATATTTATCTAAATACATATCTATAAAGTTTGCCAATGTCAAATTACTTTGTTATCTTTCACGCCAAATTGTACCTACAATCCCAGATTTGATTTGGCTTTATGGGAAATAGAGTTGTTTTGTCGGAATTTTAAAATTTAATGGTTTTATGGAAAATATGGATTACGACACTTTTTTTTTTTTTAATTTGTCAAGAAATGTAAGGCGTTGTAATAAAAAAAACTTTTTTTGTTACATTTTATTAGATACTATACTGTAATCTTGCGACATTGTGTAAACCGGTAAGATTAAATTTAATGAATGTTATTTTAAAGCTTGAATAATAATTGCTTTAGCAGCACTTCGCTTTAGCAGCCCTCTCTCTCTTCGCTCGTTCGTGCTGCTAAAAGCGGCGGGCTGCTAAAGCCTATTTTTGGCCCTTGGTACAGTATATACTATATCGTCACACAATAAAAAGTCTTAAGCTCAACGTACTATTGCGGTGTAAAAAAGATTTTATTTTTTTGTTCAATAACTCAACAACAATTACTAGTACGTAAAAGATATATAAACTAATTTATAGAACGTAAAAAAGTAATAAAAAATTATATGATTGCAATTTTTAACGTTAATAGCAGAGCTATTGCAAAAAACGCTTTATTTGTTTTTATCATGATGACGGATAAAGCTTATAGGAAATTGTGGTCAACAGTTTGATATTAAACTTTTCCAACTCCGGTGTAGATTAGTTTGCGGACAAACAGGTAATTTTGTAGACCGTGCCAAAAGAAAAAAAAATTAATTCCAAAATGCTGAGAAACTCTTCGTTTGACCTCACGAGGTCCGCCAATTAATCTACACTCTGTATATGTCTGATCATCATATTTGCATCATTTAACAATTTTCCCAAATGATCTCCTGGAAATTTTAAACAGTTGTCAATGGTTAAATGGTTTTTAAAAAGAAATAGACCAATAAACATGTTATTAAAAGTAATAATGTAATTTTGTGTAGATTTTCCAAATTCTAAAAGCGGCTGTTTTTTTTTGTTTGTTAATCCATTTTTTTGTAAATGTTGTCTAACTGTAGTTGATCCGCGTTAAAACTCTAGTTCTAGATGTTACCGCAACTGGGATATTATTTACAATATTAGACCGATAGCAAAGCATTTGTGACCACAATAGCATATCGCACACGTAAACTAGGAAAAAAAAACGTTTGCATCTGTTTAGTATAAATCTATTTTATCCTTAAAAACCAAAAAATTAAATTACAATTCTTATGTTAATGATAAAAACAACAAACTAATAATATTAGTAGAATCAGGAATTAAAAAACTTTAAAGACCTTTTATCAGCATGCATTAATTTTATAAACGGTAAAATTACTCTCAGTAAGTCAGTTTCAGTCTAAAATTTTAAATAATGAACCAACTGTCACAAAAACAGACAAATCTTAACTCAATAATCATTTTAAAAATAATCATATGTAATATCCTTAGTGCGTAGAATATTGCCGATAATTTATTGGAATATCACGAATGCATTTTTGCGGACGGCAATCGGCACGAGCCGCGACAATTTTTACGTCATTACTGACAATACCACAATAACAAAAATTGTCGCTAAAGACGTACGTGATTGGTCGAATTTCTGATATTTGCTAAATGTGATTGGTTGCTTTGACGGACGGATGACGGGAGGGAAATAGTCAATATAATAACAAAATAAATACAAAAATCTTTTAGAAAACACTCATATTATTTTTTTCAAAATCTATAAATATTAAATTAAAAATATGAACTCTCATGCTCTAAGACTTAATAAAAATGTATAAGCCAGATCTATCTATTAAAAGTTCTTTGCAAACTTTGCCAAATAAATTAAATTTTCTATAAAAAAAAAAAAAATTACTCCAAAAAACAATATGTCTTAACATTATTTAGCATATGTTATTTAAAACTTTATAATGTATTTTAATTTAAGACTCAATTTTTACAGCAATTATAGCAGATATATTCATGTCAATTATCAAAGATAAAATATTTAATTTAGAATTTACCAAAAAACATACAATATAATTTTGGTATCGATATGTGGACGATATAGTTTTGTGCTTTAGCGGCACCTTACGTCAACTCTTTAATAACATTAATGAAACAGATTTTTTACAAATTTAATTATGTGCATTAATCTATAAATAATAATATATAATATATTAAAACGTCGCGTCATCTACAAATAAAAAGTAAAAGTAGCAAGTCTTGCTTTGCAATGCTTTTATTTAATCTTTTGATATATTGATTTGTATACAAGTAACTAAACGTTTCTTGATTTTTGGTTTTGTAATAAGAAGCTAGTACATAATGTACAACTACTGCTTTAGCAACTTGCGACTTTTAGCAGCACGAAAAAGCGAAGCATTTTGGCACAAGTTACACTCAATATTTTTTTGCCTGCTCCAACAACATTGTTTTAATTTTTTTTTAAATTTATTATAATCTGTCACTTTTGTCAGATTTTAAGGTATTACGTCATGTGAAATCGTGATTTACAGCCAATCAAATACGGCAAAAGTTTTTTAAGCGTCGTTTTGGCTTGCAATTTAGGGCCAAAACAGATAGTTTTGGTAGAAGCAAGCGAAAAAAGATTTTAAACATCTAGAAGCTCATTATCCTTCTTTTTTTAATGTTTTGGGTAATTGGGCTTTAATTTTAAATTGTATTACAAAACGTCAATTTTTAATTTCTACCATTTTATACACATTGTGTTTTGTTATAGAAACTGTACCATACGCAAACATAATTTGTTTATTTTTGAAAATTAGTATTAGGGTATATTAAAAAACCTGTTAATGTATTTTTTTAGTTTTTATAACTTATTAGTAGTTTTTTTATCGATATATGAGGGTATGAAACCATTAAAAAAAATTCTACAATTTTTTTTAGTTTTTTTGTTGTTTTTTAACTTAATCGCATTTTTTGTTTAAAAAACGCAATTTTAACTAAAAAAAATAAATTTACTAATGAAATCAATTAGAAATTTTCCGTAGGATTCAAATCTGGCACCATTTCAAATCTATACCTTGTCTATAAGCCGCAAAAACCATAAAACCATGTTTTTGTTTTCAGTGGGCTGGGCAATAAGGAGCATTTTTAATTTTTTTTTAACCGCCAAAGTTAACGTATTTTGATGTAAATTAATTGGAAAATATAAATTGTTTTGTGTATTTGGGTTTTAAAGGTTTAAAACTGCAAAAATAAGCCTATTTTTCAACATAACCTTTTACAAATGCAGATTATTTGGATTATATTTTTTAAGCTTATTTCAATAGTTTAACAAAGACATCTTTTGTCGCTTGAACAAATTTTGGGTCATTTTACTCTTTATTTGATAGTTTTTGCGCTTGCGGCACAAATTTAAGACTCGATCTATCGGTGCCAAAATTTATGAATATTATTATTTTTGGCATTCAAGCATAAATCCACCTGGAGCTTATCAAAATTTGTTAAAGAAAATTTTGAACCACACCCTTGTGTGTTTATAATATTTTTTGTAATTATAAAAAAAATAATTAATTTTTAACGCATTTTTTGTCTGAAAGTTTTGTAAAGATTTCTTTCTAGATGGACTTTTCTATAAACAATGAGTACAACACTGACTATTTTCTATGTAAAATTGTCCCCAGAATTCAAATTTTTAATAATATTTGGTGTATTGTTCATCTGAGCGCGGCTAAACGTGCATTTGTAAAAGTTTATGTTGAAGAATAACCTACTTTTAGGTTTTTTTGAGTTTTAGACTCTTAAAACCTAAATACACAAAACAAATTTATATTTTTCAATTAATTTACATCTAAATACGTCAACTTTGGCGGTTAAAAAAAAATTAAAAAATGCTTCTTTTTGCACGGCCCACTGAGAACAAAAACATGGTTTTATGGCTTTGGGGCTTATAGACAGGGTATAGGCTTGAAATGGCGCCAGATTTGGATTTTACGGAACATTTCTGATTAATTTCATTAGTAATTTTTTTTTTTTTTAATTAAAATTGCGGTTTTTAAACAAAAAATGCGATTAAGTTAAAAAACTAAAAATTTGTATATTTTTCTTTTAAAGGTTTCATACCCTCATATACCATTCAAAGAACTACTAGTAAGTTATATAAACTAAAAAAAATACATAAGCTAGTTTTTTAATGCCCCCCCCAGCTCTGATCCGTTTGAAATGGAATTACCCATTAAGCAAACATAATATATGTAGGTTTTTTATTTTATTTTTTAAACTCTAGTCTTCGTTTTTAAATTAATTTGATTTTAAGCAGCTTTATAAGTGTTAATATCTTATTTAAACCACATATTTTAAAAACTTATCTAATTCATATAATTAAATTGTTTTATAATTGATTTATGTATTCTAAAAAAAGACTTATTAAATTGCCACTTAAAACTTATTTTGGTAATAGTTTTTAAAACAAATACTTGTTTTTTAATTGAAAACTGTTCTTAAATAAAAACTGGTATGGTTTTACTTGGCAGTAGTTATACAACAATAATAAATTATGGCAAATTTAAATTTGAATAACAAACACAGATTATAAAACATACACTGAATAAAAAAATAAACCAAAGAGTTACAACTCTGAAACTGATTGGATATACGTAGTTAGTTATACCAACATACATACAATTAATTACATTTTTATAGTAAAACAAACATATTATCTAATAAAAAACAAATTAACCCTGCATTATTACAAAATTACATTATCTAAAATAGTACATCAGGGTCAAATATACCCTGGTGTACTAGTCTAGGGTTAATAATGCGTTACATCTCCGCGTACATCAACCTTTCTGTGTATGCTAGTAAACAACGCAATGTTTTGTCCATAATATTTCAGGCGTGTTTTATAGCGTCCAAGCTCTATTGATGGCCAAAGCAAACGACTAATGTTGTTGTTTTTTACAAAATTTGTAGTTACGTTAACAGTATGAGGTTGCACTGAAAACTGCCCTCGTAAAATGTGCCCAAAGTGGACCTTTTTATAGCATATTCCCTTCAAACTATTACACTAAGATTTAATGCTGTGTTACAATGTTAATCAAATTGAAAATTTTGACTTCAAAATATTAAATATGGATTTGCCGCTAAAAACAATTACTGTTGGTTTTGTGCTACATTGTTTAAGTAAGTCAAAAATAAGGATCTTAAGAGCGCTATTCAAAAAAGCATATTTCCCTATAAAAAGTGTTTATAGTGACTATATGACTAATTGCTTTTACCAATTTTATTGCAATTGTTGGTGTTTACTCTGCTGAATCTCAAATTTTATTTTTTAAGAAAAAAAATTAATGGTGATGACGACAAACCAATATCTTAAAATTTGGCGTGTCGTCGACAAATACGTTTTGCCAATTTTGCTAAATTGTACACAACTCTCATGCATTCTGATAATTTGTTCTTTTTCAAATAATGTAATTTGGCTCTTTGCAACATTAACAATTAGATCAAACAAAAAATGGCTGCAAACTAATGCAATAAATAACGTAAACAAAAATAAACTATCAGATTTTATAACAGGTGCTTTTTTTGGAGGTTTCCAGTTAGTTTCGTAGTAAGTACAAATATTATCAAATAAGTTGATATTCATTTTTAGATAAAAACTTAATTTTTAATAAATATTATTGTATATTATCAACTTTGTAAATTTGTTTTTTCATGAAATAAAAATATGTAATTTATTATCGATTATCCAATCTTTATAAATAAATGCTTCTACTTTATAGTGGGTATGAAATATACTATATAGTTTAATAGGTCAGTCAAATGACTCTCATCTCCATGCTATTATATTCATAGCATAAAAGTGCACATGCATAAATTTTCACGTATGAATGATACGCAATCAGTAAATCCATCGAGGGTAATTCCGTGACAATGCTGTGCTGAAAACTGACATTCACACAAATGCAAAAAAAGAAACATGCACTGCAAACTGCACCGAGCGCTCTAACAATTACCGACCGAATTGCAACAATAGCAAACATCACAAGCTACACAGAAACTGCCTGTTTATAACTGCAGCGGCATAGTTTCACGTGTACAATATTAATATTATTAGGGTATTTCATATCGCATTATACCCCTTTTTTAATGGCTTGTGCAAATTTGATATTTGAAACAGTATATCACACGCGACAGTTATTTATGTAAGTATTTTCATAAGAAATCACCTTGTCAGCTCTATTCTCTTAACTGCATTTTGTCAGATTGTTATGTATTTATTATTATTATATATATATATATATATTATACAAATATAATAATATATATATATATATATATTATTTTCATAATAATAATATCATTTAAATTCAATGTGTGCACGAAAATAATTAATGTATACAATATACATACAATAAATACTACATGAAATTACAGTCCATAAAGTAACTGGAATTTGAACTAATTTCAGAATAGTATTATAAGATTATAAGAGAAAAATTCTTCTATATTATAGTTTTATTTGGCATAGCATTTGAAATGTTTATTCTATGTCGAAAGATGCTATCTATACTCAATGCCGTATTACAAGTGAGGGTTAGTATCTGTGTACAAAACAAAGTTCTATGTTCACATAAAAATTTATTAATTTCATATATATATATATATATATATATACAACTGTTAACATTATCTTTTGACGACTAAAAATGCTTCTACAGCTGTTTTTTACATCTTATTGCTATTAATACATGTTATATACAATGTTATTTTGTAACCCAACTTAAACATTATATTGCTATTACTGATTACATCTATATATGTTTTATTCATCAAATGTAAATTTGTGTCATCGGAATAACTGACTAAGCAATAGTTAACGTATATGTTTTGGTGAACATCATTTAAAAATATTAAAAAGTGGGGGTCCTAGTGTATTCCCTTTAGAATTCCCAAAATTTAGGGTATCTGATAAGATATCGTAACTATTTGTTTTGATTTTAACTGACTGATCTAAATTCTAATTATAATTTAATTCAATTTAAAGCTGTTAGTACTAGTTTTTTACGAATTAGGATTTTCAAGTTCATTTTTTTTGCAACATCTCAGCGTTCCAAATTTGTCTTCCGATTTAAGGTACTTATCGTGGTATACTAACTTTCAGACAATAGGCTGAATGGTATTTGTTTTGATTATACTCAAGCACATGTTATTGGTTATCTTAATTTACTATTATCCATAATTAAATTGCTATATATATATATATATTAGACTGGTTCACTGGATCACTTTCTGAGGGTGCACCCTAAAAAAAATCCACAAAAAAATTTAAGAACCAGTCTAATATATATACAGGGTGTTAGACAAAAAACGTACGGGTGAGTAACTCTGTTATTTTTTAACCGATTTGGAAAATTTTTGAAATCTTTATAATAATCTACATGTAACCATGTAAAATAATAATATACATTTATAACAATATTTTATGATAAATTACAAAAATTATGTTATTTGTTTTCTACACTCATGGACAAAAAATTCCGGACACTGAAATAAATAGCTGTAAATTTTTTTACGGGATTTTTTTTTACAAATCATAAAAAAATTATTAATAAAATAAGAATTGGAAATAAATAAAGGTAGTAAATATTTAATATATCGCCAAACAGGAGAATACATTAGAAAGCCAGGATCAAGCAGATTTCGCATCACAAGCTAGCGAGAAGACTGTTTTATAGTGTTATCTACACTACGCAATCGTTGATTACCTTTAATAATTGTGTCTTGTCAATTGGAATACGTTTATGGTACTGGAATATCTGCACAAACCGTTCGCGAAGATTGAAGGAATATGGATTGATGTCAAGAAAACCTGCAGCTTCTTCAGATTTGCTTGTGAACATAGAGTTTTTAGAATAAAACAATGGAGCTCCGTATTGTTCACGAATGAGTCTTGTTTTTGTTAGCGTTTACCAGATGGACAAGAACGTGTGTGGAGAAGGTCGGGTGAACGATTTTTAGCGTGTTGTATATCTCCAAGAATGGCATTTTACTGTACGCAAGAACTGAGCTTGTTCTCATTGAAAATGCTACTATTACGGCTGCTACGTACATCAACGACTTTAGCTGATCACGTCGTACCATTTGCTTAATTTGTAGGTGAAAACTTTACTTTAATGCACGATAAGTGGTCGAGCAATATTTATTTGAAGTTAATATTCGTCGTTTGCAATGGCCAGCTCAAAGTCCGGACTTAAATCCTATCAAAAATCTCTTGGGTTTATTAAGAGGACGTGTTTGGCACCGACAACCCATACCCGTAATCATTTTGGAACTTCTAGTATCCCTTCTTGAGGAATGGAAAAACATTACACAAGAAAAAGTTGCCAACTGTATTCAAAGTTTACCACGCCGTATGACAAACGTCATTAGAGTTTGTGGAGTACTCACTATTAATTGCTTAAACTGTGTGACCACGTAGATGTAAAACCTAGCTAATAATATTAATAAATTTTGAAACTTTACACAATTTATTGTCTTATGACTTTTTTTTATCAAATAAAATATTTAGTATCTTTTTTTATGTCTTATTCTTACTTTGTAGGTAATATTTTACGTTATGTAAAAAAAGTAAAAGAAACAATTGTGCTAACAGAAATTAACATGGTGTCCGGAATTTTTTATCTACGAGTGTATTTAAAATGATCGCACTTGAATAATTGCCATTAAAAATAAGTAATGTTTATTTTTTGGGGTGTTATGTTATTATGCATAATATAGTAACATAAAATTTAACTACTTTGCACCAAAATGAATTATTTTTTAAGCGATTTGATTTGTTTGTTTTAATTTACAAATTGCTGCAAAATTATATTAACTAAGCGATAATCCCAAGCGAGACATTTTTTTTTAAATTTTAAAATGTATTTTTTATGTTGTTATATTATGCATAACAACATAAAAATACACCAGATTTTAATTATAGATAAAACAAATAATCATCAATTTTATTGTGGATTGATTGCGCGCGCGTTGTGCTTTTTTTGCAAGAGGCCTATAGACTTGCTTCAACCATATTGTACGCTACTATTGACAACGGCTTTTCTTCTGCCCGTTAAATTGGCAATTTACATTACAGATCTAACAAAAAGATTATTTATTTTTTCAAAACCTGAAAAGATTTTTAGTTAAAAAGACCTTACTATATTACTATCAAAGCGGATTGGGGAGTGTGGATGTGTTACACATTCTACACAAAACAAAAGAAAAAGTATTCATGCTAGAATTATTTTGCACTGCGTATATTAAGATTTATTAAGTAAAGCTAAATATTAAGTAAATTATTAAATTATAGCTTAAATGTAACTGCTGTCAGCATAGTTAAACTAACAATATCACTTGACACAAAAACTATAATACTTTATATTTATACAGGGTGTCCGGAAAATACGTGTACAACGTTTGACGACAGACTCCTGACGTCAAAATAGGTCGATCTAAGCCGACTTTGTTATATCCAAAATTGTCTCGTTTAGCCGCTAGAGGGCGTCAAAAAAACAAAAGTATAACAAAGTTGAAAGTATCTATTGTAAGAAACTAAGTAAAACAAAAACATTACTTAAGCAAATGTGTAAAATGACCGCCATCTTGCTGAATACACTTATTAACACTCTTTAAAAAATGATATTGGACCCTATCTAATGTCTCGGGATTATTAAAATGGTTGCCTGCATTTAAAATCCGCTGCAATAAATCATCGCGTGTGTTTACCGGAGTCTTGTAAACTTCTGTTTTAATAGCGCCCCACAAAAAGAAGTCACACATATTTAACTCAGGAGAACGTGGTGGCCATTTTACTGGTGCATCATTGCCTCTTCCAATCCATCGGTTGGGATATTGATGATGTAAGTATTGCCGAACGGCAACGGAAAAATGGGGCGGGGCGCCATCATGCATATACCACATTTTCCTCCGAAGTAAAAAGGGCAAATTCTCCAGAAGAATTGGTAATGTGTCTTGCAAAAAATTTAAATAAATATTTCCATCTAACCTGTCTGAAATAACAATGGGACCAATAAGGTAGTGATCAATAATACCTGCCCAAATATTAATTTTAAATTGATGCTGATGATGTGCAACTTTAATGGCATGTGGATTTTCATCGGAATAAATATGTTCGTTGTGCAGATTGGTTACCCCAGATCTTGTAAAGCATGCCTCGCCAGTAAACATAATTTTTCTACAAAAATTTGGAACAAGGATTCTTTTGTTTCTAATAAATTGACAAAATGTAAGCCGCATGGGGGGATCAGTCGGTAAAAGTTCCTGGACTTTTTGTATGTGGTAAGGATGTAACAACTGTTCTCTTAAAACCTCATTGACAATCGTTTTAGGAACATTTAACTCACGTTGTAAGAGACGGGTACTGGTACTTGGTTCTTCTTCAACTCTTTCCAGAATTATCTCTTCTGTTTCCACAGTTCGAGTTGTTCGCATACGACCCCTGCCTTCAAACTTTTTCTCAAAACTGCCCGTTTCCCGAAGATGACGCTCTATATTGGCAAATGTTTGGTGGTTTGGTATTCGACGGTTAGGAAACCTCTCCATGTAAACCCTAACACTCTGAAGCCCATTTCCTTGACAAAACCCGTATACCAGGAGCATGTCAACTTTCTGAGAGTTTGCATAATTTTCCATTTTTAATGGTAAAATGAACTTGTAATTCAAGAATGTTGATCGTATACTTGAGTAAATTTCATAGACTGGTGACAATTTGTCAATAATTGTCAAATTATTAAACGCCATAGCAACAAGGTCACTTAAAAAATTATTGTTACATGTAACCGGCTAAACGAGACAATTTTGGATATAACTAAGTCGGCTTAGATCGACCTATTTTGACGTCAGGAGTCTGTCGTCAAACGTTGTACACGTATTTTCCGGACACCCTGTATAATAATGTACTAATAAATAAATATTCCGTATCAGTTATTATTTGCTAATAGTCTTGCCTTTACTTTATCTTTATAAGTACGACTATGCTAAAAAGGTTTAATAATAAAATAATATAATATTAACATTGTAACGTTGCACTGAACCAGCACACGTTATGGAATACATCCTCTTCTAATCCTTCGATTATACAGTCACTAGAACAGAAAAGAAGTTGAATTTACATCTAGTATGGCATTAATCATGCTTATTAATTATATTAATACTTAGCTTACCTGTGGTGTTTGACCAAACTCATCGGTCAGCTGGTATTATTCCTTTCAAGCTGCATCCTGTTTGGTTGAGCGCTGACTGAACTGGAACAGCATTCCTCACTTCTGTAAAAAGTGACAAGTAATTAGTAAATACAAGTGGTTATCATATTTAGGTAGATTAATTAAGATACCAGAGAATGAAATGAATATTTTACTTACCCCAATGCCAGATTAATTGCACACTTGAGGTTCACTAACGTTCGCGCGGCGGTAACAACAATTATTTTAATAATAAGTAACACGACCACGACCCTATGCAACTTTACTCGCAATCGGTCCGGGTTATGTATTTCTTTGTTGTGAATTAATTTTTGACATTGTTTAGACACGTGACGTTTATGTTTTGATCTTATAAAAATAGTCTGTTGGCAGTACTCGGTCATAGGTCACGCCATCTTGCGGAGATCTTGCGAACCAATGCGCGTAAAGATTCCTGTAATCTCGCTGAAGTATTTGAATCTCTATGATCTCCTTTTTTATTAATCTGATAATAAAAATTCTTTACGAGGATGATCTTTTCCGATTTACATGTGGTACCGAGAGGTTGTGAAACTAATCCACATGGTGAATTTAAATCAAATGTGCAGTCCAGCTAAACATACAAGGTAATTAATTAAGTTTGTAAATTAATTGAATATATCTATTCATTGTGGCAATTTTGTTTTGTAGCATAATTTTTGAATTATCTAAAATGCAATGCCATGCGTTTTAACCTAAGCCTACCTACATCTAAGGTAATCTAATGAATCGATTAATAACTCCCTTAATTAACACATGTATGTTTAGGCTTTTTAGTTTGGGCACATTCCTGCACATGTATTTATTTCGCAAATAAGATATTTTGAATTGAAGAACTTGGCATGGGATTGGTATTAATGGTTTAAGGATTAACATGCCGCATCAATACCAATTAATTAATCCAATCTTCCCGATTCATCTAATATAAGGATGGTTTAGTTCGACCAAGTCATACGAAGTACGGCAGGCAGAATTTTACCAACGTAAGCCATGCTGGGACTACGGTTTGGAATAAGATAAGTCATTACAAGTATATTATATATTTATGTAAAATGTACATAATGTGTGAAACTACATGTGTTACGATTAATTTAAATTGTAGCTACGTATAACCCTAATGGTTGGTTATATATAAATAACGAGTAACACCAAAGGTGTTAAGATATTAGTAAAATATTTGGAATGAATGAACCCGCATGCTTCACATGTTTATTTTAATTAATTATTTTTGATTAATTAAACCTTATCGTAATATTAGTAATAAAATTATAGTTATAAGATATGTTAGTAATCGAGTTGTTAGTGTATTTGTCCAGCGAATGGTAAGCTTACCCTCCGTGAACAATTTATTAATATTAATTTTGTGTTAGTAATATCTAATTGATTTTATGATTTGATTTAGTAATATGAAAGCATATTACTAATTCATCTAGGAATTTATATACTCTGCGTTTATTTATGACAGCACTTTGTTTATGGCCGTCATTCACAAATTATATAATTTAAAATTGGTCACAAATAATTTTAATTAAGGTTGTGTTAATATAGTTTAATTGATTTTGTTAAGCAATGATTTTGTTAATTATTTGTTTTTATTGAATAAATGTTTGATTTGTTTCGGGACAAACCGTGTTCACTTTGTTGCTTTTGGTAAAGTAACTGGAGCCCACTTTTACCCGTTTTTTTTTGTTAGTGAAATTAGCAACCACGACCGCCTACCGAATTAACGAGCTGCCGTCTGCCAAGAAGCGAAACGTTTCAACATTAAGGTGTTGGACACAACATAGCTGTAAATAATATGGCATACCTTATGCTAATATAATTTCAAAATATCTATGTTTTCAAATTTATTTTAGTAGATAAGTATAATAATAATATTATCGTAACAGATTTAATTGCGACAAACCATAAAATGTTATGATGGTAAATATTATTGGGAGTTATAACTCTAATATGAAGTTTTATAAGTTTTATAAGTTTTGAAATTAATTAATAAAAAATAATTGTAATTTAGAAGTATATGAGAAGTTATTATCTATATATTTTTTTAAATTTATAAAATATGTTTTGTATTTAAATTAGTTTTAATTTTAGACTTATATTTGTATAGTAATTTGTAAGTAAATGCTTAAATGCTTTAATTGTACGTGCTCTTTTATACAACAATGTTTATCGACAATCCCTTAACTCGACGCTTTTGTAGATATTCTAAATCGTTTTTTGTTTGTTTTATATAGAAGAGATGTGATTGATACAATAGTAAATACGCAGCCCTTTGAGCGGTGAGATGAAAGGGAAGCACATTTTAATGAAGTCTCGGTTTTCTCTGCTCAGAAAAAGAAGCCTTCGGCGTTAAGTTCCCTTTAACATTTTTTCACTCCTTCGACTCATGAATGTCGATTAAAGAATAACGTTAGCAAAGCTAAAATTAGCACACGAAAAAAGAAGGATAAACGAGAAAAAGAAAACAGCCGTAAAGGTTCTCAAAAACTTATGCAGCGAGATTTAAATGGTAATGAGATGATCAAACATTGCTTGGTGCGCATTGTGTCTTATTTAAACCTATTTGTGAATGCGATATAACGGTGAAAGCTTAATGAAACTATTTATAAATTGCGCTCGGCTCTGAGGCCTGAATGAGATAAAATAGAATACTACATTAGAGTGGCAAGAGGAGAATATTTTAAGTCTTCTTTATGCGACTGCCATACATATATTTATTCATGAGGCACATTGTTTCGGAATTTCAGTCGACTCACTCTCTCCACATTTTCGACCGGCTTAATTAAAAATGTAATTAACGTCGGAGCTACAATTTGAATTATTAGGACTCAATACTAACTAGATTCAAACCAAAAGAATGCTAAATAAATAAAACAAAGTAGGTCACATGTATGTATATTAATAATAGTGATTTTTTTACAATTATAATATTTACAACTAATTAAATGCATATAATATTACAATTTTATCTAACAATTTATAAAATATATGATATAGATTTACAAAAAATAAAACCTTATTTTTATCAATATATAAAATAATTAATGATTGCCCTATATTAATAAATCAAAGGACTAAATCAAAGAAGCTATTTTTTTTGACGGATGACAATCTTGATCTTCCCATTTTTAATAAAGATACGCGTTCTGTTGTTTGTGATATTTAATTTAACGACTTCTGAAGTCCCGAACAGAATGATATATCTCGTTGCTTTTAAGAGGGCAAAGTCTAGGTTTGCCATATAGAGAAAAGGAGCACAACATTACGAGGGAATGATAAAATGAGCTATAACACTGAATTTAGCGCAGCGAGGCTGCCTTTTAGACAATGGACACGGGAATTATTAGACACAGCGGAACTTTTACCCTTTATATATACTTGCAACAGAGATCATTTGTTTTGTTTGTTTCAATTTACGAATTGCTGCGAAATTATTAACTAAGCGATAATTCCAAGCGAGAAATAACTTCCTAATAATAATTTTTCATCCAAGATAAAACAAATGGTGATTCTAATGTGCATTTGATCGCGCACAAGTGCGGCTTTTAATGATCCTGCTGCCCAAAATGTAACCAATTACCACCTCACGGCACTTTTTTTATTGTCTTTTCATCGATCCGGCGTTTAACGTACATTTTAATGTACAATTAGTTCCTAAACGACCCCATTATTATTACGATAATGTTGTAATCTACAGATATATATTGGCTTTAAACCATACATACACTATAATTAGTGTTTTATCTGCATTCTTTGTAAGAATCTATAAATTACTTACTTCACAAGCAAAATATTGATATAAATATTTTATTAAGATAATTTATGTTAATACACAAACCTGTTTTTTATATTGTTTTACATTTTATATTGTATTACAAATACATGCATTTTGTAGTATGGCAAACAATACTTTGTATCGGTGATATATGTTCTTAGAATATACCAAGAGGTGCATACAAATGTGTTTTTATTACAAATCTGTAGTTTAAATGACTGTTAATTAATTATAAAACTATTTCTAATACTAAAATATATTTTGTTTGCGAATAAATATTGTTCTAACAATAACATTGGTTATTCTAGAATTTTATACGTAGATTTAACTTATAAAATTAATTATTTTATAAAATGATATAGTATTGAAAGTAACGGTTTCTGCCGATATCCCATAAATCTGCGGAGATTTAACATCTCCAATTGTTAAACCAAATGAATTTAGTTTTAAAATGATGATAAATTAAAATCGATTTACAATATCTTGGAATCGACAATGCAAAAGAGAAAGTGTTGAAACAGAAAGCAATCTCGTTGATTCCATTTACAACCATCTGTGACAAACACAAGAAATCTAGGGTGTTTGATTAATTGTATTATACCTATACTTTTTATATGTATAATGTATATATTTATTTATTAATATAGTTTATAACAAACTATGTTTATATTTATAGTATAATATGCTAATACTAATTATATAGTAATACATATTTAAATTCTATACCGCTAGATAAAGGTCAGATAGTATTATTGAGGGGTTTTATGTTTCTACACTACATTAACAATGAACTTATATTAAGAAAAGAGTGTTTTACAGACTTACAGTATTTATAGACATAAAAATAATAATAACATTAAAAAATTAAATTTATGAAAAAATATTCTAAACTAAAAACATCCATAGACGCGTTTCGAGGTTTACCTCTCATCAGTATAGCTTTGTTTATTTAAACTTAATAAACGTCAACATTGTTCACCACCACAATTCAAAGTGAATATTTTAAAGGGTGTATTGACTATTTATACTAACTGACTTAATGACTTAATTTAATGGCTATGGTTAATAGCATTCTGAGAATCTAATTATTTCGGGATATTTAGCTGATGGTAATGACATGAAAGAATTAAAGGAAATTTGAAAATTGAAAATAGAATAAATATTTTTGCGTAAATTATAATTACTATTATACAATTTTGTGTATATCAGAACATATATAAAATATATAAAGAAGAGACGCAATGTCCTCAAATGAGACAGTTGTAAAAGCAATAATTTAATTTAAATTATTGCTTTTATTTAATTTAAATTATTGCTTTTACAACTGTCTCATTTGAGGACATTGCGTCTCTTCTTTATATATTTTTTTAAAAATAATAATATTTTTAAGTTCTTTACTGCTCGATAAAAGTCAAACAGTGTTATTGAGTTATGGTTTTTATGTTTCTACACATCAACAATCCGTTTGGGTTTAATGAAAAGTCAATACAAATAAAAATTGACTTTATTTTTCAGTAAAATGTAGCGATTGTGGTATACCACAAGGTGATGACTTGCACCTTATTGATAAATATATATATATATATATATATACATATATATATGTATATATTAACATATTTGAATGAAAAACCGGTATCGCGTCACGTATACAGACATTATTCTTATAAATTATTTAAAATATCCGGATTTATAGTGACTGTATAAAAAAAAATAACAAGAATAAAATAACAAAAATAACCCTAAAAATGTGTGGATAACGCTAAAAACACTAATCAATACGAAACATCTGTTTCAAAAGTAATCTTTAATACAAATATTTTTAATTCAAAAAATAGTTTAGATAATTTTAGTGACAGCATTAATGACATAGTTAATAACATTATATGTAACACTGAATGTAGTTTAAATTCATTATTATATGTTTCAAAATCAATGCATATCCGAACGAAAAATGATAATAAATATATTTAAAAATGCTTTTCTTATTAAAAAAAATATTTAACGTAATTGACTTATTAAAAAAAAATTAGTATTATATTATTTTATAAAAAGCAATCTGGGTTTAGAAAACACCATTTCTGCGAACGGCTTTGCCACTTATTATTAATAATATGTAGCAACTAATAAATTGCAGCTTTATTTATTGATTTTAAAACAGCATTTGAAACGGTCAGTAGAGCAATTTTAATATAGAAACTATATTGTTACGGAATAAAGGGTATATTTTTTAAATGTTTTGAGAGTCATCTGAATAATAGATCTTAGGTAGTAAAACATGACAATAAAATTTCACAGTCAATTGATAGTATTTACGGTGTCTACAGTAGTATCTTAAGATCTCTACTTTTTATCATTTATATAAAATGACATTGCCTCTGTTATTACAAAAACACATCTGAACTTGTTTTCCTTTTTGTAAATTTTACAAAATAAAGTTGTTAGGTCAATCTTAAAATGTTATCGATACATACTTATAAAACTAATGCTATCAACTAGTGGATATTAATTAAAGATAACATAAACTTACTCACATATATAGTTATTTTTAAAACAAAAACTAATTAACGTGCCATTAAATAATGAGTTTTATAATTACCTAATTCAAATAAACAACTTTTTTAGGCATAATTTAGCATTTAAAGTGGCAAATCAAAAATATATTTTTGTAGATCAAGTTGTAAAAATAGACTTTATTCACATGTACATATATAGATAAAATAATTCAAACTTTTATAAATTTATTATAATATTTATTTTATATAAACAATTGTTCAAGTAGTCTCCGAAAGCTCAATTTTTTTTCAACTAATTATGTTCTTTTTGTTGTTTTTTTGTGAAGCTATTTACTAGTAAAGCAATATATAGAAACCTTATCCTTAATGTCGTAATATTATTGCAATTCAAATAAAAATAGCTTTTTTTTGTACTATTATTATTAATTATTAATTTTTTAAATATTTATACATAATGATATTACTAGTTCTGGTTAAAACACAAAAAAATACAGTTTTCTTCTTAATTCAATTCACCGTAACAACCACTACATAAATCTAACAGTCATCAATAATGAAATTGAACATACTCCTTTCCAAAGTTATTAATTTTGTACCAAATATATATAAAAAACAAGATCAAATCAACATTAATTTTCCAGAGAAATTCAGTCAACTAATAATCGTATCATTTTATTGATTGGTTTTAATATTTTTTTATTATTAGTTTTAATTTCAACTCGGAATTAAACGTAACGTGGCCATTCTGTTGGCGGCATCACTACCACAAACCAAAACACCAAATTTCTCACAAAAAGTGTTTGCTCTTGTTTATCCATTTTGACCTAAATATTAATGTTTGAAGATATTCTTTAGAAACGTTTTCAAAAAGATTAAACTAATTGCTTCGTTGATTCCCAACGAGTCAATTTAGTTATTTTTAATTTACTAAAGTCAACTTTATGTCTTCCAGTTAAAAAATTACCTGTTTTAAATACTTTACACCATCATCTGTGGAATTACAACTGTAATAAATTCTTTAAACGATAGCACCTGTTGACCAACAACACGTCTAAAACTATGATTAACTGGTTTCACTCCTACTTTCTACAATCTTTTAAAATTTGGAGCATATGGTGAATTGAAATACCATTTAATATTACTATTTGCTATTATTTGGCAATAAATTTATTAAATTTGTTTAAAAATTGAGACATTTTAGAATATTTTAGCCTTTTTTCTGGAAATTACTTTTTTTGTCTGAATATTCGGTATTAAGCATACCTCGTAGCAACAAAACAATTAAAAGCAACCTTCTGACGTCAAACTCAACAGGTTCTAAATGTATTTCTTTTGTGATTATACAAACTAACATATTCAAATAACATTTAACTGTAGGACTAGTTTTTGAATAATAAAACTTTTAAAATAAAAGGTTTAACAAAATCTATTACTTTATAAGAAAAAGTTTAAAATAGTTGTACTTAAAATGATAAAAAGATCAGTCATACGTAACTGTATTGGTTTTGCTTTCAAACGGTAACAAAAATTTGGTTTCTAATTGAATTTCTAACTGATGATGATGATCTAATACTTACAATCTAGTAAAGATTGTACTAATTGTGAACCAGTCAAAGTTAAAGAAAAATGAAATGAATTAAAAATTTATTCAAAATCAGTCAATCGAATCACAGCGGCCAAGGGTCAAGCATAGACAATTGTTTCGGTTCTACAAACCTCGTCAGTATGCCTTGTACGACAACGGCATCGCATGATAGCGAAGACAATTTTGAATAAATATTTCTGTTCTTATAAACACAATTGATATTATAAATAATCAAACGAAAGACTGGTTTGCCATCTAGGCATACTGACGAGGTTTGTAGAACCGAAACAATTGTCTATGCTTGACCCTTGGCCGCTGTGATTCGATTGACTGATTTTGAATAAATTATTAATTCATTTCATAATTTATTGGCGATTCAAAATCGTTAAAGCTGCGAAATGACTGCCAATTGCATAAATGCTAAAATGATACCGATTAATGCGGACATTTTAGTATTAAAAATTGCAACTAGATGGCAAACCAGTCTTTCGTTTGATTATTTATTAAAGAAGAATGTTATAATTAACCCTCTACTATGGCAAACCTCGGACTAATAATAAAAGGTGAAAGCTTATAACATTGCTTTGAGCATAAATGTCTATTTTTAATTGTAAAATTTTATTACTCAAATATTGTGTTTAAGTAATTTTTACAATTAAATTTATTGCTTTTTTATACTCTAAATTTGATAATGATCCAATTATTGTAGTATTATAACCAGGAATTACTTTTGACTTCAAAGTTCAAACACAACGTAAAATATATCCTGATATAAGTTGTATATTAGTAAATGACTTTTTTTTTATATTTTAGTAAAAGCAGTGTCTATCTTCTAAAGAAATCAAATGTAAAAATTAAAATTCAGGACTATACTCATATATTAAAGCTACTCTATTAGCAACAAAAGTTTTTAATAAATATGGAAGAGTAGTAATCAAACTCAATGCAGTAGAAAAATTAGTAAAACAACAACAAAATTCTAAATTCAACATGTAAAAGGAAAGAGTTATAGATTGCATAAGTTTTCATAACAGCTATGCAGCAGCTTTTAACGGAGCTACTTTTGCAGCTTTTAAATTTTTATAAACACAATTTTTGTTTCAATTTTCAAATAAACATTTATATATAAATAATCTCTTATTCAACGTCCTTTTAATTAATCTTTACAATTAATACAACAAAGAATAATATTTTTTCTTAGAAACGTAACTCATTTATGATACGATTTCATTGATTTGGAGTATTAGTTATATTAATATTGCACCCCATTCTTATTCATTAACAACCGCAATTGTTGTAACAAAAGCGTTAAATAAAATTAAATATTTATTCAAGTTTTAGCTATTTTCAATAAAATTCTTCTTTTTGAAGCTATTTATGTAGAAGGTTTAATAATATAATGGAAATAGTCTAATTTACAATTCTAAGATATACCTAAGAGCATTATCAGGATTTGTTAGTAATTTAACTAAAGAATTGTTATCTAAATTAAAAAGTGAATTATTAAAATTTTCCCATTTTTCTAATTTAAAACAAATTTAAGTAAATCAATTAATTGGTTTTGCATTTCCAAAAACCTGGAATCATCATCAGCACCCCATAATATATCATCAACATACCCAAACGCAAAGTTTTTGCTGATGACAGATAATTATTTTTTTTCTCTTCAACTAACTGTTTTTAGAGATAGATAAAAACTAGAAGCTGTTCCAAAAATAACCTTTCTATGTTCCCATTCTAAAATATGTCACATTAACTGCTATATCGTTTTTAATGTAAAAATTATTAATAAATGAAGAGCAAGTGTAATTCAATAAAAATATTGAAATTGAAATAAGTGTAATGAATGCAGGATTATATATTTATTTTATTTTAAACAATTTTTTTTTAAATTAAAAATGTTTGGTTGAAGAACAGCTAAGTTGAACTTTGCTTTTTTATATATTGCACAATAACAAAATAACAATATGTAAGTAAAGATTTTTATGTGGAAAACGTACAAACTTCTGAATTGAAAAGAGACTTCACAAAACAATTGAAATATATTACATGTTAATGCTATTTGAGGAAACCAAAATTAGTTTATGATTTGCCCCATATTGGTTTGTAATTTTGGACTACTCAACATGGTATCATCAAAAGAAATTCCTTTCAAATATTTTTTTGCTATAATAAAGATCACTTTTACCGTAGTCCCAGATACCTTTTTTTTAAACTCTATAGTAAGACAAAATATTAGGAACTTTAACGTTTGCCGGTATTAAATGACATTTCAAATATAATCCTAGATATTTTTTGAGTATAATTTTCCAAAGTTTCTATTTTTGAAACGTGACTCTAGATTTATTAAACAATTAATTTTGTATTCCTTATTGCCACCTAATATAGGTTGTGTGATGTTTCCTTTTTGGAAATGGCACAATTACAAGGTTAGAACAGTCGGCGGTCCAGGGTTGATTAGTAATAACGCAAATATATAAGAACTAATTATCAATAAATATTTTAAACAAATTACAAGAAATTAATATTTTAATCAAAACTAATATTAAGCTATTAAATTAAATAATTACACAACTTGTACAGATTTTAATTACCACGCTCGTCTGACACGACAATAATGGCAGTATAAAATTCTGTCTCGGTATTTTACTTTGAAAATATTGACAAATCAAATAATTTCAATATTGAGCACCCTATTAGCAAATCTACTAATGAGGTTAGGAGTTCTTATCTCGTAGCTTATGGATTTTGGCTGCGCTTATATACCTACAAAAACACATGTCAAATGTTTAATTTTCAATTTGCATGCCACTAGATTTACATTTAATTCAAAGGCATTCGAATACAAATTTAATTTAAAAGTGGTAATACTTGCCAAATCATTACTTGTCAAAACTTAACCATACAAAAATCAAATGTCAAGTTACGTCAAGTAATTGTGGAGAAATTATACAGTAGCGGGTAAGTTCGTCACAGTTGTATTCCATCATAGCACTTGAATCCTCCTTAATAAGTTTTGAACTTAAACTAGATATATCAAAAACTGAACCTTTACCTAATAAAATATTAATCGGCGCACTTTTATCAAAATATGGATCAATTAGTTCTATATTTTCAAATCGGTTTCGTATTTCTTTTAATAGAGTATCTACAGGTTTAAAATTAGTCATATTGTTTAATAATTTAAGTGGTGCTAACTTAAATACCACGTATCTTTGAATATGATCTAAAGTGGTCTAAGCTTCACCTTCTAAGGAAAAAGAACATTTGGAAAGAGTTTAAAATTATCAGCCAAACGACTAGTTATGAAGTTTACTACAAAACGACTATGGTGCCATTGTCCTGGATAACTCAGTAGTTGAGCTTCTATTGTACTCAAAATGGCAACTTTTACTATGTAATAATGTACTATAAGTATTTACTGGGGTACTCTTAACGAAATTCGATTATGCAAAGAGAGATTCTTATTCATCAAAGTATTGGATGATACATTGCAAAGAGTGAAACCATTTAAATATGGTTTCGAAACATTGATATCTATGAAGATTTGTTTTAGAGACGGTTTAAAACTGTAAAAATGGACTGTATTAATATGCATAGATAAAATAACGTCAAACTTACCTGAATTTATTTTTATGAATAATTGTTTAATTTTAAATTGTCTTTTTTTGTTTGTTTTGTTTTGCTGAAGATATTTACTAGTAGAACTATATCTATATCTACTACTATATCACTATATTCATACTCTTAATGTAGCAATTTGGATCAAAATAACATTTTTTTTTTAATAATTGTTTAAAATGAATTTAAATAAATACTATTATTAATTAGTGGGGCAAAGTAATTGTAGCTCTGCCATGTCGTTTCAATCAAAAAAATCGAATATTATCTTTTTTTATTAACTTTAGCATTGCAACTGGCAACCAAATTGCAATGTCTAAAGAGGTAGACAATCAAATATAGTTTATTAAAAAACAAAAGTTTAAAATCAATTACTCAAACCCAATCTAACTTCAAAACAGCTAACCAAATTCAGACAATTGTTTCAGTTTTCACAAATCCTCATAAGTGTACTTGCTCTTAACACAAGTTAGATAATAATTATGGCTGCAAAGTAATTGTAGCTTCATCGTGTTGCTTTAGCCAAAGAAACCGAATAACATCAATAAACTTCAGCACTGCAACGTACTGTTATTATTAATATTTTAATAAAATAAAATTTAAATATTTATACATAAAATGATTATTTTCTACTTTTGACATATATTTTTTCTATTTTTTTACGTTCTACAAAAACACTATTGTTAAAACAATCATTTTTTTTTAATTTCTTGTGTCCTAATTGAAACGCAAACATACAGTTTTTTCTTTAATTTAATTTACCGCAACAACCACTACATAAATCTATCAATTATTAATAATAAAACCAAACAGATGGAATTAAAATGTTTGATGATTTAAAAAAAAAAAAAAAATTTGAAGTTTTTAAAAGGGTCACTTAACTTTTTATATTATTATCATTATTTTTTTTTTTTTTAATTTTAAAATGTAATATTTAGGAATTACATAATATGCCACAACAACATAAAAATACCATTGAATTTCAACGAGTGGAACCACACTCGCTGAAACTATCACATTGACTTTGAATATTTGTCGCTTATAAGTCTTAAAAAATACTGAATTTGAAAGTTTATTCCATTTGTCAATAGTACTGTCAAAGAAATCTTTCTTAAAAGTTTTCGTCCTACATCTCTGAACTGTCAGTGAATATTTGTTAGAATTTCTAGCAAGCTTTGTACTACAAGTGAATATTTGTATCAATGGTAAAATATCTTGTATTTTGTTTTAATAATGTCTATAAAATTAGTCAATTTTGAATTGCCTATGATCCGAATAGCTTGTTTCTGAATAGAGTTTAGAAGAGATAGTTTAGTTTTCTAGATATTTTGAAGCTATGTCGACATGTGAGATTGTAACTTTTTATTTCTGTATGCGCTCAAACCTATTTAATTAATTTATTGCTCTGAAAGTAAGAGACGTTTGTTGGCTAGATGACTAAGATGATGTTTGTTTTGTGTGATTTTTAGCAAGTAATTAGTTGGTTTGCAACTACTCGAGTTGCGTCTACATGTGTAGCGTTAACTATTGAACTATTTTTTGTTTTTGTTTCTATATGTTGTTTTTATTTTCCTTTTGTATGTAATTTATTTGATACTGTTCAGGTAATAACTTATCCAGACGCACACTTTGGGGTAAACTAGCATTGTACTTTTATCATTTAACAAGCAACTAATTCATAGGCATATTATAGATTGTTCTTACGGTGGTAAATTTTAGGCGCATGTATGCCATCACAAAACCTTGTTAAAAAAATTGTAGATATTATTTATTGAAAATTGAATAGATAATAAAGTTTGAAAAATATAGATTAAAACAATAACTAAAACATAAAAAATGTGCATTTTTTGATTAATTGTACCCGAATTCAATTGAGTTGCGTATTTTACATACCCAGATAAAAAAAATTCAATGTATAACATTGGTTTAGTGTACTTAATTACATATCAACATGACAAATGTTATTATTTTCATTAAATAGTGTTATTCGTGTTGGGCAAATAATTAAAATATGAAATATGTTTAAAAACTATTACAAAAGTTAGTTTTCTATTTAATGATATGCCATGAGCATGCTAGCTTGTTCAATGCAATTTATCTGTTTTTGTAAACTATACATGTATCTCTCTCTGTCTGTCCGCACAAATTGCTCTGTAATTATTCACCAAGCTGCATAACGGTTAGTGCTGGACCATGCCGCTTCCGAATAGACTTTGTTGGAAAGCTCTTGTTATACTAGCACGTTATAATTCCTGTTTGCCTTTGACAGAAATCACAGCAGGAAATCCTCTCGAGTATTATATGTTAATAGTTCTGTAAATTTAACATTCACCTTATTTAATAAATATTTAAAAATAGAATCAACACTTATTTTTATTAGATAATGACGTATTATATGTTATATTAAATTAATACATAAAATAAATATATTTTTGCTTAGGTGGTCTATAGTTTTAATTTTTTGGTTGTTAAAACGAGACCGAGAGTAAAAGTAAATTTAGAAACTATTTAATATAGTGTAAATTAAATCATTTTGTTATTCTACAATGTTAATAAGTACTTTTATTATTTAAGAATAATCTTTAAACCATTGTTTATTGCAATATATTTATTAAATACACGTAAACATTATCAATATTTAGTAATTTATTACTGTTAATAATTGAATTGATTTTATTTAGTTTTGTTTTATAGATCATTTTGCATTACATGTTGCACAATTATTATTATCATCATCATCATTAAAATCAAGCATCTTGTGAAGTCTACGTTGATACAATCTTCTTCGTACTATCTGCGGTCTGGTACAAATGCAATCCGATGGAGTACACACAATTGGTTTTACAACTGGTTTTACAACATCTTCAGGTTCTTTTAACTTGAGACTTATTTTTTCACCCAAAAAATACCAAATCCAAGAATATACTATTAATAAAGAAATAAATCCAATTCTTTGTAAATGGCCAAATTGATATAGTATAGGGTATACCCATGTACATGATAAATAATATAATGAGTATAGAAATATAACGTATACTATATAAAACGTTGAAAGTATAGCCAACCCCTTTTTCCAATTTGGGTATTTCCTGCCAGTTTTTCGTATCTCATATAAAACAAAGAACATTATACTCAAATGCATAAATAAGCATAACCACAGAGGAATGTAGTCATCAAAGTAACGTGGATAAACCAATTCTCTATTTATAAAATATATTATCCAAAATGTAAATCCTACAAACATTGTAACTGGAAAGACAATGGAAGCAAAGAATAGGTTACGGTAACAAGCAATTTTTTTAGCTGATGGTCTAATGTCACAATAGAAGCATACAGAAAAGTAAAATAGTTGCAATCCACAGATCCAGTATGATAAAAATGCACATTTTGCTGGTACGTATGGAAAGTTTATAATACATGTTGGTATATTTATGTACAGATGGTAGTACACACTAATAGCAATAAAATAAACTGAAAGTATCAGATCCGCAATAAGCTTTTTGTTCATTATTTCACTTTTACAAATTTTGAATGAGAGACCGAAAAAATGTAATTTATAACACTGACAGTTTTTAATGTATAACCTTAAAATTATTATAACTAAAACCTAACACATTGAAAACCTTCAGTCATTAGACCTGACCTACTAAGACCGTGCCCGGTTTGTCAGATACTACATTTGTATAAATTTATGTTATAACTTTTAAAATTGTCCAATCGCTAGACCTGACAGTAAGCACTATCACATACAAATTGATTTTTCTTATAATTTTTTATGTTTAACGCTTATTGAATCGTTTCGACAGGGTTTGGCCAGTGGTGGGCTGATACGGTGTTATCAAATTTTAATTGAATTGTGTATTTTGCTTGCTTTAATTTAGCATATATTATATTTATAAAAACATTTATATGTTTGGTTAAAAAAAAACATAAACTTTAAGAAGTATAGTATATTTTTTACTGAATATATCTGAGCTTTGTCTAGTTTAAAATGTTTTTATTTTAATGATTATACAGGTCATCAAGCATTTACATCAATCTTTTCTACGTAGATGAATAGAAAGGGGCGGTCCTGTTTTATGGCCTGCAAGATTGCATGGTTTAAACCCTTTAGATTTTTTATAGAATATTTAAAATAATTAGTCTATGGTACTCCTGTAAATAGTCTCAAAGAGCTGCAGCTACAAATTAATCAAAACTGCCAACAAATCTAAGCTAATAAGGGTTTTAGAAAGAGTTCAAATAGTTTTCAGACTAAGATGTTGTGCCTGCTTGAAAATGCTCTCTCACTTCAAACATTTTATGTAATTTTGTTTTTGTTTTGTTTTTGCTAGAAAAAAAAAAACTTTTTTATCTTTAACATTGTTACGTTGCGGACCCATACTACTACTTCTTTAAAAGTTTTAAATTTTTTTTTAACATCCTAATCTGACTTAAGAGGTAAGCATTGTTTTTCATAGGCTTTTAGTTAATTTTTTTACAAGCAATATTAAATTGTGTCGCATTTTATTAAAAAATATGAGAATTTTATTATTTTAGACTGGATAAAAAATAAACTATATATATATTTTATATATAAAATATTAAAATATGAAAACTAGTCTGTGATACACAGTAAATTAGAAAGTATGTATATACTAGCTTTCATAAAAAACGCAACATTTAAAAACTGTTGATTGATTTTAATAAAATGATTAAAATGTATACATCTTTTTTTGTTTCTTTAATGTTATTTTTATGTTGTCAGTATCAATTATGTGTATTAAACAACTTATTGGTGTGCAATAACTGTAAATTTTTGTTAGTTTGTCTACTTATGTTTTGTAAAAAATTAAGAGTTTTCCAACGTGTAAATTATCGACAACTAAATGATTTTGAGCGTGGCCGTGTTATTGCTATGAGAAAGACCGGATTTTTGTTTAGAGATATAGCTGGTTGTGTAAATTGTAAAATTGCAACGGAGATAAGATGTTGGTCTAGATGGTCAGAGGGTCAGATAAATGGGTTCAATAACGCCGCTTTGTATCTGGACCTTTCCGGGTGACTTCAGATTATGAAGAATGCTGCTTAAGACTTTTGGCTACAAGAGACAGATTTTTAACAACTCGTTCAATTGCAATAGGTTGGATGAAATGTGGAGAACGCAAAATGCTAATGTCATTTGTTTATTGCCGGATAAAATTTTATACATTTGTACCGTCCATTTTTGTGTTTTCATTTTACTCTACCTTACCATACCCGCACACTAGAATGGAGCAACAAAAAAGCATACTGGGTTAAAAAAATGCACCATATTGTGTTTAGTGTCAAGCCTCAGTTTTGTTTCTGGGCCCACGACAATTGTAAGAGTGTTCTATTTTCCAACAAGATTACGCACTTTTTCATACGGCAAGGTTTACAACACAATTAAAAAAAAACTCACATTGTTGTCTTTCCATGGCCTGCTTGGATAACAGATTTGTCATTTATTGAGCATGTTTGAAATATGATCAGTAGACTGACTAGTTTACCACACCCACCAAACGACTTGCAGCATCATTGGCTGCGGATTCAGGAAACTTAGAATGATATTTTGTTAAAAAATTTGATTATTTTATTGACAGTATGCAACGCTGTTTAAATAAGTGCATAACAAATTGTAAGAGAGCAGCACATTATTTAAAAAAAATATTTGTTGTTTGTAGTTAATAAAATAACTCTGTCTTTTAGTGACACAAAATTTATAATTGGTTTTGCAATTTTGTTTGCTTTTTTTCAACTGAAGCAGCTGTTAACTGCTTATTAATAAAAAAAAATCAAAATTTTAGCCGTTGGTATTTTAAATTTTAACATTATTTCTGTCTGCACCGTTTTTACCTGTAAAAATTTTAATAAATTTATTGATTTTAACAAACTTTTTAAATATTGCTAATATTTTCCACAATAAAGTTGTTAGGACTAGTAGTTTGAACGGTTCAAACAAAAAGAACTTATCTTTAGAATAAGGTCTCTTATTTTAAGTGAAGATATTTTTTTGTCAAAGAGGGTTGTCTATTAAAACTTTAATTATAGCAGGCTTTTTTTATTCACTGTTTTTACGCATGCAAACGGCAAAACTTTTCTCTTGTACCCCAAATTCACTAACTTAGGCGGTTTATCATTTTTCCAATACATTAGGATCAGGAAAAATCTGCTTTTGGTTTGAGGAGATAAAAGGTATAACCTTATTTTGTATTGCATGTTTATGACAAACACCTCTTCCTGCAACACAGTATTTGTGTTAGCTAAGTTTCTTTAGCATCGTCGACAAAATCGCCATCGTGAGGTTTTGCTGGGCCCTACTAAAGTACATGGGTATGGCACCATTACCTCTAAGCGGCTAATGATTTACAATGTCAAAACAGATGGTAGGTGAACCCACTTTTCTAGTTTTACAGTTCTATGAGTTGGCTGACGTAGAGTATAACAACCATGATAAAACTAAATTGAGTTTAAAAAATTTATTGATGATGCCGCAAAAAGTTGCTTTTCAACCAAATAATGTATGAGTAATAAATTAATTAATGTTAACCAATTTACAAACAACTTAAAAAATGATGAAAAATAGTCTACGTTTTTTGTATATTAAATATGTATAATTATAAAAATTTAGTATGACTGTTTAGTTCATAAAAAGTTTTTGAATACAACACCTTAAAAATAGTACAATTTTGTCTATGGCTCGTTTATGGTAAACTACATAAACGAGCCATAGACAAAACTGTACATACATTTATACCTAGTCACACCGTTTTCTTTTGAGGTAGGCTGAACACAGTACATTAGCCAATTTTAATTCTTAAACCTTACTTTGTACAATTTGTTTTTACGTTTTTTGTCACACTTTTTTTTTGCTTTAATATTACTTATAAATTTTGTCATGCATGCTTTCTTTTTCTTTCTTCTTTCCACATTTTACCAACTTTTACGTATTTTATCTTTGCATTTTGATCCAAATACATTTTGTCATAGATTTGTTTTTAACAATCTGTTCTCACTTATTTTATCAACATGGCCAAACCAATGTAGAATATTATGTTTGTTTCTTAGTATTAATTTTAAAACACATTTGTTTATTATCTACTCATTTTTAACTCTGTTTTACGAGTTTTTTCACACACACTTTTTAAGTACTTTATTCTAACCACATTTATTTTACGTTTGTGGTTCTCTTACATACTTATGCTTTAAATTTATACAGCAAAATTGGTCTCAATACACTTTTATAAAATCCTATATTTGTTTCCTTGGACAATTTCTCTATCAAAACAATTATTTTTATTAAACGTTCTTTCCAGATCACAAAGTATCTTCTTGCTTTAAACGTTTACAGTTTAACTTAACTCTGAAATCACTGCCTACTTTGTTGTTATTGAAGACTATGATTTTAGTTTTTGCTACATTTATACAGAAATTTATTTTGTTTGCTACAATTTCAGTTGGTTTAATGCATTCTGTAGATCATTTTTATTCACACTTACTATCACAGCATTGTCATCATACTGTAAAGAACTTAGTTCTTTTATTAATAGATACACTCGGTATAAGTATACACACTTTGTATTAAACAAAGCAATTTGGGTTGCCTAGCATGCCGGCATTAATTATCATTAAGTATTATTTTAATCACTTCTCAGGCACGGTAGATCCTGCTACCGTTTCCCGGCAATTATGGCCAGACCCCAGAAATGATTTTATCCCGCCAGAGCCGGCATGTGAGGTAACATGCAACCTCCACATGTACCGGCCATGTAAAATTAACTGTTTTATGCAATAAGTATTTTGGATACTTACATATGTTTGATTATTTACTTACGTACCTGGTAGCCGCGGTTTTACCACTAGGTGGTAGCGGCCATGCCGGTCATGCGGCTTTTTCTAGGACTTTGAAACCGCTGTGTTTCAAACACACAGGCAGTGGCGTAAACTCGGTGTTTCCTCCACATAACTAAACATATGTATAATGTCCAATTCCGGCCAAATTAACCCGCTAATTGGCCTAGAATAATATCTCATTAATTCTAAAATGTAGGTTGATTGTATGCAACCCATCATACTTTGTTTATATTTTTGTTAGTATTTTGTTATTTATGTATCAATTTTACCGGGATTTAAACAATGAATGAACAATATTATGTAGGTGTTTTTGTTATAGTAATTAGACCTTTAAAGCTAATTATTTTATTTTTAGTTTTTTACAGTTAGTATTCTTGTGTTCATTTTTCATTCCTTGCGGTGGCACTCCTGGTTGGTTTGGTTATTTCCTTTCCGTTGGCCAGTATAGGACTTTGTTTGCATTTTCTGGTTTCCCGCTGCTAAGGAAGTTTTGTAGGCCTCTAGCTTCGCGACCTTAGCAGCCCTTCCGCTGTCATCCCGTCCTATCCCTACAACTGTGAGTAGTCTCTGTAAATATTGTGTATATTGTAAATTGTATCGTTAGTTAAATAAGTTTAAGGGGTTGTAAATATGTTTTATTGGGAATAAAATTTTGTTTATTGGTTTACCTATACTTGACGTATTTTTTGTCCACAACGTAATTATGGTGGCGCCCGAGACAACAAAAGAAAGAACCTTGTGGCTCACGAGTGATCGCTACCCCGCCGTTTCCTACAAAGTAGGAAACGTTACAATACAAAAGCATTCTTATATTTACATTATCCATTCGTACAACGTTAACGTATTTTAAGCATTTCTTACGCATTTATCCATAAATATATTAAACAACAACGGGAACATAACGCATTTCTGCTTGGCACCTTGTTTTATGTTAAACCAATCTTTCAGTGTATTATCTATCCTATTGCACGCTTGGACACCACTATATATAGAAATAATGGCATTTACTAAACATTTGTTTACTTGATCATGTCTTTTTTTAGATCAACAAACACACAGTATACTTTCTTCTTTGCTGCCATTTAATTGTTGAAGTGCAAAATTTTAGTCCATGCAGCCTTTACCTGGCATAAAGCCACATTGCACTACCCAAATCTTTTTAGTCATTATTTTACTTGTTTTTTTAATTATTACTTTTCCAAACACTTTCTTTTGGATACTCAACAAACTAATAACACAATAGTTTTTACATTCAATCTTACTGCCTCTACCATTGTACAAAAGAACAATCACAGCATTTTTCTAACTATTTGGAACTGGTAATCAATCTATCATTAAATTTGCATGCTTTAACATTTTACCCGTAATTTCATCATAAAATCACTCGTGGCTTTACCATTTTTAACAAGTTTATAGCTTTTATTACTTTGTCTGTGGTTAGATTATCCAACACTTTTTTAGTTTTTTTTTTGTCTGCAATAGCATTTACACTGTCTCTATACAATTGATCAAAATATTTTCTCCAGGGCTTTTTAATAATGTTCTCATTCTAAATCATTTCTTCGCAATCATTCTGAATGTTACAAACTTTTTTTTGTACCACTTGTTTTGCTTTTTTTACCCACTTCCAAAATATTTTTTTATATTTATTTTAAAGTCTTTCTGCATTTTCTTCAATTCTGTTGTTCTTTACTTAATTATCACTTTTTTTATATACAGTTTTTTGTTTTCGTACACATCAAGCAACCTATTGTTTTTCACCTAACTTTTTTCTGCTATCTACTTTTTATATGCTTTTTATTCACTGCTAGTTTTATCTATTCGTTCTATTAAGCATCTCATTTTATACTTCCAAACACCATGACTCTACACAGATCTTTTGCACAATTAACTATTGCCACTTTTAATCTATTCCACACATTTTTAATGTTTTTTTCATTATTTTCTTATTTAATTCATTCTCTTGTCAAATTAATTTTTGTTCAAGAGTTCTTTTACATTTTACTCTGCTACTGTCATTTAAAATATTTTCACTTTTACTGTTTAATTTTTTTCTGCTCTATTTTAATACAACTTTGACTTAGGTCCACTTTTGATATGACAAGATAATAATCAGTTCCACATTCAATTTCACGTATCGCTTGAGTATCTCTAATTAAATTTCTCAATCTTTCACTATACACCACAAAGTCAATCATAGTTTTGGACACTTCTATGCCATGCATACATGTAGATAAGTTTATGTTTAAATCATGTCTTTGATGTGAATAATCTTTTTTCAAAACAGAAACTCACCAATTCATTGCCATTTTTGTTCACTCTATCGTTACCATACTTTTGTAGAACTTGTTCTGATTCAATTCTTTGAGTACCTACTGAACCATTCATATCTCTCCCCAGTAAAACCAATTAATTGTTTAGCTTTATTAACATTTTTAAAAATGCAAGAATTGAAACTTTGATTACTATATGTATATGGTGGTTTTGATGCAAAAAATTATATGATCGTAGTACTCTAGAAGATACCATAATAACAAGCAAACTCAACAATTGCTTTAAACTAATCATGCCATTCCCTGCGACTTGAGTGTAAGAGCCTCGTAGATACAGGACAGCTCAAGTATTAATTTCTTTATTACATAGTTTGTTTGAAAATATATTTGCATATCTGCTCTGTACATACTTAATTTTTTTACATGGATTAAATACAATGGTGATTATACTAAACAGCAATATTTAAGCAGAAACTTTACTAATAGATCGTATAAAATTATATGCGTTTGTATATTGCTAAATTCAGTTGTCCATCGCTTTAAAAATCCTAAAATTTATTTGTATGTTATTAAGAGTGTAATCAAAGTTTATTGGTGTTCTAATTTGTTTAAAGCGCATAATTTAACATTATTAATGACTAATTATTAAAAAAATATATTAAACAAATATTGCAAGGTAATTGAGTTAAAGTTATTTCAGTTTTGCAGTCTTTAAATATATTTAAAATGATCTTTTGAGTGATTTTTAAAATACATATAGTTGGAGATTTTAACATTTGCTCAGTTTTGAGAAAAAAAAAAGTTTTAAAAAAATCAAATGGCATAGTAAATACTTAATGTATTTTTCTTTTACTTACATTAATCGATAAAATATCAATATTTTTGATACTATATTTTACTGAATTTGCAAAATACTAAATCACAATCTTACTGTTTACATTTAATAATTAGTATCTACAGAATCATTTTAATAATTTAAACTACAAGGAAAATCATTAAATAATGATTAAATATTTAATGTGAATTGAGCTATAATCTCTTGTAATTTCCTGTAACATAGATCAATCAGCTCGTATTTACGCAGGAAAATAATCCTATGATATAACCCTGAGTTCTCGCCTAAATAATTAATCATAATTGGATAATAATATTAAAACCCTGTGCTTCGTTCTTCCCATTGGGAAATTCCGGAAATCGGGTGGCCGCAGTCGACGTGCACGACCGATCCGAGATCTCCGGCTACATAAATTTAAGGGCAATCAGGTTAATTAACGCTAATTAAATTAGTGCCAAAACCAATCGCTGCATCCATTACGTTGAATAATCATAGCGTATTAGTTAAGGGCGGTGTATCATACAATGTTCATTGAGACTAACCGATGTTTTTTCAAATGCATGAAAAAATATAGAATTTTGAGGCTTTGGAGGGTTCTTTGTAAGGGGAATGTTAAATACTTTCATAAGTATTTACGGGGATTTCAAGATTGCTTTGTGCTTCCATACTATGAATTTTATTAATTAAAATGGAATTAGAAATTCAATGATGCTAATTATATTTGAGATCCATCATAAGTACAACTTATGTAGGCTTATTTTTTTTGTTTAATTTAGCAGTTTTTTATCAATGAGTTGTAATTTAAACAGAAATTTATTGTCATTTATTGTCTTGTCTTATATTATGTAATCTATAGTTATTTAATAGTATTTTCATGTTTATACGAGTACAATTTTATTGTAAGTAGTTTTTACAGAGTAACATTTTTAATAAATTTTGGTTTTGCTAAAATATTATTTTTTTACAAAACAGCCAACGTTTTAGTAATTGTCTGCTTACAGCCTTTCGTCACGTTTTTATTTTTATTTTTGACTCGGTAAATATTAATTTATAAATTAAAGAAATAAAAACGTCATTTTAAGGTATTAATTAAAAAAGTAACTAACAAATAAAATTTGATAAAAGTTTTTTGATAAAAAAATTATTACTATTAGATGAGTATACTGCGTTTCAAATTTAATATTTTTGGCTTATTTTTTAGTGTACAATACAACTTAAATTTTATTTGCAAGTTTATAAACACGTTGTATAATTTTTTTTTTTAAATTTTAATGACGTTGGTTTTCGACAGATTAATATGTGTGGTAAAAATAAAACAAATTTATTTATAATAATAATAAGATTGGAACAATTTTTTTTTAGTTAAAAACAGAAAATAGGGAACAGAGAATCTCGACAATATAGTGAATGTGAAAACAATTTAAAGCGTAATTCTAACATTTTTGCAAGGTAAATGCATATGTATGCACACGTGCAATGTCTTTTGTCATAATATATAAAACTTATTTTAAATTGTTGTTAAAACGGCTTAATAATTTGGTATAATATTTGCTGATGTTTATTTTTATTTTAGGTAATCAATGCTGATTATTCTGTGTGCATCTAAGAAAAAACCGAGGCTATGAATTATGTTTTGTCACTCCTCGCTGGGAAACTGGATTTGGCATTGAAGACAAGATTCTGACTTAAAGTGAACAGATTTAGTTTTTGAAGATTAGTATCTTTGCGTACCCAAATTCCTGTGTCCGGAGGTTAAAATATCTTATTTCTATCTATTCTAAACGCAGCACAGTGGTTCCAAGTTAAAGGTTATTGTTTATTTGTTTTATTTAGTACAATACTTTATATTTTTATACATTTCACAGAATATAAAATGTCAGAAATATATATTGTCAAGTTGACAATTATTTGCTGTTTAAATTATATAGTAATTGAAGTGCCTACAACACCTATAGTAGTAAATGTAACATTAAACCATGTATTAAATGGATAAAAAAAACAGGGGTAGAAGAAAAAGAAGTTAGTAATCAATTTAGATAAAAATTATTAATGTGAAAATTAAAAAGGTTAAATGGGAGAATAGACATAGTCTGAACTTTGCCTATTTCTATTTGTATAATTTATATGTAATAGAAATAAAGTTTATTATTATTATTATTATTATTAACTTTTGGTACATCAATTGTAAATCACCCTGTATACAAATAGCAACTGCTATAAAACTAGATTTAATTCTACTGTGACCTACCCAGACCGGGGAGGTTAATAATACAAGAATTTTATTAGATGTTTAGACTGCAAACAAGATTTGTTAACATGACAATATGCATAGAGATTAGCCTTGATTATCTATTATCCATTTTATATAAAATAATAAACAAGGCAAACAGAATTGCAACAACATTGCAAACGTTTTTAGGTCTTAATATTTTAAGTGATTATATTAATATCACTTTTTTTGTGAATTCGTGAAACCACACTTGCTGAAACTATCACATTAAAGACTAGATTTAAGCAGTTTGTGAACGTTAATTTTAAATGTTGCGGCTTATAAGTCTTGGGAAATACTGAATTTGGAAGTATATTTCATTGGTGATAGTACGGTTAAAATTATCTTCGGTTCTACATTTCTGAACTGTCAGTAAATATTTGTTAGAATTGCTAGCAAACCTTGTACTACAAGTAAATATTTGTTTAGATGGCTACATGTCTTGTATTTTGTTTGAACAGTGTCTATGTATAAACATATCTATAGAAAAAGCAAAGGTCTGCAACATTGCGCCTGTGTTGTAAAGTATCTAGTTATTAATAAATTTTGGATTGGCAAGGATGCAAGTAGTTCGTTTTTGAATTGAGTTTAAAAGAGGTAGTGTAGTTTCCAATGCTTCTCTTTATACTTTGAACAATAATATTTAATACAGGGACAAATATAAGTTTAATACACATGCAAAAATTAAATATATGTAAAAAACTTTTTACATCCATCAAGAAACCTTAGTTTTCTAGATACTTTCAAAGCTTTGTCAACAACATGGTCGTTTCAGAGAAGATTATGTAAGATTGTAACCCCTAGAAGACAAATTGAAAAAAGATTTAGATTTAAATTTGTTGAGTTAAAATTGAATGTTGGGAATGCCTCATTCAGATATTGTTTTGTAGTATTTGTTTATAGATGCTACAAATTTTAATCTAGAAATTTCAAGACGCTTTGTCATTTTTTTATATAGTCTTTGGAAAGTATGAAGGGTGCTATTTTTTGCAAAACTATGAATAGGATTTATTTGAAAAAGTTTGTTAATGTAAACCAAAAATAAAGTTGGTGAAAGAGTAGAACTTTGAGGAACACCAGCATTTACGGTTTTGGAGTTTAACTATAATTTTTTTATTGTCAAAAAAACTTTTAATAAAACTAACAAATTTATGATCAGGACCTATACAATGGAGCTTGTTGATAAGATTAAGATACCAAACCCTATCAAACGCTCTGCAAACGTCAAGAGCTACTGCAAGATTTTGTTATGCTTAATTAAAGTAGTATTCTATTTGTGACTAACATAAGTCAAAAGTTCTGTTGTCGAACGTTTTGATCAAAATCCATATTGAGTATCTGAAATAAAGTTATTTTGTTCTAAAAACTTGACAATGAAGAAATTAATATATTTTTTAAAATTTTTGACAAATTACACATCATGCATGGTCTATAATTTAAAAAATTAGACTTAACTTTCTTTTTATGTATAGGTTGAATATTTTCAATTTTTCAAAAATTTGATAATAATTTTTTGTGTGATAACGCAAATATTTTAGTCAAAATAAGAAATAATTTATTTGCAAATGTTTTAAAAATAATAGGTAGAGTTTTATCTATACCTGATCTCTGTCTAGTATTTAATTTCAGAAGATATCTTTTAACAATCAGTTGCCTAAAATGAATTGGACCCGTTGTATTGCTACTAACCGGCATTGTAAGTACAGCAATAGGAAAGTTTATAATAGTAGAATTAGATGCAAATTGGTTTGCAAAAATATTTGCTATTTCTTCTGGATTAGTAACTTAATTGTTTTGAAACAGGGGTATTAAAATTTTGTACTACTTTGCAATAAATTTATTGTTTTATAGTAATTTTGGTTGTTTTTTAGAAAGTTGAAAAATTTGATTAACTTTGTTTCTGTCAATCTGATCTTTTTCAGATTGTATTAGATTGTCACAATGTTTACAAGTTTTCTTATAATCTTATTTAGTCTGTTCGAATAAATACTTTTGCTATGCTTTTTAATTACAGAAAATAAAACAATTTTTTTGATGACATTCTGAATAGTTTTTGTGAGATTTTCTGCTGCAATATCTAGTTTTTGAAAATATAAGCAAAGAGTATTGGAATTAAATTTTCAAGGAAATTTTTTGATGATGGTTTGGTATTAATAGGACGAGAAGTTTTAACAACAGAAGTGATCAGAATTTTCTAAATGGCTTCAATAGTAGTTTCTGGAATAGTTGACAAATACAAATTTAATAATCTTGGTTTACCAATTGTCCATCACAAAGAAAATATTTGGGTTGCTGAATAAAATGGGTAAAATTATGAAAAACAGCAAAAAATTTAGTTTGTTTCTGACAAAATCATTTTAGTTTTTTTAGGATTACTTTGAAGAAACTTTTAAAAAAATATTGAACACGCTCTGCAAACACACGTTTTGTTACGGCCACAAACAATTCGTAAATACGAGACTTATCGTCAAAACAAAACGGGAAAAATCAATTTGATACTAACTCTATTGTAAAAGCAGTGCAGTGAGAAAAAAAAATTAAAGTAAAACAAACAGTACATGTGTTTTAATAATAATAATAATAATAATAAACATCAATATACACCAGCGAATAAAATTGTGAGTGGAAGAGAGACCGACCCACAGCAAGCGCGCCGCGCTAGAAAGAGACAAAAGCGACTCGGGAACAGCTGCGACTCAACCACACGACACATCGAGATCGAAGATAGCAACGGAGAAAACAAAAAAGTAATCTCTAAAGTAAAAAAAAATATTAAAACAAGAAATTAAAGTGAAATAAATGATATTAAATTAATTAAATTAATTGAAATAAGAAAACTAAATAAATAAAATAATAAGGATTATAAAAGGATCAAAAGTCAAAAATGAATTCAAAACGAGATAGAGGAATAGAGAGAGAAGTAATTGATAGCCCTAAAAAAATTTAATGGATTCCAAAAAAGTAAAAAAATATTAATATCACCAGAACAAAGGAAAATAAAGAAATAAAGGAAAACAGTGAAAACAACAACAGTGAAATAATAGGATATATAGAAAATAAAAATGGCAGAAATGGAAGAACTAAAATGCATGTTCAAAGAATTAAAAAAACAGATTAGAGAGCTAAAGAAAGAAATGAAAGATAAAGAAGTGAAGTGAGAGCAAGAAAAAATACAGATGTTACATAAAATTGAAAACCTAGAAAACAAAGCTGAAAAAGAAGAAAAATAGAGAAAAAGAAATAACATTATAATAACAGGCATAAAAACTAATGAGAATGAAGAACAAAAGGAAGTAGAGAACTTCTTGAAAGAAAAATTACAGATTGAAGTTAATATAGGGAAAGCTCACCTAATACACAAAAAAATCAAATAATAAGAGTTGAAGCCGGAACATGGAAAATAAAACAACAAATAATGAAAGCCAAAAGAAATCTGAAAGGGACCAGGATTTACATTGACAATGACCTAACACATGAAGAAAGATTTGTACAAAAAGAAATTCGAGACATAGCAAGAGAAGAAAAAGCGAATGGCAAGAGCGTAAGAATAAGATACCAAAAATTATCAATTAATGGAGAGAAATATAGATGGAATAAAGCGATAAAGGGTTTAGAAGATGTGGAAGCTCCAAAAAACTAACAAGAAAACGGCTAAAAGAGAATAAAAAGATACCAAATACGACACGGCGAGAAAATGGTACAAGAAAGAAGATAATCACGACAGCGACTAACGAAAAGAAAAGGAACATGAACAGAAAAAATACAGAAAAGGAAAAAAAAAGAAAGAGAAAAAAGAAAAATAAAGAAAAAAATAGGAACATGGAATATAAAAGGATCCATGGGAAAAGAAGCAGAACTGGAGGAAGAAATGATAAATCAAAAAATAGAAATACTAGGAGTAACGGACAAAAAGGGGAAAAGGGATAGTAAGAATACATAGAGAATACTGGTTTATATGGACGAAAGTAGAGGAAAGGCAAGAGCAAAAAGAGGAGTAGGAATGATAATAGCTCCGGAAAAGATAAAAGATACAATAAGAGAAAAACACATAAACAAAAGAATTATGACAGTAGAAATAAAACTGTTAGATAAAGAAACATAGACCATGATAGTAGCATATGGACCAAATGAAGACGCAAAGAAAGAAGAAAAAGACGGTTTTTATGCAAAGCTACAACAAGAAATTTACGAGGGAATAGAAAACATAATGATACTAGGAGATCTAAATGGGAGAGTAGGAAATCGAAACAATGGAATAGAAGAGACAATGGGAAAAGAAGGAGAAGAAATGAAAAACAACAACGGAGAAAGAATTATACAACTATGCATCGAAAACAACCTAATCGTAACAAAACACCAAATTCAAACACACAGAAATCCACAAATACACAAGAACACAGCCAACCAGAAACGAAAAATCAATTATTGACTACTACCTAGTTAATAGAAACAACTGGAAAAAGATAAAGAATGTAAAAGTATCAAGACAGGCGGAAATAGGAAACAACCACCATTTACTATGAATAAACATGAAATGGAAAGCAATAACTAAACCAGACAAAAAAAAGAAAAAAAGTTAAGATAAAGATAAAAACATACAAATTAAAAGAGGAACAAATACAAGCGGCATACCAAGAGATACTACATAACAAATCTAGAGAGAAAGAAAAATAACGGACATAGAAGGAAAATGGGAAACTTTTAAACAAATCATTCTTGAAAAAGAAAGCTGTGGAACAACAAAAATAGTAAACAAAGATATAAAAAAAATCAATTGGTAGACAGAGGAAGTCAAGAAGGAGATAAAAGACAACAAAAAAAAAATGGAAAAGATATCTAGATACAAAAAAAATAAAAGATTATGAAAAATACAAAGAAAAAAGAAATTAAACAAAGAGAATAATAAAAGAAGCAAAGATAAAATCATGGACAAAATTTGGAAATGAAATGAATGAGAACTTCAACCGGAACCAAAAACTATTCTACGGAACGTTAAAACAGTTAAAACAAAAAAAGAACACAATATGATGAAATAATAAAAAATATAAATGGTAAAATAATAGAGGAAGAAGACAAGATAATGGAAAGATGGAGGGAATACTTCCAAGAACCAACGAAACAAGAAGTAGAAGAAAACAAAACAAGAAAGGATGAAAAGGTGATACAGGATAGAAGAACGGAAGAAATAAAAGAAATTAAAAAAGACGAAATAATAGAAGTAATTATGAAATTAAAGAATGGAAAGGCACCAGGAACAGATGAAATAACGCCGAAATTGATGAAATACATGGGAGAACAGGGAATTGCACAAATAACGGAACTAATAAATGACATGATCAGAAATGGGAAAACGCCAAGGGAATGGAATAAAAGAATAATCTTACAAATAGATAAAAAAAAGGAGATAAACGAAAATGTGAAAATTACAGAGGAATCACACTAACAAGCATACCAAGCAAGATATTAACAAGAGTTTTAGAAAAAAGGATGAGAGACAAATTAGAAACGACAATAGAGGACAGCCAATGTAGATTTAGAAGAGGAAGAAGCACACAAAACCTAATATTTATAATAAGACAGCTAAGTGAGAAGATGATAAAAAAAATAGAATAATGTACGTATGCTTTGTTGACCTCAAAAAAGCATTTGATAGAATTAAAAGAGAGGATAATTGAGAAGGAAATAATAAACATAATTAAAAACATGTACACAGAAAATAGAAGCGCAGTAAGAATGAACAACGAAGAATCAAAAGAATTCTAAACAAAGAAAGGGGCAAAGCAAGGATGCGTGCTAAGCGCATTGTTGTTTTTAATTGTTTTAGACAAGGCTATAAAACAAGCAAAGAAAAAGATGAAAATGTTAAAAATAGGGTATTGGAAGATGGAAGTAATAAAAATAGCAGAACTACTATTTGCAGACGATATGGCAGTGACTTCAATACAACATGGAAATATTAGAGGAACAACTAAAGAAAATAAACTATAAAAAAACAAAAACAATGATAATTGCGAGAAAAAAACTGAACCACAACATCAGAATGAAAGGAAGGAGAATAGAATAGGTTGAACAATACAGATACCTAGGAACAATAATACAAAGCAACGGAAAACTTGACAAAGAGATAGATGACAAAATAGAAAAAACAGCAAAAATATATAACCTGTTAAAAAACACTTTCTTTAACAAAAAAGAAATATTAAAAAGCACAAAAACAGAAATTGTAAAAAAAGTAATTAGACCAACATTATCATATAGTAGTGAAACATGGACGATGACAGGAAAACAAATAGAAAAAATTAATGCAATGAAAATGAGACTTCTTAGAAAGATCGAAAACAAAACAAGAAAAGATAAATTAATGAACGAGACTTACAGGACGAATTTAAAAATAAAACCAATACAAGAAACAATAACAGAAGGTCAAATGAGATGGTATGGATGGTATTACAAGAATGAATGAAGAAAGAAACACTAAGAAAATTTATAAGACAAAAGTAACAAGAAAACAAAAAAGAGGAAGACCCAGAAAAGAATGGAACAGCGCAATAAAAGAAGAGGCTATAAGAAAAGGGAACACTTAGGAAGAAATAAAGGAGATAGCCAAAGATAGGAAGAAATGGCGTGAATATTATATAAATTAATAATACGCCATACAGCATTACACCGAAAGGTAGAAAATCAATTGAATAAATAAATAAATAAATAAATAAATATCAAAAAAGTTTGGAGCTACTTTATTTGGAAAACGTTTTATGCTAATTATAAAATTAGTCTTATTAAGATGATTTTTTTTGTCAATCTAAAATACGCTTGTTGTTTGTGGGTGTAAGATGTGGTTGACTCATTTAGTTAGTAGAAGTGGTAACGCCTGGTTGGGCTAATTTAATCGTATCGTAAGCTATGTTTGATTTTATGAGCGGTTTGCTTAGTGGATTAATATTACTTGCCTTACATTCCTCAGTAAACTAAGTTTTAAAAAAACAATGTTTGCTTTAGTAGTTTTTTTGATTATTTGTTTCAAATCTACGGTCTCTGCCTGAGAGGTTGCTTTACGTGCGGAATAATTAAATTTAGAACAAGCTATCATGATTTAATATTACGGTTTATACCTACCTCTAGGAGTAAGTTTTAAAAAGAATAAATTAGGATGGTCCTGCCCGGTCAAGAAATTTGGATACGCAAAATCACCCGTTTTTAAAAGCTAGATTTAAATTTCCTCCGTTTGGACTAGGTATAAATAAATATTTTGAACCCGGGCTTCGGGAGTTTGGGTACGCAAAGACTTTTTTAAAACTGGATCTGTCAGTTGTTTAATAAAAATATTATCAGTCTTAAAAATTGCCATGCATCTTACAAAACCACTTGTTTACTCATAAAAACTTATTTTGGATTACAGTTAATTTAAAATTAATTATAAAATGAACTTAGAAAGTTTAAAATATGTAAATTAAAACATCATTGTCAGAATTACATACTTTTCACTTTAAATGAAAAAACAAACTTGGCAAATTCTTAAAAATTACAATACAAACTTAAATCCGCGAAAATTTCAGAACAACTGAAGGTTTTATCAAAATAAATAAAAATTTTGTAATAACAACAACTCCGAATTAATTAAGCAGTATAACTGTTTTTGTAAAAACAACTATATTCTTTAGTTAAAAATAATCAAAATGTATAATGGCATAAATTATACAAAAGCAAATTAAAACTTGTTAAAACTAGTAAAGTAAAAGTATCTAAAACATTTTCAAAATTTAGTAAAAATGTATTGGTATACACCAAACATCGGCACTATTAATATGTGCAATAGATTAACCATAACTTCATTATTCTGTTGTTCCCTTATCAAAAGGTCAAATTTATCTAGTTATAAAGATTATACAATCTAGTATTAATAGATTATTCTAATGCCTATACTAGTAGTCTAAGATCAAATCTCGGATTGAATTTTGATTCATAAATCCGAGATTCAATTCTCTGATGGTGTGATAGCTCAATGGTAGAGCACTTGCATATCATGCGAGCAGTCCGGGGTTCGATCCCCGAAATATGACTGAAATGATAACTTGCTCTTTATCCACCAGCGTGGTTCGGAAGTCACGTTTTAAGCTGTTGGTCCCATCAAACCACTTTAAACAAGTCGTTGACTTACTGTGGCGATGTAAAATAGCCGTAAAAAGCATAAATAAATAATTGTTGATTGGTTCTAAGCCAATTCACGGATGATGTAAAAGCAACTTTAGTTGGCCAATGCATTCCTCGCTTAATTTTCGGATTGTGTTGAAAACTATGCAACCGTCAATATAATCCTAGATTCAAATAATCTTGGGACCGCCCAAGATCAATTTTGGGTTGTTTATGTGTGTCAGTTATTAATTCTGACATTTGGTAATAAGTTATGTTCCAATTTATAATAAATTTTAAATAAATATTAATTAAAATGAATGGAAATCAATAACAATTATGTTTTACAGGTACAAACAAAGTCTATAGACTATAAGTAATAATTGGAAACCAAGTATCTAATGCAATAAACATATTTATAGGAAAACCTCAAGGATTCATACTAGGTTTTTTATTGTTATAATCTACATATCCTTATTTCCATTCATAACTCAAATTACCATCTATATGCAGATGACAGTATACATATTTTCGGATTTAAGTACAATAATAGCAACATCGTCAAATTTCTTGACATTAACTGGTTTAAATCTTGTTTTATCATGGAACCTTGGACTAAAACTGATTTTGAATTTTTATTTAAACAATATTTGACAAATTTTACTTATGACAAAATTTAAAGAAAATGTTCAGTCACTGCTGATCTCACATTTAAACTTATGTGATACAGTGTATGGTTTGTGTATTACTAAACAAAACATAATAAATAGATTGCATTTAGCTTAAAATTGCTTATGTGTAAAGGTTTGTGAGGAAGACTAAAAGATAGAATTGTTCAATCATGTACCGTATTGTTGATACTATTAAATTTTTTAAGTACTATTTTTGACAAGAAAAATGATTATTCTACACATTTTGATAATAAATATTTTAAATATTAATAACGGAATATATATTTTTTAATTAAAATAATATTGATTATTATAAAAATCTAGAGCCGCATATCAACGACCATTGTGCACTGAAAAGTGTACAGATAACATAATTTAATAAAAAATAAACAATTTAACAGCTTTCAATAAAAACACTAACTATATATTATTGATCTTGTGATACATAGGAACTATATTTTATGGTATAATTTTGCCACCCAATTTTATCTACAAAACCTAAAAATACACACATTGTAAACATGGCAATGTAAACATTAATTGCTCACTTTTGTTCTTTTTTCTGTTTTCAGTACGCTCGTAAATTCGAGGCCGGTGTATGAACGTTGAACAAGTGAAAACGGTGATTTTACGACCGCCGCAAATGTCTGCATTCAATTGAATGAAGTGGAATACATGAGGCGTGCAGCATCCATAGCTCGGATATGATGACGATGACGGTATCACGGCACGGTCTCGCTCTTCCTGCGATCCCGGCTAATCACGTTGTCGTCCTGCTGCTCCTCATTAATCTCGTGGTCATCACGTCATTTCCCCATGCAGGTATGTTAATTAATAAATTACAGTTGAGATTAATATGGGGCTTATGTTATACGCACGTTGATGGTTAACGGGCTTGAAATGAGCTTATATAGAGAACAGGAATTATAATGTTTGTGGTATGTCATTTACTACCGTTAATTGATGTATTAAACAACATATCAATTAGTTGTAATTAGTCATATGAACAAGACAAGAGACAACATGATACTAACGTAAAATTAGCATTTTATGTAGTTAGTATTAGTACATATACACATTTGAATTAAAGATAAAATACAAATAGACAAATAACAAAAGCAAAGAAAAATATTCTGTTGGTTTTTAAAGAAACTCAGCCAGCCAAGTATTATTCATAAACGACAATTTATTTTGCAAGGAGTATCAACACTGTTGTTTACATGTGCGGCTATGGCAATAGGAAGGAGCAAATTAGAAATTGTTTACTTGCTTAAACCGTTTCGCAACCAATGTAATTTTGATCCCGCTGTTAAAGCAAAATGAGTGACATTCATCTATTTTTTTTATTTATTTATTTTATTTACAAAAACTAAAGCAACTATATAGAAATCATAGAAAACGTATAGTGCTGCCACAGGGGGTTAAGTAATTTGATTTCGGGTTTGGTTATTGAACTACACTCGTCATCTGTTGAGAGGTTTTTTTCGTATATTTTGAACAACGCGCTTTATCATTTTTATAATAAGATTCATCTACCGTTTTGTATTTCTTTTACACACTGTGCAAATTAATTCTTGCAGCGTTGTTTACAATGATATGGGAGGTGTCTGAATTTATATAAATGTAACAACATTTTTTTTGTAAAACGGCGCGCGGCGGTCAACTTGAAAAAACAGCTACTCTCGATATATCGCTTCCTATTGGTATGTTTTTTAGAAAAAATCATTTTATAGTTTTAAGTTTAACCAACTAAAACATGCGTTGTGTGATATCAACAATACACGCAAAGAAACAATTAAAATTACTGGACAACAATTTGTTAAGTTTTTAGACAACACTAATAAAATAAATTATATAATATGAATAAAACAGTAATACAAAATATGTAAATTTTTGGTATAAATAAAAAAAATGTAAAAACTTTTAGACCTGAGAATTTATCAATATTATAAAGAGGATTATTTCTTAGATACGTTTTTTAAGTTACTTTTGGGACAGGGTCCATTAACTGGTTGGCAATTTATTATAGAACCCTAACTGAAAAAAGAAATCAAGTTCAAAATAAATTTAACTATGATATCGGAAGACTAAATAAATAATAAAATGCCAATTAAATAATACAAATAAATATAAAAATACTAGCAGATGAGGCATAAGGAGATGAACTAACTAGAAAGTAAGATAGTATACAACTAAGGAGAGGAATACTACTGGGTCTGGATAGAAAAATTAGAAAGCAGTTTAAGAAAACAGAAAATCAAAAAAGTATAGTAGGAAGAGATATCAACGCAAAATCATCGAGATCGGCAGGATACAAAAGGGATTTAAGAAAAAAAATCTTGGAAAAGATGATGGGAAGGTTAAACCTTACAATTTGCAACAAAAGAGACAGCCCGATGTTTGTAAGAGGAAGCTCAAAATTGCATATTGACATTTCCATAGCAACGTGGGAAATTATAGTGAATGAATGGACTGTGACAGAAGAAGAATCACTGAGCTTACACAAACAAACAGGGAAAAAGTCAAAAGACATAGCAGAAGAGGAGAAAATACTAAAGAAACAAAGAAGGAAATAAAAAAACGACAGGAAAATCTTCAAAAGGGCAGTTAGGGATAGCAGAATAAGATGCTGGAAAGAAATGATAAAATTCATAGACGGGGATTCTTTGGGAAAGCTGTGCAAAATATTGAAAAACAATTTGTGAGGAAGAGCAAAAAGAGTCCTAATGAGACCTAACAGACGACAACAGAATAAAGTAATTGAGAAATTGTTTCTCAAGAGAAGACCGGTAAAAGAATCAGAAACAAAATAAGAAAAAGAAGAAGAAACGGTTATAGCAACAGTAGAAGAAATAAAAGAGATAATAAAAGAATTACCTAACAACAAAGCACCAGGTCCCGACAAAATAACATCAGAGATTGTTAAAGCAGCTTTAGACGGGAACGATGTAGAAATAACTCAAATAATTAACAGATACCCGAAAGAACGATTTTTTTCAGGATATTGGAAAGAAGCCACACTAGTACTAAGAAGAATGAAGAAGTTGGAAAAACAGCGTCATATAGGCTAATATGCTTAATTAGCACACTAGCTAAAATAATGATAAAAGTCGAACGGAAAATAGAAAAAATAAAAAAGGAGAATGAAAAAAGAAACAATACGGATTCACCAAGGGAAAATCAACCTATCTAAAAAAAACAATTGCAGAAGAAGCAAACAGCAAGTCGCAGAAAAAAAGACAACACTGTGTAATGATAGCGTTGAACATACAGAAAGCGTTTAACAGCGTGTTATTGAAAGCAATTATAGAAACGGCAAAGAAAAAAAAAAAACTGAACAGAAAAACGATGAAAATCATATGGAGCTACTTACAGGGTAGAAACCTAGTGACAAAGAAAGGAAGATTTAAGCTTATTAGAGTGGTACCCCAGTGCTCAGCACTAGGACCAAAACTGTGGAAGAGGTTGCCAAAGGCGTGACAGTAAGCAATTTTCAAACGACGTAGCACTAGTAGGTAGAGACGTAAAAATGGAAGTACTAAAAAAAAGACTAGAGCGAGCTGTCAACACAGAATTTTATTGATAAAGAGAAAATAAATGTTTAAGGAAATTAGAATAACAGAATTAACAAGGCAAATAACAAATTATAGATGCTCTATCTCGAGGTTGACGGATAACGCAATTTTTGAGATGGTCAGAATATACCTGGCAACGAGAGGATACAAAGAACTAATCAGATCGACATACAAGGATATCACTGAAAGTAAAACTTATAAATTTAGGACTGCTAAAAAACACAACTAATGGAACTGCATAAACTATTTAGAAAGGAGAAGGGATACAATGAAGAAAAAATTAACCAAAACTTAAGCAAACTAAGAACGCATCTGAAAATATACCATATAATTTCGAATAAATAGCACATGGATTGGAGAAAAAAGAGAAAGATAAAAAAAAAGACAAAAAAAAGAGACAGACAAAGGTAGGGGCTATAGGGAGAGAGGAGCCGGGAGAGAGAATACGTGCTGCAGATGCTGCGTGAAAATCCGTGAGGCAATAACCTCAAACTAGTGTCAAGTAGACTAGTTTGACAAGGACATTATAAAAACAGGATTTACGCAGAAAAGAAAACTGAAAAGTTTAGCCATGCGTAAGTTATTTTTAAGAGCTATTTGCTGAGGTAATCACCTTACTACGTAAAAAAAATCTGTTATTGCATATTTGCATAAGGCAAATTAAACCAAGTTGAAAGGATTTATAAACTACAAAATCAAATAATTTGTATAATGTTAAAAAAGTCATGGAATATGTATTGTTAACTTTTATTTAAAAATAAAAACATAAAGTACACAGTCAAAAAAAAAAACTACAAAAAATGCTTTTAGTCAAAATCGGTTACATCTTAATAAGACATGCTATAACAACATACAGTATTGGACACGGACATATAAAGGGTTTTCCAATAAGAAGTTTCATTTTGGATAGCAGGCTATTTGGGCAGCTGTCAATTTTAATGCTATTATCTTTTGACATTTGACAAGTAAAAACTACGCCATTATTAAAAATGAAACAAAACACACTTTAACAACGCATTGAAATGATTAAAATTCACTACAAAAATGGTGAAAAATTTTCAGTCACAGTTCTCAAAATTAAAGCATTTTTTGGTTGTAAAACACCTTCTTGGCCGGCAATAGTAAAAAATTTGAGCTGTTGGGATAAGTTTGTAATGTGAAGAATCAAAACCGTGTGCATTGCTCAAGAACACATAAGAATATTGCTGAAGTAGCCCATAGTGTTAAAGAAAACTCAAGTTTGTTGATTCTTTGTCGATCTTTGGAATTAGACAATCCACAAACGACATTACACCGTATTTTGCATAAAAACTTAAGTCTTTTAAAGTTCAGTTAACACAAGAACTCAAGCCGGTCGATCACCATAAACGTCGTATATTTGCTGATTGGGTCCTGCAAATGCATCAAATTGATCTGGAATTTTATCGAAAAATCATCTTTAGTGATGAGGTTCATTTTCACCTTGAAGGTTACGTTAATAAGCTGAATTGTCGCATTTGGAGCTTAGAAAATCCAAGTATGATTGTTGAAAAGTCGTTGCATCCTCAACGTGTCACTGTTTGGTGCAGTTTTTGGGCTGCCGGTGTGTATGGACCTTTCTTTTTTGAAAATGAAGCTGGTGCAATTGTTACGGTAAATGGATGGCGCTACCGAGCTATGATTAATAATTTTTTACGGCTGGAATTGGAAGATATTAATGTGGACGACGTTTATTTTCAGCAAAACGGCGATACGTGCTACACAAGCAAAGAAACAATTGCAATTTTGCAAGGAAAGTTTCCTGATCGTGTTATTTCTCGAAGAGGTGATCACAATTGGCCACCGAGATCTTGTGATTTAACACCTGTAGACTTTTTTTTTTGGTCATGTGAAAGATAAGGTCTATGCCAATGCTCCACAATCGATTCAAGACCTTAAAGATGGAATTTGTGAAGTTATCAAAGACATACAGCCGCAAATGTGCGAATTGGTTATGGAAAATTTCATGAAAAGAATGTGGTACTGCAACCGTAACCATGGCGGCTATATGACTGATATTATTTTTAAATGTTAATAACATACCTTTCTTTTTACAATGAAATAAACATTTATTGATTTCTCTTAAAAATTACCCGTTATTTTTTAAATATCAAAATGAAATCTCTTATTGGAAAACCTTATATTATAAAATATTCCTGGCTACAACTAGCAACTTTTTGTAAAGAGCTTATGTTATATGGATATTAAACTTTACAATGATAAAAAAAATAATAAACTGTGTAACAAATATAGTTGCAAAAGTTGGAAACAATCTTAAAACATTACAAAATATACATTATTTATGTGGGCAGTTGATGATTTTTGTTTGAGATCTATTTTTTAAATCTGACAAACCATAAAATAAATTTTTAAGGTACATGATCATTATAGTTGTAACGTACAAGTGGTAAACAAAATTGGCTAAATTATAAACTAGTGGTGTATTTTTTCATAAAAAAAACAAGCTTTACTGTTTTTTAAGACAATGAATTATTAACTTGAATTGTGTACACTTGTACAACTTTAAATTTGTTGTATTTTAGCTAACTAGGCAGGTTTCAAACAAAACCATAGTACTTTTGATAGTCTGGTCAGTTTAAAAAAAAATTAAGATGCCTTTTTTAAGCGTCAACGATCAGTGTTATTGCATCTTTGGTGGTTACACTTATTAACAAATACTGTACGTTAACGATTAGGGGATTTAATTGGCGGGAAATATCATAACACGTACCAAAAACAAAGTAGACATGGAAACAATGCGTATGTTTTGTAAGTATTTGGTATTACGTGCATTAAAATAATTTGGTTTTATAAAAGTAATAGTAAGTACTACTATTGCGGTTGTGTTTGAACCTGGTTTGGTCTAGAGTTGAATATGCGTGGTGTACTTATTTTCCAGAAAAATTCCGGTATTGAGTTTTTATCAAAAGTTAGGTATATCTTTGCTAGCCACTTGTCGCAGTCAATTTGCATTTACGTTTGCCGCGACAATGCAAGTAAGCAACGGATTTATGCTTACCATTACTAAGCGGGTGACCTCTAAAGAGCGGGAGCTCTAGGAAATACTTTATGTTATTTGATTCAAAATGGGTTCTGACGGTTTTTTGATTGATGCCAGAGATAAAAACTTGTTTTAATATAACCTCCAAGAGTAAATAAGAAATTTGCCTCAAAGTCTTAAGGTTTTTTTAAATATTATTACGAAATATCCATACTCTGGATTGGCAAGTGGGAAGTGCTTTTGTCATTGACTGAACTTAATTTATAACCTTTTCTTAAATAAGCCGCTGTGTACAGTGAATAATTATATGCGTTACATAAAGTCCTATTGCACTGTGTGATGTCATTTTGCAGTTTGTTTTTAACATGTTTACACTTGTTGAAGTACTTGACGGATCTGCTGTTCCGACTGCTACATGCTTTGATATTTTGTGCTGTTTAGTCATGTACATTAAAAATAACAAACTGGTAGATAAAACTTCAACGAACAACATTTTTCTGATTTTTTTACAACTTTGGTGTCACTTATTTTAAGTTTACTTTTTAATTTTGACACTTGTAATAATAAATTTATTATTATTTAATTTACTATTATTCTATGCTTTAGTACACGCACCTTTGTGTGCAGCACATTTTTTTTTGATAAATATAAATAATAAAGTTTTAGACATACAACTAGCCTTGGTGTTTTAATTTGGGGTTTTGTCGTTTTTTGATTAACATGGTCAATATTTCAATTTATTATGTTAATTACTGACATTTTAATATTTTTACAATAAACATTAACATTATCTAAACAGTGACAAATGTTTTTGGCATTAGACGATCAATCTGGAATCAGATTAATCAAATTCTGTGATCTGGATTGATGAAACACTGAGTGTGTAATGCTAATATTGATAGATTGAAGGTTATTTGAATAATTATATAATATTGATTGATTGAGCTGATGCCAGATTGATCGTGTGGCTACGTTTTCATCAGTCTGGCGTCAATTACAGCCTAGGCAACAATGGAACAAATTTTAAAACACTTTCTATCTTGTTTAATAAAACCCATGCAAAATATATTAATAAATACAAAACAAATGAAACTTTAAAGAAGCCGCTAGTAGTATATAAATAAATCAAACCTAATGCAGTTATAGATAATGCCAAGAAAAAAATCCTTAAGATTTATATTGCCAAATAATAAAATTTGGCCTTTGTTCATATTTTTTTCTGCTCTTTGTACTTTCTAATTTGTTGAGTAAGTTTATGGTTGTGTTTTAAGCAAATAGTTACGTAAATAACTGCAAGCCAATACTATGGTAGCTGCGTTCTTGGGCCTAAGGTATTTAGTTTTTTGAAAAACGTCAAACTTTATTTTTTATAGATCAAAGGATTTTTTTAGTTACTTATTTAGCTTGTGATATTTGGTAATTAAACGTTTTTATTAAATTTGGTTGTAATAAAAACGCTTTCTCTAAAAAAAAATTATCAGTGTATACTACTATTATTCAAATAATACATTTTTCATAATTTTCAGTACAATTTCTGCTATCTCAACGGCTTTAACGTTGAGACTAATAGACTGATATTAGTTTAGACTGAATGTTTTGCTTATATCAAACTGATTTAAAGTTTGTACAGGTAATATTTTGTTGAAACCAGAAAGCCCTGAAATTATTAGAATTTTTGCGTGCTTTATTTGAAACATAATTTTGGTCAATAAATCTATTGAGAGAGAAACAAGTGGAACGGAAATAATACCGAACACGTATATACTACATCTATATAAATTAGTCCTGCTTCTTGATGCTAAAGTTGGCATAAAACGTTCATTATTATTAATTGTTATTATATAAATTATATGATTGTGCACAAACAAATATTATGCTTATATGTAGTTGGTTAGTGTAATGATATTAATGTAAAATAGTGGCAGTAGTTTTCTACAGAATTGTTATAGTTGGTGAACTACATGTACCTCAAGTTATTGCTATCTTTTTCTTTTTTTAAATATTACTGATATCATATATACATAAAAATGGACATTTGTACGGAATATGAAATGGGCGGGTAACATATGAATAACAACTATGAAATCGTTTGTCACAAGACATCTGGTTCCTAAGGGACCCCAACAGCACGTGACGCCTATACGTCAACTCATATTATAGGCTTTAAATAAGGTAATAAAAGATTTGGGGTAGAGCGCCGCACTGGTATATTTTTGACATCGTATTTTTTTATTAATATTTCATTTGGATATTTTGTTACTCTTAATGTTTTTTATTTCACATGCAATGTTAAATGGGGTGAAAATCCGACGCAATGGAAGAATATGCGTAGCAGGTGCATATATACATATTTATTTATAGAGAAAATGTAGCATAATTGGTACCACAATTTGTATCTGTCGAAGTAATGAGATTTTGTTTGACCTGCTTTAACAGTGTATTAAGAGGACACAGTCGGAAAGCCTTTTGTTAACCGACACAGGGATTTTGTTTTCACGTCTCATGCAGTTTTTTTTAAGCAAAAAGCAAATAAATACATTTGTAAAAAGGCAATGTCTGTGCAATGCATGCTTTTTCGGTGGAGATACAAGACAAGAGATATTAATTGCTTCGACATTCATGTATGCAGTTTTAAGTAATTTATAATACTTTAACTCAATACAGCAGCTATCATTAATTTTTTTTTATTTAATTATAAAGTTTGGTAGAGGTAACAAAAATAATAATATTATTATTATAATATATATTTTTGCATATAAACAGAATAAATTTATACAATTATGAGAAAAAAAATTGTTATGCTGTTATTTAACAAATATTATCAGCAGTTATTGTTTCAGTTTATGCCACACACAAATATTGTCTCTATGCATTGTATGCATATACATTTGTATTATTTTTAGCATCTATTTCAGTATTGAAATAGTTTTAGTCGTAAAATATGGAACTAAAATTATATTCTTCAACCAATAATTGAATTGAATACATAGGAATTAATAAATTATTTTCCGTTTCAGTTCATTTTTTACACTCAGGGAATTTATCTATTCTCCAATTCGACATGTCCCGGCTTTTCTGCTTCATTATGTCCTATTTTTTCAACATTAAGCTTTGTCTTTTATTCCATTCGCAAGTTCATAAATATTCTCGGCGATTTAGCGGCCTATCGGATAAAATCGAGGGAAACACATACAAACGGCCTGAGATTTGTACAAAAACAGGGAATCTATTGGTTTTAAAGATTCAACCTAACGGCGAAAAAAGGAATTTAATGCTGAGCGTGCAGGCTTTCAAGATTTGTAGACGCCTCTTTATACTTGTTTGTATGTTGAGACAATAAATATCCATATATTTATCTCGACAAAAATATAGTGACGTATAATTTACATGATAAAAAATGTATTCAGATATATAAAAATGTTATACCTTGATATATATTATACATATATATCTATACACTGTGCGTCAGAGAAAACGGGCCACCCAAAAAATTTACGTAATTCACCTTTTTAAATATTGCTTATTTTAATTGCAATAAATGTATTGTATATTGATTTAGTAATTCTTTTAGCATATTGTTCGACGGTTTTATCAAATACAAAAGGGAAACAAAGCAAAAATTGAAGAGTTTTCAAATTTATTGAGAAAATACACTTACAGTTTACATTGCAACAAATTGAACTAAAGAGGCAAGAAGTGATAAAATCAGTTGTCAATACGGCCTCTATTCTGGATGACACTTCTCATTAGATTTGACATAAAAATCAGCACTTACTGTGTTCCTGCTTAGGGAAAATTATTCCATAACTCTATAAGGGTCAATCGGAGCTCTTCACGTGTTGTGGCAGCAGGTATGCGACGTTTCACACGCTTTTTTAGCTGGTCCCAAATATGCTCAATAGAATTAAGATCTTCTTCAAGGTATTGTATCACAATACTTGCTGTGCGTGGGCGTGCATTATCTTGTATTAACAGAAAACTATTGTCATCAAATTCAGCATAAGGCATCACATGCATTTTTAGGATCTCTGTTATGTATCGTCGTGTTGTTAATGCACCTCTGATAATTGGAACACGGTCCGTGTGTGCCTAAAAAAAATTCTTGCACAAAACATTACTGAGCCACCCTCAAAACAACTTGAGGTGACCGAGTACAGGCTGCATAACGTTTGTCAGTTTTTCTGTATACCTTATTTTGACCATCTTTGCCGTAAATACAGGTTTTGCACTCATACGTGAACAATACGTGATTCCAGTTGTCTACTTTTTAGTTAATGTGTTTTTGGGCAAAAGCAAGTTTACGTCTTTTGTGAGCTGCCGTAAGCAAAGATCTTGTAGCTGGATTGCAAGCTGTTAAATCACTTTTTCTTAACCTTTGTCAAACAGTGGAAACGTTAACTGACTGCTGTCCTTTGAGTTTGCCAAATGCTGCTTTGGAGCATTTTAGTAGTTTTTGCTTGATGCAGAAATCATGACAAAGCGATTGGCTCTGTTGGCTCTGGCTGTTGTTTTTCGTTTAGCACCCGTACCGGTAGGTAAGAGCTAGTTGCAAAAAATCGTTAATGTTTCTTTGCACAGTCAAACGACTAACGTTTAATTGTCTTGCCACTTTTTGTTGACTTACTCTATTTTCTAGGATTGTCACTATTGATACAGCTCTTTGATATTTTTTATGCATAATTACGTACTACACTGTACAAAAACCTGTGTAGTACTAAGATAAATTTCAAACTTATTACTAATCTACACACAAGCATAAAGTTTGTAAAATTATTGATTTTAACAAACGTGTTTATCTAGTATTTCACAATTTTATCACTCTTTGGTTTTTTTTTGTGCTGTGAATTTGTTTCTATTGTTTACCGAGCTGCCTATTTTCATAGTATTCGTTTTATTTAATTTAAAAAAAAATAAGATTTTAAATGATGGATAATTACGTAAATTTTTTGGGTGGCCCGTTTTCTCTGATGCGCAGTGTATATATAAGAACAAAAAACATTTTTTAAAGGGTATCTTAAAAGTGTCAAAAATTATTAAAATGTCAGCTGAAAATATTATACCACATACAATTCTTTTTAATATATTTATATATACAAATATATTTAGTAAATTTATGATTACATAATATTAATGATAATTTAAAGCTAGTTTCAACAATATAATTTTTGTAGAATTAGGAATGAATATTAGCTTTTTGATTTGGAATTGTAAAAAACCAAATAAATTTTTTTTTTAGAAATTAATTCAACATTTTGCCATTTATAGTATTATTATTATTGCAATAAGCAAGCCTTGTTTAGATGTTTAAAGCCAGTAAACATTGTGCGTTTATCTCAGACTTTTCAAACAAAACAATAAGTATCAATACTATTTCGCAGGATGGTTTGTTACCGATACGTTCCCGGCTTAGAGATCAAAGGGTGTTTAAGGACTACCTTAAAGTTGTGTTTGAGTATTTTTTGTAAAACCGGTTGAGGTAGTTTTTCAGGTACAAGTTTCTTAGCTCCAAATTTTGTTGCAACACCCAAAGGCGGTAAGTATGTAATAAGAGGGCGCAAGCTGAATGACGTTGAACTAGCCCGGAGGCTAATAAGAAAAAATACTGGTGGCATGGTGTGTGCTTGTGCCACCAAATATGAGGTGTTTTTTAAAATCTGTGTATGTATTGTCAGGGAATACCTAATGTTGGTACTCCAGTTTTGAGTAAACAAATTTTAAACAAGTTTTTGTATTTCTGGCTGAAAATACTTTATATGTTTGGCAACATAATACTTTGTCTTTAATAAAACTTACTATCTAACCACATACAATAGAACTATTAATACCAACTTAAAAGCAGACATAAAATGCGCTAATATTGTGATAATTTTTTGAGTAAGGCAACCGAGTTACCATGCATTTTATGAAACTCTGCACTCGGTTTTTATAAGATAATTGTAGTAAATCTAATGAATACAAAACTTAGTCTACCGTGCATAGTAGAGCGAGTTGGAAAACCACTCACAAGATCAAACGTAGATGACGCAACAACTTATAGTATGTTTCACAAATCAATTTATTCAACTAGCATGGTATGGTTTAAAAATTAGTTTGATTAATATTGTATATGTATACAAATATATGCTGTTTAAATAAGAAAAATTTTTTATTAGTATTTTGAACATAGGAAACCTTATAAATATATAAGGGTAATTCCATTACTTTTCGACCAATTTGAAAAAGTTGACCTCTTTGATTTTGCTTAAAATTTCAGGGATCAAAATATAGGTAAAAAAAATGAGATTCCCAAAATTTTGGACCTTAGAATATTGCCTGTTCAAAATGACACACATTTGAAGGTCAAAAATTTTACAATAAAACGTCTTTTTTAGCTTATTTTGTATCTCAATTTTTGGGCTTCTGGAAAAAGATAAATAGGTCTACGATGTCTCAAATTATTTCTTATTACATGTACTTTAAAACCCATATTTTTATGTTTAATATCGTGGCAGTCATTTTGATATATTAAGCTTCAAACATTGTTCCTAAAAAAACCGTAAATTTAGCAAAATCGCAAAACTTTGCTTTCTTTAAACCGTTCTAACTTTGTCAAATCTTTACAAAATTTAATCCACAAGGTCTAGATTTCTTCGTGTTTAATCTCTTTTTAAAGTGATCACACAAGACTTATAGAACCAATACGTATACACCACTATTTTGATGCAGGAAGTTGCACATATTTTTGCGATCTTCAAAACTTGTAATTTTCAGGTCCCAAAAAGGCGTTGTCACCCTATGTCGATTTTAGTAAAAATTTCAGTAAATACTCTTTGGAGCACAAGAAAAAAAGGTATCTATATGAGAAATGGTATATCGGGCATTATCAAGAATTTTTTAATATTCAAAAATTGTCAAAATTGGCAAACCGCACATTTTTGTATCTCAGTTTTTGGGTCTTTAGAAAAAGATAAGAATATCCACGATGGCTCAAAATATTCCTTATTACATGTACTTTAAAACCCATACTTGTCTATTTAATGTTAGGGCAGTCATTTTGATACATCAAGCTTCAAACATTATTCCAAAAAAAAACGTAAATTAAGCAAATCTGCAAAATTATGCTTTGTTTAAACCGTTCTAACTTGGTTAAATTTTAAAGAAATTTGATCTACGAGGTCTATATTTCTTTGTGTTAAATTTTTCTTTAAAATGATTACATAAGACTTATAAAATCTATACATTTTCACCACTAATTTGATGCAGGAAGTTGCACATGTTTTTGCGATCTTCAAAACATGTAATCTTTAGGTCTCGAAAAACCGCTGTCAACCTATGTCGATTTCAGTCAAAATTTTAGTAAATACTCTTCAGACCACAAATAAAAGGTTATTTATATGAAAAATGGTATATTGGGCATTATCAAGAATTTTTTAATATTCAAAAATCGTCAAAATTCAGAAAATCTAAATCACTTTTTGTGTATCTTGCTTTGTTTTTGAGATAGTCAACAAATACAAAATACTTAAAAAACTTTTTATTTAGCAAAAAAACACGAACAAAACAACATTACTTTAACAAGAGTGCATTGATGCAAGCTTTTGATACTTGTTAAAACAGTTTTCTTTGGTTTGGTTAGTGAAATTTGTTCCAACATAGAGAATACGCAAATATCATTTTTGTATACGGACTTTGTAATGGTAATGCCCTAGCAATTGAGATTTCCTGACAAAAAACAACTTTTTTGACGCGTTTTTTAGTGAAAATGTTTACCCATATTATTATCAAAAGTAAAACACCTACAACCAGGCGACGCAGCACAACGACTTGCATTTTCTTAATGGCTTCTTGATAATACCCAATATACCATTTTTTATATAAATAACCTTTTTTCTTGTAGTCTGAAGAGTATTTACTGAAATTTTGACTAAAATCAACATAGGGTGACAGCGTTTTTTTGGGACCTGAAAATTACAAGTTTTGAAAATAGCGAAAACATGTGCAACTTCTTCCATCAAAATAGTGGTAAATATAAATTGATTCTATAAGTCTAGTGTAATTACTTTAAAGATAGATTGAACACAAAGAAATCTAGACCTTGTGGATCAATTTTCTTTAAGATTTGACAAAGTTAGAATGGTTTAAACAAAACATAATTTAACAATTTTTCAAAATTTACTTTTTTTTTAATTAATGGTTAAAGCTTGATATATCAAAATGACTGCCCCAACATTAAATATACAAATATGGGTTTTAAAGTACATGCAATAAGAAATATTTTAAGCCAACGTAGAGCTTCTTATCTTTTTCCAGAGGCCCAAAAATTGAGATACAAAAATGTGCGGTTTTTCCGATTTTGACAATTTTTGAATATTAAAAAATTCTTGATAATGCCCGATATACCATTTCTCATATGAATAACCTTTTTTCTTGTGTTCTAAAGAGTATTTACTAAAATTTTGACTAAAATCGACATAGGATGACAGCGCTTTTTCGGAACCTGAAAATTACAAGTTTTGAAGATCGCAAAAACATGTGCAACTTCCTGCATTAAAATAATGGTGTATACGTATTGATTCTATAAGTATTGTGTGATCACTTCAAAAAGAGATTAAACACGGGGAAATCTAGACTTTGCGAATCAAATTTTGTTAAGATTTGACAAAGTTAGAACGGTTTAAAGAAAGCAAAGTTTTGCGATTTTGCTAAATTTACGGTTTTTTTTTGGAATAATGTTTAAAGCTTAATATATCAAAATGACTGCCACGATATTATACATTATAATATGGGTTTTAAAGTACATGTAATAAGGAATAATTTGAGCTATCGTAGATCTTTTTATCATTTCCCAGAAGCCCAAAAATTGAGATACAAATTAAGCTAAAAATTTCGTTTTATTGTAAAATTTCTGACCTTCAAATGTGTGTCATTTTGAACAGGCAATATTCTAAGGTCCAAAATTTTGGAAATCTCATTTTTTTCATCTATATTTTGATCTCTGAAAATTTGAGCAAAATCAAAGAGGTCGACTTTTTCAAATTGGTCGAAAAGTAATGGAATTACCCATAAATATATACAACAAATTGTTTGTGCCTATATTAACAAACACAAATAAAAAAAAAATGGTAATAACATATTTTTTTAAATAAATCTCTTCTATAAAATCATTTTTGTATTAAGCATATATTCCTTTCTAAGAAACTCTAAATTTGTTTGATAACTAAAAATATTGATAGGTTGAAATTATTTTGTTAGATTGTTTAAAGTACATTATAATAAATAGTTAACTCACTTATTTTCTTCAAATCAAGTTATTATTTTTGTCATATTTTAGGGATTGGACTCCGAGCGTTCTACGCTGCTATCTCATCGTACTTAAAAAAGCAAAGTTATTATTTTTATATACTTCAATTATTTATTATTATACTTTTACAACTTGTTGTTGTTAATAAAATTTTTACTATAAAACAAACTCATACAGACAAACATTTTGATTTTTTTACGTGTTACTTATATTTTGATAATCTACAAAAAATTGTAAACATTGCGACAATCTAATTCAAACCAAAAACCTATAAAAAAATTTAACTTTTATGAATATGAAATACTATAAAAGAATAAATGCATTAAATGGCAGTTTAAAATCTTCAATACTTTTCTTAGAATGTATTAAAATATTTTAGTTTTTACTGTATTAAATCCTCTTATAGGTAGTAAAATAATGAGTACAATTTACTTGAAGTTATCAAACGGTTTCTTTTTAAATTAAATACTAAAGCAATAGGTATAGATAAATTTTGTATAATTTTTTAAACATTTGCAAATTAATTAGTTTTTATTCTAATCAAAATATTTGCTTATTTAAAAAAAAAACATTTTTTAATCATTGGAAAATTACAAATGTTTGACTTTTACTTAAAACAAGAACCAAACATTTTTTAAATTATAAACCAATTGCACAACTGTCCAATATAGAATTAAAAACAAATGTATTATTGAATAGGTGATGGCATCTTAATCTTACTAACAAGTTTTATTGTATAGATCTTGATCAAAACAATTGACTTACAGGTTAACCTTGTTAATAATTTTTGTTATTGTTGATAGTTTTAATATGTTTCTAACATTATAAATATTTCTGTTAACTTTCTTTTTGATTTAAAGCAGCTTCTATACTATACTAGAGATAGACCATATCAATTATATGGTAAAACGTCTTAAAATTTCTATTTTAAAATATGTAGAACTTATAAACAAAAATCTTAAAACAATGTTTGACTGAGGTGTTTCAACATAGCAAATTTAATTCTATAAAATACAATTTCTATTTCTTAGTCAAAATCCTGAGTATTAACCGCATTAAATACTAAACTAAACAACAAATTTAATATAAATCATCTTTTAATTACATTTTGTTTTTAAAATATCTAGTTCTCAATTCATGCAAAAAATCATAAAATTTATATGTAGTGAATATTGTTCTTAAGTATAGAGATAAGTGTTTAAAGTTACACTATTTCTTCTAAATATTATTAAAAAAACAAACTTCAAAATTGACAATCAATCTAGATACTTTGCAGTATATTTTTAGACATTGTTCAAAAGAAATACAAAACATATTGCTACCTAAACAAATGTAGTCTAAAAAAATTAATTTTGTAAATCAGTATATAAAACTTTGAATCTCATATTCTTTTTATGACTGAAATTAAGGTAAAAAATAAAGATCCAGATTGTTTTAATTTTTTAGATTCCGATTATCATTTAATTATTCATTCACTGAGCAACAGGGGTTTGCTTCTACATCTACAAACAACAAACATATTCCAATCTGAGTTTCTTCAAGGTGATTATAGGAATGTTAAAATAATTTTTTTAGGAAATGTACATAATACTGAATGCTTAAATCACTTATCTTCTTCAACGCTATTTGTCTAACAAGCCAAGATTTTTGCTGTCTCTCATATTTTTATCTATTTATTTAGTAATTTGCATCTAACTCTACTATTCTAAATAATCTTACTGTTGTACCTACAATGCGGTGGTAAAATAATGGGTCCAATACACTTTGATGTACTGACAAAAGATATCTTTTTAAATTAAATACCAGAATGGCATCGGGTATAGATAAAATTTTACTTATTGTTCTTAAAACATTTGAAATGAATTAGTATCCGTTGTAACTAAAATATTTGTTTTATCATATAAAAAAACATTTCCAAACTCTTTGAAAAATGTTTAACCTATACCTAAAAATGGAGACAAGTTTGATTCTTCAAATTATAGACCAATTGCACTATTGTTTAATCTGTGAAAAACTTGAAAAACATTGTCAAGTTCTTAGAACAAAATAACTTCATCTCAGATACTTAATATGGATTTAGATTAAAACGTTCAGACAAACATGGAGAAATTGCAGTGCTTTAAACATTTTTAAAGCATTTGGTAAGGTATGGCGTCTTAATATTATCAACAAGCTCCATTGTGTAGGTCTGGATTATAAATCTGTTAATCTTATCAATTGGTTTCTTGACAATAGAAAAATTTTAGTTATCTAAATCTTTTTCAATTTATCTCAATCCCTATCACAACTCTTATAGCGGTGCATGAAAATGATATGAAATTATAATAAGCATAAGTGAATTATAATGAATAAAGTTAGAAACACTAACTATAACATTAAAATTAGATTTTCCTACTTTTGCTCTAACATAAATTGATTTAAAAGTTGTATTTATATTAAATAATTATTAAATATATTTTAGAAAACTTTTCTAAAATAAAACATGAATAGGTTAGCTAAATAATTGATATATATATATATATATATATATTTTTATTTAAATTTATTTTCGGATTATCCCGCGTTTTCTTTTTGAGTTGGACTCGACGTTTCGGCTGAATCTCATCAGCCATCATCATGAGATATTTATTATTAATATTTATTAATATACATCAATATGACATTGATATATAAACTAATTTTGTTGTCAAAGCTAACTTTCAAGAAACTTTATTGTGTGTAAAGTTTCTTTGTTTGACTTCTGGTAGTTGGTCTATTAATTGATCCTTCTACAGTCAAAACTTGTAAAGGAACTGGTTGTGATTTGGATGCTGTAATTAAACGTCGAGTCCAACTCAAAAAGAAAACGCGGGATAATCCGAAAATAAATTTAAATAAAAATAATTATATCCGCGAAAATTTAAAAAATAATATATATATATATATATATGGGTAATTCCATTACTTTTCGACCAAACTTAAAAACTGAGTATCTCCAAACTGGCTCAAAATTAAATATGTGATAGTAGGTACCAAAAATACATATTTCCCAAATTTTCAACTTTTTAAGTCATGATCTTGATTTTTGGGAGTCTCTCAAAGTTCTGAAAAACGCCTAAAAATCACATTTTTTCGCTAATTTTCAACATTTTTTTTCTCAGCGTAGAAACAATGGAAAAAGCTCTGCAAGGTCTGATTTTTTTTGTAATTTCTTGTACTTTAACTTGTTTTTTTTTTAATGTACCCATAATTTATTATCTTTAGCGTAGGCCGTTGTGAAAATAACCTAAAATTACAAAACCAACTCCACATTGAAAATGCCGTAACAAAGTCAAATTTTTATCAAATTAGGTCTTGTTTAGCTTAATTTGTTTGTTTTGAATTGTTCTTCATATTTTTGCAAAGTTTATTTTTATCGAACTAGTAAATCGTGAGATACCACTTTTCAAAGATTAGTAATTTGGTCAAAAATGCTCATTTTTGTATACATTGAAACCGTTGTAACTTTTTTCTACCTAAATTTAAACCTTCCTTATATGTAGCTAAAACATCTCTTAAAGTTTGGTTCTTGGGAACAAAAATGGGCCCAAGCTACAGAACTTTCAAAATTTGTAAAAAAACAACGTTTTATACGTTAATAATTTTTAGTTACGCTTTTATTTTTGCAAAAAAATTACATATTATTGCATTGGTTTGAATATATCTTAGATTAAAAATGTGTTTTTAATAGAAAATGTTTATTTTTATAAATATAGATATATTTTTATTTTTATTTTTATTGTACCTGTAAAGTAAACACAAAATTTTTGCTAAAATCATATCATGGACCCCTTAATTCTAAATTTTATGACAAAGCACGCTAAAAAATACACAGGGCGTTTTCTAACTGGAGGTTCTTTTTTTAATTTCAAACAGAAAATCTAAATATCTTTTTTGTCTATCTCGCTTTGTTTTCGAGATAATTTAAAAATACACATTATTGAGAAAACTTTTTATTTAAAAAAAATTAAGTAAAAAAAAAACATTTTTAACAATGTTATCAACAAACAAAACAATATTACATATTTTAATAAGTTCTCAAAATGACTGCCATGAGCGTTGATGGAAGCTTGACAACACACTAAAAAAAAATGATAAATTGTTTCAAAACCTGTTATGTTTTGAATTTGCAATGCAGCATTTGCAATTCTCTATTGTAGCTGCTCTACGTTGATTATTGGCTTTCCATAAACCAATTGTTTCATGTGTCACCTAAACGTTCAATAGATTTAGATCAGAAGATCTTGCAGGTCAGTTCACTGGATCTCTTCTACTAATCCATCTATCCTTAAAATTATCGTTATGCCACTAAACTACATATCGCCCAACATGGGGGGGCGGTGCTCCATCGTACTGGTACCTCACTCTGTTACGTTAGGCAAGAGGGACATTGTTATCCAACAAAATTTCCTTCTGGTTTTCAAGAAATTATGCTTATAAAAAATGACATGTGTATTCTCCGTTGTTGAACAGCATTTTTTACAAATTTTACTAACCGAACCAAATAAAACAATTTTGACAAGTATCAAAAGCTTGCAACAACGCACAATTGTTAAAGTAATGCTGTTTTGTTTGTTTTTTTTTGCTAGAAAAACAAGCTTGCATCAACGCTCATGGTAGTCATTTTGAGAACTTTAATAATTCTTTACTAACGGAATATAAAAAAAAACTATTTACATCTACAATATCCTGCACATAAATAATGATAAATAATACAAACAATGTGTAATATTTAAAACTAGACAATGAACATGAAAAATACAAAATAAACACATAAAATGTATACATATAAAAACAAATAATAAAATTATTTATTAACACATTTTAATTGGTTCTTAAATGTACATTTAAAAACGCAAAACAAATCGATGTTATTAGAAAAGCTATTTGCAATTCTACACATTCTGCCAATAGATGATTGAATCCATAGTTGGTAGAATGTATAGATTCTCTAAATAATTGAAACTGTCTAGTTTGGCGATTATTGTTGGATATCTGAAACGGAAGAGTTACAAGTAGCTCTTGGCGGCAATCAATCTCAGACATCATTCGTCCACTTATTAAAATATGTAATATTGTTCTGTTTGTTACCATATTACAAATGTTTTTTTTTAATGTGTATTTTTCAATTATCTCGAAAACGAAGCGAGATAGACAAAAAAAAAGATATTTAGAATTTCTGTATGAAATTGAAAAAAAAGACTTAAAGTTTTATTTTTGTCTACAGTTAGGAAACACGCTGTGTATTTTTTGGCGTGCTTTCTCATAAAATTTAGAATTAAGGTGATTTTAATAAAAATTATGTATTTGTCTTCCAAGTACAATAAAAATAAAAATAAAAATATATCTATATATATATATATATAAATATATATTTTCTATTAAAAACACATTTTTAATCTATGATATATTTAAACAAATGCAATAAAATGTAGTTTTTTGCAAAAATAAAAGTGTAAGTAAAAATTATTACCAGGTTATTAACGTATAAAACGTTGTTTTTTACAAATTTTGAAAGTTCTGTAGCTTGGGCCCATTTTCATTCCCAAGAACTAAACTTTAAGAGATGTTTTAGCTATATATGAGAAAGGTTTACTAAAAATTTCAGCAAAAAAAATTTAGGTAGAAAAAAGTTACAACGGTTTCAATGTACACAAAAATGAGCATTTTTGACCAAATTACTAATCTTTGAAAAATGGTATCTCACGATTTACTGGTTCACTCGAAAAAAACTTTGCAAAATTTTGAAGAGCAATTCAAAACAAACAAATTAAGCTAAACTAGACCTACTTTGATTAAAATTTGACTTTGTTACAGCATTTTCAATGTGGGGCTGGTTTTGTAATTTTACGCTATTTTCACAACGGCCTACGCTAAAGGAAATAGTGAATAGGCTAAATTAAAAAAAAAAAAGTAAAAGTACAAGAAATTACAAAATTAATCAGATTTTGCAGAGATTTTTCCAATGTTTCTACGCTGAGAAAAAAAATGTTAAAAATTAGCAAAAAAATGTTGAAAACTAGCAAAAAAATGTGATTTTTAGGCGTTTTTCTGAACTTTGAGAGACTCCCAAAAATCAAGATCATGACTTAAAAAGTTGAAAATTTGGGAAATATGTTTTTTTGGTTTCTACTATCACATATTTAATTTTGAGCCAGTTTGGAGATACTCAGTTTTTAAGTTTGGTCGAAAAGTAATGGAATTACCCATATATATATGGGTAATTTGAAAAAGTTGACCTCTTTGATTTTGCTCAAATTTTCAGGGATCAAAATATAGATGAAAAAAATGAGATTTCCAAAATTTTAGACCTTAGAATATTACCTGTTCAAAATGACACACATTTGAAGGTCAGAAATTTTACAATAAAACGTCATTTTTAGCTTAATTTGTATCTCAATTTTTAGGCTTCTGGAAAATGATAAAAAGGTCTACGATAGCTCAAATTATTCCTTATTACATGTACTTTAAAACCCATATTATTATGTTTAAAATCGTGGCAGTCATTTTAATATATTAAGCTTTAAACATTATTCCAAAAAAAACCGTAAATTTCGCAAAATCGCAAAACTTTGCTTTCTTTAAACCGTTCTAACTTTGTCAAATCTTAATAAAATTTGATTCGCAAGGTCTAGATTTCCTCGTGTTTAATCTCTTTTTGAAGTGATCACACAATACTTATAGAATCAATACGTATACTCCATTATTTTGATGCAGGAAGTTGCACATATTTTCGCGATCTTCAAAACTTGTAATTTTCAGGTCCCAAAAAAGCGCTGTCACCCTATGTCGATTTTAGTCAAAATTTCAGTAAATACTCTTTAGAACACAGGAAAAAAGGTTATTCGTATGAGAAATGGTATATCGGGCATTATCAAGAAATTTTTAATATTCAAAAATTGTCAAAATCGGCAAACCGCACATTTTTGTATCTCAATTTTTGGGCTTCTAGAAAAAGATAAGAAGGTCTACGTTGGCTTAAAATATTCCTTATTGCATGTACTTTAAAACCCATATTTGTATATTTAATGTTGGGGCAGTCATTTTGATATATCAAGCTTTAACCATTAAATAAAAAAAAAACTTAAATTTTGAAAAATTGCTTTATTTAAACCGTTCTAACTTTGTCAAATCTTAAAGAAAATTGATCCACAAGTTCTAGATTTCTTCGTGTTCAATCTTTCTTTAAAGTAGTTACACTAGACTTATAGAATCAATTTATATACACCACTATATTGATGCAGGAAGTTGCACATGTTTTCGCTATTTTCAAAACTTGTAATTTTCAGGTCACGAAAAAACGCTGTCACCCTATGTCGATTTTAGTAAAAATTTCAGTAAATACTCTTCAGACTACAAGAAAAAAGGTTATTTATATGAAAAATGGTATATTGGGTATTATCAAGAAGCCATTGAGAAAATGCAAGTCGTTGTGCTGCGTCGCCTGGTTGTAGGTGTTTTACTTTTGATAATAATATGGGTGAACATTTTCACTAAAAAACGCGTCAAAAATGTTGTTTTCTGTCAGGAAATCTCAATTGCTAGGGCATTACCATTACAGAGTCCGTAAACAAAAATTATATTTGCGTATTCTCTATGTTGAACAGCATTTTTATCAAATTTCACTAACCGAACCAAAGAAAACTGTTTTAACAAGTATCAAAAGCTTGCATCAATGCACACTTGTTAAAGTAATGTTGTTTTGTTTGTGTTTTTTTGCTAAATAAAAAGTTTTTTAAATATTTGGTATTTGTAGACTATCTCAAAAACAAAGCAAGATAGACAAAAAGTGAAAAAAATTCTTGATAATGCTTAATATACCATTTTTCATATAAATAACCTTTTATTTGTGGTCTGAAGAGTATTTACTGAAATTTTGACTGAAATCGACAGCAGTTTTTCGAGACCTAAAAATTACAAATGTTGAAGATCGCAAAAACATGTGCAACTTCCTGCATCAAATTAGTGGTGAAAATGTATAGATTTTATAAGTCTTATGTAATCATTTTAAAGAAAACTTGAACACAAAAAAATATAGACCTCGTGGATCATATTTCTTTAAAATTTAACTAAGTTAGAACGGTTTAAACAAAGCATAATTTTGCAGTTTTGCCTAATTTGCGGTTTTTTTTTGGAATAATGTTTGAAGCTTGATGACTGCCCTAACATTAAATAGACAAATATGGGTTTTAAAGTACATGTAATAAGGAATATTTTGAGCCATCGTGGACCTTCTTATCATTTTCTAAAGGCCCAAAAACTGAGATACAAAAATGTGCGGTTTTCCAATTTTGCCAATTTTTGAATATTAACATTTTGTTGATAATGCCCGATATACCATTTCTCATGTAGATACCCTTTTTTATTGTGCTCCAAAGAGTATTTACTGAAATTTTGACTAAAATCGACATAGGGTGACAGCGCTTTTTTGGGACCTGAAAATTACAAGTTTTGAAGATCGCGAAAATAAGTGCAACTTCCTGCATCAAAATAGTGGTGTATACGTATTGATTCTATAAGTCTTGTGTGATCACTTTAAAAAGAGATTAAATACGAAGAAATCTAGACCTTGTGGATTAAATTTTGTAAAAATTTGACAAAGTTAGAACGGTTAAAGAATGCAAAGTTTTGCGATTCTACTAAATTTACGTGTTTTTTTGGAATATTGTTTGAAGCTTAATATATCAAAATGACTGCCACGATATGAAACATAAAAATATGGGTTTTAAAGTACATGTAATAAGAAATAATTTGAGACATCGTGGACCTTTTTATCTTTTTCCAGAAGCCCAAAAATTGAGATATAAAATTAGCTAAAGTTTTATTGTAAAATTTCTGACCTTCAAATGTGTGTCATTTTGAACAAGCATTATTCTAAGGTCCTAAATTTTGGGAATCTCATTTTTTTCATTTATATTTTGATCCCTGAAAATTTGAGCAAAATCAAAGAGGTCGACTTTTTCAAATTGGTCGAAAAGTAATGGAATTACCCATATATATATATTATATTTGGTATTATGTGTACGTCCAATAGCTCAAGCTAATCTATTTCAATCAGGTTCAAGGGTTATATGTAATATTAATGCTTTTTAATGATCAACAATTCACTGCTATATACCTTATATAATTATTATATAATATAATTATACCTGTTCTGTAACTCTATTCTATTGTTTACAGCACCTTTATAATCCATTATAATTATTCAATTTTGATTTGTAAGTAATATTACTGCTCATAATTGTAAAATTAAATCTTTTCATATTGTGGTAATGTTTATTTTGTAACAAATCTACGAAGATTTTTTTTTAATTTTAAGAAAATTAGTATTGCGATAGATTTTTATTATACTAATAACATTTTTAAAATTATGTAGTTATTATGTACATAAAGTAATATTTTAATTTTTGTATTGTAATGAATTTAAATCCAAAATCCATGACAGCTTGTGTTATTAATTAATTTCCATTTCGGCTTAACACCGACAGCTGTCCGCATATATTTCATTTAACCCACAACCATAGAAATTCAAAAATAAGCTAATCCCATTTAATTACAAGCTTAAAAATAACTCAAAAGAACTTTTCAATCATTCAATTAGTTGCATATTTTGAAGCCGACTTGACAGCTTATTAATGGGCAAAATTACATTATTCATAAATTATTTCTAGTGATCGATAATTAATTATCATATTGACGCAATCCAATTCATAATTCTATGATAATGTAATTGTTGTATACAAATTTATTAATTAAAAATATATGTACAATACATATTAAATAAATCTATTCGATTGTATAATTATAACAACTTTTGGATTAATTGATAATATAAAATATAATTGCTAATTAATTTATTATGTACAATTAAAGCAAATATACTAAAAGATTTTTAAATTTTATAAACAAAAATTAAAATTGAGTTTACCCTGCTAAATATAGAAATCGAGATAATTAATATATGAATGAAAGATAGCGAACAAATAATTTACGGCTCTGTAAGATTTGATTCCGACATTTCTAACATGTTCTAAATAGCTATTTTTTAATTATTATCAAGTCTAACCAAATAAGTACGTGATTTTCAATTTGTATAACGTAGATATGAAATATCTTATTTGTTAACTATGTATTACTATGTCGTCTAATTCAAATAAAAAGAATTTATTTTAAAAATAAAATATTGGTTGAAGATTGCTGACATGCAACCTATTCGGACCTATCCTGCACATTTCTTGTAATAAATAATATTTCCAATATCCAGTCGTCTCTATATAGATTGAAATTCATTTCTTTAAAAGCTTTTATCTGAGTTTTATTAAAGAACGTTGGATGATGACGTGAACTATTAAATCGGTTGCAATTTAACTACGGTTATGGTAATGGCGCAGCTATACGTTTTATGTTCAATTTCAATTTTATTACAATTGTGATGTCAATATTATTTCAATACACATAAATAAGTTATCAATAGATTTCAATTGCAAAAATATTATATATTATATTGTGATAGGCTATTATTGAACTACTAATTAAAATAACACTAGTTACGGTCCGCTGATTTAATACATTTAATTAATTTATATACTTAATTAAATTGTGAAATAAAATATTATATTTTAAAATACCATATACACTGACAAGAAAAAAAAACTACATTAAACTAATTGGTCATTTTATAAAAACTGTAAACAGTTTATGAAATTTTGTATGTCAGTTAATATACTTACGGAATTAATAATTAAAAACTAACAATGTATTTATTTTGCATGTAAATTAAACTCAAGTATCAAAACGCATACACAACCATTTTACTAACACTCACAGCGTGTATATATGTTTCAAAAACCGTCAAATTAAATTTAAACATATTTAAAACTGTTTAAAACAAAATTGACTAAACAAAAGTTTTAAACAATTTGTGTTAAACAAACGCTGTTTAAACTTTAGTGCGGTTTGATAAAAAAAAAACATACAACGCCACCAATATAATATCAAAAGTAACAACTTAAAACACCGGTGGAAAGAAAAAGCTCTACATGATAAAATCTACTCAAAATTAAATACTGAATGTGTCAACCAACAATATTTTGATGAATGTTTTACATTAGGATATATCTTTAGAAAAACTTAACTTAATATTGGGATATTAAGCACTAACGTATTATTTAGAACGCCATAAAAATGTTGCTAAAATGTTGCACTAAGCTATCTCTAACTAAGTTAATATAGCATTGATATTCTTTTATAAAATAAATTTACAATCATTACTGGAGAACAGCATATGAAAAATATATTGAGACTTGAGAATTGCTACAGACATAATTAGTTTTCTATGTATCCATATATTAATATATGGCACTGTACTTAAATTATTGGCTGTATCCGATACAGCGTCTTTTTTCAAACAGAATCTAGAATTTTGAATCTGCGTGTGAAAAAAACTTATATGTATAATAATATTTATATAGCTAACATACACATAATTATATACAAATAAATTTTCTGTGATAAAAAATAAAAAAATAATAATATTAAACATATACAGCTAGTTTTCCTTAATTTATATTACAAATTTTTAAACTGTTTAAAAGTTTTCAATATTTTTTTGTTAAATTGTAGTTATACAATTTTTATTATTTAAATGCATCTTAAAAACGCACTGTTTGGGATTAGGAACAATAATTTTATTTAGATTGAAAAATTTGTTTACTTCAGGATAGAGAATGCCAATATAAGTTATCATATTGTTAAATATTATTCAAAACTTTTGGAACAAACTGAATCATGAGTTAAAAATAATACGTTTTTTATTTATTAAAAATATATAAATTAAATATTGTTAACATAAGTATTAAAAATGAATTAACAATTTATATAAGTATTAGAATCACAAGGTATATAATCTTTTCTAATTATGAGAGTTTTAGCAAATAATTTTATTAAATTGCCAGATTTTGTTTGATGTCAATAAAAAGGCAAACGTGCAAAGAAAATCTTGTTATCGGAGATACTTTAGTATGAAGACCGATTGCAGGCCAAACGTAATTAATTTTTATTTTAATAACATACTTTAATTAAATAAATTAGCCGTATAGGCTATTGGAAACAATTTCTGAATTTTTTGGTTTTTATATTTTCAATTTTTTTCTGAATTGTGTCTTACTGTTTTTTTTTAAATATTAATAATAGGTAACAAAAACACATTATATAAACAAACAAATCAATAAAAATACTATAAACTGAATCTATCATTAAAATTAAAATCGTTTATTTTGCAATTATTGGAAAAGTTGCGCGACATTAAATGACATTTAGATTTTGTGTTTTTTACACTGCTTATCACAGAATATCCAATATAAGAAGTGAACCTTACATGTTATTGGCTAGAATCGAAAATAGTTCTCCATCGTTAAATAAGAGGCGCTGTTCATCAAAATAGCTATAGAAGTTCTCAAGAGATGGCGCCACATCACCACAAAATTATTGGCGGGAAATTAATCTATTTAAATATTATACTATATTTTCTGAATTTTCATAAATAATATTATAATGAATACATTATTTATAACATAACTTTAATATCTAAATAACCAAAACTAAATAATAAAAATCTTTTATTTTAAATCATATTTATTGACAATAAAATTCATATAAATCACAAATAAATATTATAAATACACATTCACTATTATCGTTGTAGATTGAATTCGTGACCAATTACATGAAACAAAAAATAAAACAACAATGAAATAATATGATTTATGTATGTATAAATAAAAAATCACTTTTATTTTTATAAGAAAGAAAATTTACCGAGGCGGTGGAAGTCTGTTAAGATGGATGGACGATGAAATGAATACATAAAACAAAATAAACAAATTGTTAACAGTACATATACAGATTTGGAAAGCGCAAACATATTTCACACTCCATTATTTTTATCATACAACATACAAAAAGTTCTACAAAAAATTGCAACAAACCTAAAAAACCAAAGTTCAAAATAACATACTCGGTTGTGTTGTTATCGAACATATACATAGTTTTAATTTAATTAAACAGTTTTGCACATATTTAAGTTATATTTAGAGTTGTATTAATAATAATTCTAATGTGCTAGCATAAAAAATAATAATAAAGATGAAAGAACATAGCTCTTGATAAAGCACTAATTTAATTTTGTAGAAGACATGTTAAATTTTAAGTAATAAGTAATATAAGTGTTTGTTGCTAACTTTATTTTAATTAAATTAATTGAATTTGGCTGCACTTAAGAATATATGTGATACAAACAATAGATGTTTTATAATAATTAACAGAATACTTACTTTATAGTATTTATACACTAAACACAATTTACACATTTATAACATGTTGATCATTTAGGTTAGAGAAACGCTAACACAGGTTAGAACAAGAACCTTATTAAAATCAGCTGATCTGTGATGGAGCCAAGTTTGCTGCTGCCATTGGTGGATGCAATCACGTGATCTCCATCGACTTTACAGATTCCTTTGAATTCTTGCTACGTTCAGGCGGGCTTTAGGGTACCCCCCATGCTGCTTATTGTATGATTTTTACCACTTACTTTCAATATTCTTATTAACTAATTAATTGCATATTTACTTCATTATTTCTCTATTTTTAGATCATAATAATTATTTTCACTTAAACTAACTATGAATTAGTGCCGTCGCCGCGTCTTTAAAAAAGTAATATAGTACAATTTTTATTAGTATTTATTTATAAAATTATCATATTTATTTAATCTTAAAAGAATGTTATTTGGGTATAAGTAAAATGTTTCTCAATCTAACAATCACAGCGCCTAAGAGTCAACTACAGTTAATTGTTTTGGTTCTACAAACCTTGTCAGTGTGCCTTGTATGACTACGGCATGGCATTATCGCAAAAGACAAATAAATAATTTTGTGCTTATTTGATGATGTAAATAATCAAACGAATGACTGTGACTCCGTCAGTTGACAGTTTTGTTTGTTGAATGAAACAACTTAGCATATTTTACGTAAGGATCTTGGTTTAAAAGCTTACAAAATTATTTTTTTGCAAAAATTGAAGCCGAAAGCTTAAAGACCAAAACTTTGTTTAGCGGTGAAACTTATTTATAGCTTAATGGCTACGTCAATAAACAAAATTACCGTTTTTGAACTGAAGAGCAACCAGAAAAAGTTTAAGAGCTGCTATTACATCCAGACAAAACAACTAATTGGTGTGGTTTATGAGCTGGTAGAATCATTGTTTAATATTTTTTTAATAATGTGGCCGACCGGATGTAGTTGTGAATGGCGCTCGTTATTACATTGGTGTTTACTTTTTGTTTTTACAGTGCTGTAGTAGTTGTTAAACTGGTCAGCATAATATTTTATTTTGTACTATATTGTACAACATTTATTAACAGTAATATTTTTTAGCATTGTTTATAATAGTTAATGTACTTTATACATTATATTTGCGTGCAGGTAGAGCGTCTGAGGTTGTGTTAAGGGTAGATGGATTAGTTATAAAAAAATTTGATAAGAAGAATTGGTAAATCTTTACTTTCCAAGTTTTTAAAAAAAGAAAATTAATTTCACAAAAGCTAGTAGAGTTATTTAGCCGTCAGAGGTTATTTACACATAGACCGATAGCGTCTTGAAGATGTGTAATACAAAGTTTATTAAGTCATCAATGTACTGACAGCTGTACAATATTGTTATTTTCACACAGGTAGTTAAGGTCTTGGGGTTGTGCGATAACAATGTATCTGGCAGTAAGACTTTATATTTAGTAGCCAAAAGCATGTTGAGCACTAGGCGTTAAAGGCTTGGGGTTGTATACTTACTGAAAAAGATTGGCAAGCTTACACAGGTCAGCTGAGTTTTTAAGTTATATACAGGGCACATTACAATAGTAAAGAACAGTTATACAACACAATGGTATTAGAGTATACTTTGGAGTCGTGTTGATTAAGTGCTAGTATTATAGTATAATATGAAAAAATGAGTTATTGATTTTTTTGCAATAACGCATTACTTTATTGTCAAATGATTAAACGCACGGTGTGGTGGATGGGCGGATAAGTATTTGCTGCATCAGTTGTATGAAAAAACAAACATTAATAATAATTTATTACAAATTGAAAAGGTAAAATATTAGTTAGTTTTGTTAATTTACTTGTTTAAAATAATTACTATTACCTAGTCGTACTAAACGCTAAACTAATGTATTGTTATTATGTAGAAAGTAAAATGCTGATTATTTTAATTGAAAAACATTTGATTGGTTATTTTAACTGCAAATCCTACAGATCTTAAATAATCAATCAGGCTTGCGTTTGTTGTTATTAGGTCTTTGTTGTAATGTTCTTTAAAAACATTGTATTTTGTATTGTTCCGTCAATAACATTGACAAACAACTTTTTTTAGTTTCAGTTTACTTGTTTAAAATCTCACAAATAATAAATAATCTAGGTTACATACGTTTTTAATTTTTTTTTTAATACCGATATAACTTTAAAATAGCAATAATATAAGTTGTTTTATACCTAGTTTTTGATATTTTCATGTTAACATTGTCTAGTTAAATTCCTATTGGTATGTCTGCCTGACTAATACTAACATCAAAACAATCCACATGCTCTTAGACATGGCACTTAATGTCATTTACACATACTATACGGTTCTCTTGAATTAATATAATCTTAATGGATGGTAATTTAATTATCTACTACAAATTCAAACTAATCATAATCAAAAATAACGTATCATTATACTTAACTTAACTCAGTTCATTATTCTTATTGAAATGGCACACTATGATTTTTACAGGATTCGGAACCTCACGGGGTGTGCTTTAAAAACCAATTCAACTTTGCAAATTGTAAGCAAACGTGAGTTAAATCGCCTACAAGTGGAGTTTATTAAAAAAGTTACGGCGCCTTCGCACGTGAAATAATGCATTTTTAAAATCAATTTGCCCGGATAATATTCGCCGGGCCAGAGCGTTCCATTATAAAAATATCATGGCTTGTAGTAATTCAGGTTTCCCGATGATTAGATTTTTGCCAAGAGTGTTAAAGCTGCAATGATGCATCTGACCATAACATCAAAGAATCATGCAAGGTAAACTAATTCATTTATGTAAAATAGTTTTTGCGTCATTTAGTTACAATTTGCATTATTTAGGTTATTAAATGAATATGTGAGTAATAAATTATTGCATTAATTAAGATTTATTCACGTAGGCGGTGGGAATAATTGGCTTTCTAGCTGTTGTGATTCCTGCACGTGCTTCTATTTGGACTTTGGTCTTTCGACAGGCAAAAAAATAAATAAAATTAGCACGGAAGTTGTAATTAAATCGGGCGCACGGTTCCGTTTTCGTTTTTACGACAACGCTGAAGTGGTGGCGTCGTACGAATTCGTAAAATTTACCGACCTTGTAGCGACACATTTTCTGGAAAATTATATCCCTGAGCGCGCTAAGAACACGTCAGACAAGGATCTAACCATAATTATATTAATAAATTACACCGTTGCGGTTCTTTTAATAAAATTCACACGCGAGAAAATACTTGCTTTTATATCAATTATAGCATTTTATCATTCATCTATTGTTTAAGACAATGAATCTAAATATATAATTTTGCCTGCTAATAATGCATTAGCAATAATTTTAAATATTATGTATTAATACATTACTAACAAGATTTATTCAAATAATAGAATCATTAGTACATACATGGTTGCCAAAGTATAATATTTTAATCATGAAAATATGATACATATTATTATTTTTTTTAAGTTTTATTTAAACTAGTTTTTAGTAAAACTTATTTTTGTTGGAAATATTATTTAATAAATAAGTATAATGTTTTACTTTGCCCATTCTCATAAAAAGTAGAAGTGGTAGATATCGCGCAAACAAAATAAAAATGTTTATAAAAAATGAATAAAGATCTTCAAGTTTACGTCGATGTAAAATATCTAGGTCATTATTCAATTTTTGGTTCGCAATAACTCGAATAGTTTATTTTTAAATAAGAATTTAAAAGGGCAGTAATGTCTATAATTAAAAAAAAAATAGACTTGTTTTCTTTTTTTGTATGTATTAGTATTGTTTTGTAGACAATATAAGGTCTGTTCCAACATACGATTTGGACAGTTTGCAAACCGTTCAAACTATGCACACAAACAAATTACTGTGTATAAAAGATTGCATAAGGATGACAAATATTTGTTTGTGTGCACAGTTTGGACGGTTTGCAAACTGTCCAAATCGTATGTTGGAACAGACCTATTTTAATTATATACACATAACATTTAAATTACTTTAGAAACTTAATTAAACAAATACATCAACTTTAACATCTAACTATTACTTGAGTAATTAATAAACATGAATTTAAGAAATATCTATAATAACAATTTATTAAAAAAAAATATTATATTTTCAAAAGTAATGTATACTTTAAAATTACGTACGTCACTGAATTACATAGGTGAAGCTTCTACTAAAGTTTTAACTATTTGCAAATTAAAACAAATATTTTTTTAACAAAATTTACTAACATTGCAAAAAACAAAAATGACAGTATGACAAGCATTCTGGCGTCTATTTGGGACAAACCATGAAGAAGCTTTAACAAAGTTTATTTTTTAATCTAAATGTTAACAGTGTTAATAATAGTTAATGTACCATATACACTGCTATTTAGGTGTAGGTAGAGCCTCTGAGGTTGTGTTAATAACAGATAAGTAATAAACTAGTTATAGATTATTATTATATTTGTTGGTGGAAAACATTGGTAAATCTTTACCTTAGTGAAGTTCTAAGAGAAAGAGATGTAATTACACAATGGCTAGGTTTAGGAGTGTAAAAAAAGTTATTCACTTATATACCAAAAGGGCCTTGGACGTGTCTAATACTTAATGTAATACTAAGATATTAACAGCTGTAGCATGCTTGTAAGGCCGTAAAAGATTGTTATTTACACACTGGTATCTGGTAGTAAGATATTATACTTAATAGCCAAAAACATGTTGTGCACTGGCAAATGAAATCTCTGGGTTGCACAATAACTGTAAAAGATTGTTAAGCTTTCACAAGCTAGTTGGGCTTTGAGGTTGTATGCAGGCCACAATACATTAGCAGTTAACATCATTAGTAATATGGTATGCTATGTATTGATGTTATGATGGATATTCTGGCACGACCTATTGGGTCCTATGCTAGATACAGGTTCTATGCTATGCTAATTTTACAGAATATATTGGTAATTGTGTTCCGGGTTAATTTATAGAAAATTGCTTGTGAATGGTAGCGGATCATAGCAGTAACACGCTGACGAGATAAACCGGACGCATGTTCGAATGTTACAGACGCTATAGCTACTCGAAATTTTTTATCGGAAGAATTGCTATGTTGCCAAATGTTTCTAACGTCACATACGGTTTTGCCACGATCTGCAGGAATTGTAACATACATAACTTGCCAAATTAGTTATATTAATCGTTACTATGAAAATCAGATACCATTATATTATTTGTTATACTTTACTGAGTTAATTATACTATTTTATAACTCTTAAATACTAATAGTTAAAAAAATATTTATTTAAGTTTTTCCATTTACATTAGTCTGAACTATTGAACTCGAAATAAACTATTAGCATATTCTGCTAATAATCTACGTATTTATTAAAACCTAAATATTAAAAAAAAAACAGATTATTTTGTTACTAGCTTATTAAGTGCTATTATAAATGTAAATCTGATAATGACAATAACAACAATATACATACACAGCATCAAAAATAATATAGCAACTACTTCAACTTCTGTTGCAGTTTTTAACTTTTTTATAACGTCATCAGAAACAAACTTGTACTGGAATGCACTTGAAAACATTTCTTATTATTTTATAATATAAATAACTGATAAAACATTCACAGAGCACGTTATTTAAATATGTATGTAGAAATCAGACTATCCTAATTGCTGAAACCGAACAGTAGGCAACATCGCACACTTTCTTAATTCCGTAGTGGCTATAGCGTCTGTAACATTCGAACATGCAGACCGGACTGGCACAAAGTGGGACTAGAGCAGCTTAAGAGCATACCGGCCGCTACCTTGGTTTGTAGTATTTTAACAAAAACGGCAACTTCCCCTTCATCGCTGCTTCTACAAATAATTTGGTAATCGATTTATTTTTTTACCAGTACATTTAGAAAGGATTCAACTATGATATGTCGAAGTCTTTTAGTCAAATAATAGTTAGGAAATAACCGAAAAACCCTATCAAATATAGAAATAAATGCGTTTTTCTGTATTTTTGAATGCATTTTGTTGCTATTTGCAAATATAATTTCACAAAAAAAGACTTCGACATATCATAGTTTAATCTTTTCTAAATGTACTGGTAAAAAAATAAATCGATTATCAAATTATTTGTATGTCGGTATAGTCTTAAAGCGGGACAAAGAAAGGAGTATTAGTACAGTTTTCTACAGTAAAGTGTTGCAGTCAGATGATTTGGCAGACAATTATCTGCACCAAGTCAGTTATATAAATAACAATTTTTTTAATATATTTTGATTTTTTTAATATTGTTTACTGTAATTATTTTGTTAATTTAGTTCAAATTTCTATCCTTTTGTATAATAACTCCACCTACTTTTATTTTATTTTTTAGTATATAAACATTTGTATTTTTTATTGATCGTCTGCTTGATTATACTACATACTATGTAGTAAAACATGTTGCAGTTTATTAAATAATTCATTGAAACCTTAATTACAATTGTTTTATTATTAAAGTGGGGGTATAGGTGGCCATTGAGGACTAATTCAAGTAATTAAATTAGATTTATAATTTTATTGTGTAATACTAAAACTGGCAAACGTTTCCGGGATTTATCTATCCACTTCATCAGTGATAAAAACGTTTATTATAAATTAACCTTTAAGGCTAAAATGTCTACATACATTTTTTTTTGTAGGAAAAATTCCAGTTAACAAATGAATTAAAAGACTGTTAAAAACCTCAAAAAAACGTACCAAGTGTGAAATTGTAGACAAAGTTATGTTAATCATTCCTTTTTTTTAGTTAATTAAATATTAAATTAATTAATATATTTTATGTGGTAAAATTTAGAAACTAAAACATGCCCTGTTTATTGCCGACTGTGTGTGAAATTGTTGGGAACGGAAAGTTTTTATTATTTTATTTTAAGAATGTACAAATAATTTTTTATAATCTTTTGAGTAAAATTTTTTTACTCTTCCCAGTGAAGGAATAAATTATTTTGTAAATACGAATTGATATTATTTTAAACATTTTTGTTTTATTATTATAATATATTATTATAAAATATTAAAAAAGAACTGTATTTTTTCTCAAATTAATCATCTCTTAATTATATTACTACTATTACACTATACACAACATTTTAAAACTTTAAGATTAGAAATATATATCGTATTCATAAATCTATAATTAAACTACGTAAGAAATGATTGATGGATGCAATCAAACCACAAATTTTATTAAACTGTTATACTATTATTTAAATTGGTGCTATCCAATTGGAATTTTTCTTAATTTGAGTCATTTCACTTATTGTTTTTTTTTTGTAATTGATTTTAACGTCTAGTATCTTCGTATCTAACAAATTAAAATTATGTGTTGGTAATATTGTTTCTGCAATCACGTTTATGTAGTTTGAGTCTAGTCTTTGGCTACTTGGACCAATGTGATTTTTATTACAGTTATTACAAGGAATTATACCACTTTTTTTCATGTACGGTGTTTTATCCTTTAAATTTGAAAAAAAAACTACTTATTAATTTACCTGCTTTACAAGTGATGCTAGTATTTTCATCATTATGACCTCTTCTTAGATTGTCTGAAAGGCCATTGATGTATGGAATGGGTTATCATGTTTTTATAATAGCTATGGCTTGTCTGTCTTGACCTGTGTCTAATGTTTGAACCGGCGTGAATGCAGTAATAGTGTTATTTCTATTTTAAATTGAATTAATTAGTTGAGTCTAATTTAAAATTGATCAAAATTCTTTTTTCTAAATTGTTTATCGCATAAGGTTAGAATGTTTTGTTTATACATGGTAATGGTAATGGTATTAATTTTCAGTAATAACAGATGATTAGAATTAAAATACTACTAGGTTTTTTTATATAAAGCAATACTGATTTTTCCATGTATAAGAATTAATAGTAAAACCAAAAACGACAACTATTATTGACAGATAAAAGTAAAATGTTTTAGTATTAGACAATAAAATTATTAATCTATTTTAATTAATTACTTGAATTATTTTTCAATGGCCACATATACTCTCACTTCAATAACATACACCAAGGACACCAAATTTTAAAGAAACAATTGTTTTGTTTTAATTATTAATATAATTAAAGTTTTAACATGTATTTGTTGCATCAAATGAAGTATTGTCAAATAATTTGACTTAATTTGGTTGTTTAAAAAATAATTATTTATCAAAAAATACGTTTTTGGTCTTAACTTTGGATCCAATTAAACTAATTGTAGTTTGAGTTAATTTAATTGTGTCTTTGCATTGTTAATAACGTATACTAAAAGATGCACTTTTAATATTTAGAAACTCAAATAATAAAATGTAAGATGTTTTTAATAGAAATATATATCTGAGGCACAAACAAAAGTACCGTCGAAACCTAGTTTACGTTTCTTTTCAAATGCAAGTTGAGTATTGAGTATTTATAGTTTTAAATAAGATATAGAAAACAAATGTTATTACAAAGCTTATACTTTAAAAACTAATCATTACTGCGGAACAATTTCTTATTTATTATTAATATGTTTCTCTTTTAATAAACATATTTTAATCATGAATTTTTTTAATAAAGTATTAAATTGTAACTTTGATAACTTGTTTGCAAAAAAAAGGCTGATACAACATTTTTGAGTTAAAGTTTTTAATTTATCTTTAAGTGTATTATAACACGATGTACGGTTAATTCGTAAGTTTATGAGTGTATTTATTTAGCGTCTGGTTATTATTAAAGTTACAATATTTAAAAACAATATAATATATACATCAAAGTACTAAATGTTAACAAAAATGTAGAAGTCTGAAGATTAAAACTAGTAATAAATACTAAGACTAGTTACTAAGTAAAAAATATAATTAAGTATGCACAAAATGTTCAACTAAATCAATATTTTTTTATAATCTTGCTTTAAAGCTGCATTGAATGAATACTATAATACTAATATCATTTAGTTTTTTGTATCTGCTATAAACATTACTAAATAGTGTTTAACATTTTCTAAACTATAATAGATATTTATGTTAATAAGGTTTATTAATGTGAATCAAAACAAAGCCGGAGAAGTTTTTCAAATAAATTAAAAAATATAATTACTGAGTAAATGTCAAAAAAAAAAACAAATAAACATTTCATTTCAAATATATATATTTTTTTTAAATAAACAGTAATATAAAGCGTAAAATATTAAATGATTTTAATACTTTTGCATCTATGACTAGCATATTCTTTAAAACTATAGCATTTGTTTTTTTAAATTATCGATAAATTATTTAATTTTAACGTTTTTGTTTTTGGTTTAAATTAAAGTTATTACTTAATTTAATTTTTTTTCTAATTCTTCTTCTTTAAGTTACTTTTATATATTTTTTTTACCGTATTGAGGTGTTGGCCTCAACATGTGGCCCTTAAGAATGACTTACGCATGGCAATACCTTCCGGTTTTCTTCTTTTCTTGTTATATGTTCTTGTCTAACTAGTTTAGATTTTGAAGTAGTTTGAGGTTGGCTGGTTATTGTTTTGCGGATTTTTACACAGAATCTGTGGCACGCAAGCCCGGTCCCTCTCTCCCTGTAGCCCCTACCTTTTTTTTGTCTCTTTTGTCTCTTTTGTCTTAAAAAAAAAAAATATCTGCACTGACATCCAGCTATACATTCTCTTCTTTCTCCAATCCGTGTGTTATTTATTCTAACTATTTGGTTTGTCTTTAGATGAGCTTTTAGTTTGCTTAGGTCACTTCTTCTTCATTGTATCCTCTTTCTTTCATGAATAGTTTATGCAATTTTGTATTTCTTTTGGCAGTCCTAAATTTGTTAGTTTTATCTTCAGTGATGTCCTTGTATCTTTATCTGGGATTACTTCTTTGTGTCCTTTTGTTGCCAGGTATATTCTGACCATCTCATCCGTTAACTTGAGATAGCGTATCTACCAATTGCTATTTGCTTTGTTATTTTTGTTATTCTGCATTCCTTCAACATTTTTTTTTCTTTTTTTTATTCTCTATTTTTTTTTTTAGTTTTTTGGTATGCATAATTATCTTGACCTTTTTTATTTCTTTCTTTTTGATCTTTTTCTCTGTTTTGTTGTTTCCATTTTGCTTCTCTTGTTTTTGTCCTTTTTCTTCTATAACTTTTATTTTGTGTGTTTGTTTCCATTGTTTGTTTTTTTTTTCAATATTCTTCTATTGTGAAATTCTTCATATTTATTTTTAGTACTGTTGTAAGTTTCTTAGTGCCCTTCATTAATTTTCATCTCTTAGGCATTTCTTAATGTTTTTTGTTTTATTTACTTTATTTTCCAAAAATTTTTCTAGTTTTTTTTCTATCTTTCTCCTACGCTTTGCATTCTACTAGAGTGTGTTTTGCATTATCGTGTGTTTCTTCTTGACAGAATATTCATCTTTCATTTTTCTTAATTTTTTTAATCATTTGCATGAACTTTCTAAAGGTTCCATGTCCGGTCAGTATTTTTGTTGTATAATAGCACGTCTCGGGTTTGTTCTCTACCCACTCTTTTATCTCCGGGATTAGTTCTCTTGTCCATTCTCCCTTTTCTCCTCTATTCCAATGTCTCTGCCATCTTTCCAATGATTTTTCTCTTGCTTTTAACTTAGCTCCATTTTTATTGGTTCCTTCTTTTATTAGTTTCTTTATTTCTATCTTTTCTTCCACCATCATATCCGCGGGAGATGTTGCCGCAATCCTCTCTACTGCTTCTTGTGACACCGTTCTGTAAGCCTTTCAGATCCTTAACGAGCTGGTTCTTGTAGCTCCTCTTATTTCATTTTTTTTTTATTGTCTTCATGGCTTCTTCCCATGTTTCTGCGGCGTATAACAATTTGTTTTTTGCTGCTGTTGCTATTAGCTTTCTGGCTTCTTCTCCTGGACCTCCGTTGTTTGACATGAGTCTACCGAGCTGTCTCTCCATTTCCTTTGTTCCCATGACCGCTTCCTTAACCTGTTCATTCTATCCCATTGCTTTAAGTGTTACCCCGAGGTAATTTTTTTATATGGTTATTACTTGATCTCCTACCTGTATCTTACCTGTTTTTCATCCGTAACTGTATCATATCTATTGCCAGCTCTAGTTTTCCTTTGAGTATATCCATTTCTACGTCTTTACCTACTAGTGCTACGTCGTCCGAAAATGCCGTTATTGTTACGCCTTCCTCAACCTCATTTGAAGTAACTCATTATAAACAAGGTTTTATAGTTTTGGTCTTAGTGCTGAGCCCTGTGGTATCCGTCTCGTAAGTTTGAATCTTCTGTTCTTGGTTATTAGGTTTCTACTTTGTTAGTAGCTTTATATGATCTTGATTGTTTTCTTGTTCAGTTTTCTTTTTTTTTGCCGCCTCTATAATTGCTTCCCATAACACGCTGTTAAGGGGGCAGTTTGATGAGTATCATAAAACTACGAACAGAACTCACGTAATTTAGCTCCTTTTTAAAATCGATTTTTTGCAACGTGTAGAGAATGATATTTCCAATCTAATGAAATATATAAACATCCAAAACCTTCAATTGTTTATTAAATTTTGAAATTAATTTGTAATTTTTTTGTTTAAATATATTAATTAAAATCATATTAAATGGCGGACGGTAACTTGATATTATTGTAATCACAATTATATTATACTATCAAACCACCATCTGCTATAACCTATAAATTTATAATATGACATTTATTATGATTTTAATTAATGTGGCAGCAGTACCAAACTGTTAGAAAAATTAATACACGCGGGAATTTCAAATTTTACATTTTATCATACATTCACAACTACGAGCAGAACTGTAACAATTGTTATTTTAGAAAAATAACTTATAGCACAATAAAAAGTCTACTAAGTTTAATGTTCAATGAAGTATAACTCTTAAAGTTTAGGCAAAGTTTTCAACAAAAAAATTACAATTTAATTTCAAAATTTAATAAACAATTGAAGGTTTTGAATTTTTATATATTTCATTAGATTGGAAATTTCATTCTCAACTTGTTGCAAAAAACCGATTTTAAAAAGAAGTTAAATTGCTTAAGTTCTGCTCGTAGTTTTATGACGCTTATCAAACTGCCCCCTTAAACGCGTTCAGTATGTCCAACGCTATTACTACACAGTGTTGTCATTTCTTCTACGTTCTGCTGTTTGCTTCTTTTGCTATTGTCTATAGTTCCTAAGGTTTTTCTTCTCTTGGTAAATCCGTATTGTTCCTTTTCCCATCCTTTTTTTCTTCTTTGTCTTGTTTTATTCTTTGTAGAATGACTATTTCCATTATTTTAGCTAGTGTGTTTATTAAGCATATTGGCCTGTATGAAGTCGCTTTCAATCATCTGTTGATTATTTGAGTTATATCTACTTCATTCCCGTCTAGAGCTGCTTTAACAATCTCTGTTGTTATTTTGTCCGGACCTGGTGCTTTGTTGTTAGGCAGTTCTTTTATTTTTTTCACTGTTGCAGTAACTGTTTCTTCTTCTTTATTTTCTTGTTCGTGCCACTCTTATTAGAGATTGAATATTATCATAGCTTATTTAATTTTGTTGATAACACTTTTAAACTGTTTGTTGGAGCTACACTAACAATTTTCTTAGGCATTGCAACCATGACACTTTTCTTTGGCTTACGTTTTTTTGCCCCGTTCTCATTATATTTTTTAGTAATGCATATTTTTCTGTCTCATAGATATTGCATTCTTTTCTTTTTAATGATGAGAAAAAAAATTGATTTTGATTCAGGCGCCTTAGAACTTTATTGTTTGTCATTTTATTGGTATCTTTAGTAGCTGGCGGTAGCACCACATCTCGAAGTTTTTGATTTATTTTATGTTATTCTGTTTAAATGTCCATGCTTTTACAGCAGAGAACATTCACTTACGAGGAGGAAGGTTTATATCGCGGTTGCATAGTATTTTTTGCAGTTTATGAAGTGTTGACCTGACAATTTTTATTTGGTTTCTTATTTTTTGGCTTTGGTTAGAAAAGCTATTAACCTGTACTGCGTTACTTTTTAAACCAGACCAACATTAATACGAGTATAGATATTAAACTGGTTGTTTGGTGACTTTGAGATGACTATATATTTTGTTTTTTAACGTTAATTGTAAAATTGTTTATACAATGTGAGCTCATATTTTCAACTAGCTGTAAGAAGTCATCTGCATTTTTAATCGACAACACTGTATCATCCGCGTACATCTTGACATATTGTTTTGCTGTATATATTGAACAGGAGTAGTGACACTCTTGACAAACTCTCTTGCAAATTTTATTTTTTTCTAAAAGTTTTTTTTCTATTTTTACTTTGGATTTTTAGTTCTAGTATAAAACAATTGTTTTGTTGAAATCTATAAAGAAGGCATAAGATTTTTGGTTTTTATATAATACATTTATTTCTTGCACATTTACAAATATATTTATAATTCTCTAAAATAATAAATCATAATTCTTCTAAGTAACACAATACATTTTTTTCTTCTTTGTTTGTCTACTTTTTTTTTGCTTTTTAACTGTCTTCATCCATTAAATCACTCTTCTTTCAATACCTCATTTTTTTCCATCAGTTCTTTTCTCATTTTGTTACATTTTTTTACATAAATTCTATAGTTTTCTTAGTCTTTCCGCACATCTGCACATTTTTAAATCTTCTTCTTTTTGTCACTTGCTTTTCATTACCACATCTGAATCATGCAAGTTTTTTTTTCATCTGTATTATATCTATCGCTTTCAAGGTACATTGGCAGTTTAATTTTTATAATATGTTTATAATTTGCGATGTACCTAGATTTTTTTACTCGCATTCTATTTTCTTGCTTTTGTATATCTCTTTCCATAATTTTGTGCCATGTCTTTCTTTCAGTTTTACTTCTTCTTTCAATTTCTTGGCTACCATTATCATTTTTGTTGTAATAATTTTCTCCTAGCTTTCTATTTCTTGCTATCATTTTTTTTTCATGTATTTTTGTAAGATTTTACATTCGTGTCTCTGTCTTATTCTTTCCTCATACCTCATTACGTTTTTTCTTGTTTCTACTCTTATTCTTCCATATTGTCTGATTTATATCTTCAAAAAGTTTATTTATGAATTAAGTCTATCTGTTTAACTTATCTTTTATGTTCACCACCAATATATTTTCTAATTAATTGTGTTTAAGCTTGTTGGTTTGGTTGTTACTGTAAATAAATGAATTATCTTTACAATTTTTGAAAATATTTTATAAGGATTGATTGTAAGTTATGCAAGTGTTCTAAAATTATGTTATATTATATTTTCTACTATAATTTAAAGTTTAAAGTTAAAACTTATCAAACATAATTAATTTTTTAACACTTTAGTGATTTTTTTGTAACGTTATTAAGACCAATTACAAATCAATTAACGGTTTTCGTTTTAATTGCTGTATCATGTATGTAGTAAGTTAAAAAAACATATTTTATTGCAGTTAAGGGTAGATATTTAAGGCGCAAAGCAGCAGGGTTAAGGATAGCGCAAGATTGCGATAATTATTTTAATCCAGTATGTACACCATTTTATATATAATTTATTGTAAGTATTAATAATTGTGACGTTTGCTTTCTTGAGTGAAATATTTTTGTATAAAACAGTATAAGTCGGATATAACGTCAGCAAAGGGACCGGTATAATCTGGACGCTATATTCGAATGGACGCTAAAGTTGGTCGCAATAAAATTATAATTAAAATTACGTATATGTACTACAAATATCTAATCATTAAAAGCGACTTTAAATTTGTCTTGTTTTTTCCATATTTATGTCAATAATGAATGCAATAAATTAAATACAGCAAAGATTGTATATACTCGTTTATTTCTTGCCTGTCGGCCTTGAAAATTCTACAACTAACATAACATAACATTTACCATATAACTTAATTTACTACTAATATAATATATATAATGTTAACAACCCTAAACCCTGTTTTTTAATTAATTATTTATTAATTCTGTTTCAATTTCCTTTCTTCTTTTTGTTACCGCTATCATCCATTTCATTTTTTTCTATCTTCTTTCAGTACCTCATTTCTTCCTATTTGTTCTTCTCTCATCTCATTGCATTTTAACATGTGTTCTATGCCTTCCCTTCTCCACACATTCTACACATTTTCTCTTCCTCTTCCAACCAAAATTTGCACACTTTCTCCTCATTTCCACATCTAAATCTTGCAATCATACGTTTTTCCATTTTTTAATAATTTACATTTTTTAGGTACTTTGGTAGTTCATCCGTTATAATGTGTGCATAATTTGAATTGTACCTAGATTCATATATCCGTGTTCTTCGCTCTTGCACTTGTATATCTCTATCTCGCATCATAATTTCTTTCCACATACTTCTATCTATTCTTAATCTATCTTTTTTCTTTTTTTTTTTTTTTTTTTTTTTAGGACGTAGTGAGTTGTTTGGCTCTCAACAAGTGGCCCTTAAGAATAACTTACGCATGGTAATACCTTCCGGTTTTCTTCTCTGCGCAAATCCTGTTGTTTTAATGTCCCTGTCTAAACTAACCTACATTTGGTGCTAGTTTGAGGCGGGCTGGTTTTTGCTTCGCGGATTTTCACGCATCATCTGCGGCACGCATGCTGTCCCCGGCCCCTCTCTCCCTATAGCCCCTACCTTTGTCTGTCTCTTTTGTCATTTTGCCTTTTCTTATCTGCACTGGCATCTACCTCTGCATTCTCTTCTTTCTCCCATCTTTGTGTTATTTACTCTAATTATATAATTTGTTCTCAGATGTGCTCTTAGCTTACTAAGGTCTTCGTTCACTTCTTCTTTATCATATCCCCTCTCTTTCATGAATAATTTATGCAGTTCCATCAGTTGTATTCCTTTTGGCAGTCCTAGATTTGTAAGTTTTACCTCCAGTGATATCCTTGTATCTCCATCAGGAATTACTTCTTCATGTCCTCTCGTTGCTAGGTATATTCTGACTATCTGAAAGGTTGCGTTCTCAGTCATCCTCGAGATAGCATATCTACCATTTGGTATATGCCTTGTTATTTCTGTTATTCTGCTTTCCTTCAATATTTCTTTTCTCCTTCTCCTTATCTCTGCAATTTCGTTTGGTATCGTAGTCTCTGTAAATGTTCTTTTTTTTTCTTCTGTTTCTTGGTATGCACAATTGTCATATCCTTTCTTATTTTTTTCTTTTTGATCTTTTTCTCTGTTTTCTTGTTTCCATTTAGCTTCTCTCATCTCTTTCCTTTCTCTTCTATGGCTTTTAGTTTGTGTGTTTGTTTCCATTGTTTGTTTTTCTATATTCTTCTATTGTCAAACTCTTCAATTTTTTTTTTTGTACACTTGTTGCAAAGTTTTTTAACGCCCTCCATTTATTTTCATCTTTTAAGCATTTGTTAATGATTGTTCTTTTATCCACTTTGCTTTCTAGTATATATTCTAGTTTTTTTCTATCTTCCTCCCACGCCTCGCATTCTACTAGAGTGTGTTCTGCGTTATCGTGTGTTTCTTCCTGACAAAATGTACACCTTTCTTCTTCATTTATTTTTTTAATTTTTTGCAAGAATTTTCCAAATGCTCCGTGCCCGGTCAGTATTTGTATTGTATAATAACACGTCTCGGGTTTCTTCTCTACCCATTCTTTTATGTCTGGGATTAATTCTCTCGTCCATTTCCCCTTTTCTCCTGTATCCCATTTTCTCTGCCATCTTTCCATAGTCTTCTCTCTTGCTCTTATCTTTGCTTCTTTTTTACTCGTTCCTTCTTTTACAAGTTTTTTTATTTCTATTCTTTCCTCCACCATCATATCCGCGGGAGGTGTTGCCGCAATTACCTCTACTGCCTCTTGTGACACTGCTCTGTAAGCTCTACAAATCCTTAGCGAGCTTGCTCTTGTGGCTCCTTTTACTTCCTTTCTGTTTTTCTTTGTTTTCATGGCTTCTCCCCATGTTTCTGCGGCGTACAGCAATTTGCTTCTTGCTGCCGTTGCTATTAGCCTTCTGCTTTCTTCTCCTGGACCTCCGTTGTTTGGCATAAGTCTACCAAGCTTTCTCTCAATTTCCTTTGTTCCAATGACCGCTTCCTTAACCTGTTCATTCCATCCCTTTGCTTCGAGTGTCACTCCAAAGTATTTGATTTTTTTCCCTATGGTTATCTCTTGATCTCCCACCTGTATCTTACCTGTTCCTCTATTATTCCTCTTAGTCGATAGCCATGCCGCCTCAGTTTTTTGTGTTGCTAGTTTTAAGCCCTTACTTCTCATCCATATTTGTATCATATCAATTGCCAGCTCTAATCTTCCTTTTAGTACTTCTATTTCTACGTCTCTACCTACTACTGCTATGTCGTCCGCAAATGCAGTTATTGACACGCCTTCCGGCATCTTCATTCGAAGTAACTCGTTATAGACAAGGTTCCACAGTTTTGGTCCCAGTGCTGAGCCCTGCGGTACCCCTCTAGTAAGTTTGAATCTTCCATTTTTGGTCACTAGATTTCTGTCCTGTAAGTAGCTCCATATAATCTTGATTGTTTTTCTGTTCAGTTCTTTCTTCTTTGCCGCCTCTATGATTGCTGCCCATGATACGCTATTAAACGCGTTCTGTATGTTCAACGCTATCATTACACAGTGTTGCCTTTTCCTCTGCGTTCCGCTGTTTGCTTCTTTTGCTATTGCTTTCACTTTTTCAATAGCTCCTAAGGTTGTTTTTCCTTTGGTAAATCCGTATTGTTCTTTTTCCCATCCTCCTTTTTCTTCTATTTCTTGTTCTATTCTCCGTACAACAACTTTTTCCATTATTTTAGCCAGTGTGTTGATTAAACATATTGGTCTGTATGATGTTGCTTTTCCTGCTTCTTTTTTTTTCTCAATCAGTACCAGAGTGGCTTCTTTCCAACATCCTGGGAAAGTTCCTTCTTTTAGGCACCTGTTGATTATTTGAGTTATTTCTATCTCGTTTCCGTCTAATGCTGCTTTAACAATCTCTGCCCAGTAAACACAGTTACGTTTAAAATACGTTTATTTTTGGTATTACACCTAAGTGTAATATTTGTTTATTCGTTAAGTATATTATACGGAAAAATGTCTGGCGACTAAACGGATATATCTCGTATATTTAGTGTGTAATATACGTACCGGTTATATGTATTTTAAACGTGTAATTTACACGTATTATCAACGTAAAAAATGCGTTAATATATAATAAAAATATTTGTATATTTTTTAATTATAGTACACGTGTATTATAGGTTAAGCTTTATCCGGCGAGAAGACATGTGTATGTTTGGATGCCTATACGAGGTAACGGACTCACATTGGGAAGAATTGGGTCACCCATCCAAGTCGTGACCGGAGCCGACGTTGCTTAACTTTTGTTAACGCTGGTAAACGTACATGCCCACTCTGCCGTACTGCCTACTCTCTTGTATATATAATAATGTAAAGTATGTATATCATTCTAACATAAAATACAAAGTATTCCATATAAATAAATAAAACATTATATTATTTAACAAGGGTATTTAAAAAAATAACAATTAAATTGAAAATCCATATTGCTTTTTCAACCAGTCTTTTGGTGACATCTGAAAAATATACTGTGTATATTTCCACAGCCTCATATGAGACACATATGGTAATCTTTATTTCAAATAATTTGAATAGTTTGCTATTTGTATTTATAATACTATATATAACAACAGCAATCAATAATATTAAATTTAAATTTTAAAATAATAAATCGATAAATTGATATTAATGTTACTGTAATAGTTATAATTGCATTGTACAAGAAAAAATGGTGCAACTGACAAGTTATTTGAAACAAAGATGTCATTGCTTATTTTCAGACTTACCACAAATTAGGTATTTGATCTTAGTACTCTTAAACCTACGCTTCCAGTTCAATTAAACAACACTTCAACACTGTTGTGTAACAACAAACAACTTAAAAATGTATTGGATATTACAACTATTAACATTATGGTTGATAAAAAATAAATAAAATGATGAATCATGCATCTCAACATACACTTTGCAAACTATATTCTCGAGTTCGGGTAGCCTCGGACGTACAAACATTGAAGACAAAATTGATCGGCAAACTAAACTCAGAAATAATAAACGTTAAATATTCGTAGATATATTATGCAGGATATTTTTACGAGTATTCTAATGGTTAATATACGTATATTAATCAACAGTGGAAATAAAAGAAAAAATTAACGAATAATATACAAATATACATATCTTACGTGTACAAGAAATGTATATTATACAAATACACATATACCATATACGCTTTTTACACCATATATACGTGTAATAAACTTATATTATCTAAACCTGTGTTTACTGGGTGTTGTTATTTCGTCCGGACCTGGTGCTTTGTTGTTAGGCAATTCTTTTATGATCTCTTTGATCTCTTCCACTGTTGCCATAACTGTTGCTTCTTCTTCTTTTGTTTCTGGTTCTTCTACTGGTTTTCCCTTGGGAAATAGTTTTTTAATTATGACCTCTTCTTCTTCGTCTTCTTTTAAGCAGATTCCTTTTGTTCTTCCACCCAATTTGTCCATCACTATTTTGTACGGTTTTCCCCAAGGATCCCCATCTATAGATTCTATCATTTCTTTCCAGCATCTTTTTCTGCTATCCCTAATTGCCTTTTTTAAAATTTTTCTGTCGTTTTTTAGTTTCTCTTCTATTTTCTCTGTGTTCTCTCCTCTTCTTCTCAGCCTTTTGATTTTCCTCGCTGTTTGTATTGTGTTTTTCCTGCATTCTTCTATTTCCTCACACCACCAGTATGGTCCTTTTCGTCCGCCTTCCCTGTACCTAGGAATTGCTTCCTCCGCCGCTTTTCTCAGTTTTTCTGAGTACCTCTCGCATCTTTTCTCAATATTTTCGTTTTCTGTCACTTCTTCTGTTTCCATGCCTCTCTTTATCTTTTCTTTGTCCATTCTTCTTACGTTCCATTTACCTTCTCTCGTGTGCTCCTGTTTTCCTTTCTCTTTTGTATTGTATTGTATATGTTTGTGTAGACTCAGTGATTCTTCTTCAGTCACGGTCCATTCATTTATTATTTTTGCCATTTCCCACGTTGCTATGGTGATGTCAATATGCGATTTTGAGCTTCCTCTTACAAACGTCGGTTTGTCTCCATTGTTGCAGATTGTAAGATTTAACCCTGCTATCATCTCCTCTAAGATTTTTCCTCTTAAATCGTTCTTGTAGCCTACAATAATTTTTTTGTTTTTCTGTTTTCTTAAACTTCTTTCTAATTCTTCTATCCACTCTCGATAGTATTCCAGACCGCAGTTTGGGCTGATATAACAGCTGTATACTATCATACTTTGTACTTCTGCCCACACTATTCCTTCTTTTGGTGTTCCCCATCTTTCCACCTTGTCCCTACACTTTCCCCTAGCTAAAATTGCTGCATCTGTTCCTTTGTCTCTTATCCACTTACCATTTAGTTTGTTTTTATTAGGTTCACTCACTAGCACTAGGTCTATTTCCTCTCTCTCCGCTGTTGCTATTAGTAAATCGTGAGCCTCTCTTCCCCTCCCTATGTTTATTTGTATAAACTTATACATTATGTGATACTATTTTTTCCTCCTGTTCTCTCCAGTTATCTGGGTTGTTGTCCTCCATATTCTTCTTTGTTTTCCTCATTTCTTTTTTCTTTGTAGCTGGACATCTTTTCTCTCCCGTTCTGTGTCCTAATACTTTGCATTCAATGCAGTATTCTTTGTTTCTGCATTCGGCAACCTGATGTCCCTCCTTTCCGCATTTTATACATAGCGAAGACCTGTCTTCCCCATTGCATTCTGCCGCTACATGTCCTTTCCTCCAGCATTTATAACATTTTCTTTCATTTGCTTTAACTTTCTCTACTCTGCATCTAATGAGTCCTATGTTTATTCTTCCTTCTCCTATTATCTGTTCTGCTATTTTTTTGTCCATTTTGACTATAGCGGTTTGTATTTCTCTATAACCTTTCTTTATGGAAATTATTGTACTTCCTTCTGTGTTCACTTTGTTCATAATTTCTTCCAGTATTTCTTCTCTCTTAATTTCCGGGCTAATATCTTTGATTATCACCAGTTCTGTAGTTTTGTTGCTGGCTTTTCGTACATTGCAGCCTTCCATTCCATTTTTAATTTTTTCTATCTCTTTTTCCGTCTCATTACCCTTTGTAATTAGTAACAACTCCCCTTTTTTTGTTTCTCTTACCTCCTTGAACGTAGATCCTTTTATCTGGGTTTTTACCTGTCTCAGCAAATCTGCATATGTGACACCTTGTTTGCTCACTACTATAGCACCTGTTTCCGTACCTGTTTTTTTTTCTCTATGTGTTTCCGCTACCTGTCCCTGTGTTGGCACGCACAGTCTTATTTTTGTGTTAGTTCTTCTTCCTGCTATTTCCATAATTTTTTTTGCATCTCTTGCCGTAATTCCCGTTGGTATTGGTATATTTATTTCTTCAATACTTAATGTTTTTGTTTTGATAAGCATTTTTTCGATAGCTATTAGTATCTCCTTATTCCCTGCCGTTTCGATTTTCTGCTTAATGATGTGTACTTTTCCCACATTTTTTCCGCTTAGATTTTTAACTATTTCTATATATGGCGTTTCATCTTCTCCTTCTTCCTCCATTAGTTCAGGGTATTTTATTTTTGCTTGTTGTAAGATACCACCTTCTTTGCCTATTTCCTCTTTATTTATTAAAAGTCCTGTATCCATTTCCTTTCCCATTATTAGGTTTTTTTTTTCCACGTTTACATATTTATAGTCTGTATCTCTCCATTCTTTATTTATAATATTTTTATATCCTCTTCATTATCCACTTTTAATATCTCCTCGTCCGAGATGAAATGGTTTTTACGGTTTTCTTCCCTATTATCTCCAGTTTCCATTGTCTGTGTCGACATTTCTATACCTATTTTTGTTTTATTTTCATTCTCCTGTTCTTTTTTTTGGATTTCTTCAAATTCCATTCTCTCCATATTTGTTTCTAGTTGATTCGCCACCTTTTTAATTTCCAGTTTAGTGGTTGTACACTCACTGGTTAAGTTTTTTAACTCTCTAATTAATTTCCCCATTATTTGGATTGTTGTGGGGTTATTTGCTCTCTTCGCCTCGTTGTTACCTCCTGGCGAATCTATTTCTCTCCCTCTTTTTTGATTCGTTTGACCTAATTCTTTATCTGTTTTTTTATCCGGCGGTGTTCTTTGCAACATCCCGCTTTTTAAAAATGCATTCATCTTCGTTTTTTGACCCTTGGCCTAGTTTTACTTTTAATTAATATCAAATTGCTGTTTCCGCGTTTCTTAATCTATCTACTTCCTCACTAGCATACCCATTCCTGTTAAAATATTTTTCTCTAAATGTTCCCATTTTTCCGCATTTTCCCTTCATTTTCTCTTTCAGACATTCTTGTAATATTTTACATTCATTCCTTTCTCTCACTCTTTCTTTATACCTCATTGCACGCTTTCCTGCTTCTACTCTTAATTTGTCTATTTTAACTTCTTCCATAACAATGTATGCTGGGGTCTCTTTGTTTACTCCTAATACCCATCTCCAGTATTTTGTGTGAATAACCTCTAACTTTTCTTGCTCTTTCCATCCCCAAATTTCTGCTCCGTACAATAACATACTTTTTACTAAACTATCAAACATCATTCCTTTAATTCTCATACATTCAAATTTTCTTTCACCAATTCCCCATACTTGTCCTACCGCTTTATTTGCTTTTCTTGTCATATTTTTTATGTGTTCATTTTCACTTTTGGTTGTACAAAAAACATATCCTAGGTATTTAAATGTTTTTACTTCTTCTTTATTTTCTTTCCCATCCCATTTCCAATTTTCTACTCTACGTCTACCTCCCCCTTTTCTAAAAGTCATCATTTTTGTTTTATTTACATTTACTTCCAATTTTTTTTTTCTAAAATACTTATCCAGGCATCTAATCATTTTGTTCATTTCATTTGCTTATTTTGCTACAACCACCATGTCGTCTGCATAAGCCAGCGACCACACTTTCTCTCTGCAAGTAAAGATTGTTGCATTAGATTTGCTATTATTTAATCGGGCAATGATAGCACCGTTTCTTCTATGGACAATGTTTTTCGTAAGCAAATATCCTTTATACAATTTTCGCAGACTATCATACACTAATCTTGTCTCTACTTGCAATTTTGTATATCATTCCTTGCTAGAACGCTATAACTAACCGTAGACGCACGTACACCACTAATTCGAGTCACGTCGAGTCTATGCGGCTTTGACTCTATACCCGGCGACGTATTTAACGGTATTTTTTGCATTGCTTATATAGAAGATCAAACAAAACATCGAGTTTTTGCTGCTATTAGCAACTTTTTGTCAAAATGTCTAATATAAAAATTAATTTAATTATGTAAGTAAGTAAATATTTGTATTTTTTTTAAATTTTGAAGTAGTTTGTTTAGCTTTTGCACTGCGATCTCTTGGTCATCTTTTGTGCATCTTTAGTTGTTACTTCTCTAGTAGCTTTTTTTTAATCAAATTTATAAACTTTTGCCAAGAGACTGTTTTGAGGTATTTTTAGTTAGCTTGTGTTTTCCAATTCATTGTAAACTTTGCACTGCTCAGCAGATACAGTATAGCTTTTTCATCTTTCAGACATTTGCGGCAAAGGGAATCTTTTTGGATTTTTAGTCCAGTAAGTTTTTGCAGCAATCGGCTCATTTGCGCTACCGTATTAGGAATAGCCTTTGTGTTTCATCCATTGACAGATTTGCCACATTTTGAAATGTTCCGTTTTAAGTTTTTTACGGATTATATTTTGTTTACCGGTTTTTAAAGAATTCGGGTTTTGGTCTAATAAACGTCTTTGTGGATTTCTTTTTGATGAGTTGGTCTATTTTAAAATTACGTAACTGTTCTTAGCTACGTAGCTAATGTTTCTAGACTGGTTACGCAGACTATTGCCATTTTGGATTTTTTTGACTAGTGAGCGTATTGCCTGTAGAGTTGCTTGGATGTGTCGGACATGATAGTTATCAGTTTGCTAACGTGTTGACCTGATTCTATAGTGTTCCTAGCACATCATTAAATGGTTGCAATTTTTGTTTAAAAGCTGAAGCATGTTTGAACAACGTAACTGGCATTTGCTTTCATATATTCTAGTTCTGGTGCCAATGTGGTCTTTGCCTTTACCTATGTACCAGAAATCCATTTAAGTTTTGTTTATCTATTCTACTAGAGACAATATTATCACATCAAACGACTTCGACAACGTTTATTTTTCTTCCACCATCACAACTAAGTATTTTTATTGATTCCGTTATCAGCTGACATGCTAGCTTTTGTACTTAACGAGAAAAAAGAGAAAATCCAATTTGTGTTCTCAAATAAAAAATAAAAAAACTGATGCGATACGTTGTTTTTCCGCAATTAATTTTTAAAAAGTGGCATTGTTATCTACTTTTTCTTAAATTTTTTACTCGTTAAATATAATTCTGAATTGTTAACCCAAAAAATGAAGACATAGAGTATTGTATGCAGTTCAACATATAAACAGACTGATGACTGAAATCTTATTGTTTGGATATTGAGTTGGTTGGCGATTTGTCCTATAAGAACCAATTTTAATTTAAAAAACACATACAATGTCAATATGTTTTTAGAAAAAAATGTTCACCAAAATTCTCGTAGATGTGATAGGATTTAATATTTTTCTATAACAATGCTACTAGCGGCACCCTAACAAGACGCGGCGACTAAACCCGGCTGTAACGATAACCTAGTTTGGTTGCCGTATTTTAAAAGGTGGATTTTTTACAATTGCTCCGTACGTGATGATGAGTCTAATTACTACAGTATATAATAAATTTGGTCTTATAGGTTGTTTTTAACATGGAATCTGGATTTGAAAAACAATTGATTTGAGTTTTATGGTAACAACTTAAACCAGCGGGGGTAAATATTATGAAATAATAAATTTTATGCGTTTATTTCTTATAATTAATAAATTACATTTCCGTTTAACTCTTAGAGTTGATATTTTACAAGATTAAAATATGGACTCTTCAATACACAATTTCTCGACCAAAATAATTGACAGTCCATATTTTAAACTTCTATACAATTTTTCAAAATTAATCAACGCGGTAAGATAGAGCGTGTCCTGGATTGTTTACTACAGTGGTGAGGGTAGCATGACGTGTGGCATATGTAGCCAAAGGAGCGGCATAAGCTAATGGGGCGGCGTAATGAGAGCTGTATGCTACTGGAGCGGCATATGCAGCTACTACTGGAGCTGATTTAATTACGCTGGTAGAGATACCTGGGGCAGAAGCTAATACTGTGGCTTCAACTGGAGCGGCGTATGCTAAAACACCGCGACGGCTTCTGTGTTTTGCTTCTTCGTGAGCTTGGAAATGGGCAGCACGTGCAGCTACTACTTCTGGGGTTTCTGCTGGAGCTACTGGTACTTCGGATGGACCTACTGGCACTGCATTAGAGACCACGCGGTAACCAAGGGCATCGGCTACGTAGTTAGTGGCTATTACTTGACCATCTGGAGCTACATAGCTGTATGATCCTACTTTGTTGCCAGCAGCATCCTAAATTAAAATTATTAGTTTTTTAAATTGATTTTCTTATAATAAACTTACTTGAATAGCGTTGTGTTGTTGGAAAGCTTCAGAGTGTCCATAAGAAGCTTGTCCTAATTCGTCTTGTGCATGGTATTGAGTCTTATCGACAGCAGCAATAACTGGAGACGCGGCTACTACAGGTACAGATTTTACTACTGGAGCGGCAGCTACAATTGGGGCTACTGGAGCAGAATAAGCTACTGGTGCAGCAGCTACAATTGGTGCAGATTTAACAACGGTAGTAGAAATAGCTGGGGCTGAAGCTACAACTGTTGATTGAACTGGAGCGGAATAAGCTACTGGAGCAGAATACGCAATTGGCGCGGAATACGCAACTGGCGCGGAATACTCAACTGGTGCGGCGGCTACAACTGGAGCAGATTTAACAACAGTGGTAGATATAGCTGGGGTAGCTTGAACTTGGGCATTGTAGGCTACTGGAGCTGAATAAGCTACTGGAGCAGAATAAGCTACTGGAGCAGAATAAGCTACTGGAGCGGAATAAGCTAATGGGGCGGCAGCAACAATTGGTGCAGATTTAACAACAGTGGTGGAAATAGCTGGTGCAGAAGCAACTACGGTAGATTGAACTGGAGCAGAATATGCTACTGGGGCGGCATATGCAGCTGGTGCGGAGTAGACTGCTGGAGCGGAATAAGCTACTGGAGCTGAATATGCTACACCAGTGGCATGACCAGTTACAGTAGAATAACTGAATCCTCTAGCTTGTACAATTGGTTGCGCATAATGGGCAGCGTATTCCAATGGACTAGTAAGGTAGCCTGGTTTAGCTACTGTTACTGCCAAAACGCAGGACAAAGCGATCTGAAAAAGTAAAAAAAAATCAATTAGGTATATAATTAAATCTTTATCATAGAAGTAGTATTACTATGCCTAATAAAATAGATTAAATAACGCTTCATTTTTCATTACTTAAAGAAAATGTTATATAATGCTTATTTCATTATAGAACAAGGAATGCACTTTAGTGTAATATAAGTTATCATCGCACTGAAACTTTTACCTTTACTTTTTTTTTATATTCTAACAACGCAAGAAGCTAATTTCATATTAACACAAAAAATAAAAACAATAACCATTAATAACAACATTATATATTTTCTAATTTATTTAAATTTTTTCATAGTCTAGTAATAATATTGAACTTACTAAGAATTTCATTTTGTACAACTTAGTCGGTCGAGCAAAGTGAACTGAATTAACAAGTCTGCAAATTTGATATTTATAGGTGCGTTTCTTATACGGAAAATACGTCATTCCAAAAAACCGTCGGTGTAAATTTGCCGCCAAGAGGCCTTGAAGCCCTCCAACTGTGGTTCATTGTAATCGAGCGTGATTCTTCCAATAGGGAAGTGGACGTTATTAATTTACAATTTAAATGAGACCACTAATAATGACACACCCAATGCTTAATAGCCAGTTTGTCAAATATTTTTTTTTTTTATAATAACACTAATTTGCGTATACAAATTGATACATTATAAACATTGATAAGTTGATTGCAATAAAATAAGTTAAGATTGTAGTTCAATATAACTAGTATTAGCTTTGACGATAGAAAGAAAATATAGTGTTAAATGAATATTTTACGTTATGACAAGATAACTCCCACGAGTTAAATAAGTTATTTACAATGTCATAATTAAATTTTTTTTTATTGTTTCATACTTTTCAAAATATTTTTTTTAGTTTGTTAAATAAAATAAACTAATGAATTTTTGGGAGGTATGAAGCAATAATATAAAATGAATAATATAACAAATTTCATAGAATTAATAAGTAAAATATAGAATATTATAAGTTAGTCACTTCAATGCACGGGTTGAATTTGTTTTTTTTTAAGTTATTGCATGGATTGAATTTCTATCGTATCACTAATCAAATATTTAAAATTTAATCAATAAAGTTTTTCTGATTATAACAAATGATATTTATAGTATTATCTTAATCTGAAAACCAATATTTTATTGCGTTCGTTGCTCTCTGGATCAGCATCTTTAAATTACGCGACCTTGCCGACGGCATAGGCGTGTTCGCTCTAAATGTCGCCAGCCGCCACTTTTTTTTTTTTCGGCCGCCCGATGGTAATACAACTTTGCTTTTATTGTAGAAATATCCGCCTTCCTTAAAGTGCATTAAAAATGTAATGGCACACCTTTGATCTTGACATTTGTGTATTCCGAACAATACACCGGTGTTTATTTATATTACATTTTTATAGTCGATGCATATTTTATTTACAATTTGGATACCAATTAATTTGTGTATATTTATTATACTGTTCTTTACGGATGCAATTAAAACGAAAAATGTTTTACAATTTTTTAACCAGATATCACCTTTTTTATAAGAAAATTTGATTGACGTGATAATAGTACAATTGAGCTTCATGTAATATACGCCAACGTAAAACCATGTCTATCAACTCCTCAGTACTAAACAGATATGTCATTTGTATAAAAAATGATTAATTTAAAAAAAGAAATTCTATAGGCTATTTTTTTCATAAAAATATAAATATTTAATATGTATAAAAAAAACCTCATATTTTGTTTATTAGATAAAAAACTTTGAAGCCACCTTTCCGTCATTTTTTCATGCATGATATTAAGTGCTCGATCGAACGCTATTTTAATCTTATATCGCTCAAAATCATATCATTGTTAATAACTTTTGGAGTGTTGTTTTTGATTGTCCATAGCTGGGGCCATCTTTGGGGTTTATTCTTCTACATTTAAATTTATTTTTCTATTTTTACAAACTACAAATCAGCCTGATTCGCAACAAAGCAACCGTTTAAAAGCATTCACTATGACAACATTAACGGCATCGCACGAAAAACGCTTAATGTTAGTATATGAGAATATGTGATGAGCCTGCCAAGTACAATTACTTTCTAACAAATGAGAGTTTACCCATCTTATGATACATGTTACTAGTTAACTGCAATAGCGGATTATACGCACCAAATGCTTTGCGCTGATATTACCAGAATCTTTATTTTGCAACACATTTTGATGTTGCGTTACTTCATAGCTTTTCCTTATTGGAGAGAAATATGATCGACATCTGCATTCTCTGACTTTTTTTGCAATAATGATTGACGCAAATTGACACCATAGTTTGCGAAAATTCTTATTTTGGATGAGACAGCTCTCATGCTAATATATATATATAGTGTAATTACTAATAGGTGAAATTATAGTAAGCAATACGATAGTCAGCAGAAAAGCATCCTTGCTATAGTGATGTTATTAAATGCGTTAAACGGTATTGCAGTGTTATATACAAGGTAACCGCCATACATTACTAGTCTATTACATTTCTAAAAACTACAAACTAAATGTTAAATATTGTCAGTAAAGTGTGATGCTTTATTTATGTACATGTGCAATTTTAACATTCTACTTTAATTAGTTTTGTAGTTATATACATACAAACATCGTTAGGGGCCAGAGTTGCAAAAAATTGAGAACAGAGCGGTTATAAATTTTTTTACATTTGAAAGTTTTACCGTTCACCAAATTAAACAAAGATTGGTTGGCGTATACGGTGAACATTCATCTTTATATTCCATCGTAAAAGAATGAACCAAAAGGTTTAAGTCTTTAGAAAATTACTCACTCAAAAAGATGAACATCTTGATGATTTGAAAAAAAAAAAACTACCGTGAATGGCGTTTATTATGGTACCTTATTAAATATGTTGAGGGAAATTAGTTGGGCAAAGCGTTGTGGAAAATTAACTAAAGGAGTCAGCACGACAACGAGTTATGTTTAAGCATATGTTTGATAAGTTTTTAAAAACACTTTATTTTTCTTACAAACATACTTTATTTAAACTTTAACATTTATTTTAATATTTCATACATGAAATATCATTATAATATAAATTACTTTTTTAACTCCGCTTTTATAAGTACGGAGGGTTATAAATGAATATATGACGATGCGTGTTACATGTCTGATCTATAACTAATTAATATTACACATTAATTTCTATTTATACTTAATATTAGATTAATAAGCTTTTTATTATCTCTTAAGGAGATAATACAAACAGAGTGCATCTAAACTGGACAATTGTAATAAGGAATAACAATACTATTGTAATTAGAATGAATGGTTAATTGTTTATATACAATGGTGTTACTATTATAGGGGTCGGTTAACTCCTCCACCCAAAGAATGAAAATTACGGTGAAGCAGGAATTTTCAATATGATGTCTTCCATTGGAATTAAATTTGCGGGATCTGTCACAGTAGTCTTTTTATAAATCATTGGTTTGTGTTCGATTTCCTTGTTACAGCAAATTTTTCTTTTGAAGCACGGTAGTTTTTTATAACACTTTTTAAAATTAAATAATACAATAACACTAATTACAATAATACATAATATAATAATAGATATATAACGACCATCACCTATAGAAGAATAATTTCCAATCTTTCCAACATCCATTTTTAAATTAAGCAATTCATTTTTATTTTCTTGAAAGTTATCTAGATTAATATGTTGAAGAGATATTTCAGGTAATGTTTTATATAATTCTTCTTCTAACGTGAGGTTTACATTTGTTATATGTGGTGTTTCTACAATATCACCAACTGTTTTAACTCTAGATTGAAATTTATATAGTTTGTAATTACCAAACTGAATTTCACAATTATCAATTATTCTTAATATGTAATTACCTTTTAAAGTTTTTGATGTTTTTACATTGTCACAGTTTATTACAATGTTTAATGTTTTTGATACAATTAATAACCATTGGTTATTTTGGAGGTATTGTGCTTTAGCTTCTTTAATTCTTAAATAGTTGATGTTGCAGTTGTCTAAATTAAAGTTTGAGCTTAACACATTCACTTCACAGGGATTATTTTGTGATAGTCGAATTGTTTCTAAATTTGAGCATAAACAATTTTTGCTCAATACTTCATTACATGGTGTGTTAGTTGTTAAATAATGTAATTCATTTAGATTTAAATACCTGGAGTTAGGTAATATAGATTTGAAAATTGACAGGTTTTCAGCAGGGGTTGGTAAAAAGAATAAATGGTAGTAGTTGTATGGTAACAGCTCCACCAATGGGATTTTAAATATAAAGGTAATTTGATTACCTCTATGAAATGCTTGTAATGTAATTATATTCTTATATGTTTCTATAAAATCATTTTCTATTGAAAATGGTAACTTAAATTTTTTTACGTTTTGTTGAATAATTTGTAGTTCTGACAATAATTCTTTTGTTTCCAAAATGGATGGATGTACAGTTCCAGTCCTCGCAAAGGGTTAGGAGCAATGTTTCAATTAAATTATTAGATTCCATTAATAGGGTAAGCGAATTTTGAATTTGAACCGTAAATTTAAATGAGGATATATTTAATTCACCAATGACCTTTTCCAAAGTCATTACTTGTTTAATAAGGAATTCGTTATTTTTATTGACTTTAGTAATTGTTTCATTAAATTCATTATTAAGTTTATATGAAACTGAAATTTGTTTGTTAAATAAATCTTTTATTTTAATTTGATTATTTTGCAATTGATTTATTTTATTGCTAAATTGTTTACCATCTTCTGCATCAAGGTTTCCAGATATCAGCTTGATTACGCTACCTAAGCCATCTATTAAACCTCTTTTATTTCTTTCTTTAATGTCTTTGTTTAGTATTTGACTGCATTTCCTTTTTATTTGAGTAAACTGGAATTTTAATAATAGAATATAGTTATGATAAGCGTCCGTTACATTTTTATTTTTTAAAGTATTTTTAATCTTTAAATAGTTATTAAAGTTTTGTTCATACTCATTGAGTATGCTATTGATATTTATTACTTTGATGAATTTCCAATAATCAATTATATTTTGAGATTTAATTCTTGTAATTTGTAGTTTTTCTTCGCCTGAGTAATATTAGTAATTACTAGGATTGTGCTGAGGTTGTAGAATCTGCAACAGGATGTCGTAAGTTACTTAAATGCATTCTCTTATTTTTGTTTTTATTATTAGTTACAATGCATGTATTTCTCTCAAAGTCTAATTGTTCAATTGTATAGGGACCTAGGTATTTTGGAAGATATTTGTTTCTTCTATTAGATTTTTCGTAAACTGTTTGTCTTACTTTAAATATTTCGTTCACTTCTTCTGAATTTTTATTAGTTCGTAGTAACGTCTTTTCTTTTTTGCATTGAATTTTTTCCTTTACTTTATCATAGGTAATTGTCAATTTGTCATTATGGTTTTGAATATAATCATTGTAATAATGCTTATCGTAAAATATGTCATAAGGGTCACGTGTTTTAGTATGTCTTAACAATAATTCTAGTGGTGTATAGCCAGTAGCAGAATGAATACTGTTATTATATGCTATTATTGCATATGACATCAGATTTTCAGGACTTTCATTATGTTTGACTTTAAGGATTCTATAATGTTCTATTAAAGTGGAATGTAATCTTTCTATCATTCCATTTGAGTTAGGATGGTTTGCCGTTGTAAAATGACTATTTATTTTATGACATTTGCATAAATCTTCTATTGTTTTATTTTGAAATTCTCCACCATTATCTGAATAAATGGTTTCCGGTGTACCATAATGTTGAAAGAATTTAATTAAATTCTCTGCTATTTCAGTAGCGGTTTTGCTTACAATTTGGTAGGCTTGACCTAGTTTACTGAAAGTATCTATTTTTGTTAAAAACTTTGTTCCTGCTATTTGGAACGTATCTATATGAAGTTTTTCCATAGGTTGTGAAGGGGTATCTGTTAAGGTAATTGGTACTTTTATTGGGTGTCTTTCGTACTTGCTTGAGTTACATAAATGGCATTTAGTAATATAATTAAAAATGTCTTTTTTCATATTTAACCAATAATATCGTCTACTTAATTTCTCGTATGTTTTGTTTACACCACGGTGATTTGTTTTGCCTTCATGATAATTTTGGATTAATTCAATTTGTTCTTCATTATCATTTACTTCAATGTTTCTTTCTTTACATCGAATTAAGATTGGTTTGGTGGTATTATCTCCGTATAAATTAAGGTATGCACTACAAAAGCATTTAACCAGATTTTCGTTTTGGAAATAACAATAGTATTTCTTTTTAGGTTCACAATATTCTAATAGAAATTTATTGATTATTTCGTTATTATTATCTTTTGGGATTTCGACCAAATATATAAAATGAGCATTGTTATTTCTGTTTATAAGTAGTGGTTCACTGGGATTGTTGAAAACTTCATTTATAATTATTTGTCTTGTTTTATTATTTATTTTTCATTGATTTTTTCAATTATTGATTTGTTATTAATTAATGGGTCGACACTATTTGCTGGTTGAATAAGTATGTCTTGCGTTATTTTTATTTCTGGTTTTTGTTTAATAGGGTTTTCTTCTTTACTTGTTGATTGTTCTGATAATTTTTTGATTATGTTTTCGATTTATTGATCAACATGTGTTGATTCGTCATTGTCTTGTTGCTTTTCTATACTTTCTATTTCATTATAATTAATTTCTACTCTTGAAAGAGCATCTGCATTACAAATTAGTTTTCCCTTTTTATAAATTATTTTATAGTTAAATTCTTCTAACTTAAGCCTCCATCTAGTTAATTTAGCATTTGGATCTTTTACTGAAAACAACCATTGTAATGGTTGGTGATCCGTTACAATTTTAAATTTTCTACCATATAGGTAAGGCCTAAAGTATTTTGTTGCCCAGACTATGGCTAATAACTCTTTCTATAGTTGAATATTTTTCTTCAGTATCATTTAATGTTCTAGAAGCATATGCAATTGGTAAATCTATACCTATCTCGCCTTGGGAAAGGATAGCACCTAATGCTACGTTTGAGGCATCTGTTGTTAAGACAAATTGTCTTTCAAAGTCCGGATATTGTAATATCGGCTGATTCATTAAAATTTGTTTGCAAGTTTCAAAACAATTAATGAATTCTGCATTATGTATAATTTGTTGATTTTTCTTTAAACATTTTGTCATTGGTTGGTTTTGTTAAATAGGCAAAATCTCTTATGAATTTTCTATAATAACCTATTAAACCTAAAAATGATTTTATTTTTTTTCTTGTATTTGGAATAGGAAATTTTGAAATTGCATTAATTTTATCCGGGTTTGGTTTCACTCCTTCCGGTGTTATTACATGCCCTAAATAAGCTACTTCTCGCTTTAAAAACTCTGATTTATCCAATTGGATCTTAAGATTTGATACTCTTAATCTTTTAAAGACTTCTCTTATTCTCTGAATATGTTCTTCTAATGAAGTAGAATATATAATTATGTCATCGAGACATTTTTCATTTTGTATTCCCCTTAAAATATTGTCCATTACGCGTTGGAATGTGGACGGGGCATTTTTTAAACCAAACGTTATCCTTTTGAACTCAAAATGTCCGTTTTCAGTATTAAACGCAGTTTTCTCTATATCTCTTGTATCCATTTCAATCTGATGATACCCGGATGCTAGATCTAATGTCGTAAAGTACATACTTCTTCCTAATTTGTCTAGTAAATCCGTAATATTTGGTAACGGGTATTTGTCATCAATTGTCTTCTCATTAAGGCGTCTGTAATCTATGACAATACGCCATTTTTGTTTACCACTTGCGTCCATTTTCTTTGGTACTATCCATAGTGGTGAACTCCATGGAGAAAAACTGGGTTGAATAATTTCTTGATCCAACATTTTTTGAATTTGAGTTTTAATTTCGTCTTTGTGTATATATGGATATCTATATGATTTAGTAAATATTGGTACCTCATCGGTTGTACGAATATTATGTTTTATTTGATTTGTAAAACTTAAAGAATCTTCTTCATTATAAAATATCTCATGAAATTCCTTACATACTTTGATAATTTGTTGTTTTTCTTCCTGATTAAGATGATTGATTCTGATTTTTTTTTCTATATTAAATCTTACATTTTTATCAAAGCTGCCATATTTATTATATACACTATTTTTATTCGTATCAATGTTGTTTAATAAAATAACATTGTTTTCTATACTATCAATATTTATTGGCTTGTTAAATAATATTTCTTTTTTTGATTCTGTTGGATTTATTATTGATGTGATTGCAAAATTAGTTTCGAGTTTTACTAAGGACTCGGGTATTTCGCATCCATTTATTTTTGTGTATGGAATTATTCCTTCCTGTTGACCATTAGTATTATTTACTGGTACTCTGATAATTTGTTCTGTTCTGGGTTCTATGAATATTGTGTTATTATTCACAAGTGCTTCACTTTTAGTTATTACTTCGTTGTCATTAAATATGCATATTAATATTTTTATTTCAGTATTTTTAAAGATATATTGAATCATTGGTTTTACATCCTGATTCTAATTTAACTTGTCTAATCCGCAACCTATTTTTGGGATAGCAAGGTTAAACAATTTATTTTGAAGCATACTATCACGCATTTTTATCAATGTTTTAAATAAATCATACAAAGAAGGTTTATCAAAACATTTAGTTTTAGTAATTAGATTATATATGTTTCTTTTATTATCACTTATAAGTATTATGCTTCCTTTAGCATAATTCTCAAGTTGTCCATTATTATTTAAACATAGATGACCTATATTTTTAAATTTTTCTTTAAATTGTTTGGCAATTCCATTGTTCATTGACAGATCTGCTGATACACAATGTGCAAATGTGTAATCAGAGCTGACTTGGAATAAATCCTGTTTAACTATTTCCATGTTGGGATAACTTTGTATGTTATCTTTCCTATTCATAAACTCATAAAAATTATTATTTAATTATTATTATGATTTTTATTGATTATATTATTTTCAGAGTCTGTGCCTCTCGGGTCACTATTATTATTATTACCTCTCATGGTTTTATTAGCATGGGGTTTATTATTTTGTTTATTAGAAATATTACTCGATGTGTTTACTTGATTACAGGTACCACTCGGCTTACCATTAAAATGTAATTTAAGTGTTGCGGCATCGGTTATTAATAATTTCTTTTCAATATCAAGTTTAGCTTTTAGGAAGGTTAACATATCCATTCCTATTAAACCATCAAAATTTGAATTAAATTCAAATATATAAAATTTGAAATATGTACCTGGTGATAAATTTAACATAGAGGGTAACTTAACATTTGTTACGTATTTATGTTTTGTTTCATTATGAGCCGTTTTAATTATAAATTCTTCATTAAAATACCTATATTTTAACTTATTTACTACATTTGGATTTAAAAATGATTTTGTAGATCCAGTGTCTATTAGAAATTTCAAATTATATTTGGGAAATATTACGTAAGGTAAATTATTTGCTGACACGGCATTGTTAAGATAGATTAAATTTTTATCTACATATCCTCGTTGGGGTTTTGTGTTGCCCTGCAAGATGACACCCCGCTGGTCCCTTGGCATGGTTCGTTTAAATGATTTAAATGTTGGGGTATCGGTTCACAATCCATTTGTTCATTACTTTGATTTCCTGTGAAATTCCTGTTATTACCTTGGTAATTTTTATTTTGCGGATTTGTGTTTCGTTGCACATTAAAACGATTATTTTGTGGATTTTGGAATTGATTATTCGCGTTCCTCTGAGGGTTGTAGCGATAATTTTGATTATTAGATTGAAATCTATTTTGACCAAAATTATTATTATTAGGATTAGATTTATTCCTATTTAAATTATTATCATAATCTTTCTTTCTGCATTCAGAAATATTATGACCTGATTTTTTACAATAATTGCAAGAGATTGTTTTAGGTTAGGTTTGTTAACTCTGGTTAAAATTTTGAGTTCTGTTTTTCGCGTAAATGATATTTTCTTCCTCCAATACTTGATTTAACGCCGTTTCAATAGTTAGAGGCTTTCTCGCTCTTATTATAGCGCATAGAGGTTCTTTTAAACCTGCTAAAAATGATTTTAGCGACATTTCATCAAAGAGCTGTGCTTTAATTAATTTTACATCATTATTTGCAGCATTAATATTTACGTGTGACAGTAATAATGATTTCACGTCTTGAACTCTTAAACAAAATTGATAAGGTGTTTCGTTCTCTTGTTTAAGTAACATTAAATCTCTTAAAAGTGAATTTTCATCTCTTTGATCGGAAAAGTTAGTCAATAGCAATTGTCTTAATTGTAACCAATCTCTGGTTTCTCGAGCACTACTTATTACTTTTGCTCGGCCTGTTAATTTACCTTTAATACTTGTTATTAAAAACCGATTCAAAAATGTATCATCTTGAAAGTTATAGAATTGATTTATAATTAAATCACAAGCATCCAAAAAATCAGAAATTGTTACGGGAGAACCGTCAAAATTTGGGATTGCTTTTAAAAACACGGGCTGAAATTCTGCCATATTATTTCTATTTATTAAATTTAAATTTAAAATATTTTCTTCCTCGTCGAATTCGTCTTCCGGTAAGTCGGGAAGATCTTCAAAATTAATTTCACGAGGGGGATATAACTCAGGTTGATCAATATTCATAAAGATAAGCGAGTATTCAGAATTACAATATTTAACAAAAAACTTACGTTTGTATTTTCATTTTCCTAGTGTAGATGGTATATTCAGTTTTTGTTTCATATATATAAGAACTTAGAGTCTCTAATAATTTGTGTTGACTGATGACCTGACGATCTGGACGTAGAGGGATTCTGCTAGCCAGTTGACAAGTTGATTCAGCATATGATGATGTGTAGCTCGGAATACAATGATGAGATGATCCTGGGAGTTGAAGAATATCTTTGGGTTCCTTTCTATGTTGAAGGTGATCTTCTTGTAGATTTGGTAGTTAGCTGTTTAGTTACTTTCACTAACTTTCACTTTTTTTAGATTGCACATGAACTATTGATATAGACCAATCGATTATGATTACGATTGTTGAGCAATCCTACCGACTGCGCCAGTTATGTTTAAGCATATGTTTGATAAGTTTTTAAAAACACTTTATTTTTCTTACAAACATACTTTATTTAAACTTTAACATTTATTTTAATATTTCATACATGAAATATCATTATAATATAAATTACTTTTTTAACTCCGCTTTTATAAGTACGGAGGGTTATAAATGAATATATGACGATGCGTGTTACATGTCTGATCATAACTAATTAATATTACACATTAATTTCTATTTATACTTAATATTAGATTAATAAGCTTTTTATTATCTCTTAAGGAGATAATACAAACAGAGTGCATCTAAACTGCACAATTGCAATAAGGAATAACAATACTATTGTAATTAGAATGAATGGTTAATTGTTTATATACAATGGTGTTACTATTATAGGGGTCGGTTAACTAACGCACCTGTAACCACCGCCTTAGTTGATTGCTATAAGAGAATGCGGTTTTTAAAAAATTGATTATTTCTCTTACAGTCCATGCTCTTAGCGACTACTTTCTGTTTTCAAAATTTTAAAAAAGCTTTTTGGGTACCGTCTATCCTTTCTTGACGATGAAAAGGTGAAACTACTGTTTTGAAGCATTTTGACGACTAATCTTCAGAATATTTGTACGAGGGGATAAAATTACTAATTAAGCGATGCAATAGTGTGTTGAGGTTAAGAAGGATTATATTGAAAAATAATTAAATATTTTTCTCATAAGTGCATTATTTTTTGGTTATCTCGTATTTGTGTGTTTTTTTATATATAATATTTTATTCTATTTTTATTTTAAGATATATAATCAAAATTTTGAATTTTAATTAATTAATACTACACTCAGATGCAAAAACAACGCCATCTAACATTTTCTACAGTAATGGGAGTTTGAAACAATTTTAACAAAATAATATGGATTTATTATACATACAAGTTACCATTGCCTTAAAACAAGAAAATTGCATAATATTACATTGAAAGTTGCTTTTTATTATTCCGTATTACCTTCTTTAATTTATACCACTAATTAACTTGAAAATATTCTTCTACTCTTCTATGAGTGTTGTAAGAAGACCATGACCTGCTAACATTTCTGCTCAACATGTTCTAAACATGTTTTATTGAATTAGCGTTGGGAGAGCAAGAGAGCAAGTTTATTTTTTTGATTTCTATTTTATTAAAGTATGCAGTCACTCACGCGGTCTAGTATTATTTTGCATCAGAACAAAGTTATCTCCAATAAATGAAGCAAATGGCATTGCAAACTTTTTAAAACTTTTGCAATATATTGTCGTGCGGTTAAAAAGTTTCTTTTAATAAATACCATTGCCTCTAAAGATATACTTGTCTTCACCATAATTAAACCACTTCTATAACTAACTCTTTTTTTTTCTTTCAGGTATTTTTTATCCACTTCTGGACATAAGCCTTTTTTAAGTTCTTCCAAGTCTCTCTGTTTTGTGCCATTTTGGACCAATTTTTGTCTGCAATTTGCTTAATGTTATCTAACCGTCTTCTTTGTGGCCTTTCTACATTTCTTTTAGTCTCCTTTGTTTTCCATGTTGTTATTTTGGGTGTTTATCGTTCTTTTGATTGCTTTGTGACATGTTCATTGCCACTTTATTTCTGCTACGCGTTCCATAACGTTTGTGTCTCTAGTTCTTTTTTGGATTTTTTCATTTCTCACTTATGCTAATTCCCAGCTTTGCAATTGACTTTTAATCTTTGGGCACTATTTTTGATTAGTGTAACTGTTTTGAGACCATAAATGGATACAGGTAGTATGCATGTCTTGTATACTTTCCTGCCCAAGTTAGATCTACTTGTCTATTTACCTCTGTTGTTTGATTAGTTTTGCCTATTTTAATATTGTAGCCGAGGTATACATAGTTGATTATATTTTCTATTGTTTTGTTGTCCATTTGTACTTCTACTTTACTGTCATTTATAATTTTGGTCTTGTCCAGATCTATTTGTAGACTCACGTATTTACTTGCTTTATTAAGTTTTTGTAGCAACTCTTTTAGTTCTTCAACATCACTAGAGATTATAACAGTATTGTATATTCTCCGTTGGATTGGAATTTGCTATAACTAACACGAGGCTTAGAAGTACACTGCAAATTATTTTCCGGGTTGTTTTTTTTTTATCTGGTATAGGCAAAACCTGGACTTATTGCTGAAACGGTTATTTAGTGCAGTGTTTTTTTTTTTGTTAGATTTTAGCCTACAAGTTTTTTCACTAGTCTCTATAAACCGCTGAAATATTCTTTGAACAGTAAAAATTTAAAATTATTGAAAAGTTTTTTCTATGTAATCATAAACAAACTAAAATAATGTTGTTAGGAAATTTTAATGTACAAAATACAGAATGGTAAAAGCACTCATTCTGATATCTAACAATGTTTTAAGAATAATAATTTTGATTTTGACACTTATTTTTTATATTCTGAGAATCTACATATTGCAGCAGAAAATCTTACAAAAACTATTTAGAATGACGTCAAAAATATGTTTATTAAGCCAAAATAAAAGTACTTGTACTCAATTCAGACAAAGCAGGCAGTTAATAAGAAGCAAAAAGCTAATAAATACATTAGTAATTGTTCAAATTAAACTTATCAAGATTCTAAAAAGTTTATATACATTGTAAAAATTCAATACAACCAATTTCTTAGTATTTTATAAACAACAACAATTTTTATAAAACAACAAATTTATTGCAAAATAGTTTAAAATTTTCCCTTTTTGTAATGATCAAAATAATCTAGTCACTAATCCAAAAGAAAAAACAGTAATTTTTGCAAACCAATTTGTCTTTAACTTTACTATTTTGAATTTTCTTATACTTGTACCTACAATGCCGGCTAGTGATAAAATAATTGGTCCATTTTATTTTGACGACGTGTTCTTTAAAGATTAGAAAAAAAATTATATACTAGAAAGGCATCTAGTATTGATGAAATTGCACCTATTATTCTTAAAACATTTGCAAATAATTTCTATTTTGACTAATATACAGGGTGTTTCAAAACATGTGTCGGAAAATAAAGGGTGGGATTTCTTGGCTAATTATAAGGAAAAAAGTTCCTATTAACATGGTTCCGCAAACGCACCGTTTTTTTTTTAATTTTGACGATATCACAAAATCTTTATTTTACAAAACTAAGCAATAACATAAAAAACAAGAAAAATTGTTGAAAATTATTTCTTCCTACGGTAACGCAGGCTTCCAACCTACGTCTTAGTGACTGACGTACCAGTTCGAAAATGCCTGGAGTGTTTTGTATCGTATTGCAGAATGCAATAATGCGATTTCTTAGTTCTTCATCAGTATTAACTAATAATAGTGTAAACTAAACTTTTAAAGTGACTCCACAAAAAAAAATCCAAAACATTTAGATCTGGAGACCGAGGAGACGGTTTCTATACTGTTCATTTAAGAATTGACGCGCAACTAAACTAAAAAGTGCAGGAGCAGTATCGTGCATAAACCACAATTCGTTTCTTAATTGAACCGGAACGTCTTTTAAAAGTCCTGGCAGCTTTTCCTTAAGAAAATTACGATATGATTGACCATTTAGCCTAAACGGCAAAAAATATGGACCCTATTAAATGGTCTCCTACAATACCTACCTAAACATTAATGGAAAATGTTTGCTGATGATGGCCTTCCATTATGGCATGTGGATTTTTGTCGGCCCATACATGATTATTATGGAAGTTTATAATTGCATTGCAAGAAAAATTTGCATCGTCCGTAAATAAAACTTGTTTTAAGAATCGAGGATTTTGTCCAATTTTTTTTTGAAACCATTGACTCATAACCAATCTTTGCGGAAAATCCGCTAGTGCTAGTTGATGGATCGTCTTTGATTTCTTGAAGAACATCTTCTTCAATTTGCGGAGGTAGCAGGCTAGGTCTCACATTTCCTGCAGCTCTTTTATGTACACTTCCAGTTTGATGTAGACGTTTGTGAATACGAATGAATGTCCTTTCGTTTGGTACTTGTCGGTTTGGAAACCTTTCTTGATCAATTCGACGAGCTTTTGCTGCATTTCCATCGGCAACGCAATAAACAAAATGCATATTGCACATCTCGCTATCACTGTTATTATTTATTTTGCTATCACCACGCAAGCAAAATACTAAGAATGAGCAAATTAATTGGGTAATAAAGATAAGTTCCCGCGAATCAATCCTTTTGAAAAAGGTTATTTAACAACAATTGAAACAAATGCATGAACGCTAACAACTAGATCAAAAAGAAATGTTTTTATATACAACAAAACATGTTGCTACTTTTTTTATGTTTTCCATCATAAAAATCCGTATTTATCTAAAACGGTTTACGTTAGAGCTTTTGACTAGGAGTACCTTTTTTGTGTAGAAAATTTTAGTGGTTTACAATGTGCTTTCAGAATGCTAATTTCCCAAGTGTCATAGAAATTAGAGCCATAAAAATCTCACGCAACCCTTAAAAAGTAGCTAATATTAATGCTAAGATGTATACAAAAGCTGATTTTTATATCTCAAACAGTTCCTGAGGTATCGTCAAAAAATTTAAAAATAATATTTTTTTACACCCTGTATCTTGAAAACGGTGCGTTTGCGGAACCATGTTATTGGGAACTTTTTTTCTTATAATTAGCCAACCAATCCCATTCTTTATTTTTCGACACATGTTTTGAAACACCCTGTATATAATAATAAATAAAATAATATTTGCTTTCTCATTCAAAAAAGAAGCATTCCCAAATTGTTGGAAAATTGCAAATGGTCAACAAAGAGATAGAAGTTTGATTCTACAAATTACACATAAATTGCATTTTATGTCAATCTGTCAAAAAAATTTGCAAAATATATTAATTTTCACATTGTCAAGTTTTTAGAACAAAATAATTTTAGTTTAATAAAATACAAAAGTTTTAAATCAATTACTCAAACCCAATCTAACTTCAAGTTTGAGTATCTGATTTAAACCTTTGTTTTTCAATAAACTATATTTGATTGTTCACCTCTTTAGACATTGCAATTTAGTTGCCAGTTGTGATACTGAAGTTTTATCGGAGCTGCAACTACTTGGCACTACCAATTATTAAAATAATTTTATTTTAGATATTAATATGCATTTTGATCAAAACGTTCGACAACAGAATTTTTGACTTATGTTAGTCATAAATAAAATTCTACTTTAAACAAAGATTGGGAAAATCTTGCAGTAATTATAGACATTTCCAAAGCATTTGACAGAGTATGGTATCTTAATGTTATCAACATGCCCCATTGTATAAGTTTTGATCAAAAATCAGTAAGTCTTATTAATAGTTTTCTTGACAATGGAAAAATTATAGTTAGAATTGATGATTTTAACTCCGCAAAATCACAAATGCAAATAATATAAATTCGTGATATATTGCCATCTAAACAAATATTTACTTTTAGTTCAAGGCTTGATAAGAATTCTAACAAATATTTACTGACAGTTCATAGATGTAGGACTAAAACTTTCAAGAGAGGTTTTTTAACCGTACTATTGATACATGAAATAAACTTTTATATTCAGTATTTTCTGAGAATTATAAGCCATATATATTCAAGGTCAATGTTCACAGATTGCTTAAATGAATACTTAGTCAATGTGATAGTTCTAGTAAGTGTGGTTTCACTTGTTGAAATTCAAAAGTATTTTTATGTTGTTGTGACATATTAAGTAATTTCAAAATACTATATTTTAAAATTAAAAAATATGATTTGTGCAACTTTTAACATTACCTAAGGAAATATAAATTTATCATTTAAAAAGTTGCAGTTTTATTTTTGAAATATGCTGCTAATAATTATTGATGATAATGTAACGACGATTGACGACTGAATGCCTATGAATGCATATTGATTTGTGTTAAAACCAGTCTTGCCGTACTTGAAACGTTTTACTAGTTTTATTAATTTTGCAGCAGGGTAACTGCAAGCATTTATGTTTTCTTCCGCATTCCGATTTCTGGAATTGTTGAACTTTATTTGATTTTAATATATTTATAATTTTTCTCGTTTTGTAGTAGATCTATACATGAGAAAAATTGTTAAAAATTTATTATTAATAAATCCAATAAGAATACATTTTACTTAATAATACATACATGTTTGCAGCTAAAATATTAATAATTATATGTTATAAAAGTAATGTACTAACTATTAAATTAATAGTATTGTAATTAAAGAATATAAACGACTGAGATGAAAATAAGAACAAGTATTCTTATTGCTCCGCACTATTATGCAGTTATTAATAGATGTAATGACGGGTTTTTGTACCCACTTTGATGGAATGTGCTTCATAGCTTATTGGTAAAGTACTTGCATTGTATTTACAACAGTTCTTCAAGCAGATGATACTGCAATATATTCGCTCTTACTATACTATCGTTGCACACAAAAATAAAGTTAAAATGATAATTTATAAGTTTTACTAGTACTTAATCATGATTAGTTAAATAATTAATTTGATAAAAACAAACCAAAAATAATAAGAATTGTATCTACAAAATTACACTATAAATAACTACATTCAACATAGTTAAATTTATTAAACTAACAGACACTTAATTGGGTTGACAGGTGTCAATTATAGTTGGAATAATTGATAGTTGACAATTAAATCTAATTAACATAGATAGTTAACTTCCGGTGCTGTATAGGTTGGCGGCATTTATCAAAGAAATGAAAAAAAATCTCAATGTCTCTAAAGAATTCCTAGGCCAGATCGTCCTATTACTATTATCATTTTGATATTACATTGCGATTTGCTCCAGATAAGGCAATTTAGAAAGAAATTACGAATTATTTGTGAACCTTTTGTTTTGAATTTAAAAACTTTTTCTTTGTATAAAAGAAAACTTCTTAATACAAATAAAATTCAATCAAGTTAAATGCAACATTGCAGTATTGTTACATATTTAAGGTTTTGCAAAAAAACTTATTTGCTTCTGAAATAACAACTTAAACGATAAATTACTATTTAACTTAATAAATATGACACGCATTTTAAATGGTTTAAATGAACAATGTTTAATCTTTTACAATAAATGTAACAAATCTACTTATAGAATCTAAATTATTCTTACAATACTTTACATTACGTCATAAGGTTCGATTTTTTATTGATATTCTATTGGGTAAAACGACATGAAAATTTACGAGTATATTTTTGTGCGAAATACTATTTTTATAAGCTTATAAAAACAGACATAAACATGCAGTTTTGTGTGTAGGGAGGCAATGACTTTAGGGGACCGGAAAAGAAAAAAAAAATAACAAAACGTTGGAGCAGAATATAAAGTTTTAGAGTTCTACATTTATTTTTTTACCCGTATCATACACGCTTGTATAATATATATGTTGTTTTTGTTTCCTGTATGTCTATAATCTCGAATTTATTTGTTACTTTCATTTTGTGCCCTGAAATATATACTTTCTTTTTATGTAGATAACGAATTTTCGAGGCGCGGTAAAAGGAGTTACGATTATGAAGGACGCAAAGCGAAAGAACAGACCCCAAACCAAGCTCTAAAACCTCCACAGGGACGATCAGCGGTGTTTGCTACTGAAAATTCGACTGTAGTCGTAGCACAAATTGGCGGCACTGCTGCGTTGCCTTGTGTTGTCAGGAAAATAAAGGATGGAGTTGTAAGTAATAATTAATTAGAAGAAATATATAAATATACCTTAATTTTTATTTTATAAAAAAATATAACTAAGCATATAATCACGCAAATGGAAATCCCTAAAGAGCAACTTGCCTTTCTCAATTTAGATCCGTAACAGTTTTATATTTCCATTTTGTAACTTTCTCAAGTTAGATCCAGTTATTTCTCTCCGCGGGGAGATTTTTCCTCATTGTTATTGCTTTTTTGTTTTTTTCACGTTTCGTCAGGTATCATGGGTGAGAAAACAAGCACCACCTAAAATTCTGACAGTGGGGCAGACCACGTACTGCGGCGACGAGAGGATTTTCGTAGAACATATGAGGCATCTTCAGAACTGGGGACTGATGATTAAGCAAGTGCTTCCAACGGATGCGGGACTTTACGAGTGTCAGGTCTCCGTTCATCCACCAACAAGTATTTTCATCGAGTTGAAAGTTACAGGTAAGAACATGTTTTTTAAATTTTCTGGAGTTTAAAATAAAATATTATTTTAACGAGTTTATTGATCAAAATATTTAATACTAATTGCCATGTTTGCATGATATGATTATCAGTATTTTTTTAATTTGCTAAACTATTATTGTCAGTAAAAAAAAGCATAGCAACAAACTAATTCCGAAAAAATGATTATAGAAACTTTTTTTAAATAACCCAAAGTGTAACTCATTTTTAATAATCACAAAGTATGCATTTGTTGTTGTCACTCTGTTTTTTTTTGTAATATTATGTTGGAACTACACTAAATTAAAAAGGCCGATTTTTCAAAATAAACCTATTTGAAATATTGAAACCTTCAGCCGCATAAATACTTCAGCCTTGGTATTAAGTTCGGCCAAATGTGGATAATTTAGAGCAACCTATAAAATAAAATAATTTATTTATACTCAATTCAACGATTTAAAATTGGGTGAATCAAAAATACTTATATTACTGTAAAAAAGAGTTTTATTTACACTTTGTTGCTAAATAACCTTACAAGAAAGAATTTTTGTTTTACATTTTTACTTATTAACGACAATATTTAAACGCTTCAATGTAGTTTTTAGCCAGCCAGATGTGTGCCGCTCGGTATTCTTGCTTTAATGTAGTTTCAACAATATATTATATTAATTCAATATTTATTGTTTTATTTGTTAAAGCTAAGATTTTCTTTTTCATTATTTAATTAATAATAGGTGCTATTGCAATCATTTTAATTTATTTTTAATTTTTACTAGTATTAGTTGCATTCAATTACTTGGGTAACTAACCCGGGATGTTTCACTTCTATCGTGCGCAAATATTGGAACGTATTCTGTAACGTTTGTACAAACGTCACTTGATCAAATAATGGCTGCGTACAGCTAAACATTAACTTATTAAACAACAACTCGCCACTCTTAAAAAGTTGGTGCTAGAAGAGGTAAAGGAAGGAAGGACCTAAAATGTAATGGAAACGAGGATTATCTTGCACTGGTGTGCACCTCTGTTTGTCAAAACGTAATTGGAAAACAACTTTTTTATGACATATTGCTTCTAGTTAGTATTCTGTCGGTCATAGCCCCACAGATCATAATGACTTTAATGATAATAAATGAACTACAAATAATATGAAAACACAAATAACTATTTGCAATTTTATTGAAAATTGGATAAATAATTTTATGCAAATTAATAATAATATAATTTGTAGATTATTTCAAAAATGTTCTGTAATGCAGCAGCATATGAAAGTTCAATAACTCAGGGAGAATTATTAAGTTTACGGATTTTTTAAAATTATCAATATTTAAATGCATTTTTCAGTAATTTTTTAGCTTCTATTACTTCACTCAACAAACTATGCATCAGCTTTGATTTTAGATAAACAATTTAATCATTTTTAGTCAAGAAAGTATATACATAATAAAATTATATAGCCAAACATATCACTAGATAAAATGTAATCAAATAAACATTTATTGATATAGAATTAAAAAAATCGATATTGTCCTATTACTGCATATCAAGCTATGCTTATACAAAATTTATTTAGAAGAGCTTACGACGCAAGGTTACAACTTTGTGTACGTAGTATTTAGACCAGAGGAACATCATTTAACAATCATTCGAAATGAGTAGTAAACGACTGGACCAATGAGCAAGTTATCAATAAATTCACACTAGCTATTCACTGAAAACTTATTGTAGCGGTTTGTAGGATTGTGATCGATTATGCTAGAATCTTTGGAACCAGAACAAAGTACACTCTCAATGGTCTCAAATACAAATAAACTTGTTGTAAATCACTCAATTAAATTAATTATAAACAATTAATTAAGACAATATAGTAATTTTATTAATAAAATAAAACTAGATTTTTCAACTGAAGTTTTGTTGTAAAGTACCTGCTTGACCCTTTCTAATTGTTATAATAAATTTATTTACAAAACACTTATGTTGATAATTTGACACTGTGATTTTTCAAATTTCAATAGTAACTGCTATTTTTGTTTATTGCTTTGTAAATAAAACTTGTAGGTGTTGATTTGAATAATCCATGGCAAAATTCCTAACAGCGACTAGCAAAATTTGTAGGTAAGAAGACTTGAACAACCTGGTTATGAAATAGATATAAACCACGACGTTTTAATGCTTTTCAAACTCGAATTGTGGTACAATAAATTGTGCAGATACTTGACAAACAGAAATGCTGGTATTATTATCAAATTCTTGCAATGTATTGTCCTCATTGTCTAGTATTAGCTGTATAAACATTCTATGTTTACATAGGTAGTTGTGCACTTGTCGGTTTGGTAGCTGTTGATTTAGAAATCTTAACTCATATTTTCTTGCAGCTGTTACTAAATTTTTATCACAAAAACCGAAAATGTAATAGGTATTAGCGTACTTTTGCGTTTTAAAAATAAACATTAACATTGTAATGAAGCGCAAACAGAAAAAAATATGACTGGTTGTTGAAAAATATCTTAAATTAAATACCAGAAATTAGATTGAATATGAAATTCCACTTATTATTTTTAAAACATTTGCAAATAAATTAGCTCTCTTTCTGATTAAAATATTTGCCTTATTATACAAAAAAAAACATTCTCAAACTGTTGGAAGATTGCAAATGTTCAACCTATACCTAACAAGTTTAAAAGTTGTTGTTCAAAAGAAAAATTTACTTAACTTAATATGGATTTTGATCAAAACGTTTGACATCAAATTTTTTGACTTATGATAGTCTTCTTCTTCTTGGAATTCTACTTTAGACAAACATGGAGAAAATCTTGCTGTAATTTTAGACATTTTCAAAGCATTTGATAGGGTATGGCATCTTTATCTTATTAAGCTTCATTGTATAAATCTTGATATAACTCTGTAAATCTTAATAATAATAATAGTAATAATAATAATAGTAATAATAATAATAATAATAATAATAATAATAATAATGTTTATTTAACGGAAAACATCTTTAACATACATTTTCCTTTATACATAGTATTTACATATATATATATATATACATATATAATTTACATAACAATTGACTAATAATACAAACTTAATAACAGATATTAATAAAATTAGAAATTTTATAAATTAATTACAAACAAAAGGTTATATAAAAATCGACAATATACAGTATTATTATGACAAATCAATGCTACGTAAATGTTTTCGAAACGTAATCAAACATGAACTAAAAATGTTTAAACAAGTTTTACAACATATTGAATTATAGAACTGCATCATTTTGTAAATTGGTGAGTGCCTGCTATAATTACTGCTATGAACTCCTAACCTAAATGTTATGAAATATCTGGTAGCCCGATTATATGGTATTGCAAACTTGAGTTTATTGACTTAATATATAGAATTTATTCTGCCATTAACCAATTTATGTAAAAAACATAAATCAATTTCTGTTTTTCGACTGCTCAGAGTATCAATTTTAAGTAACGATATTTCATGTCTTTGACTGTATTTCTTGCGACTAATACCAAACGATAGTTAGCTATAGGTAAAATTTATTTTGAAGTTTTTCCAATTGCAGAACTTTGTTGTTATAGTAAGGTGACCGTTATATTCTAATTGAGAACGTTTAAGTGACATGTAAAGTAATTTGGTAGTGTTAATTGAAAATTCTTTGCTAAAACGATTAATAAATCCCAAAGTTCTCATAGCTCGTGTGCATGTAGTATCAATAGTTTTTTTGACAATAGAAAAAAATAATTAGAATTGATAGTTTTAACTCTATTTCCAAAATTATAAATGCTGGTGTTAACTTCAAACAACTATAAATTCTATTCATAGTTTTGCAGATGATAACACGCATATATAGCAGAAAATTTTAAAATTTCTAGGATAGAATCTGTAGCATCTTTAAATAAAAATTTCAAAACAATATCTGAATATAGTACTTCTAACATGGTCAATTTTAACTTTAAAAACTCAACTTCTTAGTGTATTAAAATTGAAATCCGCAGTATTATTAGTACCAAATATTTAACTAAACAACGAATCCAAATCTATTATTTTTTCATTTGTCCTCTAGTGGTTACAATCTTACATGATCTTTTTTGGAATGACTATGTTGTTGACATAGCTTTAAAAGTATCTAGAAAACTAGGATTTTTTATATATGTAAACATTTTTTTTTACTTCTGTTTAGTTTTTGCATATATTTAAAACTTATTATTGTCCTTGTGTTGAATATTGTTTTCAAGTATAAGAAGTAGCATTCAAAACTATACTATCTCTTCTAAATTCTTGTCAAAAACAAGCTATTTAGATTATTATTGACCCAAAAATTGACTAATGGTATTTTCATGGACATTGTTCAAACAAAATAAAAGACATATTGCTATCTAAACAAATATTTACTCGTAGTACACGGCTTGCCAAGAACTCTAACAAATATTTACTGACAGTTCAGAGATGTAGGACCAAAACTTTTAAGAGAGAATTTTTTAAACCTATTATCAAAACATGAATTATATTTCTGAATTCAGTTTTTATTTTTATTATTATTATTATTATAAATCTAGTCTTTAATGTGATACATTTACCGATCGTAGTTCTACTCGTTTAAATTTTAAGGTATTTTTATGTTGTTGTGACATATTAAGTAATTCCTAAATATTACTTTTTAAAATTAAAAAAAAGTGTGTTTGTGTTGATGCATTAGGATAGATCCGTTGCTAATATACTAATTTAGTTACTATGAGTGAAGATAAGAAGAAAACTGTTTTAGAAAAACACAAAATGACGTTATGTTATCAAAAATATTTTATTATATAAAAACAGGACATTGGCATCTGATTAGAATAAACAATGAAATAAATTATTTTAGTAGGTAGAGAAAATTAAATCATATTACAAAATTTACAATAAACTAACTGTTGCAAAGTCTTCGAGAAAAGTTACGTAAATTTTAATTCACGAAGGTCAATTTGCAATAGAAATTGCAAGCTAAAAGATAGGTTATGTTTATATCGGCCTAATATATAAATTGAAACTTATATAAAAAGCCGTAAAAATTGTCAATTGAAAATGTTGAACAAAAATTATTAAAACTTTATTTAATGTCAACAATCTTTTTTAAAAACATGAATTAAAAAAAAAAAATATAACTTCTATAATAATACTTTAGTCTTCATTTATCACCAATCAAACAATTTAACCAAAAAGCAATTTGAATAGTGAAGGGAATATTACAGAAAACAACAAATCCAAAATACGTGTACAACGTTTGACGACAGACTCCTGACGTCAAAATAGGTCGATCTAAGCCGACTTAGTTATATCCAAAATTGTCTCGTTTAGCCGGTAGAGGGCTTCAAAAAAAACAAAAGTATAACAAAGTTGAAAGTATCTATTGTAAGAAACTAAGTAAAAGAAAAACATTACTTAAGCAAATGTGTAAAATGACCGCCATCTTGCCGAATACACTTATTAACACTCTTTAAAAAATGATATTGGACCCTATCTAATGTCTCGGGATTATTAAAATGGTTGCCTGCATTTAAAATTCGCTGCAATAAATTATCGCGTGTGTTTACCGGAGTCTTGTAAACTTCTGTTTTAATAGCGCCCCACAAAAAGAAGTCACACATATTTAACTCAAGAGAACGTGGTGGCCATTTTACTGGTGCATCATTGCCTCTTCCAATCCATCGGTTGGGATATTGATGATGTAAGTATTGCCGAACGGCAACGGAAAAATGGGGCGGGGCACCATCATGCATATACCACATTTCCCTACGAAGTAAAAGGGGCAAATTCTCCAGAAGAATTGGTAATGTGTCTTGCAAAAAATTTAAATAAATATTTCCATCTAACCTGTCTGGAATAACAATGGGACCAATAAGATAGTGATCAATAATACCTGCCCAAATATTAATTTTAAATTGATGCTGATGATGTGCAACTTTAATGGCATGTGGATTTTCATCGGAATAAATATGTTCGTTGTGCAGATTGGTTACCCCAGATCTTGTAAAGCATGCCTCGTCAGTAAACATAATTTTTCTACAAAAATTTGGAACAAGGATTCTTTTGTTTCTAATAAATTGACAAAATGTAAGCCGCATGGGGGGATCAGTCGGTAAAAGTTCCTGGACTTTTTGTATGTGGTAAGGATGTAACAACTGTTCTCTTAAAACCTCATTGACAATCGTTTTAGGAACATTTAACTCACGTTCTAAGAGACGGGTACTGGTACTTGGTTCTTCTTCAACTCTTTCCAGAATCATCTCTTCTGTTTCCACAGTTCGAGTTGTTCGCATACGACCCCTGCCTTCAAACTTTTTCTCAAAACTGCCCGTTTCCCGAAGATGACGTTCAATATTGGCAAATGTTTGGTGGTTTGGTATTCGACGGTTAGGAAACCTCTCCATGTAAACCCTAACACTCTGACGCCCATTTCCTTGACAAAACCCGTATACCAGGAGCATGTCAACTTTCTGAGAGTTTGTATAATTTTCCATTTTTAATGGTAAAATGAACTTGTAATTCAAGAATGTTGATCGTATATTTGAGTAAATTTCATAGACTGGTGACAATTTGTCAATATTGTCAAATTATTAAACGCCATAGCAACAAGGTCACTTAAAAAATTATTATTACAGGTAATTTCTTTTTAATATTTACAAATTTTTGACGCCCTCTACCGGCTAAACAAGACAATTTTGGATATAACTAAGTCGGCTTAGATCGACCTATTTTGACGTCAGGAGTCTGTCGTCAAACGTTGTACACGTATTTTCCGGACACCCTGTATAAAAATGGAACACAGAAATTTTTCACTAACAAGTTTAGGATATAAATTATCATAATTATTTTAATTATAAACATACTAGGTGTTTTTTTTTGCTAATTAGGTAAGCTAAAATACTGATTTTACCTAACCTAACCTCACAATTTAAGCTACTGTAGACCTACTAATGAATGGTAAAATATCTAACAACAATAATAAAGTCAATATTATATTGTTGTAAGTATGACAACAATTCTTAATAAAATCTGTTTTGTGTTTTGGTACAGATATTAAAGACCTTCTTTTTAAATTAGTATTGTGCATAGGTGTTTAATTTTATCAGAAAAATAATGCGTTTTTAAAAATATTATTTTTAAATAAATGTTTTTAGATAAAATTTCTTTCTATCTGTCATACTTTAGCCAGCTCATGCTTTTCCTGTTCATGGATACAAACTGTAATATCTCCTAATATTTATTGTGAAAATTGTCAAAATAATCAATCAATCAAATATTTACAAAATTTAATCCACGAGGTCTAGATTTCTTCGTGTTTAATCTCTTTTTAAAGTGATCACACAAGACTTATAGAACCAATACGTATACACCACTATTTTGATGCAGGAAGTTACACATATTTTGCGATCTTCAAAACTTGAAATTTTCAGGTCCCAAAAAGGCGCTGTCACCCTATGTCGATTTTAGTAAAAATTTCAGTAAATACTCTTTGGAGCACAAGAAAAAAGGGTATCTATATGAGAAATGGTATATCGGGCATTATCAAGAATTTTTTAATATTCAAAAATTGTCAAAATTGGCAAACCGCACATTTTTGTATCTCAGTTTTTGGGTCTTTAGAAAAAGATAAGAAGGTCCACGATGGCTCAAAATATTCCTTATTACATGTACTTTAAAACCCTTACGTGTCTATTTAATGTTAGGGCAGTCATTTTGATACATCAAGCTTCAAACATTAATCCAAAAAAAACCGCAAATTAAGCAAATCTGCAAAATTATGCTTTGTTTAAACCGTTCTAACTTGGTAAAATTTTAAAGAAATTTGATCTACGAGGTCTATATTTCTTTGTGATAAATCTTTCTTTAAAATGATTACATAAGACTTATAAAATCTATACATATTCACCACTAATTTGATGCAGGAAGTTGCACATGTTTTTGCGATCTTCAAAACATGTAATTTTTAGGTCTCAAAAAACTGCTGTCAACCTATGTTGATTACAGTCAAAATTTTAGTAAATACTCTTCAGACCACAAAGAAAAGGTTATTTATATGAAAAATGGTATATTGGGCATTATCAAGAATTTTTTTATATTCAAAAATCGTCAAAATTCAGAAAATCTAAATCACTTTTTGTCTATCTTGCTTTGTTTTTGAGATAGTCAACAAATACAAAATATTTAAAAAACTTTTTATTTAGCAAAAAAACACAAACAAAACAACATTACTTTAACAAGTGTGCATTGATGCAAGCTTTTGATACTTGTTAAAACAGTTTTCTTTGGTTCGGTTAGTGAAATTTGATAAAAATGCTGTTCCAACATAGAGAATACGCAAATATCATTTTTGTATACGGGCTCTGTAATGGTAATGCCCTAGCAATTGAGATTTCCTGACAGAAAACAACTTTTTTGACGCGTTTTTTAGTGAAAATGTTCACCCATATTATTATCAAAAGTAAAACACCTACAACCAGGCGACGCAGCACAACGACTTGCATTTTCTCAATGGCTTCTTGATAATACCCAATATACCATTTTTATATAAATAACCTTTTTTCTTGTAGTCTGAAGAGTATTTACTGAAATTTTGACTAAAATCGACATAGGGTGACAGCGTTTTTTTGGGCCCTGAAAATTGCAAGTTTTGAAAATAGCGAAAACATGTGCAACTTCCTGCCTATAGTGGTAAATATAAATTGATTCTATAAGTCTAGTGTAATTACTTTAAAGATAGATTGAACACGAAGAAATCTAGACCTTGTAGATCAATTTTCTTTAAGATTTGACAAAATTAGAATGGTTTAAACAAAGCAAAATTTAGCAATTTTTCAAAATTTACGTTTTTTTTTTAATTAATGGTTAAAGCCTGATATATCAAAATGACTGCCCCAAATTAAATATACAAATATGGATTTTAAAGTACATGCAATAAGGAATATTTTAAGCCAACGTAGACCTTCTTATCTTTTTCCAGAGGCCCAAAAATTGAGATACAAAAATGTGCGGTTTTCCGATTTTGACAATTTTTGAATATTAAAAAATTCTTGATAATGCTCGATATACCATTTCTCATATGAATAACCTTTTTTCTTGTGTTCTAAAGAGTATTAACTGAAATTTTGACTAAAATCGACATAGGGTGACAGCGCTTTTTCGGGACCTGAAAATTACAAGTTTTGAAGATCGCGAAAACATGTGCAACTTCCTGCATTAAAATAATGATGTATACGTATTAATTCTATAAGTATTGTGTGATCACTTCAAAAAGAGATTATACACGTGGAAATCTAGACCTTGCGAATCAAATTTTGTTAAGATTTGACAAAGTTAGAACGGTTTAAAGAAAGCAAAGTTTTGCGATTTTGCTAAATTTACGTTTTTTTTTTTAAATAATGTTTAAAGCTTAATATATCAAAATGACTGCCACAATATTATACATTATAATATGGGTTTTAAAGTACATGTAATAAGGAATAATTTGAACTATCGTAGACCTTTTTATCATTTTCCAGAAGCCCAAAAATTGAGATACAAATTAAGCTAAAAAGGACGTTCTATTGTAAAATTTCTGACCTTCAAATGTGTGTCATTTTGAACAGGCAATATTCTAAGGTCCAAAATTTTAGAAATCTCATTTTTTTCATCTATATTTTGATCTCTGAAAATTTGAGCAAAATCAAAGAGGTCGACTTTTTCAAATTGGTCGAAAAGTAATGGAATTACCCATATAAACTACCTTATTGTATACGCAAAAATAAATAAAAATAAATTTAATTTTAATAAGAGGTTCTAAACCACAAAACTTCAAAATTTGAACATAGTCCTAAATAATTAGCAATAAAATGTTTTAATAAGTTACCAACAGAAATTAAAAAGCTACTTGCAAAATAGTTTTAAATAAAAACAAAACAAATTTTAATCTAAAAATTGCTTTATTCATTAAATGAGTTCAACAAATATTCACTGACAGTTCAAAGATATTTTACTGAAACATGGTTTTTCCATGTTTCAGTAAAATATTAATACATTCAGTATTTCCCGAGACATATAAGCTGCAAATACTTAAGATAATTTAAAGGTATTTTTATGTTGTTGTGACATATAATTCTTAAATATCGCATTTAAATTATTTTGTTGCGTAGTATTTTATATAACTAAAGCTGGAAATTATATGCACTCAAAAGGTTAAAAATATGCGCATATATATGCACGCAAGTTTGTTAAAATATGCACTAATTACTCTAAATTTGGTAAATTATGCACATAATAAAAAAAATGCAGACATGATAAATATAATATATGTAAATATATGCTGTGTACAGTAAATTGTTTTTTAAATTATTAATTTATTTAAAGAGCCTGTTCTTTTGAACAAACAGCAAAAAGTTAAAAAAATAAACGCTCAACTAAATATATTTGTTAGACCTAAATCGCATTTGCAAGTGTTGTTTACAAATAAAATCGATATATTTTCACAAAAGGCAATAATCTTGACGTTCACTTAAATAAATTAAAATTATTACAATTTGTACTGGTAAAATTATACAAATGTGCACCAAATATGCACCAATTATGCATTAATTATGCAAATATGTACCAAATAAGCACCAAATATGCACTGATATGCAACTTTTATAGAAATATGCTCAGAAACTCAAAAATATGCAAATATGAAAGAAAAATATTGGTTTTTGCCAGTTGTTTTCTTCTAATTCGTGTAGATACGAAATTATTTAATTGACATGTAAATATTATAGAATATGCAAATGCATAAAATCATAGCTTTATATATAATCACCACCAAAAACTACTTCAATAACTAAAATTAAATCATTTAAAAATAGAATGCCTGTAAGTATGCATGCTGAGTTTAAATTGCGGATTGAGTTTTGAAATTAATTTTGCTTAGATTTTTTTTTAATTAAAAATTTTTTGACACCTTAATTTATTATTAATCATATTTATTTAACAAAGAATTACATACATAAAAGAAAAATATATTAAACAGGTAATTACAAAAAGAAAGGTAATACAATAGCACTCTTGGTAAACTGGCTATCGACCGTGGTCTTTCAGCCGCCCTTAATTTATTACAATAAAAAGTTAAGAAATTTCAAATTCTAACTAAGCTTTGTGCAAATAAGTTATTAAATAAAGAATAATGCATCAAATTGATATAATAAGTGAAATATTATTGTTAAAAAATTAATCGGGAAACTATTGCACCAGTAAAAAAAAACATTGTTTGCACTTTACCATCTTACAAACGGTTTTCAATATGTATTTTGTATTATTTATCTAGTTGACTATTTGAAAATGTATTTAATTGTCTATAAAAAATATATTACGCAATGATTAAGTTTATCTATAGAATTTAATATTAATATAACTATTTTTATTTATTACAGAAGCTTCTGCTGAAATACTGGGAGCACCAGATATCCACTTGCGTGTTGGTTCTTTGCTACGGTTAGTTTGCACTTTGCGACAAACAACGGAACCCCCATCATACGTGTTTTGGTATCATGAACAAAAAATGATTAGTTACGACCCCGGCGTAGAAGTTCTTGCAGATCGATCATCTAGCGTCCTTCTTATTCAAGACGCTGACAAATCTCATGACGGTAACTACACCTGCAAACCATCCAACGCAATTCCAGCTTTCATTAATGTTCACGTATTAAACGCTACTGAAGGTAAATTTATCTCATATCTAATAGAAATGCTGTGTTAATTAATATAATTGTTTCACACAGAAGAGAATCCAGCTGCTATGCTAGATGCGAACAGCAGCAATATCAATCCATCAATCCAAATAACTATGTTGGTTGGCTTACTGATAAATTTTCTTTTACATACAAGGAGAAGATAAATGAATTACTAAAATGTAAATATGTATATGTACTGTATATATAAAGTTGGATTAATATTAACATTCAGAGATTTAAATAATCTGTAACAAACTGGGCGATGGATAATTCTTGATTATCCTGTTTTGGCCGCATGTTACTGGCAAGATGCCTTGTGAGAACAAACAGAATAAAAAATGACAAAATCTGCAGGAATTTAGCTTATCTCCTGGCATGGAAATGAACGCTGGAATTTACATTTTTTTTGTTATATTTTGTTCCGAGAAAAACTAAATTTACTTATATTTTTTTTAGTTTGTAGCTTTTCTTTTTAGACTAATTATTCTGTTATACAGCTAATTGAACAATATACCAATGTTTCTTTATACATTCAAAAATATATGAATGTAGCTTTATGTATTCCGGATCGTTTATAAAAAAAAACAATTGTAAGCAAAACATACAAATTATCACAATTCAAACCTTACCATTTAATAAATGTTCCAATAATCGATTAATTATGCATGCCGCGAGCTCGATATTCGATGCAAAACAGAATAATGCTACACGAACGATACATTTGCGTTCCAGTTTGTTACAGGCTAATTAAATCGCGCATAAAACGTTTCGAAACTATGTAAATTTCAATATCAATAACGTGTACACGATGTGTTATAATAAAGTTGACAAATTACAAAGCGTTTTCCTTTTTACTCGCAGCTTTGATTAAAGGGGAAAAATTGTATTGGTGGTCTGGATGTTTCCCACAAGGGAGTTTACACAATTGGGAAGGGAACAATTTTGCAATTTACACATCGATAAGCAACTTTTTACCCAAAAAAATAAAATGAATGTTTTATATTCAAGTATAAGCATTTGTCATTTTGTTTTAATTGTTTATTATTGTACCAATAAACTTATTGCTTTGCGATAATATATTATTAATCAAGAAGCTACTACATCATTTTTGCTGATGTGATTCTTGGACGATTGAATAATGCAGCCGGGGATAATGAAGCCAATTTGAGATGCCGGGAATTCCGCCTGGCACGCTAACGATTTCCTTGTAAGCCGTTCGAAATTCAATTGAATCGATTTAAGATTTGTAAACTGTGTGTTGAAATATGCAGATGTTGCATTGAATATAGAAACAATAAGAGATGGAATAAATGTGCAGATTCAATTCGATAAGTGTACTTTGAAGTATAACCATGACGCTGTTAAATTTAGTGCTCTGTAAAAAGCATTTATAATAAAAATTACTTTTACTTAGAATTTTAATTTTAATTTTATATTAAATATAAGTATCCACATAAATAAAAAAATATTTTAATTTATTTTCTATATTGAAATAAAGTATTAAATATACATTTTCATTACACTGTCAAAGGTTTTTTAATAAAAGCAAACTAAGTATATATTTTATGTTTATATAATTGTTTCACAATACGAAAATATTTCCAACTTGACGCTGAACATATTTAAATTAATTTTTGTCTAATATAAAATTACTGTGTTTTTGTAACTTTACTATCTTGTAGTATACTTTTAACCATTATTTTACTGAATGAACTAGTAACAAAAAAATTAATAATTTCTTTACATAATACATAATATTGATATATATAAGAATAATCATAAACGTATTATTTATTTCAGATAAATTGTAGTACATTTTAAACCTGTATTTCATTATTTTTATTCATTTGAACTCCACAATCAAGAAATGGGAATCTACAATTCAGCCAGGCGTACTTGATTAATGTTCCAAAGCACTCTTGTGAATAATACAATATTACCATTTTTGCACAAAGCATTTTAATTTCAAAATAACTTGAAAGTGTTTTGGTTTCTATCAATCTAATTATATTATAATCTATTCTATATTTAGCAGGAAAAATAAAATAGATTACATTTTATTTTTGCTTACAGGCAATTAAGGTAGGTGCAAAACATTGTTATATTATCTGTCTATATATTTTAGAAGGATTCTTGTTTTTTAATACTATTTGTAATTTATATACTAAGCTTGCAATTTTTGATTTTATAAGTGCTTTAAATATTTGATTAATTTTTTCATTTGTATTGTTATTATAGAGTATAGACTAGTATATTTACAAAACAAATGTGTACATTTATGGGTGACTATTATAAAGTTAAATATTAGTATATACACCCTGTTAGGTAAACATGCGGCTAAAATTCAAAAATTTAAATTCCTTGGCCTATTCTAAGAACATTTTGTCCTATGATGATTTCTGAAATTTTGAAGATACAGGGTGAACCAAATTTGCGACAATTACAACATTTTATTATCAAAAAATACATGTAAAGTTGCTGAATATTAAATAATAATAATATAATAAATGTTTAAAATGACTTTCTCCAGCCTGGATGCAAGCATTCAATCTTTTTGTCATTAAGTCCCGAACTTTTTCAAACACACCAGGGTTGTTTCTAATTGAGTTACACCTAGCAATTATCCAAATTTTCTACTAGAGTAGAGTAAACTAATGAGATAGCCCTGTAAGAAATAATCCAGAGGGTTTAAGTCTGGGGGTCGAGCAGGCTATGCGTGTGACCCACCTCGACCAGTTCAGCGATCTCCGAATGTTGCTGTTAAATAATCACGAGCAACCAAATTGAAATGTGGTGGTGCACTATTGTGCGTAAACCACATTCCAATTTTTGTTGCCAATGGTACATCATCCAGAAATTGAGGTAACATGTGTTCCAAAAAGTTGCAATACATCTTGCTGAGAAGCCTTCTTAGTAGAAATACTGGTTTAATGAGACAGTCGCCCACAATTCCAACTCAAACATTTAAGGAGAACCGATGTTGAAAACGATCTTCACATACTTGATGCGGAAATTGGCTTCATTGGTAAAAAGAATATGTGTCAGAAATTAAGGGATTAGAACTAATGTTTGCAAAAACTGTCAATGGTGGCGCAATGCGTGAAGGAAAATTGGCAGGTAGTAATGCCTGAACACGCTGAATGTGGTATCGATACAACAAATTGCTTTTAAGAATTTTCCAAACACTCCATTGACTTACATTCAAAGTATTTGCAATTTTTTGCGTAGAACTACTTGGTTATTCCTCTATTATGTCCAGCACGTTATGTTCTAGTTGTACCGTTTTTACTGTTGTTGATCTTCCTAGCCCTCTATTTTGTTTTAATGTGCCTGTTTAACAAAGACGTTGATAAATATTAAAAAAAAAATTTGGTCGGGTATACTACGCTCAAAAACCGTTTAATGTATAATTGCCTAGCTTGTAATAAATTGCCACCAGCAAGTCCATACATGAACTGCATGTCAGTCATTTTGACGTTTGTATAGTGATTTATGGTAAAGGAATTCACTCACTATTAAAAACACGTCAAACATCCAAACGTCACTCAATTTAAACAACTGCGACCGATACATGTGATGATCAATGACGAGGCGTGTTTAAATGAAATCCACTTGTACATTATTAGATAAAACAGCCGTTCTAAGTTATTGTTAAAAAAATTTTGTACTTGATAAATTCATTAGTTGATATATTAAGTAGCGTACGCCATACTTTTATTTACATTAATGATTTCAACAAATATCAAATATGGTTGTCGCAAAATGTTCTTAGAATAGATTAAGGAATAATCTCTTGAATTTGGTTCCGCATGTTTACCTAACACTTTGTATATTTATTGATGGCATATCATTAATAAAAAATAAAAACAATAATGGGCTTAAGATATTGTCTTAAGGAATACTGTTAGGTGAGCAACATTTGACGTATAACAATTTTGTTCAATGTGCACTGTTGTTATGTGCTTTCTCTCTGTCATGTTATTATAACTATTTAATTTAATAAGCATTAAATCATGTAGAACACAATCCGGCCTTTGTATATAAAAATTGAATAGACATTTATGTTTTTTTAAAGGTTAAAATAAATAAATTTTAATCAGTCATATGTGCTTTTTTAATATTTTTAACAAAGTAATAAAGTAAAACATATTATTATAAACAAAATTTAACATTATGTAAAACCATAAAAAATGTTAGTCTTAAAGATGAAGTAAATATACAAAATACCTTAAAACCGGTTGAAATAAACAAATATTAAAGAAAAAACACATAAAAATTATCAAATTTTATTTAACCTAACCTGAAAATAACATGTGCAACAATAATTAAACAAAAGATTTTATGTATTTATCTAAATGGTTATAAATGTAATTTAAAGAACTATATATGACATAGGTAGTTGTAAACCCTTTTCTAAAACCATTTTGTTTATTGCAAAATAAATTGTTTGGTCTAATAAAATCTGTTATTTTATTGTGAATTAATCTTTTACAGATTTTTGAAAACACTGGTAATGATGAAATTGGCTTATAATTGCTTAGTTACTGTGGGTTTGATCAGTACTACTGTTAAGAAGGGAGAATAGTTGCGCTATTATAAGGGTTCACAGAATCAAACTCAGCAAGAAAACGCTTGAATTTAATTGAATAAAACTTTTACACATTGTAGAAGAAAGTCCAATCTGTGTCCTTAAATTTGTAGAAATTTGATGCGATTAGTCGTTTCTCCGCAATTAATTTTTAAAAAGTGACGTTTTTAATTAGTTTTTCATTAATTTTTTACTCGTTGAATATAACTTCAAATTTTTAACCAAAAACATGAAGACAAGGAATATTTTAAATTGAATATTGGAATCTTATCGTTTGGATATTGAGTTGGTTGGCGTTTTGTCTCGTAAAAACCAATTTTAATTTAAAGTACGTGTAAATATTTTTTTAGAAAGAAAGGTTCACCGATAATCTAGCGTTAACGCTAGAGAATTGCCGGGTTAGTCGCCCAGTCCTGATGTGGTGCAACTAGTAGTATTGTTATTGAAAAATATTAAATCCTATCACATCTACGAGAATATCGGTGAACCTTTCTCTGTAGAAAAATATTGACACGTACAGCGCCGTTTTTAAATTAAAATTGTTTCTTATAAGAAAAATCGCCAACCAACTCAATATCCAAACGATAAGATTTTAGTCATCACTCTTTTTATATGTTGAACTACATACAATATTTTATGTCTTCATGTTTTTGGTTAAAGATTTGAAGTTACATTTAACAAGTAAAAAATTATTAAAAAACTGATTAAAAACGTCACTTTTTAAAAATTTATTGCAAAGAAACTACTTATTGCATCAAATTTCTACAAGTTTGAGGATACAGATTAGACTTTCTTCTACAATGTGTGAAAATTTTATTTAATTATATTCAGGCGTTTTCTTGCTGAGTTGGATGCTGTGAACCCTTATAATAGCGCAACTATTCTTCCCCCTTAAGTATCAATATTGTTTGTGGTAGTTGATTTTATGATTGTTATTATTTTTTTAATTTCTAATTCTGATGCTGCTTGGGAAAAGATCGATCCCATTACTTTGCTTTCCAAATTATAATTTTAGGAGCTAGTAGCACTAGCTACGTTTCTAATTTTACAAAAATCGTTATTAATCATATTAACTATATTATGGGGATTGTCTATTAAATTATTTGAATCAATTACATGTTTTAGGATTCATTAACTTTGATGTTATTTTGTGTTTTTTTTTAAGTAAATTCCAAAGTTTTTGTTGGTTTATATATGCTCTTTACCTTTCTCTGTTGGCTTGTAAGTATAACTGATAAAAGAATTCCATTTAATTTGTTTAAATTTTTTAAAGCATCTGTGTGTCATTAGTTTTTAGGTTTAAAATTTTATTGTATTTTGATTTGGTTTTTATTGGATACATTTGTTAAGGGCTGTTGTGAAAATGTTGTGAAATTTATTAAAATATGTTTTATTAAAAAAGCAGTATGCACCTAAAGCACACTAATTTATGTTATTTATTGCATCGTGTTAGTATTAATTACTCTTGTTTTTATTGTTTGATTAACTTTTTCAAAACTGCATTCAAATTTAATTATCTGTCTTTTATGGTCTGATACATGTGGTGCAACTACGATGGCATTTATGTATTTGATATTTGTAATAAAATTATTTATGCATGTTTGGTTTTTTTTACACGAGTGTGAGTTTACTAATTTGTAAATTATAACAGTTTATTAAATCTGTGATTATATCAATAATTTTATCACATTTTTCAACTACTTTTATTTTATGTATGATACTCTTATAAAATCGGAAAAAATGCCATTAGGAGAGACACAAAATAACAACTTTATTGCTAATTAAAATCAAGACTAATTATTTCTATATTCATTTCACTAAACAGGTTATTTAAAACAGGTCTACTTTGAAGATTAAGATTAGCTTTAGCTAATATTGCTCATTTCTGCTCATGTTAGATTTGTTGTTGAGTGTGTTCTTATACGGATGTGAAACTTGGAAAATAGAAAAAATAAAATAAAATGAATCAAAAAGATAAAATTTATTAAAGAACGTCTTCAAAAGAATAGTGAATGCAAATCGGTAAAGAAAAAAAAATGATGCAAGATAACTGATATTCTGAAGAAACAGGAAAAGTACAGTAAAACAAAACAAAGGGCAGAAAAGCAAGAAAAATGAAGAAAACGCACTTGGGACTTGCAAAAAGCAGAACACCAATAAAAATGAAGTCAAAAAGTTAAAATTTATGTTTAAAATTATAGATTTAGCTAAAGTTTAGCAAACATAGCGTGATATCAAATTAGAACATTGTCAACATTTTGTTATTTGTGTCCATGCAAAACACAAAAGTGATAGTAGATTATGAGCATTTAAAGAAGTAGTTTAACTATGTTTAGATATAACATCTAAAAAAGCTTTTTTTTAACCGGATTGTTGACAAAACTATTTGGTTTTAATTTAAAAGTCAAAAACTGCAACACATTGTTCTAGAATCTAAATCAATGTTCACTCTTTGTTTAAAAGATATTAGTTTAACTAACGCATCAACTTTTTCCTAGGGTTTGAAGTATAATTTGAGGGTTGACTTTGGGTTTGGGTCTTTGCCGCATTGTGGCAACTAGATATATGATAGTTATGATGGTTATGCGTCAGCAACTTTACAAGCAATTTGAATAATTCAAACACTATTTAAATCATTATTAAAGTACTGCAAAATCATGTATGTTGTTGTTTTTAGTGTGCAAAAATACTAAAATTAACAACATAGATGCACCTGTCATTACAAATGGATTTTGATTCAATCAAAATTTGTAGAAAAATAAGAAAGTTATTTAGTCATACAATTTTTTTACTGTATAGGGCTCAATTAAACATACATTTGTAGATGTTAGCATCATACAACAAAATAATAGAGCTTATAGTAGATATTTTTTATTTAAGTATGCAATATTATAATTTCAAATAAATAAAAATTAAATCGGTTTGTTGCTGACTTTTAAAAGCAGAAAATTTTTACATTAGTTTGTAATTCGCAATTTTCTTAAAAAGTATTATTCATAACAAATTTAAAAAATTATATGTATTTAAAAAAAAACTATTATAAATTTTATTATTGTTTCTAAATGAATAAATTTACTATAAAAATTTATTTTTGTTTTATGCTCTAGAAAACATTCACTTGAGTATTAATTTCAAAATTCAAATCTATATGTTGATAATCATTGAAGTTATTTGCGAAATTAAATATTAATAATAATTGGATGCACGCGTCAAAATTTAGTTCAACGCGTTGCTCGCATGTAGCGCTCCGGAATTTCAGCAAATCCTGTAGAAGACCTGTGAATATATTCGGGGCGTGTTTTATTGAATAGGCAAAGCATTGTTATAGTCTTATTATAATAATATTATAGTAAATAATAATTTTATATGCATGTTGCTAGAAGTAAGCAAGATATATACTGCTAGCTAAAGATTTTTGTGTTATTTTACTTTACAAGATTTTTATTATTTATATAATTTACGTATATTGCTCACAAGCAAAGGCGCTAAAATCTATTGCAGCCCTCTGAGAAAAAGTATAATTTTCAAAAAAATATAAATACAGAACGTGCTTTTTTGCTTTGTTGCTCTAAGACTGATTGTCAACAATAAGAAGAAATGTAAATGTCTAGAGAAGTTTATGGATTGACCAATAAAAAAGTTATTTTTAGCAACAAATCAAAATATTGTTTAAATGCCCGCAATGATCGTAAAATAATTAGACGACACCGAGAACAACATAAAAGTTTACAATTTGTTGTAAAACGACATACAGCTTTTACACGCGTGGTGATGTTATGAAGAGCAATCCCTTATAAAAGTATATCTCCTATAGCTCATTCTAGCAACAATAAACGCATTACGCTACATTAACATAGTTCTAGAATCAATATTAATGCTTTATCGGAAAAGGTTAGAAATCCTTAATTTCTAAACAGGATATTGCAAAGCTACATACAGTTAGGGTTTTTGGAATTTTTAGAACTAGCTAATAAGCTAATGTTAATTTACTTTTATTTTCGTTTTTTAGACCTATCACATGTTAAACATGTGTGGGATAAAATTGGTAAAAGACTGAACCATCTTTAGCCACCCCACTCACTTCACCTGTTATTTAGATGCGTATTCAGAAAATTTGAGAGTTAATCTGTCAAGCTGAGATTGACAGTTCATCATGATTTTTTCGTTAAGGTTTAATCATTTCTCAGTGAATAATTTACATATTATCTGATAATTTCATAAAAATTGAGCTGCAGGTTCTTTGTGTTCTTTTACTTTTGGCGGCCAGTATAGTATCTGACTGTTTAATATGTGAATAGAGAAAAGCACATTACCTTACATATATGTATTTAGGCCAACCGTCGCAACAGTAAATATCTACAAAAGAATAAAACTATATGTTGTATACTACAAAAACGTACTCAATTTTTTATTTTTTTTTTTTAGCTAAACATGATTGTTTAATTAAAAATAATAGTGCTGCTAAAATCAAATATTATGTTAGGTTTATGTTATAGCAACTGAAAATCGTGAGAGTTAGAGTTGAGTGAAAAATTATCAGAAAGAATCAAAGCATAACCAAAATACAGATATATCTGCTTTCCATTCAGAACCGGTTCCAAAATTCTTAAATGACAGATAGTATAATGTATAATGAATATATCGACTGGAATAAATGGATTATTATTATTATTATTATTATTATTATAGTCGCTAGCTAGCGTGTAAGCAAGACAGACACAATTAAAACTTGCACACACGAGTACGCCTTGTGTCTCTTTTTATATTTCCTCACCCATACGTGATGGGTAGAAAATATGATTAATAAGTACATTACGCGTATTTTATAATCTAACCACATCAGTGTATTGGCAAAAATAATCAGCATTTAAGAATGAAATTAGCAATAAAATAATTGTTTTGCTAATTTATGGGCGGTTAGTTAAAATTCAATTTGTGCTCCTTCGTTTGTTAAAATGGGGTTCGTGTATTTTAGTCTCCCACAAGTTTATTTACATTGGCGAGGATTCCAGTTCCAAAGCACATAACTCGAAGTCGCTATGCCCGGAGAGAATCTTTGCTACCATAATCTTATTTAGTTTTCAGTAAACACGGTATAGGTCAAGGATACAATTTAATTCCTTGAACTTTAGATCTGTGTGTAATAATAATAAATTATATTAAGTTGCCGGGTTAGGAAATGTATTGTGCTAGTGTTAACATTAAAAAAAGTAATAAATTTTAGGTCTACCAACAAATTAACTTTAAGCTTTAAAAAAAGGGAAAAGCATTTATCCCGAACGTGTGAGAGATCAGGATTCACCGATTTCTGCTCCCGATCCAATGTGAATTTATTTGTGTGCCGTGAGTAGGGAAACATAAACTTAGACAAACAGTGCGGTTTTGCGAGGGGGAAACGGCATCCAGTGAAATGCGAGCCACATGTGACTGACAATATTATTAGAGTCTCTGATAACAAACAACTATTTGTATTTGCTTTGTATAATTATTTAGATGCATCTGGTCCGACATAAAATGACAAATGAAGTATATACCATTATGTGTATATTACAAACGTGTTTGTACCTTACTAACTTTTACTAACAGAATCAACAAAAGTTGCTACGTAATCACTACTTTATGTTTTTTAATTCAATCTCATGAAGACATCCAAACATAGACATGTATTGTCTCCTCTGTGGCTCTGTGTTCCCGACACCTCGAAGAGGTTATAGATTATATATATATATATATATTTTGATTTTATTAAATTAAGTGTAATGGTCTTATAGAAAAGTGTGTTTATGTATTTTAAAATTTGAGTTTATAAATATGTATATAAAATTTTGCTAGAACAGAAGAATTTAATATTCTTTTGTAATAACAAAATGGACAACTGCGTATATTAAAACTATATTTAAAAGTATTGTGTAATGTGTAATGTAATTATATATTGACAGACTTTAGATGTTCTCTGAATGGTACAAATTTATTTATATGTAGTTGCAAAATATTTAGAAATGATATTTATGTAGTACTACAACAATTTCTACTTTTGATGTAATTATAATATTATTCGCGGATAGGAAACAAAATCACAATATAATCAATTAAAAAAGATAAAAAAATTATCACTTAAATAAAAAATTATTAAATTTAAATTTTTATCAAAGCATCTATGGTTTAATTAAAACTTAGCTGTATTAAGATTGCAACGGATACGTTGATGCGCTTTCGACTAATTCAGTAAAAGGGCTGACGTGAATGACGAGGTGTCGGACTAGTACCGAAACACGGAAGACGTACAATAGGGCTATTTAGGACACCCTACTACGAAACTATTAGCGTACAATAGCTGCTTAAATGAGGGGCGGTCGCCTTCACGGGCCAGAATTCAACTTGCTCATGACAGCACAGTCCTGTTCTGTTATTTATGCGTGAGGGCGTTGTTATAAAGGAGAGGACATACTGGCGACCCGCGATATCCCCCAAAATCTTTTTTATATATAAGCTCAATTATGAGATAGGGAATTGTCGTGTCTCGGTTATAAATTATAATATGTTTTAAAAGGGCGCGAATACTCCATTTCAGTTAATTTATTGAATATTTTTCTCAAGAACTATCTATTTTATTTATCATTATTAATGTAACACTTTCAGATTTTATATACAAATAGATCTATTACTTTTTCTGTATAACTGAATAAGGTTTTTATTTGAAAGACTGTTCTCGGGCGTTCTGAAGAAACTTCCAACCTAAATGTATTTTTAAAATATCCAATTTCATTAAAGTTATCCGAATATCCCGCAATCTTATTTGAACTTGTTTAAAACTCCTGGGAAATAAAATACTATATCACAATTCGTTTGAACGTGATTAGATGATATATGAAACTTCGAATCTTGGATTTTGCGCAAAGTTATAATAGCGTATAACTTTTATTGATATTGAATGTATTAACATTTCAATTGTAAAAAGTATTGAATATAGATGGGAAATAAACTACACGTTTTTTAATTATTATTAATTATTAACAATAGCAATTAATTAAATAAAGTTCATTTTATTGTTGTATGCGAAAATTAATGTAGCATGTAGATGGAAATAACCTTATTTTATTATGAAATTTATATCTAGGAACCTCGTACGAAGAGCCATCTCGCATTGGAGTTATGTGCTGTATAAACAGAACAAGTTTTATCTACTGTAACGAATACACTGTTGGATACACTTGAATGTAATGTTAAGCCCTTATGAAATATGAGATACACTTATTCGCGTCGTTACTTTCATAGACGGGGCGGACATTCAACGAGCATTAGATGGGCCTTAAATTAGTGGCGAGCCATTTTTTCCGTTAGCGCGACAAATAACGTTTTTATACGCGCCACTGAAAAAAATTCTTGTGGAAATTGAGCCGACGAAGCGCCGTAAATTTTTACGTTCCACCGTACAATTTTTCTTTTCAGATAGAAAAAGGCAATAGCGGCCAAATCATACCGGCCAACACATTATCAAGGGTTTTGGCAATAGCATTATTTTTTCAGGTTGATTTTTTTTCTCTATGAAATAATAATATCCGGATTAAATAACAACCAAGGTATAAATTCCCAAATGTTTTCTTAAAATGCTGACTTATTTTATGTCCACTTTCTATTATTTATGAAAAGATTTATTTTTTCCTTTTTTTGCCATCGACTAAATCAAAAGTATACGTAACTTTTCGCATTACAATAATTTCAGAGCTGTTGTATTTAATTCCTGACCGGTACTTTTTTAAGCAACTTTAAAAATAAAACATCAAAATTGTATTTTTTTATTATAATTTTATTTAAGATAAGAATTTGTATTAATTAACTTCTGTTGACAATATATTTATTATTTCAATAATTAAATATAAATGACAAAACATGTATAGGATTCATAATAGGTAAAAAAATTGTTACAAATAAATTATAAAACATTATAAAAATTGTTCAACATGTCTGCCTTGCTGACGAATGCAACTTTCGCAACTATTAAAGAGTACATTTTTCTGATTATTATTCTATTGCCATCTACAATCTGTCAGTCACCTAATAATTAATATCTGTCATTAATTCTTATTACTTTAAGTAAACATTTGCCGTTCATTTAATTAAATAGTCTTACTTATTAATTTTGCAATTGTATTAAAATATTAGATTTAGTTTCAATTTAATTTAAAAAAAATATTATTTTTATCAGGTTCATACTATACTTTACTTTTTGAGTAAAATAAAAATGAAATGAATCATAATATAGTTAAAAATCAAAACACATAATTAAAGGATTGCTTTTTTATTAATTTCTTCGCATAAACAAATCAATTTTTTTAGGTTTTCATAAAAAGTAAAACAATAATTTATTGTAGTAACACAAAATCTTCAATACCTTCTTTTCAAAATGATATAATTGCCAATCCAAACAAAAAAAACTATATTTCTGTAAATCAGTTTGTAAATATGTACTTCTATTATACCTATACACTTCTTAATAGTAAAGTAATGGTTAAAAGTTACTAAAAGTTGTTAATTTTCTTAAAATAAATATTACAAAAACATCAGACTTTTATATATTTTAACTTCTTTGAAACAAAAAAAAAAAACAAATTAATTAATTTCTATTTTGATCAACATATTTAAATGTACATATAAAAAACTTTTTTAAGTTGTTGAATATTTGCAAAACCTAGATATAAAGTGATTCTTCAAATTATAGACCAACTGCGATACTGTTAATCTATTCAAAAGTTTTAAAATTGCAGTTTTTCAATACAAATTGTAATCAAACGTATAACAACATTTCGTTACCTCATAATAATAAACGCTAAAGTTTCTGTTGATTGTTGGTAGTGCAATTATTAAATCTCGACTTTAGTGAGATAGCTTCAGTACATCTGGCTTTACTTCTTATATACAAGGAGTTTATAAATGAATGGGATTATGTAATCACTTTAAATATGCCGCCTTTTTAAATCTGTCCACTATACTACATATGTTTGCTTGACAACTGTCAAAGTTGATCTGTCAAAACAAATAGTATAGTGGACAAATTAAAAAATGCGGCATACTCAAAGTGATTACATAATCCCATTCATTTATAAACTCCCTTTATTATAAACAACACACAATCTCGTTGAAATTCAAAACAATGTTTAAGTTGTTCTGTAATTATTAATGTAAGCAATTTTTATATCAAATATTTAAGTTTATAAAAAGCAAACGTAATTATAATTCTTAGAAAAATGTTGGAAAAAAGGTGTGTAAGTAAGTAAATAAGTGATTTATTATTATATTTTAGTCAAATAATTGAAAATCATTCACTCAACATTGAAAACGTTGATGAATATTTAGATTATTACATTATTATATAATTTTAATCTTTAGAGTTGTATAAAGAAGAACGCACAGAAAAACTATTATACAAGATTCATTATGAAAGTAATGGGCATGATTTCATTGTGACGCAACTATCCATCCCAGCCCGGTAAAACTGGTCGGGAAATGTGGTGAAGGATCTGCTCTCCCAACGCAGCTGGTCGCCAACTAGCTCCGACTGTTTTGAGCGGAAAGACTTGTCTTTGCGTAAAAGTGTTTTTTTGACTTTGTAACATGACGCGATTTTGAGCTGTCAATAAGTTTTGGATTTGATTCAAAATGAGCCAGATTTTCTTAACTCTGTCGTAACCAGAGACAAATCCTGGATGTACCCAGAACTGAAAAGGCAGAGTAGCTTGTGGCACACAAAAGTGTATTGATGCAATGGAGAGTATTTTGAAGAATTTTAAGCGTTTGTACCAGAACGATAAAAAAATTTGTTCTTCATAGAAAATGCGCATTACTTTCATATTGGACTTTGTAAATTGGAGTTAGAAACAAGTACTGCATAATGTGTGCTTGTTCAAAAAATAAAAATACTACTCCAGCAGAACACAAGTGCTTTAAAAACTAGACAGGGACGTTGACAAATATGAAGTCTGACATAATAGTTAAAGGTTTTAAACAAAGCATTAAAATGCATAGTTTTAAATTTTACCAACTAGTCGGTAGTGGCAGCAGTGTCACAAAAAAATATCTACAAGTAAAGCCATCTGGGATAAAGTTAATTATTGCAACAAACTAAGAAAAATAACCATAAAAACAAAAAGTTATTCATTAAATTTAATTGTAAGTCTTTATCTTAGACATACTTTGAAATCTAGTATAATGCTGTTGTCAAGACGATCCAACATAGATAAACAGAAAATATTGATTTAAATAAAAAATATCTAATTTGACTAGTGATATATTAAACATCCCAAATCACATGTTTGCAGATCATAGCAATTGATTAAACTATTTTGAAATGCTTCAAAAACTGGGGAAAAAAACTTGGTACGAAAAATAAAATGGAATTTTAAAAGATATTTAACTTGTATTTATAGCACAATTCACAGACCTTGATTTTGAACATGACCAATAATAATGCCAAATGTTATAATGCAATACTTTGCAAATTTATAGATGGAAAGCAAATAAACTTTTGATTAAAAGGTTCATACAATACACGGTGCAAAGCAGCAGCTTTATCTTTTAATGCAAAACATGATTACTATGCAATAGTACACAAAGCCCATATTGGTCATAGTTAAAGTGATGAAAACTTATTTGCAAAAAAAAGTCGAAAAAAAGTATTAGGTATATTTATTTATTAGATTTTTTTAGTTTTATAATGTTTTTTATTAGTTTTATATCTTTATTATAATCTGTGTATAAAGCCTGTGTGATACTGTATATGATTATATTTTAAATTATACAGGGTGTGTCCTAACTGGAGGCAAAAAACAAAACTTTAGGTATATTTTTTAATTTCAAACAAAAAATTTAAATCACTTTTTTAGCTATCTTTCTTCGTTTTTGATATAATCAAAAAATACACATTAATTAGATAACTTTTTATTTAGCAAAATTTTAGTAAAAAAAACATTTGTAACGATGGTAACAATGGTAACAACAAACAATATTACTTTAATAAGTTCTCAACATAGCCACAATGAGCGTGGATGCAAGTTTAACAACGCACTAAAAAAAAATAATAAACTGCTTCAAAATCTGTTTTGAATGTGCAATGCAGCACTTGCAATTATCTTTTATAGCTGCTCCACGTTGGTTAGCTCCGCATAAGCCACCTGTCGTTAAAAGTATTGTTGAGCTATTCAACTACATATCGCACAACATGGGGCAGGTACACTTCGTGCTATACATCTTTTTACGTAAGGATAAAAGAACATTGTTATACAGCAAATTTTTCATCTGATTTTGAGAAATTCTGCTTATAAATCAGCATTTAAACGAGGAAGTAAGATTTAAATTGGCAGTAGTTCCTCATTAAAAACCCCATAACATGTGTTAACCGAAATTTTTATTGGTAAGCTCGTACCCTAACTGCGTACGGATTTCTTAATGACCTAATGTATATTGTTAATGTCATCTCTCGTGAATATAGATTTATCGCTCCACAATTTTGAACTAATGAAGTTAGGATCTTGTTGATGTCGTTCAAGAATCCGTTGAGAAAATGCAAGTCACTGTGCTGCGTCGCCTGGTTGTAGATGTTGTACTTTTTGATAATAATATAGTTGAAGAATTTCCTTATTTAAAATTTAAGGTTTTTTAGACAAAGTTTTTAGATAGTTGTGAACAGGCGGAAAGTTGCCCAACGCTGACACCATTTATCAAAAACTGCGTCAACTATTTGTTTCGTTTCTGCCACGGTGTGCTGCTGATGTGGGCCTCCACTACGACAATTTTTAATTCCAAATTCACAAAGTTTTTGAAATTAGTCTGAAAATACGCGTCGAGAAGATTGCCTTCTGTAAGGAAATCTTAATTGATGCTCGCAACTTGCAGCTAAGGAATTACCATTACAGAATCCGTAAACAAAAATGATATCTGCGTATTCTCCGTTGTTGAACAGCATTTTTATTAAACTTTACTAACCAAACCAAAGAAAACAATTTTGACAAGTATCAAAAGCTTGCATCAACAAACATTTGTTAAAGTAATGTTGTTTTGTTTGTTTTTTTGCTGAATAAAAAGTTTTCTAAATAATGTGTATTTTTTTGTTATCTCGGAAACAAAGCGAGATACACAAAACAGTAATTTAGATTTTCTGTTTGAAATTAAAAAGAGGACCAAAGTTTTACACCTTGTATATACATATATAATTATAGATAAAACTTTAAAAGTCTGTAAAATTCACAAATGATTATCAATTTTACAATAGATTGAAAATTAAAGATTAAGAATCAGTTTTTCTTTATAAATAATGCATAACATGTGAGCAATAACATTTGTAATATTACCCAACTATTTTGCGTAGATTATATAGAACAATATGATCTCAATTTTCCAATCTACAATTAAATTGATGATCATTTGTGCATTTTACAGACTCTTATCGTTGTTTATCTATAATTAGATAGATAAGTTGATGATTAATAATTTAAATTAATTATAAATTATTTATTTATTTTATTTATATATTTATACGGCAAAGGTTTTAATAAAAACGTTTGATTACAAAGTTAATATTTCGTCACGGGTTTGTGGCTTCGTCAGAACATGTAATATCAGTTTTTAAATTGTTAAATTATTAAAAAGCATTTAATAAAATAAAAAATATGGTTTTGTATAATCTAGACGAGTATTGTGAATAAGATAAAAACGTTTTTTTTTATGCCGATATTTTACTATTACTCTCTGCTAATATAAGACAAAGTTTATTTTTTACATATGTGAAGAAGGTATTTTATTTTTTTCTACTGATATTTATAGTTACATATTTAAATAAAATTTGATCGACATTCATTCTTCCGCAAAAGAAGAAATGAATAAATTATATGAGACATCAATTTGTAGGTATGTTACCTGAGCGAATTTGAGGATTTTACTGATATTTTATAACATACACGCGCTTTTACACCATATTGTAAATTTTATTTTTACATTTACATATTTTTATTGTCATGTTTCGATTGGCAGTAATAATTTTGTAGACAAAATTAATACAGTTATATTTTTAATATTTCCATATAAACATTATTGTTAAGTCCGATTGAAATTTTAACAATTATATTTCAGTGTAGCCGGCTACGAGGGCGATTGTGAGTTTTATAGCTCAATGACCAATCAGAGCGCACGAGATCTATCCCACAAGAACACACGTCGGCTGTACGCACACTGTACGTCAAGTAATGAAATTCGTATCTTGTATCCCCGTTTAAACTTTACAGTCTCTCTCTACAGTGATCAGCTGGAAATTGGTAAAGGACCCTCAAGAAGTCGGAGTCGGATTAGTTACAGCCGACTCCGACTCCGGCTCCTCAAATATTGGCAGACTGCACGACCAGCGCCGTAGCTAAGGCCCCGCAGACCCCGCAGTGCGGGGGGCCCCGACATGTTTTGGGGCCCCTAAGCCTCAAGAATTAAATAACCAAATTAATTAAATACATTAATCAGTGATCACTATTGTTATTTAATAAAAGTAATAATACAAAATTTTTATAAAACAAAAAAATATTGTTTAATTTAGTATATAGCATATAGTGTATCAAGGGCCAAAAATAGGCTCAGCAGCCCGTCGCTTTTAGCAGCACGAATAAGCAAAGCAAGTGAGGGCTACTAAAGCGAAAGGCTGCTAAAGCCTTTTGGCACGAGTTACACTCGATATTTTTTTGCCTGCCCCAATTAAAAACATTATTTTCAATGTTTATTATAATTTCTTATTACCGTCAGATTTTAAGGTATGACGTCTACATATAAAATTTTAATTCACAGCCAATCAAATATTGCAAATAACCGAAAAGGCCAATGAGCACATGCGGGCCAAAAATTGCCTTTTCGGCCCTCATATGCGGGCCAAAAAAGATGCAGGCAAAAAAGGTATTTCAGCCGGACTGATCGTCGCCGTTGTCGTTGTTTATTTGGCTGCCTTAAGTGTTTCTGTTTTTACACGTAAGTTGTGTTGGTTTGTTTGCATGATTCAACCAATGAAAAACTCGGTTGTTCCAGGCACATGCTCTCAATTATTTAATGAGCTGTTACCATACATATGCAGCGGTATTTAACCGGAAATAGTGACAGTGCAAGTGATGTTATAGCCTAGAATAACTTTAGTTTTGCATTTGTGTTGTTCTTTATACTGTCGCTCTCTCGCATTCTTCTGTTTTGTGTATTTTTTTTTGTCAAGCATAATGTTGTTTAGTATACTTAAAGTAATCGTGGTTGCAACCAAAAACGATTGTAACTTTTTCACACATACACGGTTCATATTGGCTTTTGTGTTTTTTTTTCGTACACAGACTCAGTATTAATCATAATGAAGAGAAGTCAAGTTGTTGCCATATTGTTTCTCTATAAACAAATAAACAAACAAAGAGAAAATACTAAAATTCATTGGGAGCACCCTCTCATCACGTTACGTGAGAGTATTTGGTGCTATACTGTTTCTATTTGGTACCAAATACAAACCAAAAAAGAACCAAAAACAAACTGAATCGAATGGAACCCCATACGTGTGAAATGAGTCTAAGGCGTTAAAAGTTTATTTTGAAGTATAATACAAACACGATAGGGGCCCCAAGAAAATTCTTGCGGGAGGGCCCAGAATTTGAAGCTACGCCACTGTGCACGACTCTAGACTCCGACTCCAACTCCGACTCCAAACCACTGCTTACAAGTGAAATGATATATCAGACTCATCGTTCTACACAATTATATGCACAGCATGATTGCATGATTAAAAATTGTAAAATTAAACGGCTAGATTTAAGATTCAAATCTTATTGTACCTGTAACGGCATTCTCATTCTGCTAGCCATTCCCAAGCTACACGTCATGCACTTGCTTGGTGTTGGCTTCCCTTCTATACTAGTGAAATATACTACAGGGTGTGTCTATAAGGGTTTATGGTCTAAGGTACAATCATTAGACCATATACTCTTATAGACGCGCTAGATATATCCCGCTCGTGGAGAGGAGAAGCTAATTCATATAATAAGGTTTAAATTTTAAATCAAGCCGTTTAACTATGCAGTGCATATAATTGTATTTTTTAATTTATTTTGCTATTAGTTAAATAAAATATTTGATAACTTTATATTTTGATGTTATTCACTGTTTATTTTAATATCTTTATTGATTGATTTAACATAAATAGTTTTAAGCGTAAAATAATAAATTGGACTTGCTTTAAATTGTAATATCAAGCTATTATATTTGTTACAGTTACACAATTTTTATAATCATTACACTATTTAATTTTCTAAACAAGAAAGTTAATAATCATTGCATATTTGAGTAATAACTAATAATCAATTAATTTTAAGTTAAAATAAAAATGACAAAAATTAATTAATATTAAAACAAAATTGTGTTTCCAAAAAAAAAAAAATAGAAAAAAACATTGTTGTCTACTGAACAAAAACAATAATTTTAAATTTATTTTAGATTAGATTTTTAAATATATTTTACAAATAAATGGATTGTTGCAACGTGTCGTAAAAATTTTAAGCCATCAAAGCATTTTAGAATATGCTCAAAGCACTTTACATCAGATTTGATTAATTCTGATTAAAAAAGCATCCTAAAAACTATTCACCACTGCAGATTTTTTATTTTCCTAGCCATTTTATAAAGAAAATCACAACTAGAAAACGTCGGCATTATGTATAATTTTTGCGGTTCTGTGTTTGATGTCTATAAAGAACTGGATGACCATGGTGTTGAATGTAATTATATAAAAAAATAATTAAAATTATTAGTTATTGTTACTGCAATCTCAGATTATATCATCAAAATTAAAAAAAAACAGAGTAAAGAATTAAGTTAAGAAAACAATTTTGTTTTAATGAAATCATTTTTATTTGTTATACAAACTATAATATTGTGTTAAACAAACAATACTTGTTAAATATATATTTTACCATGTGTCCTTTATATACATTATATACAATATATAGGTTGGGTAAATGCATGGGAACGCCGCTTCTGACTGCATTTTTAATTTATTAAAAAAAAAACATTTTTCAACAATTACTATGATGTAGGTATTATGGGTCTACGACTTAACGGTTTTTCTTTTTTTATTAAAATAATAAAACAAAATGTAGTTGTTTTTAAATAATTTACTATGGATTTACTATGGTAATTGGAATCTAATTTTGTTTATTATTTTAATGAATATTTCAAAAACCGTAAGTTGTAGACCCATAAAACTTTATATCATTGTAATTGTTGAAAATTCTCTTTTTAAAACTAAAAAAAAAAATACAAGATCTTTCATTTAAAAAAAAAACTGATGATAGTCATATCTTGTAAAAGAGGGCAAAATACATTACTATGTAGATTAAAATTTCTACAAAAAATGTATCAAGGTTATTTTTACATAAACTAAAAACTGCAGCTAATAATCGGGTGTTCCCATACATGTACCTAACTCTTTATAATATATGTATGTAATGTTAAATTTATACATTAAAAAAATTATTTTTATAAATAATTATTTATTTCAATAGATTAAATTTGTAAGTAAATTAGACAATGCTTTGTTTTTATTTTTAAATTCAAATAAGAATAAGGTAAGAGAGTAAAATTATAAACATTTTAATTGATCATAAAATAATAATTATTGTATGAAATAAACAACATTTGTTAATTACAGATTAATTTATTAGTTAAGTTAATTATAGAATTAATCCACATTTTAATTTTGCATTAATTAATATTAAGTATGGAAAGGAGCATCTCTTCTAAATTTAATTAAAAACAAGTTAAACAAATTATTGGCAATTCAAAAATGACTAATAACTTATATACTTTCCAACATCGGCGTACTGTTGCAGATTTTTGCATTTTCTATAGAAATTGTTTAAACAAAGATACAAGATATATTGCCATCTAAATAAATATTTATTTGTAGTACAAAGCAAATAGTTACTGACAGTTTATAGATGTAACACCTAAACTTTTATAAGAAATTTTTTTAACCGCACTATGAAATAAACTTTTAAATTTAAAACTCAAAGGTATTCTTATGTTGTTTCATATATTTCACACATTAAGTAATTCCTAAATATCACAATTTCAAATTAAAAAAAAAATTGCTTGTATCTTTATACATTATTATTTGTTAGTAGTGTTAATATATTATGTTATGTTCCAATTATTTTTGATAGGTGTAGATATGTTAAATTCACCACAGAACGATTTTCAACTATTTTTATTTCTAATTTAATATTTTTATAAATTGCTTAACGTTCTTTAAGTTCTATACAATTATCAACATTTGTTTGTTTTTTAATTAAAATGGTTTTATTGTAGATAGACTAATTTTTATTTTAAACTTGTAAATTTAAGTATTGTTGCATTATACATCTTAATTTCCAATTCACTCTAAAAATTAAAAAAAAAAAAAACAATATACTAATCAACTTCTTTGACCTCACAATATACAAAATTACCAACAAACTAGAAAAATATATAAAAAATATATTGAAAACTTACAAACTCCGGAATAATTATACCATACAACTTCAATCACAGCAATAACCATATTTTTTTTTTTAGTTTTTCACTCACTCACACATATAACACAAAATTTATTACTTGAAACAAACATTATCAAATAACTTTCCCATTTCTACTTTCAACAAAATAACCAACAAACAAACTAAAAATACAATTAAAAAACAACACAACATTTATAAATAACTACAAACACAGAAAACTTACATACAACAGCAACAACAACAGCAAAGCAATTAAAACTACTCAAATACGACATCAAAAAAATCTTTGTACACAACTAAAAACATAATATGCAACAATAAACAAAAAACAGATATCTAAATGAAATCCCAAATTTATAAAATAGATTGTCAAGATTGCTATGCTACTTCTATAGAACAGACAGACAGAGTCTTAAAACACAGAATTAAAAAGTATAATACAAAACACAACAAATCCACTTTTTCAACATCTACATAAAATATATATATATATAAACACAGTTTCAACAACCACAATAACATAAATTTCATCCACTAATACAAAAAAGCCAACATAAAAACAATAGCAAATATAACTGATTTAACCAACAACTAAATACTAAATACTAAATACCAACCAATCTAACATTTTCCACAATTTTTTACAATTATATATAGAATGAGATCAACAATGAATGAGGTTTTTCAATTATTCCTGAAATTTTTTTTATTGATTTTAGTGTGTACCAGTTTCCCCTGAACAAAATAATCCTAAAAGTCACCAGAATGTTCATAAAAATACCTAATTCACAATTCTGTTTAATTTACAATTATGTTTAATTTACAATTATGTTTAATTTAATTCATATTATGTTTAATTTAATTGATATTATGTTTAATTTACAGATTATGCATAACACATACACACTATTTAAAATTTGGACATTATTCTACAATTTTAATTTTATTATATTAAATTAACCTTCAAATTATTTTTAATAAACTTTAACCTTATCTAATCAATGACAAACATCTATGACAAACTTTATCTTGTTTAAAATAGCTTGTTTGTAATTTATTGTTGCATACTTGCATCTAAAAGTGTTGTGTAATAATGAGCATTCACTATAAAAGCAGTTTTGTTTTTTGTGTAAACACCATTGTACATATAATTTAATCATTCAGTTCAGTCTTTTACAATTGCATATTATTATTATGTTAAATACTGAGTATTAATATTTTCAATACTGATTAAGTATAAAAACAAACATTTGTTATTTTTTATAATGGTTATTTTGTCAAATAAAAACATTTTATTTAAGTTTATTTATTTATTAATATATTATTTTTACGTTAATTAAAAGTCTTAAAAGCAAAAACTTCGTTAAAAAAAACCCAGTTCGTCAGGGACAAGTCAAACTTAATTGTAAGTTTATTTTTGAGAATTTTCACATAACACCTTGTGTAACTCACCTGCGTGTTTGCCTTGCGACCCGAAAGTCAGAAAAAAAAGGATCCTGCTCAGGTTTAAAAGAGTGTTAGTTAAAATACACTGCTTTGGCTCTAGCTTCTGATAAACCGGGAGGTTAAACCTAACCCAGTTTTAACCAATCGGCTCGTTACCTAACTTAAAGGTAAAAAATTATTAATATGGTGATAGATAAAAGGTTCACAATGTGCTACGGCTGGAGCCCGATAGTATTCTTTGTGTTTGCGAAAATTTTTCATATACATTTATGAAACCTATATCGCTCGATTAGTCCTGGCAACTGCATCAGTTTGTGATGTAGCGTCCCGTATGTGAGTGGGGAAATCTTGCCCGTTTACGGACAAGACAGCTAATGAAGATAGAAATTGTACAAGTAAAAAGTTTTTTTAGATATTTTATTGCTAAATGTTCTGAAAATGGCCAGAGTCTAAAGGAGGTTTCTCCCTTTTTAATTCATAAGACCATTTCCAATATTATTAATAAAACTTTAAATTCATGTAAGAAGTTGAGAGACGGAATCTTGAAATACAGGAATACATGTCGTTAGGTAATATTGCGGTGACAGTTGAGCCGCATAAATCTTTAAACATTTTGAAGAGAATAATTTCATAGTATGAGTTGTTATACAAAACTGTTGACAAATGCAAACAAGAACTGGCGTTGCAAGGCATTATTGATATTAAAAGGCTAACCCGTAGAAAGGATGGTGAGATCAGAGATAGAACATCTATAATTTTAACATTTAATTCCAAACGCCTTCCAGATAAAGTTAAGGTGGCATATGTTACTCGCCCGGTTTGCCCGTTTATTCCTAACCCAATAAAATGTTTCCAATGCCAACGTTTTAGACACACTGCAGTTAGAAAAACCATGACCCTGATCCATGCAACAGTTTACCTCTATGTGTGAATTGCAAAGGTAAGAATCTTGCTTATTTCCAAGATTGCCCAAAAATGAAAAAGAAAAGGAAGATAACCAATATCAGAGTAACAGACAAACTCTCTTACTTTGATGCTCAAAAGAAGTATAGAGCAATTACGGCTTCTACCTTTTCTAGGTCGTTTACTTCAGTTGCTAAAATACCTATTATTTAACAAACACCGATTATGACATTTACTGCTATTGCTGAAACTTTTTTAAGTAAAAACTATAACTCTAATGTAAAAGGTCAAAAACCAGTTGCGAGCTTATCTGGCTCAATCTAGACCAAGGTCACAACAAATAGAACTTAAAAAAAAACCACTCAAGATAAGGGCTTATTTAAAACCTAAACCATCTAAGGTATTGGCTCGTATTGGGTCAAAACCAACTAAGGTGGCAACTTCTAAGTCAAAACTTAAACAGGCTAAGACTCAATCTGAGTCAAAGCTTGCAAAGCCGGCAGCCCAATCCAGGCTACCGCCACCTGAGGTGCAGGTTTCTACCGATCCTGCGCCCACATACCTTAGTATTACCATGTCGTCAGAGTTGATAGATGTGGAAGTTATTCCCTCACAACCTACTCTAACAGATGAAATAATGTCAAATAGTGGGAGTTCTTCTACTCCTCCAGATGATAATTTAGAAAAAAAACTAAAAAACGCTAATAAGCAAAGAGTTAAAATTATTTTTTTAACGTAGCTTTAAAAATGGCTTCAACCATTATACAATGGAACTGCAATAAATATAATGCACATTACGAATCTTTTAAAATTTTACTAGCTAAAATTTTACCTATCTGCGTTTCCTAACAGAAAACTAATTTTAAGGTTGGAAGTTCAGTTAGTTTTTGTGGTTATACTATTTATTGGAAAGATTGTATAAATGTTGATTGTGCTTAGGGTGGAGCGGCATTAGTAGTTTGTGATACGGTTTTCAGCAAAGAACTCCGTGTCAACACTTTATTAGAAGCAGTAGCCGTTCAATTACAACTCTCTTTCTCACTGACGGTTTGATCAATCAATATTTTGCTGATTGTCAGTTTGGACATTTGTTTGATTGATCAATTACTTAAACAACTTCCGTCCCCTTTTCTCTTTATGGGTGATTTTAATGCTCATAACACTATGTAGGGTTAAAGTCAAACCAATGTCAGAGGTCGTAACTTGGCCAATTTATTTTCAGAAACGGATTTAGTTATTTTTAATAAAGGTAACATTACTTACTTTTCTGTGGCCAATATATCGTTCTTGGCTATTGACCTTACAATTTGTTTTCCAATTATTGCAGCTTTGCTGAATTGGGAAGTTTCAGAACATCTTTATGATAGTGACCATTTGCGTGATTGGTCATAAAATCCATGAAAACCGTCATCGGAATTGAGAATATGTCTAGGACACTATTGACAAAAATGTTGAAACTTTCACCGATTCCATCATACAAGCAACTCATGTTAGAATTCTTCTGTTTTCAGGGAAACATTGCAGAGAACCCGTTCCTTGGTAGAATTTTGATTGTGAACAAGCTAAATTAAACAATCGCCGTTCTTTTTTTTTAATCACTCTCCAACTGAAGAGAACTTGTTCGCTTATTTAAAGCATAAAGCTGTTGCGCAAAAAACTTGCAGAAAAGTTAAAAGAAAATCATAGTCAGAATACGTTACGTTATAAAGGGTCCCTCCGGTTAACATAGGTGAAATGCCCCCCATCACGAATGTCTAAATTAGCTTAAAAATTACTTTCTTATCATCAAAAAAACATGTTTGGTAGAATTTTAAAATTTTGATATCACCCCCCTTTCCATAGGGGGCAAAAATAGCATTTTTTTGATTTTATTTTTTTTTTCTGCACCTATTGAATGAAAAATTCTAAAAAAAACCATGGAAGTAGGGTTTTGGGTGGTCTCCCAACACAATTTTTTTCAGCTTCTTTAATTCTGTATACAACTCTTAAAAAATTCCAGAAAGGTTGAAATTTACTTTTGCTTATCTAAACTTTCGATTGCATGAAATTTTTTTTTTAATTTCATAAGTAATTGAAAAATCTACATCCATAATTTTTTTGAAATTTTTGCAAGTAGTGCGCCACTATTAAAAATCGATTTTTCAATTTTTTTGCCATTCATTCTGTTTTGTTTTGCTTTTGTGACTCTGCAAAGCATGTATAGCTTTCAAAATACTAAAAGTCGGATTCTACGGAAAATTTTACATAGAGTAGGTATCCTGAGTATAATATTTTCATCAATTTGCAATGATTTGACAGCTCAAAACACAATTTATCGTATTTTTTACGAGACAAAAAACAAATGAAGTAATTTTTTTTTTAAGTTTTAAATGTCAGAATCATATTCCTGGCATTAAAATTAGTCAGTAAACTAATTTTCATCAAAATTGGTAAAGGTAAAAAAACCACCCCTATCAAACTTTTTTCAGAATTTTAAGACTTTTTGCACTAAAAAATCAAAACTTAAAAACGGTTAGTAATTGAGATTATGGACAAACTCCATTATCTTCAGAAGGATAAAATCTATTAAATTAATCGGTTTAGTTTTTTTTTTAATTCAGCTCTTTTTTTTAGAAAAAAAAAAACATGAAATTTATATTATTGGCTGTCATTTTAAAATGGTTCAATTTTTTCAATTTTTATTTTTTTATTGGATAGGGTTTATCAAAAACTTTCTAATGATGTATAATAAAGCAGCATTATTCATGCAATCGGAGGTTTAGATAACTTAAAATCAATCTCAAATATTCTGGTTTACCCAAAACTATAAAAAATGATAAAAAAGAAAAAAAATCAATTTTTCATAGTGTGGTGCACTCGCAAAAATCTCAAAAAATTCATAAATATAATTTATCAATTGCTCATTAAATAAAAAAATATAATTTGATGCAATCCAAAGTTTAGATAACCTAAAATCAATTTCAACCCTTCTGGACCACCCAAAACCAAATGATACAATTTTTTTCAGGTTAGTATGACCAGCAAAACTGCTTTATTGTACATCGTTGGAAAGCTTTTAATAAACCATATCCAATAAAAAAATAAAAATTGAAAAAGTTGAACCATTTAAAAATGACAGCCAATAATGTGAATTTCATGTTTCTTTTCTAAAAAAAGAGCTGAAATTAAAAAAAAATTAGACCGATTAATTTGATAGATTTCATCTTTTTAAATATGATGGAATTTGTCCAGTATCTCTATTGCTAACCGTTTTTAAATTTGGATTTTTTAGTGCAGAAAGTCTTAAAATTGTGAAAAAAGTTTGGTAGGGGTAATTTTTTTGACCTTTACCGTTTTTGATGAAAATTAGTTTACTGACTAATTTTGATGCCAAAAATACGAATCAGACATTTAAAAATTTGAAAAAAAATACTTCATTTGTTTTTTGTCTTGTAAAAAATACGATAAATCGTGTTTTGAGCTGTTAAATCATTGCAAATTGATGAAAATATTATACCCAGGATACCTACTCAATGTAAAATTTTCCGTAGAATCCGAATTTCATTATTTTGAAAGCTATAAATGCATGGCAGAGTCACAAAAGCAAAAAAAAAAACAGTATAAATGGCAAAAAAGTGAAAAAATCGATTTTAAATAGTGGCGCACCACTCGCAAAAATTCCAAATATATCATAGATGTAGATTTTTCAATTACTTATGAAATTAAAAAATAAAATTCCATACAATCAAAGGTTTAGATAACCAAAAATAAATTTCAACCCTTCTGGATTTTTTTAAGGGTTGTATACAAAATTTGAGAGGCTGAAAAAAATTGTGTTTGAAGACTACCTAAAACCCTACTTCCATGATTTTTTTTCGAATTTTTCATTCAATAGGTGCAAAGAAAAAAAAAGAAAAACCAAAAAATGCTATTTTTAACCCCCTATGGAAAAGGAGAAGGTATCGAAATTTTAAAATTCTACCAAACATGATTTTTTGATGCTAGAAAAGTAATTTTTGAGTTAATTTAGATATTCGTGATGGGGGGCATTTCACCTATGTTAACCGGGGGGACCCTTTGAGAACCCCCATCGGGAAGGTGTGGAAAAAATTAGGTTATTGTCAGGTGATCAAATTATTACCGATCCTCTTGATATCTTAAATATTCTGGCCAATGTATATTTTGACGCTTCCAGTAATGATAATTACAATAAAAATTTTCAAGAGATTAAAACTAACATGTATAAATATATAATGCACCGTTTAATGTTTGGAAATTTGACTCGGCATTATCTGAAGTGCACAATACTGCTCCAGGTGCAGATTTGATACACAATGCTATGCTTAAGCATTTAAGTCGATCTGCCAAACTTGCAGCTTTTGTCAGTTTATAACCGTACTGCCCTGAGTCATAGAAGCTGGCTATTATCGTACCAGTACTAAAATCTGGTAAAGATAAAAAGCTCCCGACAAGTTATAGGCGTTAAGCGTGAAGCTATTTATAAAAGCTACTAACGGCATAAGTCAGTTCATTAAGCATCCTGTGAACGGTTGTATGTATGTTGATGACGTAACTATCTACCCCATAAGAAGAAGGCAATAGCTAATAAAACGCAACGCTCTTCCTCCTTTAAATATGAAGATCGTAATCTTGCTGTGGACATGGGGCTTGCGTGTTCCCCCTTGGACGTGATCAGTCGGTCCGGTCGGGAAGGAAACTTCTTTGTATCGGACAACAAGCTGCTAAGCGACCATGGGCAAAGTTCCAGACTAATTACGATTACCTTGCAACGTAGAATTACTACCCACGTGTTTGTGCCGTGCGAAGAAACCCGTAAGGGAAGATGAAGGGGTACTGGTGGCTGAGGCAACCTACAAATGCGTCTCTAGGGCTTGGCAACATTCCACTTTCGCCTGGATTTTTTCTTAAACGGGAGGTCGAGACTAACCCACCTCGATCAATCGGCTGCGTTGTTCAGTCAGATGGCCGACAAGGTGAGTCCTTGGAAGTGATGGGGTATGCAGCGGGCCGCACACTTATTGGTTTGATGTGCGTCACTTGATCGTATACAACCCACCTTTAGGGATATATTTCTCTGGTAACCCTGGTGAGCTTTTGTAAACATCCTCAAATTTGCGGGCTCCTTGGCAAGTAAGGAGCCAGAAAAATGAATTTTAGTCTCTCAAGTATGGAAAACCAAAATTTCAAAACCAATCTACAAGTGAATCTTTGGATACCCTGAAAATTACAGAATTGGTGGGTGCATCTACGGATACCCTATCGACGTCCAAAACTGTTCCGCCTTTTACCCACACCCCACAGACCGGTGTCAAAAAACACAGGATCTGCGGAGCTGAGGCAAAAAGACAAAGAAAGGCGCGTTTGGCTGCTGAAAAGCAAACAAACCTCCTTTCCGGCGAGGCAGACACTTCAAGTGCTGGGCGAGCAACTACTTACCCAAAACAGAGTGCATCAAAGCCGAACCGAAAGCCCCTTCAAAAGTGGCAAAATAAAAGCCATTGGGCAAAGGGACACTTTCTCCAAATTGGGAAGCACCAAAAAAGAGGATACGCTCCTCTACGTCTGAACCTTCACCTGGACAACTCAGGAAGAGGGTGAAAGACACAAAAGGGAAACTCAACATCCCTCCTACATGAAAAAAGGGGAGACTTAGCTACAAAGAGGTTGCCTCATCGCACATTTGCGTGGCGGTTACCAGTCTGACTCATCTCCTGGGTAAAATCACTAGTGAGCAGGGTAATTTGATTAAGGATGTTCTTTTCCGGGAGCTGGATAAAATCTTATCCACTCCAGGCAAAACACCTCCCACCTTTAGTGGGCTGACACACACACAAGAGAGATCCTTAGGATCACCTGTTATAATGACGCTTTACTTGGGTGGCTTCAAAAAGTGATTTGCGGTCTACAACCTTTGTGTTACTGAACCGGCTTCCTAAGCTGACAAAGGCTACTCAGTCCCCTGAGAAAGCAAAATCAATGGCTCAAAGTAAACGATTGGTTCATTTTCCACACCGCCGAGTTCAAGAAACCGGTGGGCCGACTCCTTGTTCTAGGAATAGGTGAGGAAGATGTACGCACACTAAATGGTAAGAGAAATCTGCTAAGCTATATGTTTAGCAAACCCACCACCAAAATAACAAAAAATGTGCCGCCGCAGAAGGAAGCAATAGAAACAGAGGCGATTGATCCACCCGATCAAAACCGGGATGGAGATACACCACTGTCCCCAAAGCCGACCAATGACGCGGCACATTAATGTTATACAATGCAACCTGCATCACTGTCAAGCGGCCGTAGCGACACTATGCCGCAAACTAAAGCTGATGCAGGACACAAAATAACCCTAGAACAAGAACCTTGGATCATACAAACCAGGGTTTGCAAATTGGGCAAACTAAGTGGGAAGGTATTTTTTCAAACCCAACTAATGGTAAGCTACGGACGTGTATATACATACCTAAGCACATAACAGCGTTTCTTATGCTACAGCTTTCCGACGGTGACCTCACAACCGTCAGAATCAGCTCGGCAAACAAACGGAAACCAGACATCATTGTGGCGTCGGCATACGTTGCGCACGACATACCACCTCCAACAACACAGCTTGGTGCATTACTGTACAAGAGGAAATGTTGACCTTATAGATGGATGTGACTCCAACTCCCATCATATTGTCTGGGGAAGTGAAGACACAAATGGCAGGGGTAAGCAACTTCACAATTTTATTATCAGTACTAACCTAGAAACACTAAATCGAGGCGTTGAACCAACGTTTGTTACGTCTTGCAGCCAAACTGTGATAGATATCACACTGGCAACTCTTAGCATTTCAAGCAAAATCCACAACTGGCACGTATCTACGTTGGTCTCAATGTCAGATCACAGGTAGATAAAATTTGATGTAGAACATAAACAAAAAACAATAATCAAGCCCTACCGAAACCCGAAGCTGACCGATAAGGCTGCTTTTTGAAACAACCTATTACGGAGTTTAAGTACTTGTAGAGATTTAATTGAACCTTTTAGTGTAGAAGAAATAGAAAACTATGTAAGTAAGTTAGAAAATTCTTAAACTTGAGCGTACAAGGACTTTTGCCCACTTAGGCTGGCTACCGAATCCGACACACACCATACCTTAGTGATGTGAGGAACTCAACCAGCTTAAGGAGGCTGCACGGAGATCATTTAACAGAACAAATAACTCAAAAAACTAATCAGATTGGATGTTATACAAAAATGCCCAAAAAGATTATAATGCCCGTACTAATAGTCAAAGATTAATTCCCGGATTCATGAATCCGAGATTAATTTTGCTAATCGTTGATTAGCTCTAAATTAATTCACGGATATTGTGATGGTAAATATTGTTGCGATTGGCCAATGTATTTTATTGCCAAATGTCAGAATTAATATATGACACACTAATAAACAATCTTGGGTGGACCCAAAATTATTTCAATCTAGGATTATATTGACGGTTGTATAGTTTTTAACTCAATCCGAGAATTAACCGAGCAATGCATTGGTCGATCACGACTAATGATATCCTTGAATTGGCTTAGAGCCAATCAACAATTAGCAAAATGAATCTCGGATTCATAAATCTAGAATCAATCCGAGATTTAATCTTCAACTATTAGTACGAGCATAAAAGACGCATACGTCAACGTCAACGGAAAACTTGGAGATCTTTTTGTGAGGATGTTGAAAACACCTCAACTGCTGCAAGGTTGAAAAAAATCTTATCCAAAAACTCCCAACAGCAACTGGGTTGCCTGAAAAGAATTGAAGGCTCATACACAGCCAATCTATCGGAAGCAACAGAGATACTTCTAGAAACTCACTTCTCAGGCTGTACCGCCCCGAAACAAGTCTGGTCCAACGCTACGATTCCAGCTCCATCAGAGGAAGACTGAGTAGCTGCTCGCCAGCTTGTTGAAGAGGTGCGTATAGCATGGGCAATTAATAACTCCGTATAAAGCGCCACGATTAGATGGAGTCTTTCCTGCTCTTCTACAATGGGGCAAAGATATCATACTAACTCACGTGACAAGAATAGTTCATGCATTGCTTTTCGATACATACCTATAGCATGGAGAAAAGTAAAAGTTGTAATTATACCAAAACCAGGGCGTAACGATTACACCCTTGCAAAATCCTATTGCCCAATCAGCCTCACGTCTTTTCTCCTCAAGACATTGAACGATTGTGCAAAAGATCAACCCAAACCAACATGCATACACTCAAAGAAGATCTACCGAATTGGCCCTACATCCTGTAACGGACCTAATCAAAAGATCATTTTGTTTCTTAATACAAAATGTCTACTTTGGGCGTATTTATAGATATTAAAAGCGCTTTCAATAAAACCACCTTCAATAAAATAAAAACTGCACCTGCAACACATGGTGTAAACCCCACAATTAATGGATGGATAAAACACATGTTGGAGAAAATAGCCGTTACTGTTAATGTAAAGGATTCAACGGTCAGGAAAGTCGTTGCTAAAGGATGTCCCCAGGGAAGTGTATTATATCCACTACTATGGAATATAGTAGTCGACATCCTTATACGGCTACTCAATGATCATGGTTTCTACATAATTGGTTATGCAGATGACATAACAATCCTACTAAGCGGTAAATTTGAAAGCATACTCTGTAACTTGATGCAAAAGGCTTTAAGAATAATCGAAAACTGGTGCAAAGACCAGGCTCTTACGGTCAACCCTCTAAAAACCAAACTGGTTCTCTTCACAAAAAAAAAAATTGGAAATCTAAACTTACAAAACTCCTAAATACCCCACTACCGCTATCAACTAAGGCAAAATATTTTGGGGTGGTTTTTGACAATAAGCTCACATGGAGACCACATCTAAATATAAGATGCAAAAAAGTTCATATGTCTTTTTGGCAATGCAGACAAGCTGTGGAGAAAACATGCGGACTGTCTCTAAAGATAGTGCTATGACTGTACACAGCCGTCATAAGATCTATGATCACATATGAGGCACTAATATGGTGGCCAAAAGCTAGACAAAAAACGTCTGCAAGCAAACTAAATCAGTTGGAACAAATAGTATGCCTAAGTATAACAGGAGGCACGCGGACAACACCAACTGTAGCATTGGGACAATGCTGGTCTGCCGCCCCTCGATATTTACGTCAAAGAAATGGTGACAATGGCAGCTTTGCGTCTGAATGCAGCTGGACTTAGGCACACTGCAGGGAAGTCTGGCAAACACTGCACTCTCCTGGAAGAGGCTGTTAAGAAAACACCTTTGTTAGGAGTAAAAACATATAACATGTCACCCTTCTTTGTGTTTCAAAGACCTTACAACGTGCGCACACATGAACAAGAGGAGCAGAACGTGGTCAATAATTTGATTAGAATCTACACGGATGGCTCAAAATCTAATAAAGGTTCTGGAGCGGGAATCTTCTCTATGGGGTTATGAAAATTGTGAACCGCAAAATATCTGGCAAGAATGTCGAAACTCTAACGGATAGTAGAGCGGCCCTAATTGCTATAAACAAACCTAGAATTACATCAAAGCTAAGTTATGAATGTTATTGTGCTCTTGCTTTAGCAGCTTGTGGAAATAGCATCAAACTGCTTTGGGTAAAAGAACACTCCAACAAAGTAGGTAACATTGAGGCGGACAAGCTGGTCAACCCTTATGGCGTGTGGTCCTAAACTCTGGACCGCTTTAAAACTCAAAAGCTTAAATAATCTACTAAAAATTAACACACACAATGCACTGAGACATCGTTGGGAAGATACTCCGGGCTGCAGACAGGCAAAGGAAGCAATTACTGCTCCAAATGCCAAGTCAGCCGATTACTACTTACGACTGTCCAGAAAGAACTTGCAAATTATGACAGGACTCTTGACAGGACACTGTCAACTAAAAAAACACATGCACACAATTAGTATTGGAGTCTATGTTGGTCAGCTGCTGGCTTGACATGGCCAGCTTAAGGAAGACCCTTCCAAACGTTGTACTTGCATACATCAGCCACATAGGGTAGTTAAATGCAAAGACAACAGAGTAAAGTTACCATTACAAGAGGTACAAAAGGCCTAATGAGACCAACGTGCAGTAGACTTTGGTTTACCCTCCAACTTTCAATCCAGAATCCAGACGTAACTATCTATTACGCTTCGAGAAACTTGCCAACATTGGAAAATCAACATCAAATAACTATCAACCACATTTTGAATTGGGTTAATAGCAATGGATTTACTTTTTCCACAAGCAAAACGTTGCTTATTTATTTTTGTAGAAGGCGAACTTTACACAGTGACCCTTTATTATATCTCTAGGAATATTCCTGTACAGAATAGTGTTCAATTTCTCGGTGTCACATTTGTATGTGTTTTAACTTGGCGTCCCCATTTAATAAACTTGAGATCAATATGTGTTTTGGCATTAAACTTGCTAAGGTCTTTAAGTGGAAAGTCATAAGAAGCAGATTGGAAAACAATGCTACTTTTGCATTGCGCTTTGGTGCGTTCAGAACTAGATTATGGATTCATAATCTATGCCTCTGCAGCACCATCCACATTACGTATTGTTGATCCTGTCCACTATACAGAAATTTGGTTAACAATTGGCGCATTTTGCACTAGTCTTTTTGGTAATGTTTTGTGAGTAAGATCTTGACTGTCAAGTACGCTGCAAAACTAAAAACTAAACGTTTGCATCCGACGTTTTCTGTCGTGCATAATAATGGTCTGGACAATTTATACAACATCAGAATACGGTCGCAAAACAGGTTCCTGTAAAAATCCAAAGCTAAATATTGCATTATTGAAAATGAGTAAAGCATCTACTTTACCAGTTGAGTATCGAACTAAATTTGCAAAAATTCAAGCAAGGCACGTAAATGCTACTTGGGTTTTTACTGATGGCTCAAAAAATAACGACGGTGTGGTAGATGAATTGCTGTTTACATTTGGCTTGCCAAGTGTTAGCAGTGTTTATACTGCAGAACTGTATGCTATCTACCAGGTTTTTTTCTACATTCAACTAAGTGCAGGTACATATTATGTTATATGTACAGACATGTTGAGTGCATTAAATGCCATAGATGATCAATATCTTGATCAATATTTGCTGAGGCAAGTTCATTTGATTTTGCTTCAGGTGTCTGAATTAAATGTCACTGTCTGCTTTGTCTAGATTCCCAGTCACGTAGGTATTAGTGGCAATAAAAAAGTTGATGCGCTTGCCAAATTGGCTATAACTAGCGCTGATAATGTTACAGACAGAGCTTGTGTTCAAGATGTTTGCAATTTTTTACGACAATCGATATTGTCTAGCTGGCCGACGGAATGGTTTACTATTCAAGACAACAAGCTGCAATGTACTAAAAGCGTAGGGAAGAGATTATGCTCACGCAACTTTGCATCGGTCACTGTCAATGGACTCACGGGCATTTGTTGACATTTGAGGTGCTGCCACCTGTAATGTTCCATTAACTGTTTTTCATATCTTATTAGATTTTTGGAACATAGAGCTGCTTTTAAATTATTACCCAGTTTGTCGATTGTCTTGGGCGATTAGATCGTTAAAGTCTGCTCAAATTTATTTGACGGAGCAGACTGGGTATATAGATATAATTGTTAATTTATTGTGATTGATGTTTATGTACCTTGAAATCCAGCAGTGTTTAAGACCTTTTACTCCTTAGACACTGTTGAATTGATCTTGTCATTTTGCTATAGCTTTTAATAGTTTATTTTATCTTTGTTATTTATTTATTTATTTATTTAATTATATTCTTTAATATATCTATTTACAGCATATTATTTTAGACTTTTTATAGTTAGAGGAAAAAATCGGCCTTCTTAGGCTGATATGCCAAAAATCTAAACCAACTAACTAAAAAAAGTTGTTTTTTTTTGTTTTTTAATAAAGTTCTAAAAGTATTTTATTGTGTATTATGTACTTTGTATTTATTTTAATTATTTATAGTTTTATTAATTACCACAAAAAAATGTGTGTTACGTCTATGGTTATTTTCAAGAATATTTTTTTAAATTTTTACAATAAGTGTATTTTTTGCCTACATTGTAAAACTTGGTCATTCTTGCTTACTCTGTACATATTATATTTACTCACAATCTTTTTAACATTTTACACTGACAATGCGATGGTTTAACCGTCGAAACTGATATGTACACAAAACTTAAAACTCAGCATATACATGGTGTTTCGGATTAACTAATCATAAAATGAATTCCAAAAACTACAAACAAATTGAGTAATATTGATCAAATAAAGTAGTATATTATATTTAATAAACTCGGAGTTATAGCTCATTTAAGTTTACCAAAGTTTTTGGTTTTTTTAATTAATTGTTTTAATTTTTAATATTTTGTAATAACTTTTTGTTTACATTAGTTTATTTTTTATTTACACAAACTAATAAAGTTTCAATAAAAAAAATCTTTGGAAAGATAGTTTTTTTAAATTCTTTAGATGTTTAACTTTCTGGATTTTTTTAATTTTTAGGTAAATCTTTTTTAAAAAGCACAATTACTCTCAAACAATTTGTGACGTTTATAAAATTTAATTTGACGTTAAATATCTAACGAATCTTAAAAAACTATCTTCCTAAAGACTTTTTTTTAAACTTTAACAGTTTGTGTAAATAAGAAATAAAGTAATGAAGACAATTTTTTTTACAAATTATTAAAAATTAAAGCAGTTATTAAAAAAAATCAAAAACTTCTGTAAACTTTATGTAGCTTTTTAATGTTTACAGACATTTTTCTTCGAATTTATTGAAAATAATATACTACTTTATTAGATCAATATTACTCAATTTGCTTGTAGTTTCTGGCATTTATTTTATGACTAGTTAGTTTGGGACACCTTGTATAAGTATACTTTTCAATAAAAAATATAAACTTTCTATATTTAGTATTATTTGTACCTGACTTTTGTTTAATTGCAGTCTGATATAACAATCAACATGTTTCCAATATTTAATTTTTTTTTAATTCGGTAAGAAAATTTCTGTTATGTAATTAAATTTATTAAAATTAAATAAGATTAGAGTCCTTATTATTTGTGAGAACTTACCAATCTAACTTGTTTACAAAACGTATAGATAGATTAAGATAAAATTAAAAAAAATCATTTTTTAAATTAAAAATAGTAGTGTGTATCATTTAAATGCACTGGTTACTATGTTTTTTATCACAAATTTATTCATACAAATACATTACTAGTTTCGGTTTTACTAAAGAAAGCTTTAGTAAAGTCAAAACTAGTATTTATACGTATTTATAAAAATAAATTTGTGATAAAAAACATAGTAAATTCTTTTATTATTTCTGGCCGAAATTCTAACATTGCAGCATTTTGTAACATGTAACTATGTATATAATCTTAGAGTACTCGACTAAACAAGTCGGGTAAATTGATTTAGCTTTATTCAAAATATTTCAGTTAATACATATTTAATTATTTAATAATTGTAATAACTCAATGAGATGGAATGTACGCTTTAACTTGAATGTCATTAAAATTTTATTATTAGACAGTTTATTTGCAGACGATGCCGTTTTTGTTTAAATTTGAAATATTAATATATAATCATTGTTGATATGAAATAAATTTGTAAAGATTACAACATAAAATTTCTATTGCTAATATAACTAATCAATTTTTGTATAAGTTTACTACATATTAAAATTAAAGACAACTATTTTTCCTAACAAAATTATACTTTAATAAATCTCTTTTACAATTATTTTCAATTCTACAATCAAATCAATAAATAGGTTGCCTTTAGACTATCCATTTCAAAAATATAAATTATACCACTTATTTATTATATATAAGTTTTTTTTACATTTTTCTTTATTTTTTAATACGTTTATCATTACGTTAACACTAAAAAGTCTAGTCCAAACAATACTTAGTTTTTAAATACGTAAATCAGTATTGCTTGGTCACTATCTATAATTTAACTTGTTCTTTGTTTATTTTCTTAAAAAATCATTGAAATAAAACTTATAGAGAATGTTATTATTTACAATTTTTGTCTATGCTCAAGTAAAATGATTTTAATATTACCTGAAATATAGCAAAGTTGAGTGCTATGCTAGTAGGGCAGCAATTCTAAACCCAATAGACGCCAGAGCAGTCCTGCACCGTAAGGAATTTTAACGATATTTAATAGCCAGGTGTTGGGTTAGTAAAGATTCAAATGCTACTGAACGCCTAAAAAAATAAACATTAACATGAGAATGATAGCAGCTGTAATTTGTCACCGGAGCAGCGTCAATGCCTTGACGTAATAATCTGCATTATCTTCTATTTCTCTGTCTTCAATTTTCAAACTATCAGCTGGCGTATAATTTTTTTAGTAAACGCAAATAAAATAAAATCAAATAATATTGACAAAAAAGATTATAAACTCGTTTCCTGAAGCAAATGACGCAAAAATAATACGTTTGTGTTTCAAATGAATCAGCACAAGTCTGTTGTTTGTTTCCTAAATACTGGTCATAAGTTGCTTGTTCAAAACTGATACATACATAAAAATTTTGAAGGTATACGTTTACGAGTTTTCAACAACGCTATTCCTAAAAGTTTGCAAAAGATGTCAATAAAAGTGCATATCAATCGCACATTCAATCTGTGGTTCATATTTGATTTTTTGTACTTTTGAGAATTGAAGTTTTTTAGACAATAAAATTGGCTCTTAAAATTTAACTGACATTCTTTCGTTATTTGATGTTTTAGCTTTTTTGAGGCAGTTGCGTTCCTTGCGCAAACTTTTCCTTTCTTCTTATTCTTAATTTGTGTTTGACAACACATAATTTAATATCAATACTCTTGATAAATATAATATTTTATATGTAATAATAATAATAATAATAATAATAATAATAATAATAATAATAATAATAATAGTAATAATATTTTACAAAAATAACTACACAAGTACATAATTTACATAATTAACAAAAACACGGTAGTAGCAAATAAATTTATTTTATATTTATATACAGTCAAATAAATATACATGTTACATTGTTGAAATACTTGGTTTCAACATAAGAATGCTATCAACTCTGGTATTTCTGTCCATGTGTAACAATAACACATTTACATATGTCTATTTATAGTATTTTGTATAACAAGAGTGGATAGTATGCCCATATCGCACGAAGACGAATTTGGAGCACGACGCTGCAGGCGGAGTGCTCCAAACGTCTAAGTGCGATATGGGCATTCCACTCGAGTTGTACAGCGTACTTTTTCTACGACTGAAAAAAAAACTAAAAATATTTTAAAACTTTTCAATTAATCATTTAACATTATTTTGTATTGAAATAAATTCAGGTTATGTATGACATCTGACGTTTCGCATAATTATCAAATTCAGAACTACCTATAATTTAGGTTAAATTATGCTGTTAAAATATTTAATTAAAAATGTTTTTAAGCTTTATTGTATAATAACAGTTAATAAATAAGACGTTCTAAATCTATTTTTGACATTTTACAAATAAAAAAACCATTTGTATTTAGCGACGTAATCAAATAAACATTGTGATTTGTATTTTTTGTTTTTATGGTTGGTACGGCAAATCGTATCCACACTAGTGTTAATTCTAAAGAAAACCTAAAAATATTCTTAAAATTTCAATCTACAATAAGATTGATGATTATTTGTGCATTTTACAGACTTTTTAAGATTTAAATATTTTTATATATATAATTCAATAAAGAATTATAGATCAGTGTCATACGAGCATAATGCATAATTGCAAAAATATTACATGAATTATAAAACTTTTCATTGTTAATATAAAAATGTTATTTTCGTTTACGTTAAAAATATTAAAACACAAAGTAAAAGAAATAAATAAAAAGTAAACGTGTCTCGAGAATGCCACGAATTTTATTGATTAAACCACTCAATTTAAAAAAGCGCCTCTGCATTGAATCTTTGATTCCCAATTGGATAAACAGTTTCTATACAATTCAATAATATCGTGTTATCAATTTGGTAGTCTTTCTGTTTATTGGTTGGAAATATATTATGTTTAAAATATTATAGACCGATTAACTTGAAACTTGAAATATAAATATGTAGATTATATTATTTATTTATTATTGTTAATCAAAGCATTTATAATTAGCGATTCTACTTGATCATTAGTAATTGAGAAATGACAACTATAAAAACAGTGCTACTCCTTTGTAATATTAGTGATTATTACTGTTAACAGCCCTTCATGTTAATATTAAATATAATAATAAATGTACTAATACGTACAATTAAATAAAAAATCTTATATTTGTGTATATCGTAGTACATTGACATCGAGGTCATTAAGATACTTTACTTGTGTAATTTACTCATAAACTACATAAGTCTTTGGGCGTGTATAACAAAGAACATTAGCGTTGTTTAGCATTGAGGCTATTGACGTAATTCAAACTCGATAGAAAATATTCACACATAGACTAAAGAAAAAACAATTTGTATGTTTTTTAAAATTGAAAAGCTGTATGACATAGTTTAGCAATATAGACTTTTAGAGAAGCTGTATTATTAGAATCCAAGGACACCCAAAACCTTTTATGTAAGATTAAAAGTATAATATAACGGTGGAACCTGGGGGTATCAATAGGTATAGCGGATATGGCCACACGTATAATTCACGAACTGCACTGACCCAGGAACCAAGCAGTGGGTCGAATAATGGTTTTATTTTATTTCCGTCAAGGTCGAACAGCTGTTTATTTAGACGCAGTCAGACGCACACTTTCATGCGCATCATGCCATGAATGCCGGCATAACGGGCATAACCTATTCGAGTTCACTTTGATGTTTCCATAGTTTTTAGTTAATATTGTTATTAGTTTGTTAGTTTAAATTTAAGGATTGCCTCAAAGGCTTTAAAATGTCACCACCAGGTGTTTGCAAATATAAATAAAAAGTGTCATTTTGTAATAATATATGTTATAGTTCTATAACTGATAGCAGTTATAGCAGTGCCGCTGATAGATGATTTGGAGCCGTTGTCCAAGCACAACTTCTGCGCCCTTGCCAAAGCAAAAACTTAGTTAGGTTATATAGTCTTTATAAATGTCTGGGATTATGTAACTACTTTAAATATGTCACTTTTTCAAAATTGAGCACCAAACTATTTACTTTTTTTTTGACAGTTATATAAATAAAACTACATAATAAAAAATAAAAAGTATATTTAAAATTGCGCTTTTCTTGCTTTTTTGGTCAAAAATTCTTTGAACAGGTTTTTCATTGGTGAATTATCTAATATTTAATTTTTAATTGTTACATTGTTAAACTGAGGTAATTTTTAATAATTTTTAGTTTAGAAAAGCACCTTTCTCCTGTTGCTATTGACACCCTTAAAATTAGATATATTCTAATAGCTATTGATAAAATTAGAAAATAGGCAATCAAATCATTTTCAAATAGATATTAAATAATGCTCTGTAGTTCAAATTTAATGTGGGGCTTCTCTGATGAAATTGATTGTAAATGTAGTTTTATAGCTTTTAACTCATTGAAAAGATCAATACTATTATCAGCTTCTCCTATACTATCGTTTGGAATAAATTAACTTTATAATGCGTTTTTGGGTCTAGTGAAGGAAGCGCTTTCATTATTATGTTTATATGCAAAAATTTTAGGTTTTTTTGTGGGCAAATTGACTGAATTGGTGAAAAACCACAATCAACATTAACATCATTAGCAATTTGTTTTGCTTGTTCTAACATTCTTCAAAATATTAACCGTAGCGGTAATTTTGAAACTCGGTAATTAAATTTTTAAGATTATTTACACAAAACTTAATGTTAATACGTAGTTGGATTTTGCATCATTTTACTCAATGTGTTAATTTTGTTTAAAATTTCAAACCAAAAATAGTAGAGCAAATAAATTTATAATTTTAAAAGATTAATGCCAATGAATTAACTTTGCGAGTTGTTGTTATATTCGAAATTAAAGAATCATTAGCAATTTCTAGAAAGGCATCAAAGATTTTGTCCATATTATATCTTTTCACAGCATCAACTTGCTAGACCAGCCAGAACAGACCTTAAAGGCTTTAAATTAAGATTAGGTACATGTTTTTTAATAATAGCCCATTTTTTGGTAGATCCTGAAAAAAATATATAAACATCCAAAACCATATTCAAAAAATTGGCTGATTTATGGCTGATATTGGCGGCATCATTAACGACCAAATTCAAGCTATGAGCGGAACATGGGACAAAAAATGAACGGGAATAAAGTTTTAAATTTTAAATGTTTTAGATAAATTTGCGCTCCCCTGCTATAGCGCCGCCGTGCAACGCACGCCTTGCACACCCGCTTACGGCGGCCCTGAGTTATAGGACTATAATATGTATTATTATTTATTTTTACAAAATTTATATTTATTTGCAAATTCTGTGTGTATTTGCCATTTTAACTCTGCCGTTATCAGTTCGAAAATAAAGAGGGAAAATGGCAAGTTTAAAAAATAGCGCCTTTTATTGACGCAAACGTAATTCAGCGCCGCCAAGCGTCCGTTTTACAAACTTAATGTTTTTTCCCAGGAGCGAAGAGGCGCTAAAACTCGTGGCAAAATATTTATAGGGAATTGACTTATCTTCTATTGTATGATCTGTGGGTAGAACTATTAGGGCTATTCACACGGACACTTTTCCTGACAGTTTTAGAGCGTACGCGCCAAACACGTTAGAAAAAACTGTGTGTGTAACGCGACATGTAACGCGCTTGGTGCCCAATTATCCTACGCGCCTGGCATAGCATGTTTTAACTTGCATCGCATTCACACGGACTCTTTTTCTAACAGTTTTGGAGCGTACGCGCCAAACACTTTTCAATATTGCAGCTAATTTGTCAGTTATTTAGATTAATTAATCAATCACTCTTAAAAATGTCTTCTTGGACTTTTTAGACAATTTAGAAACATTTATTAAGTTGTATAGAAGGTTTGCATGTTTATGCAAAATTGAAATCCAGCAAATATATAATTTTTTTATATAAAACTAATTTATATAGACTTAGTAAAAAAATAAGTTAGTGACCAATGTATAGAATAAATTATTAATTTTAGGTAGGTGGTCAAATTAATTTATTAAGTACTTTATTATCTTTAACAAATCGCCAATATTTTAGAGTAATTTTACTTTTTCCTCAGGGCTCTACAATAAATATATAAACCAGATACAAATAAGATAAAAATAATAAATGGTAAATGACATAACAAAATATATATATAGATAAATTAATTTAAGACAAATATAAATTAAAAAATATTAACTAACATATTATGATTATTTATATTTTTTTATGTCATTTACCATTTATTATTTTTATCATAATTTTATCTGGTTTATATATTTATTGTAGAACCCCGAGGAAAGAGTAAATTAATTCCGAAATATTAGCAATTTATATAAGATAATAAAATAATTATTAAATTAATTTGACCACACTCAAGATTAATAATTTAGACTTAGAATTAGTATTGTACCGGTTAAGAGTTAAATTTCAAGATTTAAACTCGCCCGGCAGTAATTAAACCGCCGAGGTGGAATTCCACGCGACACGCAAAAATTTGACTAACCGGCAACGCTCCATGCTGGCCGACGTGCTTGGCGCGTTGACTATTTTTGCAACACGCGCTAGGAGTGGCACTCCACCCGGCATGTTGGAGTGGCACCCGACACGTCGCTCCAAACACGGCGTGCTTGGAGTGTCCGTGTAAATGGCTCTATTGACTCAATAACATAATGTTTCTCAAAAGTCAATGATCAGTTTTGCCCTTTTTACAATTGCTGTAAATAATGTTACAGTTTTTGTGATTATGGTCAATATATACCTAATACTATTTTGTCTAAAACACCTCAACAAAAGATCACTAAAGTAATTAAGGAGACAGTTGCAAAAAGAATTTCGGCAAGGTTCTAACATTTTGTGCTCCAAAACAGTGCGTTTATTAAGGTTCCTGTGTTTTTTTCTAATTTAACACATTTGGATAAACTAGTAAAAAAAGCTTTCAACAATTATTTGTTTAATATCAACTACTACGGGCAACAAGAAATTGTAAGATCTTTGATTTAAAATTAGACTAATGCCCGTATTCATAAAAGTCAGTTACAGTAACGGATCGTTAAATTTGACAACCGCAAAATTATTTATACTTGTTCTACTATAAAAACAAATTTGGCATAATAAATAACTAACAGAAATGAATGAAAAATAATATTTTATAATAACGCAAAATTAATAACATGTATTTCTATCAAACTTATAAAAATAGTTTTGACATTTAATAGTCATTAAATTTAATCAGCTTTTATGAATACGGGCATAAGTTTTGGTTCTAACATTTTTTAAATTGTTTTTAGTCGGTTTAATTTAAATTTCTGTTTTACCCTTGTGTGCCAATTTTTAATTAATTAGCAAAAAGTTGCAGCTACAAATTAATCACAATTGCCAACAAATCTCAGCCAATAAAAGGGTTTTAGAAAAAGTTTGAATATTTTTTAGATTAAAATATCTTTCCTGTTGGAAGTGGAAATGGAAGAAAAGCAAAAAAAATATTTTTTTTAATTTTTGAAAATATTATTTTGTTTATAAAGACTTTTTGTTTATTTTGGTTTATACTATTACATCTTTAAATATTTTACAATATTTTTTAACACCTTTTATAATTTAGAAGTGACACTTTTTACTTTTTAAACGACAGAGAATGCAATCTGTACTACTCTTTGTTATTTGCATACCTGATTAATTAAGATCAAATTAACAACTTAATGTAATTAACATTGACATGTTATGTAATTCTAAACAGCTCAATGTTAACCAGTTAGTTACAGCGCAACATTTACAGTGCAACTAACTATTTGAAAATAACTTTTAATATAAATTAATAAGTATGCCCCAAAAGGCAAAAGTTAAACTTCTTTATAATAATTGAATTGTAATTGTATATAATAAGTATTACGTTTATATCATTTGTTTTATATAAAATAATTTTTATTTTAAATTATTATAGGTTAAGAAAATGGTTATACTAGTCTAATGTTATATGTTTTAACCGATGATATTAAACTTCATCAGTTTCTGCATTAATTAATTATAATATTTGATATGATAAATTCAATTTTTAAATCAGTAAAAAAAACTTTTTATAAGCAGTAATTATAATAATATTACTTTTAATCTAAATAAAATAGCTAATCAACTTTTGCCAGAATGTTTGGCCAAAAACTGCAATATACAATTTTTTTGAAAAATGTGATCAAGAATATGAAACGGATTTTGCAAATTGAGTAAAGTTTGTCGTTCTAGGAGCGTATAGTTCATAAAAAACATTTTGCATTAATTTTTCTATTCTAACTTTTGATTGATTAAACATTCACTAACAATAATCTCTGTTTAGCATGTAAATAATATCAGCTACTAAGAAATGTTTTCAAAATGTAAATTAAGTTTTAAACATTAGAACAAATGTCCATTAATACATGACACAAGTGATTAAATATTAATCTTGAAAAACGAAATAATATTTCGTTTTACAAGATTAATAAATTAAGTTTTGTAACGTTGCCCGTTTTGATGTATGTAACAGCAAAAATGTTAATATAAAATAGCACTGACAATTAAATTTTTTTTTATATAAAACATATTTGTTAAACAAGTATATGTATGTCTAAATATAAATGAGTTTGAAAATGTGTGCTCCGCAATTCTTCTCAATACTACTATTCATAGTTACTGAATAGAATACTTTATCTCAGCTCGTTAATTTACAGTAAACTAGGTTTTCTAAAGAATCATGTTATCACATTCAGCATGAGCATTCAATATGAGAAAATTGAATGTGAGAGTTGTATTATTAAAAGTTTTTGCAGGTTCGGACTGAAAAAGACACGAGGCTAGCAAGAAAACCGGAAAGCGCACGTGCGTATAATATCCTCTCGAAAGTCGACTCCTCATATATGAGTTTGACGAGCTCGATGTTTTCTAGGACAACTGTTCAGGATGTTGATCCTTTGAAAACACTCACTCGGCGTAAATCATCGCCATATATCCTGCGTCTTGTAGACATTTACAAGATTTAACGTTTAATATCTTTCCAGATAACCGAGATTCCTTTTGAGTAACTCTTTCACTTGCAGTTAACATGATTTATAAACATTTAGGCCACATTTTCGCGTTCTCTTTGATTTAAAATATTTTTTTTAATAAATGCTCTAAAGAGTCAGACATATTTTAGTAACATAAATAGCGTTAAATTATTAGTACACCTGTTTGCCAACGCATTCATTAGATGGTATTTAATGAAATGTCATCGGGGGCTTCTGTGAATTAGTAATAGATCGAATGAAAGAAAAGAAGCGACTTCAAAGCAACGTGCTTTAACTCGTCTTAAGCTAACTGAACTTACAGACGGATGTAACATATGTAATATGAGACGGATGCTCATTAATCACGCGTTTGAAAGCACAAAATTGCTGCTTCTAAAATTAGAAGTCGTTAGTTTAATGCATCTATTGCACTGTACACATTTTGAATGGGGTGTTTAATTAATTATTCGCTTATTTTATTTAAGACAATATTAATTGCAAGTGTTTATACACCATTAACTCGAACTCTGTTCATAATGATTTGTTATCGATTTCATATTTTTAAAATAAGTTTAGTGAATTGTGATTTAAAATCATGTTTATTTCATTTTTAGTTGACGATGCATGGCACTTTAAAGTCAATAGAAATTTAGCATCTTAACATTAATTAAAAAGTACTAAAACATAAAAAAACAGTTTGTTTAGGTAATAATTAAAAAACAACAAACATCAATCGATGATATAGTAAAATTAATAAAAAGATTACATTGACATAGTTTCTATAATAATTAAAATCTATTGCAGAATATAATATTTAGTACTTGAGATGGTGCAATATAGGACAAAAATATGTATGTCGTATCTATTAAACAGATTGTGATTATTACTCCTTTGTAATTTCTATAATGAATATAACCGAGCAGTAAATTTTTATAATGCACATTACTGGTAAGTGGATTATCAAGTGGGTCGCAAGGATGGCGTAACTTCGTTATACGAAGACCACTATTTCTTGCGGTTTATACTACTGGAGTTTCTTGTGGTATAGGAAAACGCCTGAATCTAAATCCAATAACCGTGCCACACCGTATATATTTATTAAGTACTATATTACATAAAACGTGCAAACATTTATAAATTTAAAACCTTTTTTACATATTACATATTTTACATTATAACATGTAAAAATTTTCATCTAACTTAAACGATGTGTAATGTGTTCGACATTTTGTGCGCGCGTTTATATTCGCTGCGTTTTATGTGTGCTTTATGACACATTGCTCTTTAGGTCCCGTAAAACATAAATCTATCAAAGGCAACATGCCGCCTGTAAATAATGCGCCTCGAAATTATTTTCAAACCGAAATGAATAGCACTGTTTGTGGATTCAATCGTCAAGCATTTGTTTGATGTAGACATACATTTTATTAATTTTAAGATCAAATATTACATTTTACACTAAGTAGAATAATTGAGTTCATGTAAAAGCAAAACTATACCAGTTATTTACGATATTAGACTGGTAGTAAGGCGTTTATAGCAAAAATAATATATGATGGGGCGAGAGCCACAAATGCAGCTAACAATCTTGTGTCGTATTATATTCTTTTCTATGCTGAACAGTTAACCATTAAGAATTTATTTATTTATTTTAAAATAAATTATTTAGTAATCAATAAAATCAAACGTCAAAAATCAATCAATGATGTAAAGAAATACAAAGAATGGTAAAAGTGACAAAAATGACGCTATAACTAATCAAATTATTTTTATAGATACATAGACAAAAAATAGTAAGTGCTTTAAAAAAAAAGTTATAAATATATAGCTGTGTTAATTATTTACTATTGCACAAATAAATTACTATTACTTTTTTCAATTTCTAAACGTAATAACTAGATTTTTTTAATTTTAATGAGTAAAATCATACTTGCTAAAACTATTACATTAAAAGCAAGATTTATAACAGTTTATAGACATTTTTTTAGTTGTTACCTTAAATAGTTGCAAAGTATAACTATTGTAAAATAATTAATCTAAAAGTTTATTCGATATGTTAATAGTTCGGTTAACAATTTTTTCTTAAAAGTTTTGCTTCTGCATAATATATATAAACTGTTATTTAATAATTGTTACAATTCTAAGCAAATCTTGTACTAGAAGTAAATTTTTGTTTAGAAGATATTATTGTATTTTTTGTAATAATGTTACTTATATATAGATTCAATATATCCCTACGGAAATGGCGCCAAGTCTGTCAGACCCATATCAAAATACACACTTTTTTTTGACAAAAAATAATGGTAAAAAATTAATAAATGAACTTTCTGTTTTAAGATAAATAAAAATTTATTATAAAAATGTAAAACAAACAAAAATTTTGCATAAAATAAGAAAAAAAAAAAATAAAATCTGCAGCATAATAAAAATGCCAAAAAAATATAATAATTTAAAGTTAAATACTAGTTTTTTTTTAAATTGCTAAAAAAACATCAATTTTCAAATTTTATGAGGTTTCAAAAGCGTTGAAGCAATTAGGGCACCAAATTTTTAGATGTGAAAAACAGACAATATTTTTACAATTTTTGCAATAAAATTTAGTTTTTGAGTCTTATTTACAAAAAAACACCTTTTTTGTGTATCTGGAACTATTTCTGGTTTTTTTGTTGTTCTTATTCATAAAACACACTAAATAGGTGAAAACATGTTAAAAAAAATTATTTAAATTATTATTATTAGATAACTTACCAAAAATAGACAAAATTAAAATTAAATATTATAAATAAATATTGACAAAGGTGGCGCCAAGTCTGCCAGACTTGTTTTCTAGTAATTTTCTAACACTACGAGTTACACACTTCACGCTTGCTGTGTGGTTACTAGTTAACAAAATAGAGGTACTGAAGCGTCCAAATTTGTACGATGTTAGGCTTGGCGCCATATCCGTAAGGAGATTGGTTGGCTAATTATAAGAAAAAAAGTTTCCATTGACATGGTTCCGCAAACGCACCGTTTTCAATATACATGGTGTAAAAAAATTGTTATTTTTTAATTTTTTTAACAATATCTCAGGAACCGTTTCAGATACAAAACTCAGCTTTTGTACACATCTTAGCATTAATATTAGCTACTTTTTAAGCGTTTATTCAATTTTTTTCATGTGCTATTGACAAAGATTTTAGGGTTGCGTGTGGTTTTTATGGCTCTAATTTCTATGACACTTGGGAAATTGGCAATCTGAAAGCACATTGTGAACCACCAATATTTTCTACACATAAAAAGTACTCCCAGTCAAAAGCTTTAACGTAAACCTTTTTAGAGAAATACGGCATTTTATGTTTTGTTGTTGATAAAAACATTTGATTCTGATCTAGTCGTCAGCGTTCATGCATTTGTTTCATGCATTTGAATTTTTGACATTAGTCGTTTTGTTGTTAAATAACTTTTTTTCAAAAGGAGTTAATATTGCGGGAACTTATTATCTTTATTACCCAATTAATAGGCCCATTTTTAGTATTTTGCGTGCGTGGTGATAGCAAAATAAATAATTACAATAATAGCGAGATGTGGGGTATGCATTTTGGGTATGGCGTTGCCGATGAAAATGCAGCAAAAGTTCGTCGAATTTATTAAAAAAGGTTTCTAAACCAACAGGTACCAAAATAAAAAACCAGATGTTATATTCTTATCACATACAGCAAGTACAAGCCCTTTTACTAGCGGATTTTCCGCAAAGATTGGCTATGTGTCAAGGATTTTAAGAAAAAATTGCGCAACATTCTCGATTCTTAGAACAAATTTTATTTACGGACAAAGCAAATTTTTCTCGCGATGCGATTATAAACTTTCATAATAATCATGTATGGGCCGACAAAAATCTACATTCCATAATGAGAGGCCATCATCAGCAAACATTTTTTGTTAATGTTTGGGCAGGTATTGTAGGAGTCCATTTAACAGGTTCATATTTTTTGCCGTTTAGGCTAAATGGTCAATCATGTCGTAATTTTCTTGAAGAAGAGCTGCCAAAACTTTTAGAGGTCGTTCCGGTTCAATTAAAAATCGAATTGTGGTTCACAATGGTGCTCCTGCATAGTTTAGTTGCGCGTCAATTCTTAAATGAACAGTATAGGAACCGTTGGATAGGTCGAGGAGGCCCACATGCTTGGTTTCCTTAGTCTCCAGATCTAAATGTTTTGGATTTTTTTTGGGGGTCATTCAAAAAGTTTAGTTTACACTACATCAGATAATACTGATAAAGAACTAAGAAATTGCATTATTGCATCCTGCAATACGATACAAAACATTCCAGGCATTTTTGAACGGGTACGTCAGTCACTAAGACGTAGATTGGAAGCCTGCGTTACCGTAGGAGGAGGTAATTTTCAACAATTTCTGTGATTTTTTTTTGTTTTTTATGTTATTGCTTAGTTTTGTAAAATAAAGGTTTTGTAATCATGTTGCTACTTTTTCTTTCCGTTCCTGAAATATCGTCAAAAAATAAAAAAAAATAAAAATTACACCCAGTATCTCAAAAACGGTGCGTGGTTGATACCTTAAATTTTGACTTGAATATAAAATTGAGCTTCAGATTTTAACAGTATTTGTTTTTTTTACATGACAAATCTTTTAGTCAGAATGAAATTTAATTTATTTAAAAATGCAAAATAATAAATGAAAGTTAAAACTGATGCATTTTCAGTAAGTATATAATTTATAAAGATATTTTTTGACAACCTATTACAGTACTTTTAGTGCAGCGTGAACGGTATAATAGGCAATTTAATATGGTATTCTTTTTATGCATATAAAATTGCCTATTATGCTTGGTTTGCTCTACTACTTATGTCGTTGCTCGTTTTAGCAATTTTTTCTTGCGCTTACATTTCACAAATTCCATAGACCGCTCTGTACAGGGATTACTATACCTGTGGTTAGAACTGGAGATTTTTTTTACTTTTTATTTTTTTGGATTAGTAACTTTTTTAGTCATTTCAAAAATATCAATTTTTTTTATGTATGACAAATTAAGAAATTTTATTGGCTTTAGTCTTGTAAATAATGAGTGAGTTAGCTATTCAATATTAAGTACAAGTAAAATTTAAGCTTTTCTATGACAATCTTAAATAGTTCAAACTTTTAAATGACTTTCTGAAAGTTTAGATTTGGGAAAAAATGTCTGTTACAAAAATTATTTTATTGGGTACATTTAACTTAAAAAATATAATATTTTAAACAATACATTTAACATTCATCTCAAAATTAAATTTACACTAAAAATAGAACAAAATTATCAAATTAATTTCTTAGTCTTAACCTCAATTTACAACAATAACAAAATTAAATTCAATATAGAAAACCGATCAGCGTCAATATTACAATTTCTTTTAAAATTAACTATTTCATGATACATAAACTAGCAGCTTATCATACTATGGCACATAGAACAGTTTTAATTTCATTATCAAATCATTATCTTAATTAAGAACTGAATAAAAATATAACTATTGAAAATATGAATAGTTTTTAAGTTAGTCTTATTTAAAATTTTATTAATAATAAATTGTATAAAAACAAGGTTTTTCTCAAATACTTAAAGGTTTCAAATTGAAAAAAAGAAGATTTATTCACAATATTAACTTAATTTGGAAAAATCACAGAATACACATTTTTGAAAACAAAATCAACAAATTGTTTTTAGAGTTGCAAAATATTAAATTTATTATTTAATGCTAAAGATAAATTAATCCTTTAAGGAAATCGGGTGTTTATGATATCGCATGTTCTTAATGCAATATTGTATATGTTGGGCAGACTGGCTAAAATTTTGAAACAATATACAGAACATTTTAAAGCGCTTAGACTAAACTACGATACAAGTTTATTTGCAAATCATATAAAAAATTCTGTTTATACTTTGTTACAAAAAGCACTAAGCTAAATCTGTTAGAAGCCGTTAAAAATCATAAAATACAATGTAATCCTTTTGTTAATCTGCTGAATGAGCAAAAGAACTTATAACACATATATTAATAACACTATTTTTTAATTTTTTTTTAAACTTAAAGGGAAAAATAAATTATATATCAGCAATATAATTTATTTTTCCCTCACTTCAATATCTATATTATTTTTTCTGTATAAATGTATTTTTTAGTTAATTTGTTCCCACTTGACAATGACCTTCAAAAGTCGAAACTCAAGTCGTAAACTTTTGTTTGTATTGATTTATATTTTTCAGTGTATTATTTTATAATTGGTAATAATAATTTTTGAATTGTAAATTAATCCTGTTATTAGGTGGAGTAAATTTAATTGTATCATAAATTTGCTTTTTGTTAAAGTAAAAATTTTAGAAACACAATTTTGGTATAAACGGATAGTAACAACATTGGTTGCTTCTGCAAAGAGCTATTGTACTTAACATATGAGTTAAATCAGGTGGTGTTTTGACAATCAAATTTTAAATTTTTAACATTTATAAATAAAGATTTTAATACAATATCTGGTTACGATATTTCTAATATATAGTTAATTGTAATTAAAAACAAAAAGTCTTACTTTTTTAAAGTCAAATTTTTTTATATCAGATATGTCAAAACTTTTTGGAAAATTGTACTCAGTGTGTAAAAATTAAAAACTTTTGATCACAACCAACTATTGTTCCATCTGATGTTCCTCAGGGATCTTATTGTGGACCAATTTTGTTTTTAATTTTTATTAACGATCTTTTTTATTCTATTAATTTTTCATCTTTTCTTTTATTTGCTGACAATTTAAAAAATTATCGAAAAATATCATATATCGATGATTGCATTAGTTTGCAAAATGACTTGAATTCTGTTCATCTATGGTGTCTTACTAATAACTTGTTCTTTAATCTAAATAATTGTTTTTCTATAAGCTTCAGCAGAACTTTAAGTAAAGTATTGTATAATTAATCTTTTGACAATAAAGTATTAGAACATGTTACACAAATAAAGGATTTGGGCGTAATTTTTGAGCCAAAACTAACTTTTGTTGAGCATATAAACTATATGTGTAACCGTGCTAGGAAAATGTTAGGATTTGTTTACAAAATGTCTACTGATCTATCTCCAAGCACTCTCAAACTACTTTATTGCGCTTTGGTACGCTCTCATTTAGAGTATGCTCCGTCAGTTTGGTGCCCATTCTATAACATTCATATACGCAATATAGAACGTATTCAAAACAATTTTTTTTGTTTATTGTTGTACAAATTGAGCATTTTCTTTGGAAACTACAATTTCAACCACATTGCATTGCAATATAATCTTTCATCGCTGGAACTTAGGCGCAAAAGAGCCGACTTATCATTTTTACGTGGACTAATAATGTCTGAGATTGATTGTCAAGAGCTACTAGTAATTTTTTCATTTTAAATCCTCAACAATAATGGCCAAACTAGACAGTCTTATTTAGAGAATCTATACATTCAACCAATTATAAATTGAATAATCTAATTGGTAGAATATGTAGAATTGCAAATAGTTTTTCTAATAATAATGATTTATTTTGTATTTCAAAATGTAGTTTTAAGAGTCAATTAAAATGTGTTGATGATAGTTTTATATATATATTTTTTTAAGTTTTTATTATTCAATATTCGTTTGTGTATATTGTTGTGTAATTGTAATATTGCTTGTAATTCATCATTATTTATGTATTTAATGATGTAGATGTAAATGGTTTTTTTTTATATATACCGTAAATAAAGTATTATTATTATTATAAAAAAAATCTATATCTAAATTTTTAGTTTGTTTTTATAAGGTAAACAATTTTGCTTAGTTGTATGTTTTTTTAAAGTATTTTCAAAACTAGGATTTATGACAAAAATGGACTTTTTATAGACAATAGATTGATGTTTTTAGTTAGAATACTAAAATTAAAACAACCTAGTAGACAATACAAAAAAAAAAGAAAATATGTGTAATATTTGGCTTAAAATAAAAATTAGAAAAAGATATGTCTACAATATGTTTTTATATTTACATATTGTTGTTAGATTTAATATTATTATAAAAAAAGTTACTTGGCATTGTGTGTTAAGCGCAAAGATAAAAAGAACCATTTTTGGAAGATTGGTAGTTTTGCTATGTACCAAAAGTTCTGTTTGCTAATAAAACAGTGGCAATGTAAAATAAATTTACATACATATGTAAATGTATATCTTTTTTGACGTTCATATGTTTTATGTTTTAATTTTTGGTATTTGTATAATTTAGTTTGTGGCTTGTTTTATTACAGTATACATATATATACCTTATTAATTTGGGTTTTTTTTTTTTGATGTGTCACTGTATATTAATACAGCAGAGAAGTGATACACTTCTGTCAAGTAGCTAAAAAATGATATCAATATAAACTTTGTTGCGTTGTAGGCAACTGATGGCGTAAACAAAATCACACCAATACTTAGCTAAGATTGGGTCTTTAAACGAGTAAAAAAAAATCAACTGTGTGAACCATAACATAACCTATAACTATGTGTGTATTTCACTTTAAATCAAATTTTGATAAGGGTTGTGACAACACATCTATAAAAAAAGGATTATAATATTTGATAAGTTAAAAGTAAAAACAAAAATTGTTTTTTAAAATTTTGAAAAAATGATTTAGTTTACTTTGACAAAAAACAAGTGTGATATGCGTAAAATTCTGTTGTTAAGGGCCAGTATTTTTACATATAATTTGATAATCAATTTATTATTAAACTATAATACGTCAAAATATATTTGCAAACAGCATTAAAATGCATTTAAAAGTACCCAAAACGCATTTATTTTTTATTTAAGAGTTTTTATTGCTGTTTCCAACTATTATACTTTGGTTTTCAAACCTTACAATTTGTCTCCACGTTTTTCTATCTTTACACATTTCATTTGTTTTTGCAATCTGGTCATGCTGGCTCTCATATTCTTTTCACTTTTTAATTTTTTTTTACCATTTTATTTACAACACTCCTTCAACTTTTAAGTGGTCTACCTCTAAATTTGAATCCAAATACATTTTTATCATAGATTTGTTTTGTTATTCCATTCTCATTCTTTTTCTCAACATGACCAACGTAGAGTTCTACATTTGTACTGTTATATTTTTGTTACTTTTATTATCGACTTATTTCTAATTTCATACAAAATTTCTGCACACTCTGCCTTATTTTGACCGCATTTATTTTTCTTTTGTGTTTTTCTTGACATATCCATGCTTTCTTTAGTTTTATACAACAAAGTACAACACACTTCTATAAACTACCATTGTTGCCTCATTGGACCATACTTTATTTTTTGCAATCACACATACTTACAACTATTTTCCACGACGCATTTACTAGTCTCGTTTTTATAAAACATTCTTCTCAGATACATAAAAACATTTACCTGGTTTAAGCGTTCACCTTTCAAACCAATTTTTTAATTACTTTCACGTCTACTTTGTCTTTATCAGAGACCATAATTTTAGTTTTTGCTACATTTATACAGAGATTTATTTTATTTGCTGCAAAATTCAATCGTTTTAGCGCGTTTTGTCAATTTCCTTTTCACACACTATCTCAGCATTGTCAGCATACAATAGCACTTTTATATTTTTATTATCCATTCGTACATCGTTAACGTTATCACCAGCATATTTTACGCATTTATCTATAAATATGTTAAACAATCACGGGCACATAACGCATCTGTGCTTGACATCTTGTTTTATGTTGAACCAATTGCCCTATGTACCATCTTCCCTAACGCATGCTATGCTACTGTCATATAGAGCAATAATGGCATTTACTAAACATTCATTTATCCTATATTTTTTTAAAACGTTTTATAGCATATGCTTTCTTACTCAATTATGTGTTTTCTTTAAATTAACAAACGCACAGTATATTTTTTTCTTTACTGTTATACATTTCAATCTCAATGCAAAAATTTGGTCCATTTAGCTTCTACCTGGCATAAAAACACATTACCCAGATCTCAGACCTTTTCAATAAGTAAAATCCCCCTATACTATGTTCTGAATTTATATTTTCTTTATTTATATTATAAAATCTTTGTATTGTATTCATATTATTCTGAATGTTACAAATTGTTTCTTGCACTTCTTGTTTTGCTTTATTTGCCTACTTCCAAAATAATTTGTTATTTTCTTCAAAATTATTCTGCATTTTTTCTAATTCGTTTGTTTTTACTTGTTCCTTACTTTTATTTACTACTTTTCTTAGATTTAGTTTTTTTTTTGTAAAGTGCAACCTACTTTTGTTTATCTCATTTTGCAATCTACTTTTTATATGTTTTTTTATTGACTGCTAGTTTTACCTTCCACCAGGCATTTTATTTTTAATTTTTAACCACCGTCACTCCACACACATCTTTTGCACAATTAACTATTGTCACTTTTAATGTTCTTATTTATCATTTTCTTATTTAATTCTTTTTGTTGTCAAACTAATTTTTCTTTAATATTTTTCTCTGATACTGTAATTTCAAAAATTTTCTACATTTACTTTTAACAGTTTAGTTTTTTTTAATTTTTCGTAATAAATTCACAACCACAATCTATTTTTAATATGACATGATAATGATCAGTTCCACATTCAGCTCTATGTACTGTTCGAGTATCTCTAGTTAAACTTCTTAATTTTTTATTATACGCCACAATGTCAATCATAGTTTTTGACTCTATCGTCACCATATTCGTAGAACTTTTTCTAATTCAAGTTTTTGAGTACTCATCCAAACATTTAAATTTCTAAATATAATAATTCTTTTGCCAGGTTTACTGAAAACTTTACTTAGATCCTGAAAAAACTCTACATTTTCATCATTACCATTGACAGATGAATAAAAATGTATGTCAATCTTTTCTTTTCCTCTTTGTTTCGCACACACACACACACACACACACACACATAAAATATAAATTTCTTTTTAGTTAATTTCTTTCAACAACTCATGTTTTTCTATCACATTCCAAATACCAATAATCCATGTTTTTGCCAAGTCGTCAACAGATGGGCCCTGTTCTTTTGATTTCAACTGCCCATTATAACTTTAGTTACCCTAAGCTATTGCACATGTATTTTTTGCAGTAATTAACTAATAAAGTAAACCGGAGTATCAACCTGTTTGTATCCGCCCCCATACAGTATTTTCTAGAAACGGTAAAAGTGCCGTTACCGTTTGATGTTGATAGAAATAGATTAATTACAAAAATGATTTATTAATGCAATCTAAGGACAGGTGGCATTTGTAAAATCATAATGAATTAGTATTAAAAATTACTGCTGATATTGAACAATCATCCGTTTTGTTCTATCTATATAGCACTTATAGTTTTGCATCAAATTTTAATTTGCATTTTTTAAAATTGTGTTTTTTTTAAATTTTTGTTGTTGTTTACATTGATTAAACTGTTTTTGCAAACTATATACAGCAAAGTTTTACCAAAACTTTTTTCTCCTGACTTAGCTACACCACAAATAACATGTACAAACATGTCATTTAAAACACCTGTGAGCACCAATAAACAAACAATACAAAAAAATTATAAGCCGTCAGTCAACTTTTTTGTCTAAACTCAATAATAAATGTTTTCTGGCTCGGTGATAGCTTCTGAGAATTGGATAAATTTCATTTTCTTCTGTAATTGCTAAATTGCTCAGTTTAATACCAGTATATAAAATAAGCACAATTTTTTATAAATTACAAAAAAATTGCACATCTTTGGTCTATCTATCAATCTTTAAATCTTGTTGTCAGTCATTATAGTTAACATATTTTTAATGTTTTGACTTGTTTGTTTTAAACTGTTCTGACTCTAGTTGTGTCATGGCTTACAATAAACCATTTATAATTTTAGCCATATTTTTTACAAAATGTTTGTCAAATTCAGATTGTAATATACATGCAGCGCCCATTAACAGAAAAATGTTAAGAATGTGATAAGTTACATTATCGGCTTGTAAAGATGTTAATGCTTTTAAAACAAAACAAAAATGTTAAATGGTTTTAGTAATCAAACAAACTTTAAACTTTTTGTAAGACCAAGATTAATAGCCAATAAAATCAACTTGGCATCTGCTATTAACATCATTGGTTTTACCACAATACTTTTTTTGCTTTTTTGTTTTTGTTATCAAAACTTGCATAATTCCAAAAACATTTTAATATGAGCTTGAGTAATATTTTTGTAATGTTTTTCCAAACTGTTTTACTATTCTATCTCTTTTATCTCGACCACTTAATGCGTGCGTTGAGCGTTGATTATCTCATGTCAAATAATTGATTTAAGTAGTTTAAAAAGTTGTTTTACAACTATTTAATGTACAGTTTGATCTTGGGATGATTCATTTTTTTTTTGGAAATTTTAATTTGTTTTACATTTAAAATAATGACATATATTTGTCTTTTGCAATTACAACACTATTATATTTAGCTTTTTGACTTAAAAGTTTGTTGTTAAACTTGCATGTATTAGTGGTTGCTTGCAACTGAGTATTTCAGTTAATGTGTAGTTTATCTAGATGCTGTGCTGATTAACAAATTTTGTTCTTTATTGGTAACACCTAAAACGTACCGTTGTATTGCTCAAAGCAGGAAGTCTTTCTTAAATAAATGATAGTGTTTTAATAAATGATTTATTGAAGTGGTTACAACAATTACCCACTATTTCCATTGCACCGTTGTAAATATTAGGTTTGTTTCAACAAGCTTACCTTCAAATCGGTCATACTTTGATATTTGACGTCACTTTCAGACGCTTGATTGATATAGATATAACATGTTTGCATATAAATTACTCACAGTTCAGTTAGAACAGGTTTTTTTTTACTATTGTATACCCCTTTTTTTAAATTTTAAAATAAGATATTTAAGAATTACTTACTAAATATGTCACAACAACATAAAAATATCTTTGAATTTTAAGAAGTGTAACCACACTTGCTGAAACTATCTCGGAAAACACTGAATTTTTATGTTTATTCCATGTGTCAATAGTACGCTTAAAAAAATTTCTTTTAAAAGTTTTGGTTTTTGGTTGGTTTGAATTTTCAATGATCCAAATAGCTCGGTTTTAAAAAGAATTTAGAAGAGATATGTAGTTTTCAATGCTCCTCTCCATACTTGGGGACAATATTGAATACAAAAACAAATATAAGTAAGTGAAGTAAAAAACTTTTTACATTTATTAAAAATCTTAGTATTCTAGATATTTTTAAAGCTATTTTAACAACATGGTCTTTCCAGAAAAGATTATGTGAGATTGTAACCCTTAGAAGAGAAATTGAACCTTTGATTTTAATTTAAAAACAGTTAGAAGTTGAGTTTTTTTAGAGTTAAAAATGACCTTGTTAGGAATATATTATTATATAGTGTTTTGAGGTTTTTATTTATAAATGCTACATATTCTAATCTAGAAGATTCAAGACGTCTTGCCATATTTGTCAGTATGGTGTTTAGAAAATATAAAGTTTAAAGAGTGCTTTTATCTGCAAAACTATAAATATAACTTTTAGTTATTTGAAAAAGTTTATTAATGTAAATCAAAAAATAAAATTGCAAAATCTTAAGAAACACCAGAAATGTATAAGTTTTGGGGTCAAAGTTAAAACTATCAATTCTAACTATAATTTTTTTAGTGTAAAGAAAACTTATGATAAGATTTACAGCTTTATAATTAAAACCTATAGAATGGAGCTTCTTGATAAGATTAAGATGCCATACCCTATCAAATGCGTTAGAAATGTTTAGAGCTACTGCAAAAATGTTTCTATATTTTTCTAAAGTAGAATTCTATTTGTGACTAACATAAATCAGAAGATCTGTTGTCAAACGTTTTGATCAAAACCCAAATTAAGTATTTGAGATAAAGTTAATTTGTTCTAAAGACTTGACAATGTAAAAATAAATATATTTTTAAATATTTTTTTTACATATTAAACAATAATGGAATTGGTCTATATTTTTAAAAAATCAGACTTTTCTTTTTGTAAGTATAGGTTGAACATTTGCAATTTTCCAACAATTTGGAAAAGTTTTTTTTGTATGATAAGACAAATATTTTAGTTAAAATAAAAGTTAATTTATTTGCAAATGTTTTAAGAATAATGGGTAGAATTTCATCTATACTTAATGCCTTTCCAATATTTAATTTAAAAAGATATCCTTGACAACCCGTTGCCTAAAATAAATTGGGCCCATTAATTTCCCACTAGCTGGCATTGTAGGTACAACAATTAAATGATTTATAGTAGTAGAGTTAGATAAGTTAGCATATTGGTTTGCAATATATATGTTTTTTCTTTTAGATAAGTAACTAGATTGTTTTAATTATTTCAAAGAAGAGATATTAAAGATTTTGTACTACCTTGCAATAAATTTATTGTTTTATAGAAATTTTTGTTGTTTATGGAAATTTGAGAAATTTGATTAGCTTTGTTTTTGTCAATCCTAATTTTTCAGATTATATTACATTGTCACAATGTTTACAAGCTTTTTTATTATCTTGTTTAGTCTGTTGGAACAATTACTGTGTATTTTTTAATTGTTTTTTGTTTTTTATTAATTAAGTTCTGCCTGAATTGAAAACAAGTACTTTTGTTTTGGTTTATTAACAGAGAATGGAACAATTTTTTTGATAACATTCTAAATAGTTTTTGCAAGATTATTGGCTGTAACATGTAGAACTTTAGAATATAAAACAATAATCAAAATTAATTAAAAAAATCTTTTAATTTAACTATGTTTATCTTAGAATGATGATAGATAAAGCGCGGTTCTGATTTGGTAGTAATACAAAGAAAAGTTTTAACAAGCAAAGTTATAAATGAATAATCAACATTTTCTAAAGCAGCCTTAACAGCAGCTTTTGTAATTTCTGGAATAGTTGAAACATACAAATCAAAAAATTTTGGTTTATCAAGAAGTCTATTATAAAAAAATATATAAGTTGCTAAATAAGTTGGATAAGATTATGAAAACCAGCAAAAACCGTAGCTTCTTGTTTGGATAGTATTGTAGAAGATGAGTGGTTTAACCATTCAGTATTAAGTGCATTAAAATTTGTTAACAAAATTATTTTGGTTTTCTTATGTTTGCCTTAAAAAATCAAGTCAAAACTTTCAGAAAAACCATCAAAAAGTTTGAAGAACGGTATATGCTTATTACAAAAATAGTCTTATCAAAAAAATTTAGTTTAAAAAATACGCTATTGCAAAAGATACTGTCAAAGTTTGCAAAAAATGTAAAGCAAATCAATCACAATTTACGTTATGTACATTGCTTTATTGCTTCTCAAAAAATTCTCCTTTAAAATTTATACACTTTTGCATCCGATGAAACCAATCTTCAAAACAATTTTGCCACTCTGAGCGAGGTACCTTCAAAACAAGTGATTTAAATGCTTCATCGGCCTCTTTAGGCGATAAAAAACGCTCGCCACGCAATTTATTTTTGATATGTCAAAATAGAAAAAAAGTTATTGGGCGATAAATCAGGCAAATATGGGCAATGAATCATTAATTGGATGTTGTTACTGGTCAAAAACTCTACAGTTCGCCGTGCTGTGTGAGCGCTTGAATTGTCATGATGAACAATTATTTGTCGGTTTATGTTGTTCCTTCTGATTGCAGCAATAACTTCCGGTAAACAAATTAAAGTATACCAGTCTGCATTAATTGTCTTTCGATCCTCTAATGCAACAGTTGCAACATGACCCGTTTTTCCGAAGAAACAAGCAATCATTCTTTTTGAAACGCTTCGTGAACGCACCACTTTTGTGGGTTTAGGTTTATTTTAAAACACCCAAACAGTCGATTGCTGTTAAGTTTCAGGCTCATATGAATATATCCAAGATTTGTCACCTGATATGATGTTATATGTATACCGAATTTGAACAACCCCCTTTGAATTTCTTTAACATTTTTTTGCACCACGTGCCTATTTTTGTTCTTCTTTTAAATTGTGTGAGCTCTAACAACTGCAAAGCTTTCTGACTTGCAAATGATCGTGCAAAATCGTATGTATTTGTTTCGCTGCAATGCCTAAAGATGATTCTATCTCATTATAGGTCACATGCCAATCTGACGTTGGTCTTCCACGCCTAAATTCTGCGAACCATTTGTAAACCATAGTTTTGGATGGTGCTTCATCCCCAAATTACAAACTGAGTTTTTCTACACATTGCTGCGGTGTTAAACATATCGAAAATCATAAAAAATCATCACTCGGAAGTCACGATGCAAAATTTCTATTTTTCAAACAATTATTACTATCGTTAAATTTTGTTGAAACAAAACCGAGCAGTTTGAAATTGATGTAGGCACAAACACCTTGTTAGTCAGCAAATAAATGTTCAAGATGATAATGCAATCTGAATTTTTATTATTTACTTTGGTTTTAGTCAAAAAGAGGATATGGGGTTTTCTGTTCAAGATGCTGATGAACTGAATTTAAATTTTTTTTTAGTTCACAAATATTAGAAATCTTAACATTTAAGTCACAACCTAAGTCAATGTTTTGTTAATTAACTTGGTTAGTGGAACCTCCAATTACATCGTATCGTAAGCCTTCCTACATTGATGAGTAACTCTATTAGTACTTTTAATGACTCGTTCCAAACCTACGGCCACATATTTTTTTAGCAATATTAGTTGCACAATAGATATATTATATTTCATTAAAAAGTAAAAAAGTAGTATTTGTTTCACAAGCGTTTTTTAACTAGATATTACTTTTTAATTACTCAATGCAAATTTATTTAATTTTGAAAATAATAATATTTATCAATTGGACAATTTATTGTTAATAACATTTTTGTTTATTAAAAAAAAAATGTTTAAGCTGTAATGCGGTAATAAATTATTTATAAAATTACACGATCACGCTCTTTATTTTTAATATATTTTTTATTTATCTCGTTGGTACGCCATCGCTTGATTAAAATAATTGATATATGTGTTTAACACCTCTTTGTGAGTCCCAATGTGAGTGACATTTTGTTAACTTTTACCGATAGTTTGATTTCTTTGGATATTGCAACAAGATTGATTACATTTACTTTGCACTACTATTTATTTATGTTTATATTTTGTTTACATAATTAATAATACTTCCATAAATTATCAATTATGCAATACTGTTAATGTTTGAATATTTTGTTTTATTGATGTGTTACTAATATTTATAATTAAATTTGAACAAACTTTTAATGGAAAATTAATTGCAGCATAATTAATTCCTATAAAATTCCTATAAAAAGAACATATTGATTTATAAATTATACATATATTATTAACACAAAAGAAATTAATTAAGCAATATACATTATCTATTTACTAAAATTATGACCATACTAAACGTGTAAATACTTGTATTTACGTTGTTGGCAGAGGGAGCAACTGCTCCAGTCACAAAACAAGTGGAGTTCTGCACAAACAGCGTGCAAACTCCCTCCGGAATTCTTGAGGAGAACAAAGCCAGCTACTCGGAAACCCATTTATTTGCAAACTAGCTTTTAGTACATACAACAGTCTCCAACTTTTACATCACACAATAAGCAAAATCTTGTGCTAAAACTTTTAATGACGTTTTAAATTTCCCTTTTTTCTTTCTTCTTCTTCACCTCCATTTATATCCGGACGAAAACGTTACGCCTGTCATTTCCAGCTTTGTTTTTAATTTGACCGGAGGGCAAAGAGGCGAAGTCTTAACCCTTTTCCAATGGATTACATTCAACAAAGCGGAAAGTTTTTTTTAATGGCATCTGGTACTAAATATCCAACACGAATTAGCGCGCCCGTCGTGGAAAAAATGCATGCAAATGCCGCAATGTGCATGTATTAAATTTCATTCCTCGTAATTACAACAAAAAACTGTTAAAAAAACCTTTTTTTTATTTTGCGCTCAAAGATCCTGAAATTAAAATGCATTTTAACCGGACCGTGTAATAGAAATAAAATAAAAAATACTGCAAACTAAAGTTTAATTTTGCTCTTAAAATAAATGATTTTTAGCTTGTTTATAGTGCCATGAACAGAGGCATAACATTTTACTGCGGATTTTATTCGAACCACTTTTTAATCAAACAACTTCATTTAAAATAGTAATAATAATAAATAATGCTCATGGATATATAAATTAAGAAAATGAACTACAAACATTAAACTTTTACTACTGTAAATAACATTAAAACAATTGTGCAAGATAAACGTAGTCAATCAGTTGTGCAATGACAAAATCAAGCTAATTTAGACTAGTTTATTATATTTAATTATTTATAGGGATGAAAAGATTTTACGTTTATTATTTGTTAATTATGCGTTACGGTTTGCTTTTGTTGATACGTATATAAGTTTATCTTTTTTGCTATACAGACGAAGTATCTAATGATTTATGGGTTTATAGTTCAGTAATAATCTAGTGTACTATTTGCTAGTTTTTATTATTATTGTTTTATACAGAGTGTCCCGAATTAACTAATCATAAAATAAATAACAGAAACTACAAGCAAATTAAGTAATATTGACTTAATAAAGTAGTATATTACTTTTAATAAATTTGAAGTTATAGCTCTTTAAAGCTGCTTTATTTTTTAATATTTTGTAACAATTTTTTGTTTACATTAGTTTATTTATTATTTACACAAACTGTTAAAGTTTGAATAAAAAAACTCTTCAGGAAGATAGTTTTTAAATTTTTTTGATGTTTAACCTTCTGGAACTTTTTAATTTGACCAAAATCCGACTATAAATTGTTGATAAATAAAAAAAAATCAAATTAAGCAAAATATTGTTGGAAATAGCAAAATCCGGCTATAATCTGTCAATAAGTACAAAATTCAATTTATAAAATATCAAAACTAACAAAATTTGGCTGTAAAATATAAAAAAAAACATTAAGAAAAATCTTTAAAATGTTAAATGCTTACAGAGTGCTACGCCACTGTTTGTAAATCAAATTTTAGCAAATTTTTTTCATTACTAGGCGTTTTGAACAATTTTTCTTGTAATTTATTTAAATTATTAATTTCAACACTTTAAATAAGTTTCTAACTTAACTATTATTTTTTAAACAAACATGTTGTGGAATATATGCATATTTTTTAAAAATTCAAAAAAATAAGTATAATTTCCGCAAAAATGTTGTTGTTATTAAGATCTTTTAAAAATTTCTCCGACATTTGGATTGCAAACTAAGGTTAAAAATCACAAAATAAGATGCTCGGAAAAAATATTGTTGAAGTTGTAGCTTGATTTAGTTCAGAGTTGATTATAGCTGCAAAGTGTATTTATTTGTTTTACAACAAATTCATTAGATACAATGCAAGCAAAGAAAACCTCAATAACTAACGGAGAAAATTTATTTTAAAAAAATGCAAAAAAATTATGTTGCATTTATGATAGATATGTAAAACTTATCTTAAAAAACACAAACTAAACGCTTATTTAAAACAAAAGTCATCAACCTTTGGCTCCAAAAACAATGCAAAATTAAAAATTAAACAGCTTAAAAATTGAATACAAAAAAATATTTATAGCAAAGAGTTGCTTACAAAATTATTTTTGACAAAATTTGCAATTTTTCTGCAGAATACGCATTTATTGCATCAAATAAATATAAATACCATATTATTTAAATTCATAGCAAAAATATACGTCAAAACCACAAAGAAATCTTATCTATTAAATAAAATTATACAAAAACTGATTTACTATTACTAAAATTCATCAAACGTTGAAAGTTAGAGCAAAAATCTTAAAACTCAAAAACTTTGTTTTTTTGTTTGAAAACTCAAATAATTCAACAAACATATTTTACTTCAATATATTATTATCCGGTCAACAAGCTATGGTTTTTGTTGCTTTTTATTATTTTATTTAGCATCCTACTCATTTTTTTATAATAGACTTTTTGTTTAGCTAAAGTTATTAGATTTGTATTTATTAACAATTCCAAAAAATATCATTCACTTGATTACTTTTGTTGTTAAAACTTATCTTTCTATTACTATCAAAACATTTGTATAATTTAAAAAAAGTAAAATTGTTTGGCATATGAGAAGTGATATGTTTGGCTGTTTTTTAGCAATAAATTTTTTTAGTTAGAAAAATCTAAACTCTTACTTTGCAAACGCATAATTACATTTTTTCTGTAAAAGATGTTGATAGCAACTTAGCTCAGTCAACACCGTAGCTTTACTTCCGAACGTTTGTTTACATATTTATAGACAATTTTTAAAACTAAGCTTTTATTTATGGTGTTTACATTCCTAAGCGGAGCTTAGAAGAATCAATACAACTTTACTTGCTTTTTTTGGTATTCAAAGTTTGATTGAATTGATTTTGGTTTTGTTTAATAATGCTCTAGATAAACAGCAATTTTTATAGACGCCCAAAGTTATCTTGATGTAGTGTGATCTGCGGCATGTCGTATTAAAGATAAAATCTAATTCTCCTACATACAAATTTATTAAACTTTTTACAGAACAAAAAACATGTTGTACATTTATGCTGTTTACCAAGCTTTTTAAGAATGTGTGTTAACAAACATACTAACAAAATTGCAAAACAGGGACATGAAAGACGGTGTATTAATTACACCAATCTTAATGCTAGCTTTGTACAAGAAAGGATGCAACATTGGCAAAAACATTTGATACAACCAGTTTGATTAAAATAACAAAGTGTTACAATACTTGCGGTTATACATTACTGACTGACATTAAAAATATACTGTAATAGCTACAATGTACGTGAAGCAAGTGTAAGAGCCAATTAAGATAAAAAATTTAATAACAAAGTTCTTGTTTATTGTTTTATTTATTTTAATTTTATAATTTTACTTTATTGTGTTTACATAAGCTACTGTAAGAAAACTTAAGTAAATTTTCGTTTTCAATATTTTTTATTTATAATAATAATATTATTTTATGATTTTTTTAATTTAAAATTAATTAAATTAAATATTTAAAATTTTGATTGTAGGCAAAAAATATGTCTATTGATAATATCTTACAATACAGTTTGATTAAATAAGATTTTAATTAGTTTTTGTAAAACTGTATTCTAACTCAGTAAAACGCCAACTAATCTAAAAAACTAATATTGACGGTTGCCAACTACATAAATAGAAATTATACTGATTATTTTGGACATGTAGTACTTAATTGCAATTTTTAGAATCAAAAATTGATTAGTTTGTTTTGTTTAACAACAACAAAAAATTAACTAATTAGATTTTTTATACAAATATAAATACAGTTCACAATATTAAAGACGTTTAATCAAGTAAAATTTAAAATGAACCCTTTTAATATTGGTCCCAATATTTAAAAATGAGAATTGCTACATAAAAATCAATGTGTTTTGATTGATAAAAATATCGCACTTTTCTTTTTTGTACATGCATTCAAAAGTACGTTTTGAGCATCATCTTAATATTTTCTTACTGAGCGAGGTTAATCCTAATTACTAACGGCTTCAATTAATAAATTAAATTTAAATTTATTTAAATACTTTGCTTTAAACAAAGTTTTGAAAGATATACATATATAGAGTCTGTTGTTACTTGTTTCAAAATTTATATATATTTTAATATCGAGTAGCAGTAAATTAAAACTTATGATCATAAGTATCATGACCATACGGTAACATATTTTTGAAAAGGATATAAATAGTAATCAAGATTTTAAATAATAAATTAAACTTACAAATGTAATTTGTAAATTGTTGTTATTGCTAAAAAAGCTTTATTTTTTATTTCGTAATTTTACTGCTTAAAAATTGCAAATATAAAAATTAATTCTCATAAATATCAAACGTCATAATAATATTAAAGATAATAAAATTAAAACATCATGGTTGTCATTGTATTTTTTTTATAACTGTCTTCTTTAAAGTTAAAATTACATCAATGCTATGCATGTAATGATATATATTGTTTAGTAAAACATTAAAAGTTTATGTAATGTAATAATAAATTGTGTAAGTACTTAACTAAAAGGAGATTTACATAAACATTTAACAGTTGTTTTGTACGTCTGCTATGTGTGCGTCTTACCCGGTCGTAATTTAACGCTGTAACAAGATATGACGAATTTCTCTTAATTGTATTTCGTGCAGAAATGAATTTTGCTGACTATGTTTTGAAGTACATTTAATTAAAAAAAAAATTATATTTGTTATGATATTGTTGGAAATATTTTGTCGTATTACGTTTAATATTTAAACAATTGAAATTAATTGTATACAAAGTATACATAGATATTATAACATAAAGCGGTTGGAAATATCTAACAGCTCCCTAAGGAGTGATATAAAAACAAATTGAGATTATTTAATAATATATTTTGTATAATTCTTTTTAAATTATGTTATTTATCAATAAAACTTAAGGAGCGCGTACAAAGTTAAATAGTAGTTTAGATAAATGTTCTACATATTTTTTTAAAATTCTTGTTTTATTAGCTTTTAGTGCCTTCATATTTAACTCATAATAAAGTACCTAATAAACTATTAGCTGAATAACCTAATTTTTAATTTACATGTTAATATTACAAAAAACAAATATATAAACTTAAAAACCGGCAAAACTAAATTGTTAAATATATACTCCAGTCTAATTGAAATGTGCATACATTATTTATTTTATTTTATTAATGATGTAATTTTTTTATTTTTTATTGTTATTTGCTTTCAGCGCAGATAATGACAACAAAGTTATCAAAACGTTGGCATTAAATAATTAGCACACGTCAGTGTTCATATTTTCAAACTAATCTACATGTTTTTATGATGCAGGTATTTTATATTATTGACTATATATATATAAAATATAAGTTATACATTATTGGTACACTTTACATTTTTAAGATATTACTAATTGTTTTAAAAGTTATAAATTATGTCATGGCACTCACAAAAGAGAATGTATTTTGTCTTTTGTAACCCTATATTTTTCTATGAAAAACTTCTCAATTGTTTTTCTAAGTACTTTGGTTGCAAAATTTCCTAGCATTCTCTATTTGTTTTCATCTCTCAGACATTTTTGAATTAATGTTGCTTCATCCACTTTGCTTTCCAGTATATTTTCTAGTTCTTTATAATCTTTCTTCTACGCCTTGCATTCTACTAAAGTGTGTTCTGGATTATTATGTGTATCTTCTATTAGTCGGTATTTGTGTTTTACAGCACATTTCGAGTTTATTTTTTACTAATGTTTTTATTTTTGACTTTTTTTCTTACACATTTTTGAACCACCAGTGGAGTCTTTTTTGTTTCTTTCCTTTGTACTTGGAAATAGCTTTTTTTGCTAATATTGTCAGCTTTTCTGAGTATATGTGCAATTCTTTTTTATGTTTTTATTTTCTGTCACATTTCTCGTTTCCAGGTTTTTTTTTTAAATTTTATTTGTCCATTTTTCTATCTTTCCGTCTAACTTTATTGTATTGTATGTAATTGTGTAAGCTCAAGGATTTTTCCTCTGTAATAGTTCAGTCACTCACTATTTTTGCCATGTTCTAAGTTGATATGGTAATGGTATGTCAATATGTCATTTTGAGCTTTTTTTACAAATGTCAATTTGTCTTTTTTGTTGCAAATTGTTTAATCCTAATACCATCTTCTTTAAGATTTTTTTTTTAATGCTTTATGTATCCTTTCCATCTTTTCTTATTATGATTTTGATTATTTTACTTTTTTTTAATTGCTTTCTAATTTTTCTTTTTACTGCTAATAGTATTCTAGTCCGTAGTAAATATAGTCTTACACCTTTTTCTAACTAAAATAGCCTTAGTCTTTTTGTCTCTTTATCATATACCACTTTATTTATTTTTATTTAGTTCACTCACTATCACTCGGTCTAATTCGACTCTGCTGTTGCTATCAAGATAGACTTATACATTTTGGTTTATTATTTGCTTCTTATATTGTCTCCATTTATCGGGGTTGTTGTTTTCTATATATTTTTTGTTTTTATGTTAATTTTTTTTTGTAGCCGAGCATCATCTCTCTCGCGTTCTGTGATTTATAGTTTTGCATTATATGCAGTTTCTCTGTTTCTTTTTGCATATTATGGGTAGCAATGACTTCTATTTTGCATTCTGCCGCTACATGCTCTTCCGTCCAGCATTTGTACTATTTTTTTTTGTTTGCTATTACTTTTTTTACTCTGTATCTTATGAACCTTAGGTTAATTTTTTTTTCATTTTGACTATAGCAGTTTGTTTTTATTAAAGAGCATTAAATTGTTATTGTTATTTACTAATGTGTAAAAATCTAGATTTTTAATATTTTTAACGTTTTTGACTATGTAATTATTTTATAATGTTTTAAATAATGTCTTAACTTATAAAACATTGTAAATATTGAATAACGTATACTGTAAGCTATACAAATATAACTGCAAATCTAATTTATTTTAAAAACTTTATACTTTAGTTTATTTTTATTAATCTAAGAATGATTTATAATTTAATTTAAAACTATAAATTTTATTAATTTTAATAAATTGCTATAAAATACTACAGCGCTTTTAAAGTATCACATTATAAATTGTCAATTTTTGTAAACAAAATCACAACAGATAGCAATCAAATTTAAAGAAAATACAAAGATTTACATAATATTATTTGATACTATTGATTATTATAATAAAAAAGAAAAATTAAAGTTGTTCATCACGTTTAGTATTTTTTCTACAATACTAAATTTGATTTATTTTAATAAGAGATTCTAATGTAAAATTATTATGTAACCTTAATATAAGGTTCTAGAAAAAGCAGTATTTTGGTTTCTGGATTTAAAAATAATGGGTAAACCAAAGTTTACTGCACGAAGTTCTCATCATTTTTTGTTTCTAGTTGTGTTCTTATTCCGTTGGCATTCAACCATCTTATGTGACTGATGTATGCAAGTACAACGCTTAGAAGGGTTTTCCATATACCCCCCATGTCAAGCCAGCAACTCATCAGCATGGATTCTATTGTATAATACGGCCTGTATGTACATAGCACGTGCTTGATTGTTTTGTTATAATTTTTACATCCTCTACACGTTGGGTTGTCTCTAATACTAATTGTGTACATGTGTTTTTTTTTAGTTGGCAATGTCCTGTAACGATGTCTGTCATAATTTGTGTGTTCTTTTTAGACAGTCGCAAGTAGTAATTGGCTGTCTTAGCGTTTGGAGCAATTATTGCCTCCTTTGCCTGTTTGCAGCTTGGAGTTTTATCCCAACACTTTTTCAATGCATTATGTGTGTTAATTGTTAGTAAGTCATTAAAGTTTTTGAGTGGTAAAGCGGTTCAGGGTTCAAAACTACACGCTATAAGGGTTGAGCCTTTACCTGCCAGCCCGTCTGCCTCAATATTACTTATTTTGTTAGATTTTTTTTTACCAGTGCAGTTCAATGTTATTTTTAGAGGCTGTTAAAGTAAGGCACAATCAATAAATGTCGAGAAGCGGCAAACACAACATGCAGTGGTGCTTTGAACAAAGCGAAGCGTTTGTATGTGGTGTTCACAGCAAGTGTGGAGAACAAAATATGCATTTTTTACAAAAAACGCATATTTTTACAGAAACGTTTTATTATTATATATGATACAAATATATTTATATTATTTTGCAAATGTATATAATTTTTATATATAGTACAAATATACTTATATTATTTTGCAAATGTTTTTATATCTTCATTTTGTATTAATAAATGCGTACAGTTTGTAATATTAGATAAATTTATATTTATTTTAAATAAATTATTTTTACTATGAAGAAAAGAAGTTCAATAGGGTTAATGTCGGTTTTTGGTCACTTTTACGGAACCAGCAACCATTGGCAAACGTTGTCAACGTTAATTTTTCCGAAAGAAATGCGTTGAATGTACGTTAGCTGCTAACAGTTGACCATTTCAACCAGCAGTAAATTTTAGATTGAGTAAATGTTTGCTTGTATTTATTAGATTTGCAATGCTTGACAGTAATCAAATTGCGCTGCAAGTCATGAAATATGTTCACCAGACGAGTATAATTATTCTTGAAAATAAGTTGAAACATAATGAACCTAATATTATTTTAAAAATACAAATATTTATAATAACTGTTACTTTCAAATTACTGGATGAACAAAGCCGTGTAAAACTTTGTGTTTTATTTTATTTTTTTATGTTTTAGAAAAAGTGAAGGCGATATTTATATTCAAATCTTTTAAAATATTTTAGATTAAAATGATTAGTTTTACTTGTTGTTTCTGTTAATTAAATGTATGATGTCTAAACTTTTCCATTTTAAATATTTGGTTACAACGTAAACTAGAATCAAAAATTACTGAAAGTTTTTATAACACAATTTGCGCGTAAATGTCAGAATAAAATCTATCCAGCTCTAGACTTGGTTAGACAAAAGCGGGCTTTCACACTCAGTGTGACACTCCGATTTTTCAAACGACAAAGAGTGCGCTATTTACTAACGTTCCGGTTTTTCGAACGCACTCCAGTTGTTGTACGGATGCCACTTGTTATACTTTACTTCCAAAGATTTACCATGTTGGCTATCTGACTGGTCGACGCAGCCAATTGATCGAGGTGAGTTAGTCTTGACTCTTTGTTTAATAGAAATTAAGGTCATAGTGTAGTGTAGGTTTTATAAGGGAGCACTATCTTTGGAAACAGTGCCAAGTTTTTTTTTCTACATCTTGTTTGCCTTGCTAAAAGGACATATAAACTGTTTTGCATCTTACAGTTAGATGTAGTCTCCATGTAAACTTGTTGTAAAAATTTACCTCCTATTCTTATTTTTATTTTTGTAAAGACAACCAGTTTGGTTTTTAGAAAGTTAACCTTAAGATAATAATACAGCTCTGGAAGTAGGCTGTATACAAACACCAAACCAATAACTGTGCGGCCCATACCACTTCACTTCCAAAAACTCACCGTGTTGGCTATCTGACTGGTCAACGCAGCTAATTGATCAAGGTGGGTTAGTCTTGACTCTTTGTTTAATAAGAAATTCAGGTCATAGTGTTTGCCAGGCCCCAAAGACGCATTTATAGGGTGACTCCCTTCATTCCCCCTTAAGGGTTTTTACTCACGTCACGCGGGTAGTCATTCCACACAACCGTAGCGCAACTACTACGTTGCAAGGTGATAGTTAAGTCTAAAATTTTGACCATAGTTGCTTAACAGCTTGTTGTCCAATACATAATTGATATTGTAATAATGTTTCAGAATGACCACCGTTTTCTTAAGTACAAAGTTGACAATGTTGTAATATATTATTTTGTACTTTAAATAAAGTATTAAGTCTAATTTCTGTTAGAGCTCTTTTGATTTTAGTTTTCAGATCATCGATATTATGTGGCTTTTCTTTGTAAATTTTATCCTTAATAGATCCCCACAAAAAAAAGTCAATAGTTGTAAGGTGTAAGGAGACCTAGGAGGCCATGCAATTAATCTTTTATTACCTATCTAATTAGGACATTTTTTTGACAAAATTGATACAATGTGTGCATTGTAAGCAGGCGCGCTATCATTTTGAAAATTCTTGAAATTTTGGATCAAGTTTAATAGAAAATCATCCAGTAATTTTTCTAATTCATTTTGTAAAAATAACAGATAGCGTTCGGAATTCAAATTTTTTCATAAAAATTTAGACCCATTATTTTTGTTCCAAGAATGCCACACCAGACAATTAATAGAGAATACATGTTGATCTCGTTTTTCAATTGTTAAGTGTAGATTTTCTTTTGACCAGTAAATATGGTTTTTTTGATTAATAAATTTATTATTTGTAAATTCTGCCTCGTCAGTAAATAGAATTGAGAAAATGGTTCGTGTCTTTGACTTTCTTTAATTAACCATAAAACATACTTTAATCTTCTTTCAAAATCTGTTGAATACAAAGTGTTTCCAATATGTTGATGATAAAGCTTAAAATTATTTTGTTATAATATTTTCATACTTGTTCTTTAGATACTTTACACTCTAGTTCAATCTCTCGTACAGGTGCGGTTGGTTTAAAAGTATCGTATGCCAAAACACGTCTTTTTTTCATTAAAATTAATTTTGGCTTTTATTGGTTTACAAAATGATCCATATTCTTTTAATTTTTTTTATAAAACAAGCTCTTACTTACAAATTACAATTGTAGTAACAAAACAACATATCATTTTTTTCCGTCGAATAAGCCATACTATCCGGGATAATGATAACTTTATTATTATTTATAGACACTAATCTCGTATTATATATATACCCAAAATTCATTTTGCTAATTGTTGATTGGCTCCAAGCCAATTCACAGATATCGTGATGGTGAATATAGTTGCGATCGGACAATGTATTTTATTACCAAACGTCAGAATTAATATATGACACACTAATAAACAATCTTGGGTAAACCTAAGATTATTTGAATCTAGGATTATATTGACAGTTGCATATTTTTTAACTCAAACCGAGAATTAAGCGAGCAATGCATTGGTCAATCGCGACTAATGATATCCGTGAATTAGCTTAGAGCCAATCAACAATTAGCGAAATGAATCTCGGATTCATAATCTAGGATTAATCCAAGATTTAATCTCCAACTATTAGTACGGGCATATAGCTATTGTGTTAATTAATTCAAATGTTGTTTACAATTAAATTTTACAACTATATAAATAAATGAAAAATTATATTATTATTATTTTGTTTTTCATTTTAAGGCTCTCTTATAGTATGTAGTCATAATCGTTTTATTAATTAATTCTTGTTTTTGTAAATTCTGAAAAAACTAATTAAATGTGATATAACAAGTTATACATTTTTGAAATGAGAAAAAAATAAGCTTTTCAATGAACTCATAGCTAACTAAAGTTGCTATTTAAAAAAAGCAAGTTTGGTTTATATCTCAAAAATCAAAAATGCCATGACTTTTTTGTTAATTTATTTGAATTCTACACAAAAATATCTACAGAATACATTTTTTATTTTTGTTCTAGAGTAAATAGATCAAAAGTTATTTAATTTTGAAAAAAACAACCATTTTTAGTTTTTTTGAAATATTTAAAAAAATTTAAAACCTATTCTATTCTGCCTAACTTTGCTAATTTAACCAACTATGTATCATTTAAAATAACGAAGTTACTCATAGAACACACGTTGATTATTGACACTCTGTATAATGCAAATTGGATCAATGCGGATTATTATGAAAAATATTAGGTGGCAAAATAACATTTTGCTTTTTATTCTCTAAAAAATATAACAATGATGAAAACAACTGTACTCAATTTTACTTTTGGTATATTGTAATTAAGTTTAACATATCACTGCATTTATTACTTTTTTAAATTAGATTTGACAGGACAGATGATTTTACGTTTTACTCATTCTTATATGGAGAATGAGCAAGATTCCTTTACTTGAATATCTCAAAATATCTTTTCTCTTCCCTGTCAGTGCTTAATGATAACATTGTTGAAAATTTTTAGTAAGATAATTAAAGTTTTTTTATTTGTCATTGCCATATTTTTCATCATAATAAAATTAAATTTTAATATGTAGCTAGATGTATTTCAATATGCTCTAACGAACATAATCAACATGACGCAGTTTTAAAGCTTTAAAAGTACTTAGAATTCTTTTCTACTACATTGTGAGTAAAATTGTATATAACAACATATAAAAAGTTTTAATCAAGTGTGAATTCGCGACTGGATTTGATAACAGTATTATATTTAATAGTCAGTTGTTGTCATGATATTCGAAACAAATAAATAAATTGAGTTTTTTTGAATTTTAGTACTGATGACGTTCTCTATTGTTAAAAATATGATTTATTAGTAATATATCAAGTTAATATTGATGATATATTAAAAAGTATTTTATTAAAAACTAAGAAGTTTATATTATCAACAAATTTATTATTAAAATAATATTGCTCCTCGTAAAAGATGAACCGCATTTTTATCCATTTGTGTTTGTAATCCATAAGAGAGGGAACGCGTAAATGTGGCGCAGATTGTGGTATTTCCGTTGACATCATGAGTCATGATCCAATTTTCAAAGATTGCAACTTCGCCAAGTTGTGAATTGCGCTGTCAGTTAAGAGGGTCCCCGATAACGCGACGCGGCTTACTACACAAGTCAAAACTAGCTAAACTTTCCATCCAAATTTACACATCTCAAATCAACATATTCCCTTTAAATGAAATTGCTTATTGGTTTGTTTGATAACATTAGTGACGCGAAAATCAATAAATAGTTTCACTGAATCAAATTAAATATCGCTATTATATTAATTAAAAAATAAATTTATTTGGTTAAAAGAAATTTGATATGAATTCAAACCATATATCAAATTTTATATTTACGGGGATTCTCCGTTTATTTATACTTTTTTTTATTCGGTGCCGCTCTTACGTGATGCGAAATGGAAAATATGAATCCAATTATATCCGGGAGCAGAAGAGAAAATATAGAGGAAAATCAACGCTCTGAGCTAAAATTCCCATTTACAAATGGGTACATATTATTTTTTTTTTGTTTAATTTCTTTGTACAGAGATGGGAAGCATCATAAATTGTGAAAAGAACTAACCGCGGAAATGCAATTAGGTTTTTTGTGTATTATGCTGCTGCATACAGTGGCTAAACGCTGAATGGTGTTTTATTATTGTCTCACATAGTTTATACATATACATTTTTGCTAATTAAATTTGCAGTCAATATTAAAGAAAATTGTGTTGTATTGAATTTGTATAAGTTATAATTATATAAAACAGCAGTATAATTAGTTTAAACGTATTCAAAACAATAAAAGTTACATATGCCTAAACAAACAAATTAAAAACCCCTTACCAACATATTTATACATGTTTTGAAAACAATAAAATCAGTCTAAAAACATTTAACCAAAATACACAACACCTGTGTAACAGTTTAATGGTAATATTTTAAAACAAACAGCCAAAGCCAGTCTTAGAATTAAAAAAAACAAAAAAATACAACATAATAAAATATAAAATTTACAGCTCTCGGAATTATGGCTAATTGACAAACATACATCCGGTCTTGAAAGAATCATCTTTTAACAATACGAGCAATATAAATATTACAAATATTACAACATCGACCTAATGTATCTAGGAATTACTACTATGACATAACAAAATTAACGCAAATATATACAGGGAGTTTATAAATGAATGGGATTATGTAATCACTTTAAATATGCCGCCTTTTTAAAATCGTCCACTATACTACATATGTTTTCATATGTTTGCTTGACAGATGTCAAAGTTGATCTGTCAAAACAAATAGTTTAGTGAACAATTTAACAAAAGCGGCACATTTAAAGTGATTACATAATCCCATTCATTTATAAACTCCCTGTAGTTGCATGTAAAGAATTATAACAACGTGATTAATTTATATAAATTAGATATAGTTAAGTTTATTTGTTTGAAAATAGACATTTTTTACGTACACTTTGAGTTATAACTTTTACTACACACACTAATTCGTCAGTCATTTCCACAGTGCAATTTTTCTACTCTCCATTCATTGTCGCGGTGAATTTTTTTTTTGTTCATTCAATTCATAGTCGAAAACTACATTTTTGTCCACAGCGTTAAATTTTCGTAACCTCTTATCTATAATTAATTAGTGTCTAGCATTTTATGATCAGAGAATCCATAATAAAAATCAATTGAACTAATATACATTTTATTTATAAATAAACGTTGATTTAAAATAGCAAATACCAGATAGAGTTAGTCAAAATTACCGTAACCTATTTGATTTTTTTTTACCGTTGGAGAATTATTTTCAACGGCAAAAAAACGTCAACAAAAGTTTTTTGGTTTTAAATAAACTATCGCTTAAATATATTTTTAATATACATGTTGTTTATTTTGTTGTAAAAATTTGGTAAATTTTATTTTTTCAAATAGAACACCTTGTATATTTTAACATTTAGAAAAATTCTATTTTTTTTTGTATATATATTTTTTTGTAATGCATTATTTTTGATAAACTATTAAGTTCATAAACTTCAAATTAAGAATAGTTTACTATTACATTTACTTTGACCAAACGGATAAACAAAAAACAAATAACAAAATAATCATTTTCTTATAGTCAAACCGCTTAGTGATAGCAGTTTAAACATTCTATTTTAATTTTTTTATATGAAAAATATTATACATTTTTACAAACAAATTTTTAGTTTTATTTTTAAACTCTTGCACATGGCTTGTAATCTTTTCTCATTCTTGGTAAGACGTTAACCACATTAAACGTTTTAAAAATTTCAAAAACTTTAAGCATCTCCTGGTAAATGTTAATATGGTTTTTTTTTTCAATAAGACTAAATTTTACGAGCTTTTTTCTGTAAATCTAAACGATTTTGCTAAACCTTTCATTGCTTTCATTGTTGAAAAATATATATTTTTTTGTAGTTTCATCATACATATACATCAATGATAAACCAGTTATTCCAGAATAAAAACATTGATTATATAGCTACAAGTGATGTTGGTTTGAATCCCAAGATCTCTACATTTGCTAATATATTTGGCTTAACATTTTCTGACAATTTCTGTGTACACTTATTGTGATTCTTGCCAACTTATTGCTATTTTGGTTTGATTTTTGTGCTTCTTGTTTTTATAAATATTTATTCTTCTATCTCTTCTTTGATTAAGCTTGTAAACTATTATTATTGTTACCATTTTTACTGCTATTTTTAAAATAATTTAGGGAACGCAATCTGTTGAAAACTGTTGGTAACACGTTTACTTTTTAACCGTTGCGTTAAATATACCTTAACAATCAACAGTTGACCATTTTAGTCAGCGGTAAAATATTAGTTGTTTAAGTGAATGCTTGCTTGTAATTTTTTCACTTTTGACAATAATCAAAAGATCAAATGAAAAATACAAAAACACAATGAAAACAATGGTGTTAGTTACCAAATCAGTAGAAGAAAATCTAAAACTATCATTATAAAACAGAGATCAATCTAAGAATAGTAAAATCCCACAATCAAAAGATTAAAAATAAAAGGGATTTTTATGCGTATAAATCAACATTTAATCAATAACAATGGAAATAATATTTTGTGTTTTTATAAATTAATTACGACTAAAATTGTATTATCAGCACACACTTGTAGATACTAAAAAGAACACAGACAGAAAGTTAAAATTTAAAAGTAATTATTAAGTAAATGTTTGGGGTGGCATAAACTTTCACATTAAACTTTATTTTTTAAATATAAACTTAAACCAACATTTGTATATAGACTGTTTAAATAACTTTGTTCTTGCTAAATTAGAAAAACAAAACTTTTTTAGCAAGATTTTAATAAATAATTGCTGTTTTTGTTATAATACTGCAAATCAAAGTAACGGTCGGATTGGTTTTAACAACATGAGAAAAAAAGTTAACAAAATTAATAATGAATCATGAAACGCTTAATTAATATATTTTATATAAAAAATCAATACGGTTTAGTTTTTTATTTACATTTATAAAACTTATATTACTCAATTAGCTTTTGCAACTGCATCAGTTTGTGATGTACCGTTCCATGTGTGGCTCCGTAGTATGGGGTTGATTGAGCAATAAAACTGATGAAATATATTATATAGATCAAACAAACAATTTTGTTCATTTCTGACAAGAATGCTAATAAGGTTTGTAGTAGTAAAAGTAAAAAAAATTGTAAGGTACACAATTGTTAAATGTTTGGAAACTGGCTAGAGCCTAAAAAATAGTTTTTTTCTTCTTTAGTTGCAAGACCATTTCCAACATTAAATTTTTGCAAAAAGTTGAGAAATTGTACCTTATTTAGTAAAGTTAAGCACAGAATGCAGTGCAATAAGATGCAAGATAGCACGTCATTAAGAAATAATGTGGTAATAGTTGATGTACATAAATCTTTAAATAATTTAAAAGAAATGCATTGATGATATTGGCATTAAATTTTGAATGGTTCCTAGAAAAAATGGCATTTAGCCTGGTTTGCCCATTTATTCCAAACCCATTATCCAAGTATTGTTACGTGTGGAAAATGTAGCAAAAAACATAATTTTGATCAATGCACTAATTTATCTTTATGCGTAAATTGTAATGGTGAGCACCGAGATTATCCTAAATATAAAGATAAGAGAAAGATAGCTGAGATCAGAGTAATAGATAAACTTGTTTACGTTGATGTTTACAACTCGTACTTTTTCGAAATTTTTTTTGCAGTTACCCTTATTCAAACACTTATTATAAAATTTAGTGTCATTGCAAACTCTTAATAAGGACTTTAATGTAAAAAATCAAAAATTGGTTTTGGGCTTATCAGGCTCATAACCAATACTGACTACAATTCAAGTTGGACTAAAGTTACAACAAATAAGACTTTTACCAAAAAAAAGGTAAAAGTTAATTTTAATCTAAAACCATTTAAAATGTTGGCTTGTATTGAGCTAACTAAAACAGCAATTTATTTTAATAATGTTTTAACAGACTAAAGCTAAATCTGAATAAAAACCTGCAGCAAAGCCGGCAGCCGAATCTAGGTTACATCTAATTGGAGGCTTAGTTTTGAAATGTGCTAAATTATAACATATGCGGAATTTTATTACGTTCGTGTTATTAATACACGTTTTTAAAAATTAGTCGTTTTGAAATATGTTATATTATAACGCAAGCAGTAATTTATCAGGTTTGTGTTTATGGCCTATATTGATTCTTTAAAAAAAATCATATTTTAGTGCGTTTTTTTCTGATTTTATAAAGATTTTTAGTGCTTTCCGACAGTTATTTAGCCAAATATTGCACTTTTCAACAGTTTATGCCAAATTTTGATTTTATTTAACAATATTTTTGATATTAAAGCTACTTTTAAAATTATATGAACAAATTTAAAGCTTTTTGGTAATTATTTTTGCTATTCTTGATCAGAATTTGCAGTTTTAAATCGTTTATGGCCGGATTATTCTCTTTTTTGAAATTATTTTAATATTTTATGATTGAAATTTACTGTTTTTGTTTTATTTAATAAAACTTTCTAGTTTTAAAATGTGTTACGTTAAAATACAATTTTTAAGGTTCAGAACAATTCTTTTAATTATAATGATAAATTGTTATTTTTTAGGTTAAATATATATGTGCTTTTAATTTAATGATTTTTAAATTAAATACCTTCAGTTTCTAGAAGATCGTGTTTGGCTTTGTAAATATAAAGTAAGTAACTGTTTTGTTTTGTATTTTAATGTTTACAAAACTTGTTTTAACTGTATGATGTTATGCCTAAAGTGGGTATCAATTATTGGTTGGTGAAGATGCTGCAGCCCCAATGTCTCAGCACGCTGTAAGCAAATTAGTGAATTTGGTTACAAATAATAAATAACTATCTTGCCAAGCGATGAATAAAATTTACATTTAAACCTAATGCGCTAAATATGGACAGAAAAAAAGTATATTTATTACATTAAATTTCTAAATAAATTAGTTATATACTAAATATATTTTATATTTTATGGAAAGTACCAAATGTCCGGAATTTTATTGTATCATTGGTTTTTAATTTTTTTTGTATACATTTTTATTATACATTAATTTTTAATTTAAATGTTGTAATAATAAATTTAAAATGCACGCGTTACATTTTAATAGATCTACGGAAACGGCAATGACAGTTATAATACAGAGCATACATGATAAGTTGGATAAGAAAAAACACGTTATGATTCTGTGTTTTGACTTATCTCTAGCGTTTGACAGTGTTCGATGTGATTTTCTGAGCGCAAAGCTTGATAGATTAGGAATCCGAAATTCTATAAACAAATGGATAGAATCTTACATAACAAACAGAAAAATATCTGTCAGCGTTAACGGAGTGCGGTCTGGAGAACATTCAATGCAATTGGGGGTGGGACAAGGATCGGTACTTGGACCGTTAATCTTTTTACTATTTGCAAATGATTTGCCATTGCATATTAAAAGTGGAAAAGTGTATATGTATGCAGACGACACCCCGGTTATTATAGAAGCAGACAATAAAATAGACCTTTTATCAAAATGTAAGTCAGTTGTCACCGAATTGACAAATTGGTGTAATAGTAACAACTTAATGGCAAACTTGAATAAAACCGCAAGTATATATTTCAACAATAGAACAAATATTATACTAAATGACGATTTGGCTAACGTACGTATATGTACTTCAACTAAACTTCTAAGAATTTTTATTGATCAAGATCTAAACTGGGGTGCTCACATTGATCTTGTCTGTTCCAAATTATCAAAAGCAACATTTGCCATAACTAATCTAAAAAAGGAATTAGATACTAGCCAGGTAATGTCTGCTTATTATGCAATGGTATATTCAGTTATTAAATACAACATAGTAATCTGGGGACAATCTGTCGACATACAACGTGTATTTATTATGCAGAAACAAATTATAAGAATCATTTAATATATTCCAAATCGTGAAACATGCCGAGTCTATCATACAAGAAATGTTGACGATATATATATAAAAAACTACAATTCATCACGATACAAAAAATCACCAAATTGTGCTGCAAGTTACTTGTTCAACAAGTTGCCATGTAATATAAAAGCTGCAAAAACTGTAAACATCTTTAAACAGTTAGTAAAAGAATATTTGTTAATTAATTGTTTTTAAAATTTAAATGAGTATTTTGAATTATAAATTTTAATGTGTTTAGTATCTATTTATTATTGTATACAATTTTTAATTATGTTTGTGTACTTGTGTACTATTTGTAATGACTTGTCAAATTTTATGTATTCATTTGGCCAAATAAAATATTATTATTATTATTATTATTTTATAGATCGAGCAATATGATTGGTTTCTATTATAATGATATGATGTATGAACGCCGACTGGCACTTTTAGATACTGAGACGGATACAGCTGACGGTAAAAATTGCGCATATAGACCGAGAGCTTAGAGCAAAATAAAGACTACGAAAGTATAAACCTTAGTTTTTTATTATATTATTTTAGTAGTAGTCCACATTAACATACTACGGTCAGTCAGGCTCTTGTTGAGACAGGTGCCATTGGTGCGTTCTCAAAGATGTGATGTGATGTGATGTGAAGAATTATTGTAGTCAGTCAGGCTTATGGATGGTCAGTCTAGCCCCAAAGGCCCCAAGTATGTATAAAATTATTTATATGAATGTCAAAACTGACACTTACAATTTAGTGTCACATTTGTTAATTTTTTATACATACTTATAGTCCGGGAGCTGGTAACAAAAAAGTGCAAGAGTTTAGGAAAGGCTGATATTTTGAGATGGGACTGTTTATTGGTCACAGAACGCCTCTGCAAAGTCAGCACCCCAGGTGTCGGGACACCTGGCGATGGCACGCTAAGAAAGGTGTAATTTTAACACCTTACTTAGCGTACCCAAAAATTGTTTTGGAAAAGCTGAAAATTCATTGGCAAATAGTCGATGCATTACAAAACCTTAATCAAGCAGTCAGACAGTAATAACCAAATGCACAGCGTCAGCACAGTTGCGTACATGCTACAAGAACTAATTTAATGCAAATGATTAAAAAAAGATGAAAGTTGGGAATATGTCAAATTACGTAATTAAATTCATAAAACAAACAGTCAGACATAGTTTTTATCAAAACCCAATCAATCAGCACCCAATTGAAGTCGTGATAAGGCGCGCGCGCTGCTTGTCGTAATTAAAGGTTTTTGACCAATCAAAAAATACTAAGTATTTATTTATGTTTTATTTAGGGTTCTATATCATTATCGCTATTAATTTCGTCGTTTTCTTCGTCGCAATCATTATCCAAGCCGTCTGAGGTTTCTTCTGATTATTTGCTTTTTCCGTCACATCGTCTGTTGCACCCAATTTGTTTTCTGTACATAACAAAATATTCAATGTTTAGTCAGTGAAATGATATGTTTATGTGTAAAATATTTAACTGTAATCAATAGTTGTTTGTACAAAAAATTACCTGTAGTAGTAATATTTGGTTGAATTAGAACGTCACTGATAAAGTTGGGCAGTTGACTTCCTTCATACCAGTCGTAGTCATATTGCCCATTGATTTCTAGCCAACCGTTTTCAACTGCAAACAGTTGAGTTGGCTGTTTTTTGGGTGCTGACTGATTGGGTTTTTATAAAAACTATGTCTGACTGTTTGTTTTATGAATATAATTACGTGATTTGACATATTTTCAAATTTCAGCTTTTTTAAATCATTTGCATTAAGTTAGTTCTTGTAGCATGTACGCAACTGTGCTGACGCCGTGCGTTTGGTTATTACTGTCTGACTGCTTGATTAAGGTTTTGTAATGCATCGACTATTTGCCGATGAATTTTCAGCTTTTTCAAAACAATTTTTGGGTACGCTAAGTAAGGTGTTAAAATTACACCTTTCTTAGCGTGCCATCGCCAGGTGTCCCGACACCTGGAGTGCTGACTTTGCAGAGGCTTTCTATGACCAATAAACAGTCCGATCTCAAAATATTAGCCTTTCCTAAACTCTTGCACTTTTTTGTTACCAGCTCCCGGACACGCATTAGTTTATTTTATTACATTTAGCATATTTATGTTATAAACTCATTAGATGTAAGATCATATTATTTTCAGATAATATTAATCCTTGGAATAACCATCTTTTTAATCTTCATTTCCGGTAACATATTAAATAAAAGTATTTTATTTTTATTATAGGTAATTAGAGTTTTGTACTACACTAATGCTGCCGGGGTGTGGCAGCAAGTATATAAAGTTATATTATTTGTAAAATAACCACAGTACAGTTTTAAACTTTAACAAAAGCACATTTATTTCTGAAACCTATTCACCTTAAACAAACTTTCATCAATATTATTAAACACTGACTGACCAATTTCCGTCCCTGTATACACCTAACTGACTACTATAATTTTTTATTACACGCAATATTTAATCAGAGTGCAAAGTTTCAACCTTTATAAACTCACTTTATTACCTCGGTATACACACAATGTTTGAGGACGCACCAATGACACCTGTCCCAACAAAAGCTTGATCCTAGTATGTTAATGTGGACCACTACTAAAATAATATATTAAAAAACTAGCGTTTATACTTTTATAGTTTTTTTTTGGCTCCGAGCTCTCGGTCTAATAGGAACGCCACATTTCTTGCATTTTTGACATAAAGTCAGACAAACGTGCTATTTTAAAACGTGATAAAATAACGTCAATTGGTAAAGCGGTAGAAATAACACATTTCAAAACTAAGCCTCTTGAAGTGCAAGCTTTTGGTGATTCTGCAACCATAGACTGCAACGGGTATAATAAACTTTACAAATCTTCTGTTAATATATTATTAATCAAAACTTTATTTATCTGCGTTTTTTTTTAGATAATATTAATTTTTATGATTATATTATTTATTGCAAAGATTATGCAAAAGTTGATTGTACTTACGATGGAGAGGTATTATTGTTTTGTGGTACGGTTTTCAGTCAAAAATTGTGTGCCAAAACTGCAGTAAAATCAGTGGCCGTTCAACTGCATTTTCCTTTCTTACTAACCGTTTGTCTAATCTATATTTTGCCGAATATCAGTTTAAACATCTGTTTAATTAATCAATTACTTGAACAACTTCCGTTCCTATTTTTGTTTACAGATGTTTTTAATGCCTATAACGCTATGCGAGGCTCAAATAGAACCGATGTATCGTAACTTAGCCAATCTATTTTTAAAAATGTATTTACTTATCTTTAATAAAAGTAATTAAACTTATTTATGTAAGTACGTGGCCAATAAATTATTATTGGTCTTTGACTTTACAATTTGTTTTCTAGTGTCTAGTTCGGGTCTAGGACACATCGGCGCTGGCCGTTTCTGCGCCGGCCATTTCGGCGCCAGAACTTTTCAAATAAAATAAGTAAATACATATACCTATATTATAATCATAAAAATTTATTTGTTTTATATACATAATAAATAATGTATGATAAATAAAAAATTTAAAATGGTATTTTTCAACATTTAATATTGTTAATTCTATTTGTTATTTATTTTAATAGACTATTAATTATCCTTTATACTTTTTAGGTCATTAGTTGTAATTAAAAAGTAATAATTAATAACCCAAACATTATTTGCGAGCCAAAATTGTATTTAGTTATTATACTATATATTGTATATTTGACAATTTAAACATGTAGCGACATTTCTGTCGCAGACGTCAACTCAATCTGTTTTGGTTCTTGTTTAAATAAAATTGCTTAAAATTTTATATGCTAGATACTGTAGGTATGATTGCTAATACAAATATTGAGTTTTAGTAATATTATTTAATTATTTGCGTTTATTCCCAAAACAGGAATTTACGCCTGATTAATTCACGTAGGATTTATTTATATATAGAAACGACCGTAGTACAATGGTCTAGTGCGAAGACTGTTGAGCAGGCAGCTAGAGTTAAATAAGTTAAATTCCCAGCAGCGGCAATATCTAATTTGTCGAATATATTTCGATGCGGTCGCCTTCTTTGCAAGACAATGGCAAACCAGCAAAATATTTGCTTAGTTAACCTCTCTAGTAGTGTGGTTTGGATTTTTGATAAACTGTAAGTCCCGCATGTTTGTGTAGAACTATTATTGCACACCACAAACGTACAAGAGAGCACACGGCACTATAAACAGAAGAAGGATTTATTTAAATAAATTAATATATGTGTATGTGAGTTGTGTATTTTAGAATGTTAGTAAGTTTGTAGTTATGTGTAGTCTGTTTGTGATTTTTCTTTATTGTATTTAAATTAATATTACATTACGTTATTAAATTATTATATTGTTAACAGCACCGGTTTAATTAACTTTTTCCTCATCCTCCTCTTGTTCCAGTACAATAAAACTCTACCGATTTTATCACACAGGTAGCATATTTCTGGCATATTCCGTTCTCTTTAAGGAAACTGTTCAAAATCCCGTTTTAAATAGAGTTTCTGGTTGTAAGCAAACTAATATTATAAATTTAATCACATATTAGATTATTTGAAAAAAGAAGCTGTTGCGTGTAGAACTTGCAGAAAAGAATCATGCTCAGAATACGTTACATCATTTAATTAAAAAATTCCTGTCTGGAAAGTATAGGAAAAAATCAGAAACATTCTTAGCCAAACCGCATCTATAGCTGTTATCAAGTTATTATTAGACAATTAAAATATTACGATATTAATATCTCAAATATCAATTAAACATTGAAGTTGCTTTGGCAAACTTTAATTATTGGTGCTTTATAACTAAACAGCAGCATTGTATTGCTCTCGTAAAAAAAATCTTATTTAATTGCTGATATACAATGCGGTTTAAGGCATCATCATTTTACAATTAATCACCTTGTTTGGTTAGATACAGCAGTTATAAATGCTTTTCTAAAATCAACACTTTGTTGCTGTATCTTTGACAATGCAAAAGCATGACATAACGTGGAGATACTATGTTTTACAAACGTTTCATTCTTGTGGTATTGTTTAATGACGCCATTTGTGATACTTAAGTTTCATTGATGATATTTGGTTTTTTTGGTTGAAGCAACATAATGGAACTACAACTACTTTGCACCACTAATTATTAAGTATTGTTTATAAAAAGTTTTTAATTTTTTTGTTTATTTAAGATACGTGTAGGTTGTAGCGTTTCTACATAATAGTATTTCTCAAAAGTTTATATTAAGCGGGACGCTGTTTATAATAGCTATTAACCGCATAAGTCAGTTTATAAAACGTCCAATAAACGGATGTATGTATGATGATGAAACTATCTATTGCAGAAGGCTAATTCCATACGGTGAACCTAATTCTGTACAGAAAAGTAAAAAATAATGAGGAACAATTGAATAACAATGCAAATTTAAAACTGGATAATCGTTCCATAATCTATGCTTCCGCAGCTCTATACACATTACGTATTGAAGATTTTGTCTACCATACAGAAATTTGTTAAGCAACTGACGCATTCTGTACTAGCTCTATTGCTAGTGTTTTGTGCAAAACAGTTGAGTCTTTGACGTAGAATTATGACTGTTAGGTACGCCGTAAAACTAAAACCAAAGCGCTTACATTCAACGATTTCTGTAGTGCATAATAATGGTTTTGAAAATTTATACATTACTAGAGTACGGTCGCAAAAAAACAGTTGTTGACAGAAATTGTAGTAAAATTTGGGAACAAGATTTTAAAGTAACTCTCTTTTCACTTGTTTTTTTTTTCAGTCCATTTAAATCCGTTAGATTTGTTTACAAAATGAACCTATAAATATATTTGCTCTTTACATATTCTACATTTAAAATCTTTTTATTCTTTTTATATACTCAAGCAGATTTTGATACAATTAAATCTCATATGTCGTTATATCTGCTGTTATTAATGTTTGCTAGTCTTTATTGTAGTTTTACGCCTGCTAGCTTGAATCTCATGCTTAAACATTTTTTTATTTATAATTTTTTTTGCGTATTTGCTTACAGCTAGTTCTATTGTTTCACCACTAACAAATGGTTAATGACAAGCAAATTGGTATAGTTCTTAATTTAAAGTTAAAATTTGTTTTGTTTGGAACGTTGGTTATTAAATTTATAACAATGCAACTTAGAAAGATTCTTAGAGTACTCGTTTTACTAAAGTTTATTTAACTGTAAATCAGTTATTTAAATGAATTTTGACTTTTGCACTTTTTTGTTTCTGTGTTATTTATTATTTGTTTTTTTTAGTAACACTACATTAACTAATTTTACTATTTATTATTAAAGAGGGTAATTTATATATTGTTGGTAGACATAAAAAAGGCTTAGATCTTTCTCTTGTTTATGTTTAAGTTTTGATTGTGTTGTTTTATATATCATAAAGTCTACTTCTGTTTGTTATTGTTTTGTCCTTCTGTTTTTAAATTTGAACATTTGTTTATTGTATTTTACGCTATTTGTTAGTATATTAGATACTTGCATTTGATTAATGTTAATGTGATTTGTGTTTTTCTGTGCAGTCAACTTTTTTTAATTTTTTTATCTTAAAGATTTTGTTGGCAACATGTTAAATTTTAATTTTTTATGTATGAAAGATTATATTTTCAAAAACGGTGTATATTATACTGCCAGGTTTTGATTTAGCAATTGGCTTTTAGTTAGGTTTAACTGTTTTTTCTAGTAGTACATCTTTTTATGTTTATTCTATATGTTAATATTCTATTATATTGGTTGCTTCTTCTGTATTTTTGTTCTTATCAAGTGGTGTCTATTTTTTTAAATTGATCTAATTGGGGTTTTATGTTTTGAAATGTAGTGCATTGTTAGTTTCTTATTTTTTTAACTAGTTGTGGTTTAATGTTTGTAACGTTTTTGTGTAGTTTTTGTACACATCTTATGCAAACTGTGTGTATATAAATTGTTCTACAATTGGTTGTTTTCTGTGTTTACCAGCTTTGTAATAGCTTTACAAGTAAGCAAATTGTTTTCGGTTAGTTAAGCTTGTATGCCATTCACTGGGATGTAGGGGTGGCTGTGACAAATTATTATATATTACTGTGGATTTTCAATTCATTTTTCGTAGTTTTAATATTAGTGTAATCCATTATAGAAAATGCATTTTTACATTGCTGCTGCTAACGTTTTTTTTTAGATTGTTCTACTAGAGTAGTTACTTGTGATGTGTCGCTTTTATGGGACTACGCCCACAACTCATCTTATAAGTAACTACTTTGTCCAAAGCCGTTGCTTATATTTATTAATATTATTATTATTATTATATAATTTAAATTTTGTATTTTAATTTTAATTTATAGCTTAAAATTATTTCTATATAGTTAGACATTAACATTATTATTAGTGCATGCAAATACACAATCTCATTTCAATATGTTTTAATTCAAAGTGGTAAATTTATATAGTATTAGAATTGATAAGTAACACAAGTATAAGGTTTGTTTAGAAAATCTAAGCCATCGTCGTACATGCTCACGCTTGACTGAAAAAATAATTTGATCATGTGGACTAGAAATTATTGAGCGCCAGCATTTCAACAAAGTGCAAATTACTAGCGCCTGTATCGGGCCCGATAAAGAAAATGAAAATTTACTGCAGTATACTCTCGGGAGCAAATGTCATGTCGTGTTAAGCATACAAATTATAAAACTCCAATCTGGCCCGTAGTCATTGGCATTTGCTTTAAGTCTAGACTCTACACTTATCTATTTTTTTTAATTTAATGCTTGCTGAATTTAAATGTATTAAATATTTAAATCTGTTTGAAAGCATATAGATTTTCCGTTTAATTAAATTTAAAGAAAATATAAAATACAAAAATTAATTAATCAATTTGGTATTTGGTTTTTTAATATAATAAAATAATAATAATATATTGTACGCAAACACATTATTAGTGGTTAATATAAGACATACAAAACCGCATTCGATAAAACGTGTCAATATTTATTGCCCATCTGTCTGGAAGTCAACACCCCCTAGAGAAGAAAAATGCTTCCCCTTTTTATTTGCCAAGCCATTAGATGCATAATAATCATTCCTAATGTCTATCTGTGGCCGTACATCGTGATCAGATTTCATACATTAGAGGGGGTGACAGACGCGCCACTTCATTTAGCATGTACGACACGGTACCGAGGGTGGAACAGATGGGGCACATTGGTAGAAAGAATTAGCGCCGGTTTTATTGGATGAATGATTCATCGGGCAAAATCAGGGGTAATCGGATTTTATTATTAATAATTAGCAATTGAATGGATGTTCATATTTAAATCTCTTTACGCTTTGTTAACATTTGGGGGAATGTTTAGTAACAGTTTAACTAATTATTAAATGAACAATACTTAATATTGTTTATTAAATTATTTAATTACAAAAAATAAGTTTCTATTATCATTATATTAAACAAACATTGCAAAGAGGTTTGAAATATGTGCACAGTAAGTACATTAAAATTATTTTCAATTACTATTACTACCCACAAATATGAATAACATGAATTAATTGATTTATCATATAACAGAAGCCGTTTAGAGTTAGATTTTCACTATATAGCAAGAGTAAGAGTTTTTGGATTATGAACGTAAAATTACACATTTCATAAATAAATAAATAAATAAATAAACAAAAATGTATAAGCTTGTACTTCATTATATAAAAAGAGTAAAAATGTCTGGATTTTGAACGTAAAATTATACATTTAATTAATAAATAAACAAAAATGTACAAGCTTGTCCTTATTGCATAAAAAAAAGTAAAAATAACAATGCTTTTTATTCTGATATCTAGCCTAATCTTATTTGGTATAAACTTGCATCAATTTTGTCTAAATTAATAAAGTGGTATTTTTAGTGCTATTGTCTAAAATAATTAAAGGATAATTGGAAAGTCTTAGATTATAATTTATTTTATATTTTAAAGCAAGCTGTAAGCAGTATAAATAAATTTGATAAAATGTATTAACACAAATTCAAAAGTTTACTTAATAAGTTATACATTAAAGTAAGTAAATGTAGTAAATTAAATATTATATTTAATGTTTGCGCTATATCTTTGATTTGTTGTTGGCAACTATAATACTTTGAAGATGTTATCTATAGTTACAATTTATAATAATATTTTTTTTAGCTGCAATACCTGAAAAGTTATTAATTTGAGATGCACTGCTCTCAGCTGTTAATTTACTTAAAGAGTTAATAAAGTGTTTACTAAAAGAAATTAAAAAAAATGTGTGAAAACTTTATAAAATGTAATTCAATTAAAAAATACATCTAGAAAATCAGTGAGAAAAGTTAATGTTTGCGCTATATCTTTGATTTGTTGTTGGCAACTATAATACTTTGAAGATGTTATCTATAGTTACAATTTATAATAATATTTTTTTTAGCTGCAATACCTGAAAAGTTATTAATTTGAGATGCACTGCTCTCAGCTGTTAATTTACTTAAAGAGTTAATAAAGTGTTTTCTAAAAGAAATTAAAAAAAATGTGTGAAAACTTTATAAAATGTAATTCAATTAAAAAATACATCTAGAAAATCAGTGAGAAAAGTTGGAGTACTTACCAAAATGTCTTAGTAAACTAATTGTAACCCAGTTTTAAATAAATCTGAAAAATAAAGCTGTACAGTTTACAGCAAAAAAAAAAATCATTATCTATTTAAATATAATAAGAAAGATGGAAGGTGTTCTATAGAAAAATCCAAATTACCTTGTAGTATGGGATCTAACAACAGTTTGTCCAAAAAATAGTTATTACTTAGTTTCAGCTTGTAGAACAGCTTCTAGACCATCTCCTCATGGCATGGCTATCAACAAAAAAGACAATACATAAAAATACAGCTAGGTGAACAAATAATAACCCTAGGAAAAAAAACCTTGGAGTTACACTAGAAGCAAAAGAATAAAATAAACAGGTTAAGAAAACGTTAAAAGAACAAAAAAAATAGAAAGAATGCTTAGTAGGCTTATGCCTAAGGACTAGGAGAAAGGGCAAGAAGGTTAATAACAACTGCGGCTATAAGTAAACTATTGTATGCCGCAGAAACATGGGAAGAAGCTTTGAACAAAAAAAAAAACAAAAAAAAACAAAAAAAAAGTAAGAGAAGCTATGAGAACAAGTTCGTTAAAAATCTGCAGGACCTACAGAACGGTGATGCAGGAGGCACTAGAAAACACAGATTTGATGGTAGAAAAAAGATTAGGTATAAAGAAAATGACAAATAAAAGAACTTGTAAGCAAGAAGCAAAGAAACAAGTGAGAGAAAATATGATGGAAAGATGGCAAAAACAGTAGAAAGAAGAAGAAAAAGAAAAATGGGCAAGAGAATTAATACCAGAAATAAAAGAATTAGTAGAGAAAAAAACGGAGACGTGTTACTATACAACTCAATTACTCATCGGTCAAGAGCCATTAGAAAGGACTTAAATAAGTAAGATAGAAAAAGAGGAAAAATGTATATTTTGTTAAGAAGACACGCATGAAAACGCAAAACATAGAACAAAGTAGACAAATCTACAATCATTAAAATATGCCTGAGTGACAAAAACAAATAGAAAGCACTAAGAAACTATGCAACAACAGTACTGAAAAAAAAGTTTGAAGCACTAAGATTTAGGTAAACCAAAATAAAAAAAAAAAAAACACACAAATTAACAGCCACATAAGACAAAGAAAGGAGGAACAAGACGCTAAATGGAAGCGAAAATATATGGAAATAAGTAATAAAGAGGAAAAAATAAAAGAAGGTCAAAACAACTATGCGTCCCAATAAATAAAAAGTAAACAGAGAGACAAGAGAAAAACATGTACTAAAACATAAGTACCAACAGAAATTGCAAATCTAAAAAAGAAAAGAGAAAACTGCTCAAGGCTATTATGGGACACAAAAAACTAATTTCAAATAGAGATTCAAGAATCTTACTAGAAGTTAAACTAGCAAATATAGGACTACTAAAGGGAATGCATGTAGTAGAGCTGCACAAAATATTTATAACAAGATAGAAGTTAATGAAGATATAGAAATACTAAAAAAATACTTAAGAACAATGCAAATATTTTGGCTGAATAACACAACAATGAGAAAAAAAAAGAGTAAAATGCCTGCGTAAAGCAGAAAAATAAGATGTAGGGAGAGATGGACCGAGCACAGCATGTGTTGCCGCAGCAGACTGCGTGAATTCCGCAAGGCCAAAACCAGCCCACTCCAAACTAATGCCACATTAGAGAGAATGATTAGGACAAATTAACAAATTAACAGCAAGACTTACGCAGAAAAGAAAACCAAAAGGTATTGCCATGCGTTAGTTATTCTCAAGGGTCCTTTGTTGAGACCAACACCTCACTACGTACTAAAAAAAAACTATCTTATCAAGTATCAAAATTTCCATTAAACAATTCTACACTTTCATGTTGCAAACCATGTGTAGCACGCTAACAGTCAGGGGTTTGATTACGTTGGTCCTATCAACCCCCTTAAAACAAGTTGTAAGACTTCTGGAGTGATGTAAAATAGCTGTAAAAAGCAAAATAAAAAAGAAACCGCACACAAGGTTAAACATAACTCGTGACACAACTAAATTTAGAAAAACTAGACCTTGTTAATTTAACAAATTAATTCAATCAGTTAAACATTAATTTATAATTTAAAAATTATTTTTTTCAGATAGTTGTTATCTAAAAAAGAATTTAAATTCTGTTTATTGGATTTAAATTTTAATTATTGTCTTAAACTTTTAGTTGCAGACCAACAAAGTTTTTGGTTCTACAACCACAAACAACAAGCATATTCTAGACTGACAATTTTCAAAATTCAATGCGTTAGTTATTTTTTTTTTAAACATTATGATAATATTTTTTTTCAAATAGTTTAAAGTTCTATTCACAGTTTTGCAGATAATAGTATCTTTTTTACTTTATACTTTTTTTATACATCTATAAACAAAACGTTTGAAACTAATCTGACAGAAATGTTCTTAGTTTGATTAGAAAACTCGACTTTTTACTGTTCAAAATCCAAAGTATTAACAGTACACTTTTTTAATTTGTTTTTTATTAGTTATAATCTAACCTAATCTTTTTTAAAACAACCGTGTTGTTATATTCGTCCTTGTATTGAATATTATTTCTAAGTATAGGAAAAGCACCTGAGTCTAAACTATTTCTTCTAAATTCTATTTAAAACCGAGTTCAAAAATACGTAAACAAATCTTTTAAGACTTTTTTTAATATGACTATCAACAAATAAAATACGTTTTAAATTTTTTTCCCAAACAACTGTGTGGTTACAGTTGTTAGTGGAATCGATAATATCGAATTTTCAATAAAATAGTGTTTTTCTCATTTTTTGCAGAACATTTTGAAACATTAAAGGCGGGATCGTGTTTTATGAAAATATAAGATACACCCTTCTGAATATGATTTTTGATTATTTTTGCTTATTTACAGCACAAAAACTAAAAAAAAAATGGCCGCCATTTACTCAGTATTGCACCTAAAGATCAAAAGTTTTAGGAATCGTTATATTTTAGTACCCCAAACATGTGTTTTGAACACATTTGACCAAAATCGGAAATGTTAATGTGGGGACGTTTGTCCAAACTATCGTGGAATTACCAAACTAGGTTATGCAGTTTATTGTACTTTTTTATTCTGTATGAACAAAACCTTTTTTTTGCAATAAGTAATACTGGCATAAAAAAAAGTTTTAAATACCGTAAACATCATTTTAGTTTAAATTCACTTTTCAGCTATTAATTATTTTTTGTCAGATTTTCCTACTTAATATTAAACCTAGTATGTATGCTTTTTAAACACTTGTTCAAATGAAAAAAAAAATCTACAAACGTGCAATATAACAATTTTTTTGATTTAATAATAAACATTGAAAGCAATCTTTTGAAAATGTAAAAATAACAATTTTTATTCTTAATTATTTTTATAGTTCTGTTAAATAATAATAATTAAGTATTTAAAAACATGTTTTTGTTAGATTTTCCAGCATAATTAAATAAAAAATGAAATTAATCTAAGTTACAGTCTACTGTTAAAAAAAATAATTGATAAGATCTAAAATAATGTTTAAAAACAACAAAAAAGTTTTGTCCATTGCGACATATAACGTCAGAACTATAAAAACTCAAGAACACTTAGAAGAACTAGAACAGAAACTATCTCTTATAAAGTAAGACATTGCCCGACTTTGCAATACACGCTTAAAAAGAGAAAAAACGACAATACTAAAATCAGGACACAATATCAACAATGTTTGATTTCAACAAAAATACTAAACCAAAACTCATAAAAATATAGAAACCTAAATTAGATTATAAAAAAAACTTGGAAAGATATAAAAACACGGAACCAATAAAAATCGTGAAACATAAATATTTTAAGATCTAAATTGTCCACTAGCAGAACAAAAATTAGCAAAATGAAAATCGACTAAAATGTTATTGTTTTTAGCAAGAAATAGTAAAAAAAAATTACCAAACGCTACACAAGGTTGTCATAAAATAAATACCAAAAACTACAAGCAAATTAAATAATATTGACCTAATAAAGTAGTATATTTGTTTTTAATGAATTTGGAGTTACAGTTTTTTAAAGATTACAGGAAATTTTGATTTTTTTTAAATATTTTGTAACAATTTTTTGTTTACATTAGTTTATTTCTTATTTACACAAACTGTTAAAGCTTGAATATGAAAAGTCATCGGAAAGATAATTTTTTAAGGTTCTTTAGATGTTTAACGTTCTGAAACTTTTAAATATATAAATTAGTTCCCATTCTGACAACATTATTTGTTTTATCATAATAAGAAATATTTTAAAATTGTTGGAAAGTAATTCTTTAAACTATAGATTTATTAAATTACTGTCAAAACTGTCCAGAATTTTTTAAAAATATATTAGTTTTTACATTGTCAAGTTTTTAGAGCGAAACTACTTTATCTCAGATCCTCAATATGGGTTTTAATCAAAACGTTTAACAATTGATCTTTTGATATATGTTAATTTAAAAAATTTGCATTAACTCTTAACATTTCTAAAGCATTTGATAAGGTATTGCATCCTAATATTTTTAACATGATCCATTGTATAGGTCTTGATCACAAAACTGTAAATTTGATCAGTAGCTGTTTGAAAATTGAAAAATTATAGAACTAACCAATAGTACTCTTTATACTTTATAAACATCATACTAACAACTATGACAAAGCGTCTTTAAATCTTTGGTTAAAATCTGTAGCATCTATAAACAAAAACTTTGAAACAATATCTGAATACCCGGAGTACATTCAACTTTAACAGTTTTAACAATGAAAAACTCAACTTTTGACCGTTTTAAATTCTAAATTGAAAGTATTATTAGTGATCATGATTATTTCCTTAAATGTTATATATACAATTTAACATTATAGAAGATAAAGAGTTATTTAAATTGGCATTTGTAAGTAGCGTAATAAGATTGCAAACACAAATGTATAAAAAACATTTTGCAGATAATTCTGAACTAGCTATATGAGGCTCATATATGTTGCATAGTTTATTAACAACACTTCATTTTTAATTTTGCAATTAGTATCATTTAGAATTTTTGGATTCATTATAATTTAATTGATTATTAATTGGCTGCTTATTATACTCTTTTCGATATGTACTATGCAGATAATTCAATTTTTTGTTCTTATTCATTTTGCTTGATGCATATATCAAATTAAGTTCACTTTTCAATTTTAAAGTTTTTGTGGATTTTTGATTGGCTCTTCCGTGTCTTTAAATGTTTTAATCTTACTTGGAAATGCTTTATTAAATTTATTTAATAGTGTATTCATAAATTCATTAAATAACTCTTCAATATTATTTATTTGATATGTGAATCTCCAGTCAGTATTTAAAATATTATTTTTAAACTTACATAAATTATAATCACAGAAATTTCTCACGGATCTTTGTACATTTTGATTAAGACAAGAATTGTTATCTGTAAAAACAGCTATTTACGCTTTATTCTAAAAATGTTATCAATACTAGTACCTTTGCCGTTATGATATCTTGTAGGTTTGTGAATATATTGTTTAAAACCAAAAGTTCCTAGTATACTTAGCAATTCATTACTTTGCTTTGAAGGCAAGATCATGTTGCACAATTGAACAAACACAATTTAATCAAATAGTAAGGTTCGAATAAATATATTAAAATTGCTTTCGGGCAAACAGTACGTACATAGAACAATACATTTAAAATTATAATAACTTATTTTTAAAGCAAAAGTCATGTATTAGTACAGAGTTATCTATATTAATAGGTTTACAATTAATGTGATGTTTAGTAAATAAACAAACACCCCCAGAGATATGTTTGACCCTATAAAAACATGCAGATTGGGTAGTTCCTACAGCGGAATAATTATTTTTTTCATAAATTGTTTACTACATAGAAATATATCCAATTCATTGTTTTTTAAAAGTGTTTCTGTCATTACAATTTTATTAGTAATACCCTGCACGTTTAATTGCACAAGTCGCAAGGTTTTCTTATCGTTCATGTTTCTTTTGGAAGCTCTTTTTCTTTTCAAAAAAAGAAATTTTTTGGAAGATAAAATCGTCTTTTTGCAACACTTTCTGGCCAGGATTGTAAATCTCATCATACACGTGAAAAGAATATGTTATTTTAAACGAGATAGAATAATTATTTTCTTGTAATTTATTTGGTCTTAACTAATGTATCTTACTATTTGCAATAAATGGCACTACTGAATTGTTTACATTAACAAATTCATTATTTTGTAAGAATTTAATTATTAATTTGCGGTCTACTATGCGTTTCTCAAGATGACTAGAAGGTTACTTACTTAATATTTCCAGTTTTTTATAGAAGATGGGTGAGTTGGTTATTTAATATTATACACATTCAATAGATTTAACAGTAGGATTTGTTTGGTCGAAACAACATTTTCTGTGGTTTAATCGTTACAATGAGAAACGTCTTTATTTTCTTTTTATACAGTTAAAGCAATAAAATCTTCTACAAACATTATGTGCTTCTGAGGTTCAGTCATAGTTTACTATATATATATATTTACATCTCGGTATCTATAAAGCGTCCGCTATGAGAAACTGCCATTGGGCGTCCCTTAAAAAAAAACGTACTTCTAGTGCTCGCAGGTGAATATACTCGAGCTCAAAATGATTAACGCGGTTTTCTTATTAAATACAAACTAAAACATTTTTCAATTGTACATAAAACTACCTTTTAGCGTCCGTACATTTTTCTGATTTTGAGCGTCTTACATATACACAAAAAAACATGAATATGTGTTATAGAGCGTCCTGTTTGCTACCTTAAAGCGTCCGGCAGTGTTGCAACATGTTTTCTATTGTAGATATACATATTTGACACGGATTGTGCATACTATAAAGCGTCCAAACCAGTTTGACCAGTCTATTTATAGAATATCTGTAGTAAATTAACTATACGGCGTCCAACAAAAAATAAACAATAATATACCCACTTAGTACTGATTGAGTAACTCTTTTAGATTTAAGTAAAAAATAATATAAAATTTACTACATTTTTAGTGTCGGAAACATTTTGAATAACTTAGGCATTGCAAATCCATCGATGCTTTCTAACAGGTGTCCTGAATTAAAAAAAAAGTTTGATACAAATTACGACGTTAGAACTTATTGTATCTGATCAGGGTAGTTTTCGTAAACTACAAAATGCAAAATATTAAAATTGTATCTGCTTTTTCTTTTTCTTTTAAGAAAAATCAATAAATGTTTATTTCATTGTAAAGAGAAAGGTATGCCATTAACATTTAAAAACAAAATCAGTCAAATAGCCGCCACGGCTACGGCTGCAGTACCACATTCTTTTTACGAATTTTTTTATGACCAATTTGCACATTTGAAGCTGTATGTCCTCGATAACTTCACACATTCTATCTTTAAGGTCTTGAATCGATTGTGGAGCATTGGCATAAACCTTGTTTTTTATGTGACCACAAAGAAAAAAGTCTAAAGATGTTGAATCACAAGATCTCGGTGGTCAATTGTGATCACTTCTTTGAGAAAAACACGGCCAGGAAACTTTTCTTGCAAAATTGCGAGTGTTTTGTTGCTTGTGTGGCACGTAGCGCCGTCTTGCTGAAAATAAACGTTGTCCACATCAATATCTTTCAATTCCGGCAATCAAAAATCATTAATCATATCTTGGTAGTGCCATCCATTCACCGTAACAGTTGCACCAGCCTCATATTTAAAAAAAGTAGGGTCCAATCACACCGCCAGCCTAAAAACCGCATCAAACAGTGACACGTTGAGGATGCAAAAACTTTTCAACAACCATTCTTGGATTTTCTGAGCTACAAATGCGACAATTCTGCTTATAAACGTAGCCTCCGTGGTAAAAATGGGCCTCATTACTGAAGATAATTTTTTGATAAAATTTTAGATCATTTTGATGCATTTGAAGGACCCAATCAGCAAAGAAACGATGTTTATGGTGATCGACCAACTTGAGTTCTTCCGGTAACTGAATTTTAAAAGCCTTAAAACTTAAGTCAAAAGTGCAAAATACAATTCAATGTCGTTTGTGAAATGTCTAATTCCAAAGATCAACAAGGAATCGACAAACCTGGGTTTTCTTCAACACTACGGGCTACATCAGCAATATTCTCATGTGTGTTAAGCGATGAACACGTTTTTGATTCTTTACATCACAAACTTGTTCCAACAGCTTAAATTTTTCCACTAGGTTTACTATTGCCGGCCGAGAAGGTGCTTTACGACGACCAAAAAGTGTTTTAGTTTTGCGAATTGTGACTGAAAATTTTTCACCATTTTTGTAGTAAATTTTAATAACTTCAATGCGTTGTTGAAGCGTGTATTGTTTTATTTTTATTAACGGCGTAGTTTTTACTTGTCAAACGTCAAAAGATAATAGCTTCAAAATTGACAGCTGCCCAAATAGCCTGCTATTCAAATGAAACTTCTTATTGGAAAACCCTTTACAATAAAATGTTATTAAGTTTGCAAAATTAAATGTGGTATGTAATAAAGTCGACAATTGCGATTTTTAATCTTTCCGCATAACGTGGATCATTAATTATATTGATATTATAACGACACTATACAGTTTTAAATTTATTATGAATAGTTTCACCAGCATGTTCCGACCATCGACCCAAACCTAAACTCAAGTAATATAGCGCATGAAGTAAATGGTATAAAATAATATGAAATTTTGTTTCGATAAAGTCTTTCTGTTTCTAAATTTAACATTTTTTCATCTGGTTTTGATGTAGAGAAACATAGATTTACATTTTTATCCATTGATTTAAAACATACATACTACGTATGGAATAATTATCAATGAGCTGATATTTCCTAGTATATTGTCACTAACAAAAATATTAGAGTTTTTCAACATTGTTCGGCAAGCATTCCCCGCAAGAACATTGCCATAGCAATTTTTTGATATTATTTTTAACTGTTTTGGCCAAAGATGAGCTTGTTTACGAAATAAATTTTTTATTAATTTGTTCCAAACTATGAAATTTTGAATAACAGTTACATCATCGTATTCATTGAAGAGTAGAAGATTCACTACTGATTTGCTTAACATAACAAATTTCTTATTATTTCCATTAGATTGAAATATTTTGAAGAAATTTCTTAAATTTCCGAACGGCTTCAGCCTGAAGCATTTGTGTTCTATTTTCAAATTTGCAATTTTTAACAATTAATTTAAGAAATATAAAATTAAATTTAATTAAACTGCAATAAAAACTTATTAATGTTATTGTTTTCTTCCTCGTCGTCATTTTCAATACCACCTATTAATTCATTATAATGTACAGAACAGTTGCTTACATTTTCTTGCAAATATACATAGCAGTATAGGCTAGGATACTTTGCAGAAGCAATTTGTTGACCGTTTACAATAAAATTTATTTTTAAATCGCCGATGAACTTGAATGAGAAATCATTCAAAATTACAAGAATTTAGATTCCTATAACTTTCCTTCACATCGAGAACAATAATAACAAAATAATCTTTTTTACATTTGTAGCTTTACCAAATTTTTCAAGTCCGCACTGTTCTTATACGTAAATCTCAACAATCTTTCATTTGTGTTATATTCTAGCTCAAGTAATATGCTAAGAGATATTTAAAAAAAAATGCCGTCTGCCATAATTTTAATGTCAACATTACCATTTTCTCCACTTTTATTAATTACCATATCAAATATTTCAGAAACGTTACCCCACACTATTGGTCTTTTAATTGTTTTGGTTGAACTTCCATTACAACATCAAACCTAGGAAATCAATTTTTATATTTATTTATTTATTTATTCAATTGCCTTTTTTACCTTTCGGTGTCAGGCGTATACATTATTAGTTTGTGTAATATTTTCTCCATTTCTTCCTATCCTTTGCTATCTCTTTTATTTCTTCCCACGTGTTTCCTTTTCTTGTAGCTTCTTCCTTTATTGCGCTGTTCCATTCTTTTCTGGGTCTTCCTCTTTTTTGTTCTCCTGTTACTCTTGTCTCATAAATTTTCTTAGTATTTCTTTCTTCACTCATTCTTCCTCCTTTTGCTATATTTTTATCTTCTGTCCCTGACCATATCAGCATGTAACCCTTGTGTATCGTATTTATCCCCCTTCCTTTCTTTTTTGTTTCCGTAATTCCTAGTATTGCTGTTTTATGTTTTATCATTTCTTCGACTATTTCTTCCTCTTTTCCTTTTACGCTTCTTACATTCCATGTTCCTATTCTAATTTTGTTTTCGTATTCAGTATCCTTTTTCGTTTCCTTTTCCATAGCATTTCCTCTGTTTCTTTTTTCTTTGGCCGATATTTTTCTTTTTTTCTTCTAATAGTTTTTTGCATTTTTTGCACCCTGTTCCCCCCTTTCTATCAATCCTTTTTCTTTCTCGTCCCATATGTATTGTATTCCATTCATTTCCATTTTTCTGTATCCTGCTTTTACTCTATTTCCCTTTTCTCTCTCTTCTTTGGCAGTATTTCTTATTTGTTTTTGAACATTTCTTTCTTCTATTGTTAGGTCGTTATCTATGTAGATTTTTTTCCCTCTTAAGTTGCTTTTTGCTTTCATGATTTCTTGTTTTTTTTCCCATGTTTCAATTTCAGCTACCACTACTTTTACCTTCCCTTCTTTATTTATCTTGTATGCCTTCTTAATTTTCACGTTCACTTTCAACTCTTCTTTTATGAACTTTTCTATGTCTTCAATCGTGTTTTCTGTCTGTTCTTCTCTTCCTGTTATTATTATATTATTCTTCCTCTCTCTTTTCTCTTTTTCGTTTTCTTTTGTTTCTAATAAATCAATTCTTCTCATCATTTCCATCTTCACCGTTTTCCATTCCTCTTCCTTCTCTTCATGTTCTTTTTTCATTTGTTTTAACTCGTTTTTCACGCTTTGTATCTCTTCTTTTAGTTCTTCTGTCCCTTTTTTGACTTCCTTTATCATTTCTTTCATCATTTCTTTAAGTTCATCCATTTCCTTATTTGTATTTTCCACTTTTACTTCTTTATTATCCTTTCCAAAATCCACTCTTTTATTCTCTTCTCTTTTTCTTTGCTCTGGTGATCTCAGTATCTTTTTAGATTTTCTAAAGTGATTTTCTCCCTCTTTGTTCATTATTTCTTCCTCTCTTTTCCTTTTAGTTATATCTTCTTCAACTTCCTTCATTTATTTGTTATTCAGAATATATTTATTTTTATATTTAAATATATTTAATTTATTTAATTTTATTTATTTCAATTAATTAAATAAATTTAATATAATTTATTTCACTTTTATTTCTTTTTTTAGTATAATTTTTTACTTAGCAGATTACTTTTTTGTCGTCTGGTTGAGTCGCAGCTGTTCCCTAGTCGCTTTTCTCTCTTTCTAGCGCGGCGCGCATGCTGTGGGTCTGTCTCTCTTCCACACTGACTGGCAATTTTATTTGTACTTGTTGGTGTTTATCACTATTACAACTTTTACTTAAATTTTGTTTACTCACTGCACTTCATTTACACTAGATTTAGCATCAAATTGATTTTACCCGTTTTGTTTTGGCGATAAGTCTCGTATTTACGAGTTGTTTGTCGGCCGTAACAAAACGTGTGTTCGCAGAGCGAGTACTCGAGGCAGACTGTCAATTTTTATAATGGAATCATATTCTAATTTCCTATTCTTCATATCTTCAGAGAAATGGGCAAGAATACATTTGCGTTGACCAGTTGGTGACCGAAAAAAGTTAGTACGATTTTTGTATATATATATAACGCAGACACATTCATGATAGATTTATAATTCAATAATTTCTCCAAACTGATCTGAATCTTTTTAATTTGTTTGGGATTGATAACAATTCTCTTCATTCTTTTTTTAGAGCTGCTGTATGATGCAATTTTTTACTGATCAGACAGTTCCGCAACCATATTGTTTGTTATGTTACTGGTTGCTTTTTTTGAAGAACATTAATGAAATTGTTTTTTTTCTATGGTTGAGAAACATTTTGTACAGACAATTGTTGCAGTGTTGGGTTTAGGATTTTTTTTTCATTTTCTGAACTGATTTTTCATAATTTACTGATGCTATCCTACCAAACTTAATTTGTTTATATACTTTTATATGTTCTCTACCTTTCATTACTGCAGATCTAAAGTTCTTTCTTGCAGTTATACTTATTTAGCAATTACAATCAATTTTATTTCGAGTTCCTTTAAGAAAAACATTTTTTTCAATATTTGGTATTGTAGAAATGTTTCTTTTAGGATTATCATTCTTTCTATCTTTTAGCGCTAAACAACAAGTGGTACATATAATTTTTGGAAAATGTTAATCTTGAGTATAAAATTTAGGATTTGAATGTCTTATTAATTCAGCTGTGTTTTTATTAACGTGGAAAAAAAATCCTATTCTGTGTGTAAAAAAAATCCACAATACATACAATTAAAACTGACTATTATTAATAGTAGTAGTATGAGAAACCATTTTCACAAATTCTTTATCACAAATAAGTCAACACTTTGACAATATACTCACTAAAGTAATTTTTTGATTATAAATATTTAATTTTAAAAAATCAAATTGTTAATATTTAATACTATTCACATCAGCAAAATTTTTCAGATCAGAAAATACAACTGACTGCTTAAGGAATCAAGTAAAACTAAAATAAAACAACTAAATCCTCATAAAAACAAATATAATTTTTTAATTTGTATCGTATCAGCGTACTAAGAACAATAATCGTATTGTTGTTGAATTTTTTATTTATGCTAACTCAAGTCAGACATTTTGTGAAATTTAAATTTTATAAACTTTTGGGCACCACTGTGCTTCAAGAAAGAGCAAATACAGTATTCGTATTTAGTATTTTTTTAATCTTTGCATGCTACTCTAATCATTAGAGAAGAGATTTAGTGACGTCATTTTAATTTTTCAATTATTTCGATTTGGGACCAATTTTTTGCTAAATTTTATAATTTCTAAATTTTTGGGAGGTACTGTTTCCAAGAAAGAGCAAATATAATTTTATTATTTTGCATTTTGTAATCTACCGAAGCTACCCTGAAATGATGAGTTCCAGCGTTATTTTTAATATTTATTTTTTTTAATTTAAGACACTCTGATTTGCTCCGCGACGTTGAACAAGAAAGTTATGGTTTTTGGTCAAAAGTGCAAAAAGAGACTTTTTTGGATTAAATTTGGAGCAACATTTAAAACAAAATTTGGGCAACTTATTTAAAAAAAAATTATAAAGATGCTGCGTTCATTAGCTATTTGACAAAAAAAAAGAACTTAGCTAAAACCCTTACCAAACTACGTTGATCTAAGTCGGGCAAATCACGATTTTGAGGTTACTTTGAGCGGGACGCATTTGAATTGCACTGTAGCGCTTTGACACAGCAGTCGGAACACTTCCAATTTTTAGTATCAGAAATATTTTTGCTAACTTGTCTTCCAAATTCAATGGTGTTCTCGGGTTTGCTCTGCAACCTAAGACAAGAAAATTATGTCTATACGCACAAGGCGTTAAAATATTAGAGCTTTGCCCAGTCCTGATTGGACTTGACTGAGCATTGAGGCAAGAAGACATGGCCAAAAATCCGACGGTTCCGATTAGAACAAACTTTCTAGTTGCAACCGTTACTTAACTACTTCGATCCAAGTCGGTCGCCTTTTGGGGTCGATTTGAGCGCGACGCATTTGAATTGCACAGAGGTGCTTTAACCGTTACTGCTTGGTCGGATCATTTCTGATTTTTAGTGTCACAAATATTTTAGTTAACTCGGGCCTTGCAACGGGGTCTGGGCTTGGCTGGGCAAATTAAATTGGGAAAACATGACTAAAAATCCGACGACTCCAATTAGAACAAAAATTTTGTTGAAGTTTTTTCATTTTTTGAAAACCATCCTGTTTAAGAATTTTTTTTCATTTTTGGTTTAATTTTAATTTATGGTTCGAAGTGCAAATGATGATTTTTTTGGGTCAAGAAATTTAGACAAAATTTGGGCAGTTAATTTAAAAAAAAATTGAAAATAGCTGAGTTTATTAACTTTTCAACAAACAAACTATCTAGCTGCAACCGTTACCAATCTTCGTCTATCTAAGTCAGACGGGTAACTTTTTGGAGTTTTAAGCGCGACGCATTGAATTGAACGGATGCGTTATGACCGTCACAGCTCGGTTGGATCACTTTTGATTTTTAGTGTAGAGACTATTCTGGCTTATTCGAGCCTTGCAAATTTATTGCTGCCCTCAAAATTGCTTTACAGTTTTGGACAAAAAAGTTAGAACTTACTGAACAAATCAGAATCTTTTTTGAACGTCCCAGAACGATGCGATTTCCACCATATTTTTTTTATGCCAAAATTAGACTGATGTTTATTACATTATTATTTAAACCCAAATATTTGTGATAAATGTTAAAATTTTGCACTTTTGCAATTATGTAATTTTTTAACACCGTTGAGTTTGGTACCTTATTAATAAATTTTGATATTACCATTACAGTTGGCAAACTCAGTTTACTGAATTTTATTTAAATCCATAGTTATCCAACACATGACTTTGCTCGCCCGGCATTAACTAGCAACCAAGCCAAGCAAATTTTGCCCGTCAAATTTATCTTGCAACTAGCAGGGATTTACAGTCTTTAACTCGCTAGGCTTTTAGGCATAAAAATTGGTTAGTCTGTAACTAGATCGAGCAGCACAAGCTTCCGCCCGCCGGTTTTACATAAGAACTAATCATCTATCAAGGTAAGAAACTAATTATATTGCAAACTCAGCCCCCGCTGCTGTGTTTCTGAACGGCCACTTACACGGACATTATGCCGTCTCAACGCCGCTCGACCACGGAACTCCTGGTTGCACCCACATCTGGAAGTTTCCGACCAACGGGAAGCTCAACCAGACAATCCAAGCCATGGTATATTAAACCGAGGCCTTCCCGGCGTCACTGCCCGCGACGCCGATAACCTCACACAGACGCCACGCCCTAGGATAACTTCTCAACGGGAAACTTTTTCTGGGAGATTACTCAAAACCCGGCCCAACACAGCACCGGGCAAACAACAAACAATTCATTTTCATTTTCAAATAAATCTTTAAAATCCAAAACCACCTGTGTTTTAATTATTAAAATTTTTACAACGCCACTTAAAATATTCAAAATTTTATATTATTATTGTAACCGGGAGTTTTCAATTCTTTAGTAATTATTATATAAATAAATTATTGTAATGATTATCCCAACGGCCAAAGCTTTTTTATCTGTAAATATACAATTTGGCGTCCGTTAGATAATATATGCCGACGTGCCTATAAATAGAAAAAGTAATTCTAATTTTAACTTGCGATCGATATTTTAAATGCTGTGTTGCCATATTACGCGGACGCTTAGTAATGCATTTTTTGTACAGAAAAATATACTTGTAAATATACGTCAAGCTCTTTACCGCCTCCTTGCGGCAAATGGTGTGAACTAAAAATATGCACGAAAATATACATTTTTACACAAATCGCCATATAGAGCGTCTTAGACTGAATTTTTTTTATATGTATCTTTCGACTCGCCTTGATGCACAGAATCGATTTATAAAAGTTTCCTTTTGGCGTCCGTATACGGACGCTCTATTCTTCTCGGACGCTTCAAAGTGCGTAAAAGGACAATGTATGGACGCTCTATAGTTAGGTTGATGTAAATATATATATATATATATATATATATATATATATATATATATATATATATATATATATACTTTTATTTTATTTCTTAGAACTAAATTATTAAATAGAGTTTTATGTATGTACTATGTACTATGTACTATGTACTATGTACAATAGTTAATTTTTAAATTTTTATTTGTGATTTTTAAAATCAGTTTTAATTTTACTTATATATTAACAGTTTATATATACTTAGAAAACATCAAGTATTATTAATACATAACTAGCTATGTATGTTTTGATAATTAATCAGTGTTTATTTTTAAATACAGTAAAATCTTTGTTTACATAAATTTTTGAAACTAGAAATGTGTAACATACTTTACAGAGAAACTAATATGAATGTAAAGTATTATTTAAACACATTCATAAATTGGCTAATAAAAGAGAAAATTTTACTGAAAACAAAGCTGAATTTACTGACGCAGCGTCGAAACGATGAGATATATAATAATACGGATTTTAATCAAAACAAAAGATCCAGTTCAAATACCATTCTATATGTTACAATTTATGCTACAGACGTTTGATTAATTTATTGTTATTTGCGCTTAGAGCAAACAAAAAGTTTTAATATGCAATTTTAGTATTAATACTAATATGATATTAATAGAATATTATGCAATTTTGTTATAATTAATAACTTGTATAATAACATAAAGCATCGTTTCGCTACACAATTTAGAGAATTAATTACTTACATACATATAACCAAAAGAAATATAATATAAAATCATAACACAACACTCATTTACATTATGCAAATTAAGTAGAGGTTGCCGGCAACAACCGCCATCACCCGCACTCTGTATAAAAGTTTCGTAATGAATAAGGTTCATTAGGGCCCCTCAGTACTTAGTACATAATTTCTAATGAAAAAAAATTGCCCAGAAATTAATGGTTATTACTTAAGGAATTTCAGCCCTGATTCCCTCGATTGTTCACTCCCGTTCTTGGTGAAACTTTTGTTCAAGGTTAGATCGGTTTTCATGCAGAACAGCCCCGGCAGTGGTTGTAAAAGTGAAATAGCTATCGTGAGACTGCAGGTAAGTGAACTTTTTAAATATCACAGTAAATGCGAATTGCAAGGATGTCAAGCAACTGCCTTATAATTAATTGAGAGCAATGTTCTTCAAGATTTCTAAAGTATCTAAAAGTGCTTTGTTTACTAAATTATATTATTTTTAAATTTGTCTGTGATAAGCTCACAAACAACAAGATAATTGATGCATAAACCTTTCAAGAGAAAAATTGTTACGAGAATATTTTTTATTATTTTTACATTAGTTTTTGTAATTAGTCATTTTATTTTATTATGTATAAAATAAAACATTATTATATAGTCTGTATAAAAGTTGATTGAATACAATTTTTTGTTTGTTAATTTTTAATAAAAAAGTCATAACAGAAAAAATTAAACTTGTTTCAATTTCAAAGTTGAAGTTGCATTAATTAATAAACATAAATATGTGTTATACTTATAGGTAGTATAAATTATGATTTACGTGTTTTAAAATTTATGATAAACTGTGAATTTATATTTATTTATGTTTTATTTGGCTCAATTTAGTGAAACGAGTTAAATTATCTAATGAGTTAGTTTCATGTCATAATTTAAAAAAGATTTATTTTCTTGTATTAACGCAATAAAATGTGTGTATTAATAAACGAGTATGTTACGTCACAATGTCAGGATCAATTTGAAACCGTGACAAAAAAGCACAAAATTGTCAAAACGTGTTAGAAGAAATATTTAAACTTACGTTTTCTATTATAATTTCTAAAAATAATAAATGTGCTTATCCCATTTGTTTATAAACCGGCTAATAAAACTTGCCTGAAAAGTTTTGGTCTTACATCTCTGAACTGTCAGTAAATAATTGTTTTATTAAAACTTTTTAAACTATGACAAACTAAATGTTTGGTTAGATATTGTATTTTTTCAAACAATAGCCATAAACATATTTATAAAAAATGCAAAAATTTCTAACAATAATGTTGCAAAAAATTTATGTCATTAATCAGTTTTGGATTGATTGGCTATGATCTCCAAGAACTTGCTTTTCATTAAAACGAAATAATGCAGTTTTAGATACGGTTTAAATTATCTTAACGGATTATTTCATTAGCAATCAATTGTGATTGTATTAGATACCTGGAATTTGAGGTGGTATTCAATTGTAAAAATATTGTATATTTATACATATATTCCAATTATTGCCTTAGGAAGGCAATTATGTTTGTATTATATACCGTAACTAGCTTATAACACCTCGGTATTCAAATGTGAAATATTATTTAAATATACAATGTTTTCACCGTTAAATACTACCTCGGGTTTTAGCTCAGTAAACACAAGTTTAGATAATATAATATAATATACATTTCTTGTACACGTAAGATATGTATATTTGTATATTATACGTTAATATTTTTCTTTTTTTCACCGTTGATTAATATACGTATATTAACCATTAGAAAACTCGTATAAATAACCTGCATAATATATTTATGTATATTTAACGTTTATTATTTCTGGGTTTATTTTGCCGATCAATGTTGTCTTTGATGTTTGTACGTCCGAGGCTACCCGAACGCGTGAATATAGTTTGCAAAGTGTATGTTGAGATGCATGATTCATTATTTCATTTATTTTTTATCAACCATAATGTACACGTGCTATTAGTTGCAATATCCGATACAGTTTTAAGTTGTTTGTTGTTACACAACAGTATTGAAGTGTTTTTTAATTGAACTGGAAGCGAGGTTTAGAAGTACTAAGATGAAATACCTAATTTGTGGTTAGTCTCAATGACATCTTTGTTTCAAATAACTTGTCAGGTGCACTATTTTTTCTTTGTACAATGCAATTATAGTCATTACAGTAACATTAATATCAATTTATCGTTTTTTTTTTTAAATTTAAATTTAATATTATTGATTGCTATTGTTATATATAGTATTATAAATACAAATAGCAAACTAATCAAGTTATTTGAAATAAAAATTACCATATGTGTCTCATAAGAGGCTGTGGAAATACACACAGTATATTTTTCAGATGTCACCAAAAAACAAGTTGAAAAAGCAAAATGGATTTTTAGTTTAATTGTAATGTTCTTAAATATCTATGTTAAATATTATAATGTTTTATTTATTTATATGTAATACTTTGTATTTTATGTTAGAATGATATACATATTTTACATTATTATAATATATACGAGAGAGTAGCCAATTCTTCCCATTATGAGTCCGTTACCTCGTATAGGCATCCAAACATACACATGTCTTCTCGCCGGATAAAATTTAACCTATAATACACTTGTATTTTAATTGAAGAATATACAAATATGTTTACTATTTTAACAAATTTTTTACGTTGATAATACGTGTAAACTACACGTTTAAAATACATATAAGCGGAATATTACACACTAAATATACAAGATATATCCGTTTAGTCGCCGGACATTTTGCCGTATAATATACTTAACAAATAAACAAATATTACACTTAACGTAATGTAAAAACGTTTGTTTTTCATTAAACTATATTTGATTGTCTACCTCTTTAGACATTGCAATTTGGTTGCCAGTTGTGATACTGAAGTTTTATCGATGATTTTGATTCTTTGGTTGAAGCTACATGATGGAAATACAACTACTTTGCACTACCAATTATTATCTAACTTGTGTTTAAGAGCACATAAATCAATTATTCAAATTCTTTCTTCACCATCAAGCAATGCCGTACCACCAAGATGCACTGATGAGGATTTGAGAAAACCGAAACAATTGTCTGTATTTGGTTGGCCGCTTTGGAGTTGAATTGAGTTTGGGTAATTGATTTTAAACCTTTGTTTTTCATTAAACTTTATAGTAGACTTCAAGTTTTTTTTATACTTTTTAATATAATCTTTTATCGAATAATTTTTTCTAATCTTATTTTGGATTAATTTTAATTTCGTTAAATTCAAAATACAATCTTTCATGATCTGTTACACTCTAATTTGCTCATTTTCAAATTCAATTATTGTTTGTGATGTTTTTAAAACTTTTGTTAAAATTTAACATGTATCTTAAAATTATGAGCAATTAACAAGTTTTTTATTAATTAGGTTTTTTGTGAATCTTTTCAGTAACTTACAGTCACCGCACAAAATTGGTCGGTCAGTTGGTTTACTAAATTTAATTTATATCACACTAGGGAACAATAAAGACATACAGTTTTTGTTTTATTATGTATGCTCAAAATGTAGTTCTTTACACAAGTAATTGAGGTTTATAGTGTTTTACTTTTAAACTAAAATAACCGTCTCGCTTTACTGTCTATATATTTTCAGTTTCAGTAATCTAGTGTTCGGTATGGCTGGGTTAGCTAATGATTCTATAAGTAAAGATAATTTTTCTGCTTTGTTGCTAAAACATTATATGGTAAATAAAAATATAGCGGATGTTTGATTTATATTAAAAAATAATTTTCAACTGGTTTAATCTTGTTTGTCATAATTTTGTGTGTATCTGTAGCACTTAAAATGTTGTCATCTTTATATATTATGTTGCAATTAGTTTTGTCATCAACAGGATTTATTTTGTCTGTCATAATATTATTTATATTATCTGTTTTAACGTAAGAAAGATTATTTAAGTTTTTAAATTGAGTTTCACTACGATTAATTTTTGAGATATTTTAAATTGTATTAACTTAGATAACATTAAAGCAAGTTTTTCTTTATAGAAACTGTTTATATTATTTCTCATTAATTTATTATTTTTAAATATTTTATTGTAGTATTGTTTTCTTATGAGTGGAATTATTTTTTTTAACAAACTTTTTACTGGCTCATTTTAAGCATACCGATCCACCAAATATTATTAATATATTATTAAATATTTCTATTACCATTACAATTAACTGAAATCAAATTGATCTGAAAAACGTGTAAAGTTTAAAACTTATTAAAACTTTAGAATGTTACAGCTAACAGATAAGACAATAAGAACTTCCTATACGATTGGATAGAAAAGGCTATATTGTTAGGCTCACCATTTATAATACAAAAATGCTTAAACAAGTAGGTGACAAATGAGATAGTCATGACTTAAAGTAAGCTCGGCTATTCAGGAGTTCTTTTTAGTAACAATAATGTTGAAAGAAGCCACTTTTAAATGTGGTTCAGTCAAAAGTTAGCAAAATACGTCAAAATAAATACACAAGTAATATACAATAATAAACGTCGTGCGTAGTAGACTTATTACGCGTTATTAACTAATATGATTTATTTATTATGTTTATAAGCTAATGCAATTTTATGCAAATTATCTTTGATGATGCAAAGAACGCTGTTAAGTGTTGAGTATTCTAAAATAATAGTGTTAATGTCTCTTACCAGATAAATAATTTGTATAAGATTGCAATCATTTATTTTTATGTTATAAACATATATCAATTAATTTTGTTAAGAACCTAAACTGAGAATTAAATTAAATTAAATTAAAGAATTAATAAATAAATGTAATAAAACTCTATAACAAAGTAAATAAACAATTTTGCAACATTAACTGCAAAAAAATACCATACTTGATTTTAAATGTGTACTCGTTAGATTATTATTAGTTAAACCAACACAGTATTTTTATCTTTATTAAATAAAATAAAACGTTGAATAAACTGTTGTTTAATATTTATTTGAAGAATTATATTTGTATTATTAACAACATAAAAATAATGAATATTTTTCCAAAACAAAACGTACACATTTTTCTATTTATTTGATAAATTATTTTGTATTAATAGAGCACCTATAATAATTTAATTCTAAAATGTTCGAACTCGTTTATTACGGCAACAGTTTAATTTAAAAGCCGGTTGCATATTGTGTCTTTCCCTTTCTTCGTTGAAAGCAATAACGGGATACAAACTCCGGTCTAATTAATTAGTATAATTGAAAGAGATATTCCCGCGAATGATACCAACACATTAGCACGTTTTTGCACAAGCCTCTTTTAGCTTTGCACTAAGCGCAAGTTTCTCGGAGAAGAAATATCACGCTCCTCTTACACATGCAGAATTGCTAAGTAGTTTGAGATGAATATTAAATTTTCTCTTTGTATAAATCAATCTCTATATTTTATTTTTTATGTAGTACATTTATATCAAAGATATTTCATAAATCACTGTATAAAATATATTTTAAATATATAGATGTTACTTTCAAACACATTTTTGTATTGAATGAATATACACAATTTAGAGATTAATAAAATAAATAAATATAATAAAGGGATCCAACAAAACTTGCAACGCAAATAACTAGAAAGAAATTGAGGCAACTTGCGTGTGTTTAATTTTTTGCAAAACATAACACGACTCGATACTCATGCACATACATACATCTGCATTTGATTTGACTCAACGCATGTATATTTTTATGTGGACGTTCCATAACATCTTTACAATTGGGTGTTGATCCTTTTACTATTATCTGATTAGCATGTAATGCTATTTACAAATTTTAAAAATTATAAAATAATGGTCTTATAAACAATGTATTTTGTGATTGTTACAATGTTGAATTTTTCTAATCAATATCTCTTGTTTTAACTTTAGAAAGTATAAATCCATGTGCAAAGTAATTTTGCCTTGTTCTAACAACCAAAAAAATAATCAAATACAAAAAAATATTTTGGTTTTTACAAATTCTTATCAATTTATCTCGGTAGTGTTACAATAGGTTATATTAAACTTTCACTGTTTAAAATCAACCCCTCATGGTTTTTTATATTGACTTGTTATATCAGCCAAGCTCAAAGAAAAAAAAGAAAACAATCATAATGATTTGATTTGTAATTTACAACGATCAAGAGAAAAAAAAACACACAAAAAAGAATATTATAAGTGACCTATAATGGGTACTTCATTATCAAGATTCCAGTCAAGTCGAGTCTTGCAGTCACACTAATTGCAGTGATTTTAACAACAAAACATTGAAATAATTTGCAACTACGAGTAATAAAGTAACCAGAGTAATATTCTTGACAAATTTTGAATAACAAAAAAAAAATAAACGCAAATTGATTTTTATCATTTCTAAAAACTTAATTAAGGCAATTTCATAAATAGTATAATAATTATGTGCTGCTGAAGAAATAAATACGTGTCTATATTGCGGATTAAAATAACGATGACATTTATCTACTAATACTCGCAGATTACACTTTAATGATTTTACAATCTGTGTTAACATTTTATGTATGAATGCTGAGTTTTTAAATTATGTTTTTAATATGTTTGTATTGTGATTTATTTATCTTATATCTTATAAAATGATAGATGATTACATTATTTTGAAAGTACGTAAAACAATAAATAAATGATGTTTAGTTAATAAATAAATTTGCTACAATATTATTTTAAATTGGTTATACTTTATTTAATTTATTCAGACTTGCAAAGGCCACAGAGTCTGAATCGCTTGGTGCAAATAAATGCTGCATTTCTAAACGATTCTATGTTATTTTTGTTAGGCAAATCTAGCAGAGTTAGCCGTGATTGGACTCGACTCACTTGGTGTAAAACCGGGATAAGAAATCTTTCAATTCAAATTGTTAATTCTCTATTTTAAAATCTACATATGGTTACATCAGAATTTAATCAGACCGGTCAAGTTTATATAAAATCTTTATTTAGATGATACAATATTTCTATGTCAATCAATTCAAAATTTAAATAAAAAATATAATAATAATAAGTTTAATCAAATAATGCTTGTATTTTTGGACAAACTTTTTTTAATTATTTACTATCTAATTCCATTTTGTCAAAAACACCTACATATAGTAGATTTTAAAATAATGAACAACATAATATGTATTAAATTTATTTTAATATTATGATTTATTCTCAATAGTTTCAATCAGTTTTAAAGTATTTAAATTATATTCTGAAAGATATAGTTTTTTAAAATAATTTTTACAGAAATTACCACAACAAATAAAAGTCTTAAAAAAACATGGGTTGTCATAGCAACGGTTTTGGAGATATAGAACATTATTTATTTTTATTATTATTTTCTCTTCATTTTTTATTTTGCAAAAATGTGCATTTTCTTAACATAGTTGGCTAATTTAAAATAAACATTCAGTATTTGACAGTTGTTGTCAGTGCACAAGTTTTTGTTGCTATGGTTGATTACTCTAATGCAGAACTAGCCGACATGCACTTTAAATATGGTCGTGCTAATGGAATTGCAACCTAGAAGCTTATCCAAAACGCCAGATTCCTTCACATCGTATGTTTGGAAAAAATCACCAAAAATTGAGAGATATAGGTTTACTTCAAAAACAGTGCTATCTTTCTGGCAGACCAAGGTCGGTATCTACTCTTAGAGCAAAACAAGAAATTATTGCACGGATAGAGCATAATCTAGAGACAAGTGTGCGGAGGTTATCAGCCGGAGTAGGAATTGGTGCTACTCCTGTTTAGAGAACCTTCCACTAGCAGCTGCTCTATCAATACCATATACAACGAGTACAAGCCTTAAATTGAAGACCCGCAGTTTTTTGACAAAAAAAAAATACAAATAAAGCCGGGGTTACACAAAATAGAGTTGTTAATTTTCATAATGCACATCGTTAGGCGCAGGTTTCTAAGTCTTGTTGTTTTACCAAACCGATTAACAGGTGCTTACTTCAACTTTCTGCAGAACACAACGTATAATCTTTCGGATGACATTTCTTTGGTCCACAGGTAACAAATGTGGTTCCAGCATTATGGTGCTCCAGCTCATTTTTTGATTGCCGTTAGAGAACTTTTCCACATAAGTGGCTATGAAGAAACGGACCAATTTAAGGCCAGCAAGATTTCCTGAATTAAACCCTCTTGATTTTTTTCTTTGGGAATATTTGAAATCATTAGTGTATGCTACTCGTGTAAATAACCTTGAGAAGCTGCAGTTAAAAATTAATAAAAAGTGCCAAGAAATCCGAGCCAATTAAGGGGTTTTAGAAAGAGGTCAAATGTCCTTCAGTCAAAGATGTCGTGCACTTCAAACCTTTTTAATAACTCTGTTTTTTGTAAAAATACATAAAAATAAATAATGATCTTTATCTCAAAAACCGTTGCTATGACAACCCATGTTTATTAGGACTTTTTTGTTTGTTGTGGTTTGTACTATCACCTTCATAAATATTTTACATTCTTTTTGAAACATCCTGAGTATTTTTTGTGAAACCAACTTTTTTTATAAAATACACCATTTTTAAGTTATACGCAACTTCCTGAACTTCAAAAAAAGAACATTTTTTCACACACATTTATTTTAACCAAACTAATAAAAAAACAATAATAATAACCAAAACAATTGTTTTATACAGTTTTTAAAAGGTTGCCTATTGTCAAGCCGCTCAGTGATAGCAGTTTACAATTTTTACGTGTTATTTTGGTAGAATGTAGAGTGCTTCACATCTTCTTTTGATCAAACTTTGTTTGCACCTATTTCGAGCATTTATTTGTGGGTAACCATTAAAAATTAAACATTTGTTTATTTAATCTTTTTTATTTAAAAAAGTCTATACTACACCTTTTTAAATATTTACTATTTCTGCCTGCACATCATGTATGTTAACAAAGACTTCTGTATTTACTGTTTAAAATATCTAAATTTAAATTAGTTTTGACAACTTTTTTTAATAAAAAAAAAATTTCAAATAGTGTCCAAAGAATAAAATTAAATAGTATTATAAAAAGCAGAACCAAATTCTCTTATTAAATAAATAATTAAACAAAAAAACTTTGAGCATAAGTAATTCTTTTTATATATACAAACAATGGACTGACTAAAACTAAACATTTTACATTGAAAAAAAAAGATTTATTTAATTATTGTTATCAACAAAATACATTTTATTTGATAGACCAGTTTTAAAATTATTAAATATTTGGTTTAAATTGACAAATCTTCAGAATGCTTTTATAACACTACATATATTACTGTTGAAATCTTAAAATCTGCAATTTATGAAAATTGTAAATAATACACATTATTTTTTATTACCTGTTTTAAATTAATATACTACACAGTGATAAAAGGTATTTGTAGTAACAATATTGTTTTGTATTAAACTTTTATTATTTCTTTACTTTCTTTATCCAAAATTTCAATGTATTCAAATACTGCATCTAATATCTCCTGGGCAGTACTAACTTCTGATATGATTGCTTTGTCCGCTATCAATCCAAGCTCAAACCTACTATCATATGAAAATATTGATACTCCAATTCCTGTAAATTTAATATTGAAAACTTATATTTTTAATAGATAAAACTCAACTTACCATTTTGTAAGAAATTTGGAACCCAAAAGAAAATGTCTTGTACATCTCCACCGTGAAACATTTTAAATTTACTCCATCCTGGTAAATTACTTAGACCTATAGTTGGCTCAAAATATTTACAAATTTTTTTGACAAGTGGTGATGGTAATAATGAGAATATATATTTTACAATAAAGTTGTGGTACTAAAAATAGTTTGAATCAATTGACGTGTTTATCTACATAAATATGCATAAAAAAATAGTGATACTTTTATTGATCAAGCATTTGAAGTTTTTTTAGAAAATGTTAGTTTACACTTTTAATAACTATATCAATTAAGTATTAACATAAAACAATAAAATACACAACAAATACAACAAGTTAATATTTAAGTATATTATTAAGTTTTTGATTTCAATATAGTTTTTAATCAAAACCAATAACAGGTCTTTGAACCTGTTATAATATAAAATTTTATAAATAATAATAAAAATGAATAATTACATGAAACAGTTTCATTGAATTTAAAATTGTGATCGTATTAACAAACTACTTTATGGTTTAAAATAATTTAAATATTACATTACCAAAAAAGTAATGAACATTTGTTTTGTATAATATATTTACTGCTACCACTTCTAATGAGAGAAAGCCTAACTGCTCCTTGCCCACCGGAGGTAGTGTGTAAGTCTATCTCCTGCTATTGTAAAATGTACATGATAGATTAGATTGAAAAATAAACATTGCATGCTAAAAAACTCAATTCAGACACAACAGGCAGCTTATAAAAAGCAAGAAACATTTAACAAAAATATAAGATACAATGCTATTTATTTAGCATGTGCGTTGCATCTTTAGACTATCTCTATTTGTTCAATTTATGAAGTTAACTATTATATTACCAAATTTTAGCTTTCCTGGTATTAGTTTACTTTTTATAACAAAAAAAGTTGTTTTACTCATTACAATTTTTGTATTACAATACGTACGTACTCGTATATGATAAGCTACCGAAGCTACGTCCCCTGCCACTACCACAGCTGAAAGTCATTTTGATTAGTTGTAACACTAAATAAAACAGAAAAAAACTTTTTCTGTTGAATCACTAAGTTTAAACGGTCGCTGGCTCCCGGACTATTAGTCCGCAATCATTTAAATAAATGTATATGTAAAACATTGTATAGAAAAAAACAACATACTTTTTGTCTGCATACAAATACAAACAAACATTTGTCTATTTTACAAATAAACTAAAATTTTGTTCATGCACAATAAAGTAAACAAAACTTTTTACCTTGTACTTCTAATGCTATTTTTGGGTCGGGTGTAAGCAGAAAACTACTTTCAGCCTTATTAATAACTTTAATACAGTGAGAACAAATATAAATAAATAAAATATGTTTTAAGACAATGATTTTTACAGAAAACATTTTCTCTGAATTTTCATTATAAAGAGAATAAAAAGGATTTTATTTTTTTAAATAAATCAACATTTTAAAGCTTGCAGTTATGCAGTAATATTTGACTTAAAATTAAAATCACTCTTAATAAAACACCCTTTATAAGTGTATATTTTACCCGAGATTTTACCTAATATTTCTGGCAAATGTGTGAAACTACCGAACGAATAAAACATTTGTTCAAAAACATATCTACACTTACCGTTTGTATAAACACTTTAAACAAATGTTTTTAGACAAATTTATTTATACAAATGTTTTTACACAAATGTTATCATACAAGTGTTTCTTTTTTAATGTTTTCAAACTATTTTTTTATATACAGTCGACTCCGCTTAATCGGACCACATCAGGACCGGAGGGTTTTTGTCCGATTATGCGAAATTAACAAAACACTTGTTAGCTAATTTTTAATGTTTGAGTAATTCAATTTTATTTGAAAAAATCATTCCTCGGAATTTTAATTTGAACGAATCTACACAAACGCACGTGCGACAAACGAAGTTGAATGACTGAATGTGTGTGTGTTATTCTTCGGTCTTCCCGATAATTCCCGCGTCATGTTCACAAATAAAGTTGTTATTCAGTTTCCAAGCACAAAAAATGTTAAAAAAAATTAAATTTTATGAATGTATTAAACTTACATTTAAAAATGTATACAAAACATTTTTTTTTCTTGTTATTGTAATTAACTCAATTTAATTTAATTTACTGACCCGATCAAGCGGAATTTTGTCCCAAATAAGCTATGTAAATTACTGTTATTTCTATAGTTTCTATGGTTAGAAACAAATTTAAAAAAAACCTAGCAACAAATATACTCTCACAAAAATGACATTATCTCCCTTATTATGAGACCTAGGTCAATTATAAATATACCGTTAGACCGGCAAGAAAAAAAACACATATTTCTATAGCAAATGCGAGCAATAATTAATGAGCATTAACTAACTAATTGAGTATTTCATTAATTACCAGTAATCTTATATTATTCAGTAATTAATTAAATTTGATTTGGTCCATTGATATATGATCATTTTACATGTTTTATCTATGGAATCTATTTTTCAAAATTCATTTTTTCAATATCTGCTACCCTTAACTCAGCTAGCAACAAAATGAGCGTGTGATGACGTACGCTAATAAGCGCGAACTTTATCCGTTTATATCTCAGTAATTTATTAAATTTGATTTGGGTTATTGATATATGATCATTTTACATGTTTTATCTATCAAATGCAGTTTTCAAAATTCAATTTTATCAATTTCTATTACCCTTAAATAACCTGGCAACAAAAATAGCGACTGTTTTATATTATATTAGCGCGCACGTTATCGGTTCATATCTCAGTAATTAATTAAATCTGATTTGGATTATCAATATATATTCAATGTACTTGTTTTATCATTCAAAATTGATTTTCAAATTTAAAATAAGTTGATAAATATCCGAATTAACATTTGTTTGTCTATTTACTATAATTAGTCTAATTTCGGTAATTAATTATTTTAAAGGACGCACATATTGGCGCGTGCAATCTAAGTGAAAAAACATTTAAATGCCGTATTCACAATTAAGATTTGACCTTGTGTAAGAGCTGTGCTAAACAATTACTGGTAATTAATGAAATACTCAATTAGTTAGTTAATGCCCATTAATTATTGCTTGCATTTGCTATAGAAATATGTGTTTTTTACTTGCCGATCTAACGGTATATTTATAATTGACCTAGGTCTCATAATAAGGGAGATAATGTCATTTTTGTGAGAGTATATTTGTTGCTAGGTTTTTTTTTTATTTGTTTCCAACTTTGCAGCAGTCCATATAGGCGGCTGGACCGATCAATGTTTGTGGCCAAATGTTTGTTGGTCCGAACTCCGTTTTTGTTATGTAGTTTGTAATGTAATCTTTTCAACTTAATAATTTTCTAATTGTATTTAAATTTTTATTACTTACATAAATATCAAGGGAGTTTAACAGTTTTTTATATTCATTCATTATGTCCTTCATTCTAAATATCATGCTTATTTTTGATTCATCTTTATGCATTGTTAGTTTTAACAATAAAACTAAAAATTTGTTATCCATATTTAAACTTGTAATCATATTATCTTGAATTGTAACTTGCTCTTGAAACTTTGGTATATTGGGCAATACTACCAATCCTGTATTTATAAAATTAGGAATAATTCCAACCTGAAAATTAAGTAATGTCTAAGATAATATTTAAATTAAATTTAAATATATTAAAAATAATACTTTTTGAAAATATCGATTAAAACTTGCAGCAATAGCAGTAACCATAATAACATTAAAAGATGTTTTAAACTGCTTCTTAATATTTTTAACCATTTCAATATATACTTCTGTAAATTCTTTCTTCCATACTAAATTCTTTGATCCGCTTATTGGTGTTCCTCGCAATATACTTAATGGGTTTTTATCATATACAGGATTAAAGTACATATTTGGATCTAACGCTTTAGAAATTATGCTAGGCTGTTTTCTAAGATGGTTTGGTGTTGTTGCTTGGAAATAATTATCTTTAATAAACGTAACAGGATCTATAGCATACATTGTTGTAAATAAATTGTTGAGCGATATTCCATCGCCAATAGTGTGATGTACTTTTACAATCATTGGATATTGTTTTTTGCCGTTATCTGTCCAACTAATTGGGATTGTGCCAATTTTAATTTCAATCATTTCATCATTTAATTTGCCAATTGGTTCGCTAGAATACTCTGATACTAATTTCTGTAGATCTTTTATTGATTTATAGGATTTCATTTTACCAACAATATTCAGACGGTTGGATTTTTTAATAAAATAATCATACCCTAGAAAAAATCGTCGTTTCATAATGGCTTTTGGGCATAATTTAATAAGGTCTTCTTTGTTGGTACGTTGTTTAAAATTTTCTAAAATATCCCCGTTTTTTATAAGATCGTAATCAAAAATAATTAAAATTATTATTTGGCTTTTTGATAGATCACTTATTGTCCATATTCTATCGCCTCCATCCATCATTTTATAAAATCTTGCACCATGTTTGTATTTTAAAAATAATTGCACATTCGACTTTATTATAAATCCTATAACTGATACCAATACCACAGAAAATATGCAACTGATCCAAGCTAGAATTTTTAGTATATACAATATTGGTTTAAATTGACGTATCTTTTCCACATCCACCATATTTCTAAAAAAAAAAAAAAATTAGTTATTTATGTATCAAGTATGCAATTATTGTACTAAAGTAAACACTTGTTTACATTTATTAATAAATCCTAGTTTTCTTGATACTTTTGAAACAACATGTTTGTTCTAAAACAAAACATGTAATATAAGTAACTTATTCATTTGCAACAGTTTTAAAAATAATAAGTATAATTTTATTTATATTTTTTGGTATTTAATTTTAAAATATTTTTTGTCAAACCGTTTCTAAAATGAATTGAATTTATTATACATAAATATTTTTTGGTGCGGCCGACAATCAATTCCTTAAACACGAGCATTATCTCCAAATTAAAAGCAAAAGAGAACAACTGTAAGGTGAAATATATAGGGCAGTGGAATATAAATAACAAAAATAGTGATAAAGTGATAGAAAGACGATTAAATAAGACAAAACAAAATATAAAGTGGAATATAGTGCGGAAGATAGAAATAAATAAAAGAAGTAAGTGCGCCAGAAGAAGACGGGTGTATCCCACGTCAAGAACGGCGAGGCCCGGCGGCATGTTCGAATGTTACAGACGCTATAGCCACTCGGATATTTTTATCGGGAGAATTGCTATGTTGCCGAATGTTTCTAATGTCACATACGGTTTCGCCACGATCTCTCTGAATTGTAACACACATTACATAGTTATATTGATTGTTATTTTAGAAAACAGATACGATTATATTATTTGTTACACTTTACTTGAATTGTTTGTACTATTTTATAAATCTTAAATAATAGTTAAAGAAATATTTATTAATTTTTATGCATTTACATTGTTCTGTAATATTCAACTCGTAATAAACTATTAGCATATTCTGCTAATAACCTACGCATTTTTTAAAACCTATATTCAGTTAATTAAACATATGCTTAATATAGATATTTATAACAAATAAAAACATTAAGCATATTATTTATTCTCGGAAGTGTTAATAAAATAAAATAATTTAAAAAACAGAATATTCTGTTAATAGTTTATTAGGTGCTATTATAAATAGTAAATCTGACAATAACAATAACAATAAACATAATGCAGCACAACGGTCCAAAATAAATTACAGTTTCAACAACCAATTAATTAAAATAATAATGATTCTTTGTTTTTAAAACACAACATCTGTTGAAGTTTCTAACTTCATTTTCACAACGTTATCAGAAATAAACTTACTGGTATCCACTTGAAAACATTTCTTAATATTTTATAATAAAAATAACTGAGAAAATATTTACAAGGCAAGTTATTTAAATATGTAGAAATTTGACTGTGCCAATTGCCGAATCCAAACATCGCACACTTTCTTAATTCCCGAGTGGCTATAGCGTCTGTAATAGTCGGTACACACTTGCAACAATCTGCCGTACCGCAACACCGTCGCGTAACATCCTCGCGCAACATTTCCTCGCAACATGGGACTTTTCTAGCGTCCCATCGCTTGTCGGTTTTATGCCGTCGGATCAAAGGAACGTTGCGCGACGATGTTGCAGCTCTCTTTACAAGTTAGTACGGCAGGGCGCAACAATACAGCAATGGAACGGCATTGTGTTGCGGGAGTATGTTACGCGTCGATGTTGCGGTTCGCTGTTGTGTTGCGGAGTGATGGTACGCGACGATGATACGCGACGATGATACACCGTCGCGTATCATCGTCGCGTACCATCACTCCGCAACACAACAGCGAACCGCAACATCGACGCGTAACATACTCCCGCAACACAATGCCGTTCCATTGCTGTATTGTTGCGCCCTGCCGTACTAACTTGTAAAGAGAGCTGCAACATCGTCGCGCAACGTTCCTTTGATCCGACGGCATAAAACCGACAAGCGATGGGACGCTAGAAAAGTCCCATGTTGCGAGGAAATGTTGCGCGAGGATGTTACGCGACGGTGTTGCGGTACGGCAGATTGTTGCAAGTGTGTACCGACTATAACATTCGAACATGCGGCCCGGCGCAACACGTAGAGTGGAAGAGTGAGAGATACATAGCAAGCGTCGTGTGCTAGGAGAAAACACCTTCGCCGGTGAAACTGTAATACCAGCTATCTGACATTTGTTCATAAAATGAGTTAGATACATAATTTTGTTCGTATTTTCAACGCGCATTTAATAGTAATTCCATTTACTTTATTAAAAAATATTTGAATGCGCCAGAAGGTTCGAAGCAATAAACGCTATTGTCTTACTTCAGTTTGCGCCGGAAATTTCGGTTATTGTCAGTGCTATCTGCACTAATTATTATACTAAAATAAAATAAATTAAAGTAATGTTATAAAATGCTGTAAATTATGTTAATTGAGAAGTCTACCAAAACATAAATAAGATGCATGAGTTGTGAAGTTATTTGTTACTCTTGTAAAATTCATATATTACAGTTTCACCGGCGAGGTGTAACAACAAAACATCTAATCTACAATCTATGGTCCACATTAGTAACAATCAGTGAAGAAGAAAAATTCATACATTATTTAAATATATAAAAATAAAACAATATAAAATAAATAACAAGCTAAAAACCATACAGATCAGAAAGTATAAAAACATAGCAAAATAAATAAAATAAAAAAGTAAAAATATTATGAAGTAAAAGAAGTGAACCCACAAAAAAGAAAAGAACAGAATATACATAATTACCTAACATAAAACAAAACAAAGTAAATAATAAAAAACAACAAAATAAATTAAAATAATAAATAGAAATTAATAAAAATAATAGATAAATATCCAATAAAAAATAGAATTTAAAATAGACATTAAAGCAAACTACATTGATATTTGCGACGTTTCCAGAGTGTGAGGAATTACCCGAATAACCCGAAATAAGAAAATTAAGACAAAAAGTCAATACAAATACCAAATAGGAAATGGCGGAAATGGAGGAACTAAAGAGCATGTTCAAAGAATTAATGAAGAAGATGGCAAAGAACACTAAGAAACTAAAAGAAGCGATTAGAAAGCTAAAGAAAGAAATTAAGGATAAAGAACTGAAGTGGAGCAAGAAAAAACACAGATGATACAAAAAATTAAAAATTTAAAAAAACAAAGCTGAAAAAGAAGAGAGACAGAAAAAAAATAACATTATAATAACTGGAAAAAAAAAAACAAATGAAAATGAAGAAAAAATCAAAGTGGAAAACTTTTTGAAAGAAAAACTTCAAATACAAGTCAAAATAGGAAAAGCTCAGCTAATACATAAATAAAAACTAATAATAAGAGTCAAAGCCGGAACATGGAAAACAAAACAACAAACAATGAAAGCCAAAAAAAATCTAAAAGGGACCAGAATTTACATTGACAATGACCTAACACATGAAGGAAGATATGTACAAAAAGAAATTAGAGACATAGCAAGAGAAGAAAAAGCGAATGGTAAAAGGGTAAGAATAAATAACCGAAAGTTAATAATTGACGGAGAGGAATATAGATGGAATAAAGAAATAAATGGTTTAGAAGAAGTGGAAGATCCAAAAAACTAATAAGAAATCAGCTAGAAAAAAAAAAATACACGGCGAGAAAATGGTATAAAAAAGAAGATAAACACGACGGCGAGCGATGTAAAAAAAGAAACATAAATAGGAAAACTACAAAAAAGAAAAATGAAAGAGAAAGAAAAAAGAAAAATAAAGAGGAAAAAATAGGAACATAGAATATAAGAAGATACATGGGAAAAAAGCTGAACTGGTTGAAGAAATAATAAACCAAAATATAGAAATACTAGAAATAACTAAAACAAAAAAGAAAGAGCAGGGAATAGTAAGAATACATAAAGAATACTGGTTAATGTGGACAGGAGTAGAGGAAAAGGAAAGAGGAAAAAGAAGGAGTAGGAATGATAATAGCTCCGGAAAGGATAAAAAATACAATAAGAGAAAAACACATAAATGAAAGAATTATGACAGTAGAAATGAAGCTAGTAGATAACAAAACATGGACCATAATAGTAGCATACGGACCAAATAAAGACGCAAAAAAGAAGAGAAAGACAGCTTCTATACAAAATTACAAGAAGAAGTAGACGAGAGATCAGAAAACATAATGATACCAGGAGACCTAAATGGGAGAGTAGGAAACCAAAACAACAAAATAGAAGCGGCAATGGGAAAAGAAGGAGAAGAAATAAAAACAACAACGGAGAAAGATTATTCAACTATGCATTGAAAACAATCTAGTAATAACAAACACCAAATTCAAACACAAGGAAGTTTACAAATACACAAGAACACAACCAACCAGAAACGAGAAATCAATAATTGACTACTACCTAGTTAACAGAAATAACTGGAACAAGATAAAGAATGTAAAAGTTACAAGACAGCAGGAAATAGGAAGCAATCATCATTTACTACGAATGGACATAAAATGGAAAGCAAAACTTAAACCAGACAAAACGTTAAAATAAAAATATAAACTTACAAACTAAAAGAAGAACAAATAGAAGTGGCATACCAAGAGATACTACAAAAAAAAATCAGAGAAAAAAAAAGGGAACGTCCATAGAAGAAAAATGGGAAATTTTTAAACAAATTATCCTAGAAGCTGCAAAAGAAAGCTGTGAATCAGCAAAAATAGTAAACAAAGATACTAAAAAGAGACAAAAAAAATGGAAAAGATACTTACAATCCAATAAAAGAAAAAGATTACAAAAAATACAAAGAAAAGAGAAATAAAAACAAAAAAAAATAATAAAAGAAGAAAAGATAAAATTATGGACAAAATTTGAAAAAGAAATGAATAAAAATTTTAACCAAAGCCAAAAACTATTCTACGGAACTTTAAAACATCTAAAACAAAATAAAAAATACAATATGGTGAACATAAAAGATAAAAATGGTAAAATAATAACGGAAGAAGATAAGATAATGGCAATACTTTTAAGAACTAACAAAACAAGAAGCAAAAAAAAAAACAAAACAAAAGGAGATAAAGAATTGCTACAGGACAGAAAAACGGAAGAAATAGAAGAAATTAAAACAGACAAAGTAATAGAAGCAATTAAGAAATTAAAAAACGGGAAGGTACCGGGAACAGATGAAATAACGCCGGAAATGATGAAATACATGGGATATGAAGGAATTACACAAATAACGAAATAATTAAACGACAATTAGGAATGGGAAAATCCCAAAGAAATAAAACAAAAGGAATAATTCTACCTATACATAAAAAAAGAGATAAAAAGAAATGTGAAAACTATAGAGGAATTACACTAACAAGCATACCAAGCAAAATATTTACAGGAATTATTGAAAAAAGAATGAGAGACAAACTAGAAACGACAATAGAAGACAGCCAATGTAGATTTAGAAGATGAAGAAGAAGAAGCACACAGGATCTAATATTTATAATAAGACAATTAAGTAAAAAAATTATTTAAAAAATAGAGTAATGCACGTATGCTTTGTTGACCTTGAAGAGGGATTTGATAGAATCAAGAGAGAGGACATATGGAAAGAAATAGAAAAGAGAGGAATTGAGAAGAAAATAATAAACGTAATTAAAAACATGTGTCAGAATGAATAACGAAGAATCAAAAGAATTCCAAACAAAAAAAAGTGTAAAGCAAAGATGTGTGTTAAGCGCATTTCTCAATTGTGCTAGACAGGGCAATAAAACAAGCAAAGCAAAAAATGAAAAAGGTAAAAATAGGATATTGGAATATGGAAATAACAAAAATAGCAAAACTGCTATTTGCAGACAATATGGCAGTGATTGCTGAGACCAAAGAAGAGCTATAACACAACATTGCAATAATAGAGGAACAACTAAAAAAAAATAAACATGAAAATAAACTATAAAAAAACAAAGACCATGATTATTGCAAATATAAACTGATTCACAAAATAAGAATAAAAGGAAAAATAATAGAACAGGTTGAAAAATACAGATACTTAGGAACAATAATACAAAACAACGGAAAACTAGACAAAGAGATAGAGGACAAAATAGAAAAAATAGCAAAAATATATAACATGATAAAATATCAAAAACCACAAAAACGGAAATTGTAAAAAAAGTAATCAGACCAACATTAACATATAGTATCGAAACATGGACGATGACATGAAAACAAATAGAAAGAATAAATGCTATGGCGATGAGATTTCTTAGGAAGATTGAAAACAAAACAAGAAATGATAAAATAAGGAACATAATAGGACAAATTTAAATATAAAACCAATACAAAAAAAAATATTGAAGGTCAAATGAGATGGTATGGACATATCAGAAGAATGAGTAAAGAAAGAAACACTAAGAAAATTTATGAGACAAGAGTAACAGGAGAACAAAAAAGAGGAAGACCTAAATAAGAATGGAACAGCGCAATAAAGGAATAAGCTACAAGAAAAGGAAACACGTGGGAAGAAATAAAAGGATAGGAAGAAATGGAGAAAATATTATACAAATTAATAATGTATATGCCTGACACAGAAAGGTAAAAAGGCAATGAAATAAATAAATAAATAAATACATAAAACAAATTTAATGAGCTTGCCTTTGATTTGTTACAAAAAATAAAACTTTTATAACATAGACAACTTTACACAACCAAAGTTTACTCATATTATTCTAAGTCTTTTTTAATAATTTAATGTTTTTTATTTTAATTTTAATTGGTTTTAAAATACTTTTTACTTGTCAGAAAGTCGCAAAACAAATTTAAAACTTATAATTATTATTGCTTTGTTTAAATTTATTTTAAGTTTTAGGCACTCAAACATAAAATTAAAGGTTTTAAATACAACCAAATAAAACACGAAATCCACGTACTTGTTGAATCATAAAGTGGTACATACAGTACTTTTAAAAATAGTTACATTTTGCTGGAAAACAATAATAAATTTAATTTTATTGTTTTGAATTATCAAATAACTTATTATAAGAGGATAAAAAATACATAACTTATACATATGATGTGTGTTTGGTTGTCTGATATTATTAAATTATATTACTTAAAATGATAAATATTACTAAAATTTTGAGTTCCATCCGGCATATTACTTGTCACATAAATCACATCAATCACTTCGATCACGTTGCATCAGCAGATAGGTTTGTATGACTGATGCTATTAAAAGTAAAAATAATATAAAGATATTATATAAAGTGACATCCGTAAAATTGTACATGCGGCGTTGTCATATGACTTATCAAATAGTAAGTAATCAAATTACCAATCACGTCGCAACTGCAATACCTCTAAACTAAATTTATTTGATCACCTGTGATAAAACAAGCGGCAAATTTAAAATTTGTATAAAAACCAATAAAACTTGTAAAGTGGTTAAAGAGTACAATGAAATATATTGGATATGTATTGTTATTTACATATCGAATATACTTAGAAGTAATTAAGCCAGATAAATTAAATATAATATTAATTAGTTATTTTTTCTAATTCCAATCTCAACACTGTTTAATAGTATTTTGTAAGGCAGATGTATGCTCTAGATTTAAAATGTTGCCTGCACAAAAAATAAAAAAATATTTTTTTTTTAATAAAAAAAACATTTTTTTTTATTTTAAAGATTTTTTTCATTGGCAAGAAATCATTTGGAGCATTTTGATGTCTGCCGCGCTTGTAATTTGACTACATTATTTATTTATTTTGTATTGCTAAATAAACGAATAATTTAACTTTTGGCGTAACTGACGTAAGTGTGTTCCATGCTGTTTTAAAAGACACTATATCTATGGGCATACTATATATCATTTAATAATTTGTTTTTAGTTTTAATATTTATCTCTTATTATAATACAATAAAAATAATGCCCATAGCCTGCTATGTTTCAAAAAAGAATTGAAATAAAGAATAGTACTACAAATTAAAATATAAATAAAAAGTTGCCAACTAGACGGATTTCTATAGGTAATAGATAATATGTAATATAAAATGTCCCTTAATACATGACACAAATGATTAAATATTAATTTTGAAAAACAAATTTATCGTTGGGCTTGTGCATAGGCGTCTAAACGAAAACAAGTTACTTAGAAAAATAAGAGTAACTCGCACATTACAGTTAGTACTACTAATACTGCAATATTGATAAAATAAAATTGAAAAATGTGGTTAAAATATAAAAAAAAAATAAACAAAAATTAAACAAAAAAAGAAAATTTAAAAATAAAACATAGATATAAAGGGAAAAATGAATTAAAAATTAATTAACATCTAGAATATGCAACAGTAGAACAAGTATAACATGTTTGCCTAAATGTACACACAAAGTCTCAAGTATACTAAATGTAACTTGCAACAATGTCGAACAGTCTAGAAATTACAAAATGTAATGTACAGGTTGAGTCGGGAAGAACAGACCAAACTTTAGGAATGTATTATACACGTAAAAATAATGTAAAAAAACTCAAATGTTGTTATCCAATTTTCATTTGTTTTCAAGTTATAGCGTAATTAAAAATGTTTATCTAGTGTGCCACAAAAGATTTTCGTTTGATTGGTTGCGGTGGTCTTATTAGTTGGCCTCCAATATCTCCAGATTTCTTAGCACTAAATTATTGATTATGGGGCTGGTTTAAGATAAAGTGTACACTGTACACTCGGCATACACAGAACGTTAATGTAGACATTTTATTTATTTTTAATTACGCTAGAACTTAAAAACAAATAAAAATTGAATAACAACATGTAACTTTTTTTACATTATTTTTAAGTGTAAAATACACTTCTGGAATTTGGTCCGTTCTGACTCACCCTGTATATAATAAAATAGTTTTAAATTATTCATATACTCGTTTCGAAACTTATTTCTTATTCTTTACCTTAAACACAATTGTGTGTGTTAATTTAAGTATTGTATTGAAGCACATTAAAAATAATTGATACTTTGTAGCATAGCAATTGTTGGTTGGTTGGTATGACAAATCAACAAGTTATTACTACTACTACAAAATTGTTTCATATACAGAAAAAAATAAATGTTTTTAGCCGAGTTAGTTGCCAAACATGCATTAATGGAAAGCAAAAAAACTAATTCAAAACTAAAATAATAATAATAATAATTATTATTATTTCTCTCAAAAAAATGTTACACAAGTCAATAAAATTACACGTTAAAATACGATTGACAAAATATTTAAAACATATTAAAAATAAACATTGCAGTACAATTTAAAATGTACAAAAAAAAAACATATTTACAGTTAAAAACAAGTACAAACACATTATTCTTAAAACTTAAGCAAATTTTGCATTAACATAATAAATCGGTAAAATCGTTACTTAAATAATTCTTAAACGTAAAAAAGCTTTTTTTAACAAATATTGTTTGACAACGTTGATAAATGTTTTAAACGGAAGATCTTTCACCGCCGTTGGAAGAGTATACATTTTTTTAATTCTTAAATAACTCGGTCAATTTTATGAGCTTTTGAGTATAGAGTAATTGTTTTTATTTTTTGTGTTATAGTTTTCTACGTCTTCGTGACCAGTATAACACATTAAATGAAGTTTTACATGTTTTAAACATTCAAGTACAAACAATAAAATTAGAACACAGTTAATATATTTAACTAATAGTATAAAGTAATTGAGTTCCTATACTCAATATTAATTATGATGCGGATAGCGATGAACTGTGACCCCATAATAAAATGTCATAACTTAAGAGAGAATGACAGATACCAAAATATGCAGTAATAAATACGCTGCGTGTATTTAATGAAGCACTATTTGAGAGCAGAAAATGGACCAAGTACAGAACCTTGTGGAGCACTTTGTTTAGCAAACTGTTTACTAGAAATATTATTACCATTAAATTGAACATTGGTAACAACTACACAAGTAAGATTGCAATATATTATAGCTACTATTAGAAAAATTGTATAATCTAAGTTTGCTTAATAGGAAATCATGAGTAACACAGTCGAATGCTTTTGACAGGTCTAAAAAGGAAGTAATAGTAAATTCTTTATTTTCAAAATCATCTAGTATTAGATTTATTAGTTTATCAATTGCTAATACAGTATTTAGTTTATTTCTAAATCCAAACTACGTATTTGAAAAAAAAACTGTAGGATTGTTGAATAAATAGAAAATCCTAGAAAATTTAAGATAAGAAATATTGAAAAAAAAACCTTTTTAAGCAAAATATTTCACAAAACACCATAGATCTTTTAATTTGCTAAGCCAAAACTTTGTTGGTGTGGTATCAATGCGCGTGTGTACAAGAACAACAGAAAGTTGAATGAAACCATTCAACAAAATCATTTTTAATCAAACAATAAAAATAAAAGCAGATTAAATGACATGCTACCAACAAAGTTAACTAACCCTAGGATTGCATTTCGTCAGAGCATAGATAATGCAGATTGTCTTTGATCTAATATTTTTTAGTTGCACGACAACAACAACAACAACAACAAAAATAAAATAAAAATAAATAACTAAAAAAATATATAAAGTACTGCACAAATTGTTTGTCTAGTATTTAAAAAAATACTGGTAAGAATGATATTGGACGATAGTTGTTAATGTTGTCAATGTTTCCCTTTTTATGTATAAGAATAATTATTGCAATTTTTAAAGTATCGGGAAAAATAGAATTTAAAATACACTTATTAAAGAATTTGGTCAATTGGCTAACTAGAATATTTGCAATTCCTTTGACAAATCTACTCTCATGTCATAAACATCTATACTATAACTGTTGTGCATACTCATTATACAAGCACTAACATCGTTTGGTAAAACATTATGAAAATCAAAGGATACAGTTTTATTTGTGATATTGATAAATGCAAGAGGGTTTACGTTAGGTGTTAGTAATGATTCAACAAATTTTAACAACAAAATTAATAAAAAACTGGCTAATTGCTTCTGTATCAAGTTGGTCAGTAACATTAAAACTAATTTTGCTTTTTTTACTGTTGATAATTTCCCACATAGATTGGCTTTTGTTTTTAGACTTAAAAATATATATATATATATATATATATATATATATATATATATATATATATATATATATAATGTTGACCAACTTTTACAATGTACTTTCTTTTTACAATCGGTTTTATTTAACGAGAGAAGAATAAAATTCTAGTGTTATGAAATACGAGAATCTAAAATTGTTTAATTAATTTTGAAAGTATTATTTCATTACACCGCATCTAGTAGATTTTTGTATTGTGCTTTACGTTATTTTACGAAAATAACTAGTGGTGAAGAAATAAACAAAAAAGAACTGTGTCTTACTACGGCAAGAACGCAAGCATAAGTTGTGAACTTGTAACTTGTAACTTGTTTCTAAATACAGTGCGACCTCAATAATCCGAACCTTCATCATACCGGATTCTTCAATAATCCGGCCAGGCATTTCAACTACATTGTGTTCTTTATAATCCGGATTTGATAGTACTCGGTAATCCGGACCTGTGTTTTTAGACGTCTCAAGTTGAGGGGATTTCCCTATTTTTTATTATATATTATATATATTAATTCCGGGGCTAATATCTAGAGATTCGCAGTGTGTACCTTCTTTTTGACTGTTACGTATCGCGTCGTGCGGATTAATAATTATCTAGCCGTTGGTTGTTACATAGTATGTATTTACGTGCTATTTTATGTGCTACATAAGTATAAGAACATTTTTTATACATACACATATTAAAAATGCCTCCTAAAAGAAATCATACTACGTTGTCAATAAAACAAAAATCCAATATAATTAAAAGACTAGTTAGAGGTAAAAGTGGAAAATTGTTAGCAAATGAATACGGGGTAGGAACATCAACAATTTTCGATATAAAAAAGAATAAAGACAAAATTAAAAAGTAATTTTTATTTGTTTTGTACTTGTACATACAACTATGTGTATGTCACTTTTTTAGATTTATTAGCAAATGTGATTTTGGCCCCGGCGCCAGAAAAACCTTACGACCAGCCAAATATTCAGAAATGGAAACTCGTTTGTATGCATGGTTTAATACACAACGATCAAGGCACGTCCCAATTTCCTATGAAATTTTATCTGCCAAAGCAAAACAGTTTTATTCCGTAATTTATGGAAAAGATAATTTTAGAGCTAGCTGAGGCTGGATTTCTAACTTTAGAAAAAAGTATGGTCTGCGTGCTTTAAAAGTGTGTGGTGAAAAACTATCCAATGATCAAAGTGCTGTCAATCTTTTCCAAACTAAGTTTGCTGAAAAGATAAAACAATTAAACCTAGCACCTGCTCAAATATACAATGCCGATGAATCTGCTCTGTATTGGAAAATGTTGCCCGAAAAAGCTCTGGTTTGTTCTCAGGAGAAAACCGCACCAGGTCAAAAAATAAGCAAAGAACGCTTTACATTTCTATCATGTTGCAATGCTGATGGTTCACAAAAATTAAAGCTGTTAGTGATAGAAAAGGCAAAAAATCTAAGGGCATTTAAAAATGTAAACATACCTGTTGAATACAAATCATCTGCTAATGTATGGATGACTACAGCAATTTTTTTTGACTGGTTTCATTCTTCATTTATTCGTCAAGTTAGAAGTCATTTAAGAAGTCTCAATTTACCTGAACGAGCCCTGTTAATCATTGATAACGCCTCAAGCTATGGAACTATAGAAGAGCTAACTAGTGAGGATGGACAATTTACATTATTTTTTCCACCAAATTGTACAGCACTTTTGCAGCCTATGGATCAAAATGCCATCAGACTGACAAAATTATTTTACCGAAAAAGTCTTTTAGCTCATATTCTTTCTAATAACAAAGAAAACATTGTTAAGTTATTAAAAAACATTAACTCGAAGGACGCTGTATGTCTATTATATAATTCTTGGGAAAAAGGATCCCAAGAAGTTTTGCAGAAGTGCTGGCACTAAATTATGGCTCAAGTGGCAAATAACGACTCGGACACTGAATATGATGCTGAAGATCTAATTCCTCTGAATCAATTGCGGCGCAATTTGCTTCACTTGAATGACAAGATGAAAATAATGAAGATTTGTTACAACTGGAAGACATAGATGATACAGACGAACATCATGATAGTAGTGACAATGAAAGTCCAGAATTAAATAAAACGAACCTGACTGTTAAAAATGACGAGGCAGTTAAAAGTTTCAATGTGTGCATAAAGTGAGCAGAAGAAACTAATATCCCACTACATGATGTTCTTGTACTTCAAAGACTGAAAGAAACCGCGTTTATAATGAACCAAAAAGAGGTCAAACAAACAAAAATCACAAAATACTTCACAATAAAATATAAAATTTAATAAGTTTGCTTCTGCTTTGAATCATTTTTGTATAACTAGAATTTTTTAGTTAATTTGTACTAAATTTTTCATTTTTTAACAAAAAAAAATATTTCTTCAGTAATCCGAATTATTTACTTATCCGGATCACCGCGGTTTTAATTAATCCGGATTATCGAAGTTGCTCTGTATTACCAATTTGTACACAACTTGTTTTATTGTTCATTATTGATAAAAGTTTGGGTTTAAGTCTAGTTATTGTAGTTTGTTCACGATAGTTAAGAAAATGTGTTTTTGTTTTATATTTGTTTGTACAGTTTATACCATTTTAGTTTTAGTTATAAAATTATCAATTATTAACTTATTTTTGTTGTGTGAAAACAAAAAATAATAATATTAATAATTTTTTATTTTTTATAGTATTCCTTAGATATATGTACATATATAAGGTTAGTAAAAATACTCAAAATGTTCCATTTGAAAAAAAAATTATATATAAATAATATATTTAAACGATAACTTGTTTAAAAACAGAAAACTTCTGTTTAAAATTTCTGATCATTTGATTTTTATATATAAAAAAATAAAATAATAATACGTCAAAAATATAAAATAAACAGAACATGCAACAAACTGAAGCTGTATTTTGGCTAAAACGTCAAATATTACTCAAGTATAACTATTTATTGTATAAGTTGATGAATATTATGTATTATATTAATATAAAAAATGATAAATAAATTATATTTTGTAATATATAATTATAAATAGAAGTTATTCCCTTGCTTAATTTTGATTAAAATTTAAGTCCATTAACTGTAATTTTATTGTTTTAAATAAAAAAAATAGCAATATATTAAACCAAAAGGAGTGTAAAATAACCTTTTTAATGTGTATAGTTATTGACAGTTTTTGTATATAACTTATATTATATTATTAAACACTATTTAGCTTGTCTATTTTAATAAAATTAACAAAAATAAAAGAAATTAAAAAAAAAAATCTAACTTAATAAACTATTTGTAGAATAACCTAACTTTTAATTTAATTTAATTTGTTTTATTTTATTAACACTTCTAAGCAGCTAATACGTTATATATTCAATGTTCTTATTTGTTATAAATGTCTATATTAAGCATATAATTAATTAGTTGTCAATTTGTCAATAATTATTAATAAAATACATTACGATAAAAAATAAGTTATTCTGCTAAAAATGCATTGGGTATTTATTAGAAATATGTCCAAGCCAAAATTTCAGTTAGATTTACTTTAGGATTCCAAGCGATTTAAATATCAGATTCACCTTGTTTTTCTTGCTGATTGAACTGGCACTTATTAATTGAACTAAGCTTTCAATTAGAAACAATTAGGTAAAAGTTATATTTAATTATTATTGAAACTTACTTATGCCAAATTTTGGTGCAATATTAGATATAAATTTGTCTTCCTGAAACAAACATTAGAATATTATTAGAAATTGATTATAGATGCATGTATTAATTATTATGAATATATATTGCTACACTATAAACAAATATTTTAAAATACAAACAACACATATTTGTATGTCGACTTAAATAAAATTGTGTGTTTTTGTTATTGCAGGTGCCATTCAATAAAAATGTATAACATTACAAGCCCAAGAGGCATTACAGTTGTGTTGAAAATGCTTAGCCCCAACGGCATAGCAATTTTAGCTATTTTATAGCATAGAACATAAAAATAATGTTATAGGTAGTAAACGGAGTAAACAAAATAAGATTAACAATTGATTATAATCTGGCAATATTAGAGTGGGTGTTGATCTGAGACTCGCAATATTAAGTCATTTTTTCTGCGTAAACAAACAGCTATTTTGTAGCGCGTAAGTTTAAATTATTTCAAAATAATAACGGAGTTGGCTAATGTTAAAATGCGCAAAGCTTTTGTAAAGTAGGTGATTTAATTTTATAATCGAATAATTATTAAATGATATTGATTTTTTGCCTACAATTTTATTTTAATCTTTAAAAGGCCTTGGAAATATTGATTGCTCGGGCCTCGCATTTTTTTGAAAGGGCATAACTTGTATTTAGCAAAATTTTTAACCAAAATAAGTCAAATATTTGCAATTTAAAGTTTACTATTATTAAATTACGTAACACTAAATTTTTTAGAAGTTTACTAAATAAAAGTAAAATGTTGAAAAACAAACTAGATATAGATATAGCAGTTATTGAAATAAGGTAGGAAGAATCAAATTAAAAAATAAAAAATGATTTATTGAGGGAAAAGTGGGCTAAAGGTTATGAGTATTTTTTATAAAATACTTTCTAAATAAAAGCAATTAAGATTACATCAAATATTTAATTTTAAATCTAAATATACATGCCAACAGACAAAAGCATAGAAAGAATCCAGATGTTAAGCAGAATCCCAAAAAGCTCAGTTAGTAGGATGCTGTTTATTGTACAATTTACTAGGTTGCTGGTTTGGCCCTTGCTTGAAGAATTTGTTTTTTAACATATGAACTATAATTTAATAAAATATTTTATTTATTTAAGTGGCGTTGCAAATGACATACATACACGTTAACTAACTAAAGCGACGGCAAAGCTGTGGTAATCTTAAACAATAATAAATGTTCAAAAATATTATAATTTTATTTTACTGGATTTATAAAAACTTAGGTATTGTTAAATATTTTTTAAACTTTATGTTTTATATAATGACATAATTTAATTTACGGGTGTTATGATCCAGTAAATGCTGAGCCATCACAACAAAACATATAAATACGACGACGCTTCCCAGACGAGCCAGTCCAACACATAGTAGTAACAAGTACACCTAAAATCGGTAACTAGACTTCGCTGCAAATCGCGAGCTACTATGACCAATTAATCATTAATATTTAATCATTATAATTAACTATTATAATCAACTTCAATTGTATTAGAATAGATCAAACCATGTAAAGTTTGATGATATAAATAAAAGATAATTAATAGTTTTTAAAAAGTCTCATTCCAACCCGTGGAATTTAACTAGCGCTGCGAACAGGATTATCTGCAACGTATTAAATATCGACGGTTCGTGTTAACGATTAAAGCAGATAACGAATATTAGAAATTAAAGACTTTAAACTTTAAGTGAACCTAACCTGGATTACTTCACTCAAACTTGAATTAATACCAGATGGATACCACCTTAATACTATTAATGTGAGTACAGATTTTTAATAATTGTCAATTGTCAAAATCCTATGACAGATATTGATAGTCTATCCCTATTAATAAGTTCCTTAAACATTATGCCTTATACTGTGAAAGACGTGACAAACGTGTATCAGGACACCATTCCGAATTTTGATGGTGATTCCAACGTTTTAAATGCTTACATATCAGCTTGTGAGTTTCTAGTCAATACATTTTTGACAGAACCTAATGCAAGTATACAAGCTTTATTATTAAGAATATTTTAAGGAAAATTAAAAGATAAAGCCTTGAAAGCCATAAGTTGTAACGAAGAGACCACAACTTGGCAAGATCTAAAAATTCTTTTATTAAATCATTTTGGTGATCAACGTTCTGAGTCATGTTTATTTAATGACTTAGCCATGATTAGACCCAATAAAAATGAGGGATCTTATAATTACGGTACACGAATAAAAGAAATATTACAACTTCTTCTTACTCAAGTGAAATTAAGAGACAACAATGCTAATAGTAATGCATTCTATACAATAAGCTTCCCTCATGTATTAAAGAAATTAATGTTTTTTGTAGGTTTAGACAAACTGTAAAATCGTTGTTAATTCAAAAATGTTACTATACAATTAACAAATATTTAACAGATAACATTTAAAACATGTAAAAACACTAAGTTTTGTATCAAGCTAAGTAAGCTATTTTATTTTATTTTGTATTGTTTGTTTGACTTATCATATCCACATGTAGTTGGCTTAAATGATTAAATATATATTATTATTAAAAAATTTGAATTATAAGAAAACGGCACTACAAATTTATTTGCAAGGATTATTAGAAATTAATCATGTAACAGGATTAATGGTTCAAGTGAAGCAACCAGCCGACCTTGAGACAGCTATGAGTCACGTGATAGAAGTGGAGAATTTCAATTACCGTGCCGGAAGAACAAATAATTTACAACGTACTAATACTAATATGAAAACATCATTAGATAAAGCACGTAACCAAAGTAAACAACAGGGTTATCAAATGAATAACAGATTCACACCAGTAGCGCAACCTTATTTAATGCCATTTCAGAATAATCAAAATGTGCCATCATTTGCGCACGAATCAAATCAGTTTAACAGGAATCATGTTTTTACATCTCCGTTTAATCAAAATAAATCATTTACAAATAATAATATAAATCAAAGATTCCCAACAACGATGCCTCTACCGCAAGCGACACATAAAACAATGCCCAAGCCTACGCCTATGGAAGTAGATTCCAGCGCGCAGAAAAGACCGGTATCAACTTTCATTCATCAAAATAAACGCCCTTGCTGGACACCTGGTCAACGATTATATTATCAGGATGACGACGAGCCAGACAATACGCTAGACAGTACGCAAATGTATGAAAACGTAAATACAGAAGAATTTGCTGATTACTGTGAATATAATGACGACCTCGATGAAGATGTCAACAACGCAGAAGAAAATTTTCAGTTCATTTGCCTTACAACCAAGAAAAAATGATAAATAATCAAAACAACGATAACACAGCTGTAATTAATTTAAATAATATTAATTGTAATTTGCCCTACATAACATGTTCTGGACTTAAATTTTTAATTGATACAGGATCAACCAAAACATTAATAAATTCTAAATTATTTAAACAACTAGAAGAATATGCTGTGAAAATACCATTTATTATTAAAACGGCTCACGCTACTACTAAGCACAATGATGCAATTATTGCGGAAATACCACCAATATTTTGTTCTAATATTAAACATACGTTTTTTAAATTTGATTTCAGTAAGAAATTTGACGGTTTAATTGGAATCGATTTATTAAGCAAACTAAATGCAATATTGGATATTCGTAATAAAGTTCTTAAAACTCCAAACGCAAACATACCTATTCATCTTGAAAAAGAAAGACTAACTTTTGAACCATTACAAGCAAAAGTGATTAAAATACCTGTAAATATAGAAAGCGGAACTATTTACATACCTCCATTTGAATTTCGCCCAGGAATTAAAGTTAAAGAATCAATAACTGAAGCAAACAATTACGAAGCATTAGTAATTGCAGTAAACTATACAGAAGATCTTAGAAACATTAACATTAGTGATTCATTACAAACTCATTTAATAAGCGAAATTGAAGAAAATTGTATTTTTGAGAAAATGGATATAGATAATGATGATGATGAGCAAAATAATAATAACAGTTTAGAAGATTTACAAATACAAAATATTAATAAAAACTTAAACATAGATAAAATGAACATCGAAGAAGAAGCTTCTATTAGAGTATTTGCAAACAAATATAAACATGTATTTCATGTAGACGGTCAAAAATTAACTTTTACACATCATGTTAAACATAAACTAAATTTAAAAAACGAAATACCTATTTATGTTAAAATGTACAGACAACCGATAGAAACAAAAAAAGAAATTAAAAAACAAGTTCTGGAATTATTGGATCAAGATATAATTTAGGAAAGCATTTCTCCTTGGAGCTGTCCAGTAAATATAGTCACAAGAACTACTAATGGAAAAATTAAGAAAAGAATGGTAATCGACTATTGACGATTAAATAATCAAATGATAGAAGATAAATATCCAATTCCTAATATTGCTGATATATTGGATAAATTGGGTAAATGTCATTACTTTAGTAGTATTGACCTAGCATCCGGTTATCATCAAGTAGAAATGGATCCTAATGACACACAGAAAACTGCATTTTCAACTGAACAAGATCATTTTGAATTTAAAAGAATGCCTTTCGGATTAAAGAACGCACCTGCAACTTTTCAACGATTAATGGATACAATTTTAAAAGGATTATTGGAAGATGTTTGCATGGTATATTTGGACGATATAATAATTTATTCAGTTTCACTCCAGGAACACATGTCAAAATTAGATAAAGTTTTTAAAAGATTAGAAGATGCAAATTTTAAAGTCAATATAGGAAAATGTGAATTTCTTCGAAAAGAGCTAAAGTATTTAGGTCACCTAATTACAGAAGATGGAGTAAGACCTAATCCAGAAAAGATTAATGCAATTGATAAATACCTTTTACCAAGAACTCAAAAAGAAATTAAATCATTTCTAGGACTAGTGGGTTATTATCGAAAATTTATAAAAAATTTTGCTGAAATAACTAAACCACTTACCAACTGTTTAAAAAAGGGATCACAAATTGTCATAGACAAAAAATTCACAGAAGCATTTGAAAAATGTAAAATTTTGTTAATGAATGAGCCAATACTTCAATACCCTGACTTCACAAAAGAATTTATAGTTACTACTGACGCATCAAATGTAGCTATAGGAGCAGTTTTGTCCCAAGGAATAATTGGACAAGATAAACCAGTAAGTTATGCTTCAAGAACATTAAGCAAAACTGAACAAAAATATTCAACAATCGAAAAAGAACTCTTAGGAATAATATACGCTGTCAAATACTTCCGACCATATATATATGGTAGACACTTTAAAATTTACACCGATCACAGACCTCTAGTATGGCTATGGAAATTAAAAGAACCCAATTCTAAATTAATAAGATGGAAACTAAGATTAGAAGAATACGATTTCGAAGTTATCTATAAAAAAGGAAAATATAATACAAATGCTGACGCTTTGTCAAGAGTTACTCAAGAACAATTAAATGCTATAGAAGATGATATAATATCTATGCTTCCTAATCCAGACCCCGAAACTCAAGAATTACTAGACGAAATAATAAGAGACTTAGATATTAATGAAGAACCAACATTACCAAACACAACCTTTTTTAGAGAAGAACAACCTATCTCCAAAGGGAAAGATTTAAAAATGTTACGAAAAGAATTACAAGAAACTGATCTTTCTGAAAGAAGATTAACTCCAATGTTAATACCAGACGAAGATGATAATACAATTCATTCTAATCAAGAATCCGAACCTACAATCGGAATAACTATCTTAAATGAAATAATAAATGACAAAAAAAATCAATGTTTTATCAGCTCTACAACAACAAATTCAAAAATAGATTTATTAAATGAAAATGGAAATAAAATTATTAAAGCTAAAATATCGACAGATAATATTGAAGAAGAAATTATAAAGTTTATGAAAGAATATCTGATTGGACCAGGAAAACATTACTTATATTTCGAACAAGAAAAACTTTACCCTGAGTTTTGTAAAATATATACGCAAATCTTTAATGACAGAGGACCAAAGTTAATTAAATGTACAAAAAAGGTTACAGTAATAAGCAATGAAGCCGACCAAATGGAATTATTAGAATTACATCATTCTGGTAAAACAAACCATAGAGGAATAGAAGAAACCTTGTCACATTTAAAAAAAAAGATATTACTGGAAAGATATGAGAAAAATGGCAACAGACCACATTAAAAGTTGTTTAATTTGCAATAAAAGTAAATATGACCGACACCCTAATCAACCGCTTCTACAACTTACTAATACGCCTGATAAACCTTTTCAAAAATTATTTATGGATACTTTTACAATATCAAACTCAAAGTTTTTAACCATAATTGATACATTCTCTAGACTTGGTCAAGCAATACCTATATGTTCTACCAACTCGATAGATATAGCTAACGCTCTGCTAGAATACTTTAAGTATTATGGAACACCACAAGAAATAAGCTGCGATAGCGGAAAAGAATTCAAAAATGATTTGATTATGAAATTATTAGAAGTTCATAAAATTAAAGCTCATTTTGGAACACCTTCCAACCCTAGTTCTCAAGGAAACATCGAAAGATTTCATTCAACAATAATTGAACAAATAAGATGTCTTGAACAAAGAAAAAAAGAACCTATAGAACAACAAATGAGATTAGCTGTTATAGCCTATAATAACACAATATCTAAACCAACAGGCTTTACGCCGCTTGAATTAGTTTTTGGTCACACCGCTTTAAGAGATCCAATGGATTTACTTTATTCAAAAGATTATTACCATCAATACTTAGTAGATCACAAAGATCGATTACAACATCTTTATAAATCAATTCAAACTAAAGATATACAACATAAAGAAAAATGTGTAGAAAAATCTAAAGAAAAAGTTAAGGAAAAACCTTTCAAAATAAACGAATTAGTATATGTAAGAAATAATGGCCGAAATAAATTAACCAATCCCTATTCAGGTCCTTATAAAATCACAAAAATTAATGATGATTCAACTGTAGAAGTCAAAACAAAAACAAGAATGAGAAGATTTCATACAAGAAATTTGAAACATTCTATTGTTTCAGACTCTTCGGATGTTATATCCCTAAGATCAGAAGCGACATTACCCTAGAACCAATCACTGACAACTCAGGTCTTCTTCCTATAAAGTTAGGAGAAGCTCAAATAAAATCAAACATATGGAAAATAACAACTATATACCACCTTGAGCATCTTATTCAAGAAATTCAAGATCTTAATAAAAATTGTATTGATTGGATAACCATAGTAAAAAAGGGAACACATAGAAATCACTACAGCACAGAAATGTCAAATTACTTATCTATATTAACTGTAAAAAGATACAAAATGTTAAGACAACTTAATCAAATTGTACCTCAGCCAAATTTACGAATAACTAAAAGAGCAATTGACGTGCTAGGCCAGATAATAAAGAAAATTACTGGAAATTTGGATAATGAAGATGCAGAAAAATACGATAAAGCAATTGAGCACATAATTCAATCACAATCTAAAACTCAATTAATATTAGACAAACAAATTTCTTTATCAATCAGAGCAATTGAAGAATTCAATAAAACTATATTCGAACTAAGAAGTAATCAGTTACTATTGAACTCAAGAATGCTACAAATTAACGAAGCTATGAAAAACTATACTTTCTACCAGTTAGAAGAAGCACATAGAATTACTATCTATGCTACCTTCAATCAACTTATATTTCTGATAGAGAATGCAAATAATATTCTGTCTACGCTAATAAATGCCGTAACTTTTGCCAAACTAAATGTATATCACCCATCAATAATGGATACCAATAATCTAATGTTTGAATTAAATAAACTAAGTCAAACACTAAAAACAGAAAAATTGTTACAAGAACCAACAGCAGAAAATATTTATTTGATTGAAAAAATAATCACAGTAAAAGCTTATACTAAAGAAAATTCAATCATATTTATCCTAGAAATTCTTTTAGTAGAAATTTCTCAATATTCATATTATCAATTATATCCTTTACCAATTCGAAACTATAACAATTCTTTCCATTATATTATACCAAATCATCCATTTTTGGCAATTGATCGTGAAAAATTTGTATCTCTCACTGAATCCTGTCAAGAAATATCAACTATGCAGTATCTGTGCCAAGCTTCAAGCAGTCTACAGATCACTCAAGATTCACCATGTGAAGTTCAGTTATTATCTTACACAAATCATTATTAAAAATGTGTGCATAACTATGAAACAATTCAAGAACCGTGGATAAGAAAAATTTACGAAAATCTATGGATGATCGTTTCACCCTTCGATCAGAAGATTGAGAAAAGATGCAACAAACAGAACGAACTGGACGTAATCAATGGTACCTACCTTGCAAAAGTGACATCAGGATGTTTTTTGTACATAAAGAATCTTACATTAACCAGTTATCAAGAAAAGAAAATTGCTAGTATACCAAATATACCCAAACTAGTTTTTTCACAAGAGAAAGCTCAACCAGCACAATGGAAAACGCACTTAGCAAAACTAAATAAAATGCATATAACAAACATAAGTGGAATCAATGACGATCTAATCAAACTTCAAAAGGACCTTCAAATCCTGAAGAATTCAAATACACTTTACAAACAACCTCCAACAATTTGGACAATCTTCATTTATGGATTTCTAATCATTGGAGCAATTATATTGATACTAAGATATGCTAAAACTAAAAGACTTTTATCAGTTTCAGAAAATAATCTTGAAAATGTCTCACGGACCAAGACGCAAATAATCATGGGACCCACCCCTGGATTCCTTAAGTCAACACAGAGGATGTCTCCGCATTTAGGCCGATGGTGTTATGATCCAGTAAATGCTGAGCCATCACAACAAAACATATAAATACGACGACGCTTCCCAGACGAGCCAGTCCAACATATAGTAGTAACAAGTACACCTAAAATCGGTAACTAGACTTCGCTGCAAATCGCGAGCTACTATGACCAATTAATCATTAATATTTAATCATTATAATTAACCATTATAATCAACTTCAATTGTATTAGAATAGATCAAACCATGTAAAGTTTGATGATATAAATAAAAGGTAATTAATAGTTTTTAAAAAGTCTCATTCCAACCCGTGGAATTTAACTCGGGGTAAATATTCTAAGACTAACTAAATTTTTTTGGGTATAAATTAAATTGTTTAATATTGTATGACTAAGTATTAAAGATATAATTACTCATTTGTGATTACTTATTAGATGTGCTCGTGCTCATGTTATAAACACCACAAATAATGCTAATAAAACACTTATGTTAATAAGACACTATATTGTTTTTTTTTTAAATCAAAATATGATATTTATACTATATAATATGCCACAACAACATAAAAATACCTTTGAAAAACAATTAGAACAACTCTCACTAAAACTATTACATTGAAGACTAGATTCAAGCAGTCTATAAACATTGACTAAATATTTGGGACTTATAAGTCTCAGGAAATACTGAATTTGAAAGTTTATTATAGCGCGGTTAAAAAAAAATTACTTATAAGTTTTAGCTTACTTTTCTGAACTGTCAGTGAATATTTGTTATAATTCCTAGCAAGCCTTGTGCTACAAGTAGATATTTGTTTAGATGGCTAAATGTTATGTATTTTGTTTGAACAATGTTCATTAAAATATTTATATATATATATATATATATACATATATATATATATATATATATATATATGCAAAGATCTAATCACGCATGTGTTGTAAAGTATCTAAATTATTAGTCAATTTTGGATTGATAATGATCCGAATAGTTCGTTTTTGAATAAAGTTTAGAACATAAAATGTAGTTTCCAATGCTCCTTGCCTTACTTGGGAACGATATTCAATACAAGGACAAATACAAGTTTTATACATATGCAAAAGTTGATCAGAAGTAAAAAACGATTTACATTTATTAAGAAATCCTAGTTTTCTAGATACTTTTGAAGCTATGTCAACAACATAGTTGTTCCAAAAAAGATTATGTAAAATTGCAATACTTAGAACACAAATTGAAGAAGATTTAGATATGGATTCGTTGTTTATTTTAATATTTAGTACTGATAATACCTCGGATTTAGATTTTAAAACAATAAGAAGTTGAAGTGCCCCATTTAGATATTGTTTAGAGATCTTTGTTTATGGATGCTACAAACTCTAACCTAAAAATTTTAAAACGGTTTGCCATATATATTTGTCAATATAGTTTTTGGAAAGAATGAAATATAAAAATTTACTATCATCTGCAAAACTATGAATAAGAATTTTTGTTATTTTCAGATGTTCATTAATGTAAATCAAAAATAAAGTTGGCAAAATAGCAGAACCTGAAAGAACACCAGCATTTATGATTATGGGGTTAGAGTTAAAACAAACAATTTTAACTATAATTTTTCTATTGTCAAAAAAACTATTGATGAGATTTACAGTTTTTTTTAATAAGACCTATATAATTGAGCTTGTTGGCAAGACTAGAATTGATGTGAAAAATAGGCGGACGTAGACAATAATAAAAAAGAAGATAATAAATAAATAAAAAACAAGAGTACACGCTGAAACAAAAAGATATAAATACAAACACAAAGTAGAAAACAGTAACAGCAGTGTATATTGTATATAAATGAGTCTAAAACAGCAGTTATAAAAGATTCTTTAAATCTAAAAAATAAGTATAAATAAAAACAAAAAGTTATAAAAACTGAAACTGCACATAAAAGGCAATTATTTGAACAAATGAAAACGTATAACAACATTTATACTGTATTAATAAAAAAGTTAAAGAATGATATGAAAAGGAAAGATCAGCCGTAGTTTAGCTAAAAAGGAAAAGCTAACATAAATTAAAAAGACATAAGATGTCTTAATTTTAAATATAAAATAATTAAACTTATACATAGTATATTAGAAACACAGTTAATACGCAATAATAATTATAAATAGTATTTTTTTAACAAAATATTGTAAATTACTTCATATTCAACTTTGTTATTAAGATAGAAATGTTTAATAAAAGAAATAACAATGTTTAGGAAAAATGTACATAAACATTTTCATTAAAGAAAATATGTGTTTACTATATTTGTCTCTTTATCATCATAAAATCAAATGTCTAGTTGTTAATAGAACTTAAGTAAATTAAAAATTATTTTTTTTTTTATTTTAAAATGTAATATTTAAAAATGAATATGTCACAACAACATAACAATGCTTTTAAATTTCAATCACACCAGTTATAACTATGATAATAAAGACCAAAAGTCTTTAGAAAATATAAAGAACGGTATCATCTGGAAATTTATGAAGAGGATTTTTGTTTATTTAATTCATTCAGATTTTAAAAGTAATAAATAAAAAGCTTTAAAAAACATCTTTTATGATTTTGTGGACAAAGTTGAAGCCAACAATTCTAACTAATTTTTTTCCTGTCAAAAAAGGGAATGATTTGACTCACAAATTTGTAATAAAGACCTATACAATGAATTGATAATAATATAAGAATTCTATACCCGATCAAATGCTTTAGAAATGTTTAGAGCTTTTGCAAAATGTTTTCATAATTTGTCTAAAGTAGAGTTTCATTTATGACTAACATTTGTCACAAGATTTGTTGTTAAGCGTTTTCATTAAAATTCATATTGCGAATCTGAGATAGAGTTAATTTGTTCTAAAAACAAATATTATTTTAGAGCATTATATGGTAGGTTATATACTATATGACACGACTGTGATAATATTTCATAAATAAACTATTTTAATTTGTTTTTAGTTTTACTGTTGGTTTTTTTTTACGGTACTGTTTGGTAACTGGTTCAAACAATCCTCAATAACGGTGTTATAAAAGTATTAAATTTATATAATGAGAATTTGTTTTTATTTTAGTTTTTTTTTTATTTAGATGTTGCCTATGTCGTTTACTGTTTTGATAATATAACTTTTTTGTATCTTGTCTTTATAACAGTTTTTCTTTAATTGACCTTGTTAAACTCATCTAAACGTAAACTATTAAAAGCATATTTATATTAAAAACTATTTTAATAATAAGTTATACGTTTTTCTAAATTTATTTTTAAAAACAAAATTAGTTTTATAAACAATATATTTTTTTTTTGTAAGTTGTTTCTTAGAATATATAAAACAAGTCGACGACATTATATGTAATAAATATCAAACTCTGCCAAAGAGATCTGACGCGGGGGGATTGAGTACTTCGCGGAAGGCCTTTTTGCCGGTCTCAAGCAGGGGTAAAAGAGGAGAGTTTTGAGGCCTCGACTAAAAAAAACACAAGGGTTCATAGGACAAAACGACAAGCCTTGGAACCGGACAGATACACGTTGACAAACTATGCAAAAACAGGATTAGCGCTCAAAGAACAAGACAAAAACAACAACAAAATCAACTGAGAATTGGTTGCTGGAACATCAAATCATTTAACAGCAAAGACCAAGAAATACAATTAAAACTGAAAGAACACAAGATAGACATATGTGCTATCTCTGAAACTAAAAAAAACAGGTAAGAACACAACCCAGTATCCTGACAACACACTCATTTTCTCAGGCAGAAGGAAAGAGGAACGAGCAGCGTCTGGCACAATGAATATTCATTTCCAACAAACTAGTATATCTAATAAGCAATATAACATACCATAGCAACAGGATCCTTTACATAACAATGAAAACCTACAAACCACAAAAGTTGCACTTAATTGTGGTGTATGCACCTGATGCAAGTAAACCGGACAAAAAAGCAGCACTGTTCTATAAAGAGCTGCAGGAAATGGTTAACGTCATAACAAACAAAGACATTGTGATCACTTTAGGTGACCTAAACGCCAGAATAATAAACCAACTCAAAACAGCAGAGGTGAAACTCTAACTGACTTTTGTGCACACAATAAAATGCGAATATGCAATACATATTTTGAACACAAACCAGAACATAAGATTACTTTCACACAAGAACGAGGAACATCAGTAATAGACTATATAATTACAAACAAAAACATGAGACCCGAGCAAGTTTTTGATATACGAGCTCTAACATCGCCTAACATAGGGTCAAACCACAACTTGGTCCTAGGAAAGATACTGCTGAATCTTCCACAACGAACAAGATTTAAACATTGCAAAAAGATTTAAAAAAAATTAACATTGAATCGCTCAGAAACAAAAGTACAAAAGGCCTATACCAACGCCAACTTGCTGATTACATACAAATGAATCCCACCACACAAAATGACACAATCAATAACGCATGGGAAAAACTGAAACAACATATAAACAATGCTGCAAAAGAAGCATTGGGGACAAGAACCATTAACAAAACATTGATCTATAAATGCAGTCCAAAACCATGGTTCACAAATAAAGTCAAAATCTTTGCAAGGGAAAAGAAGCAAGCACACCTGCAATACAAATTTACAAAAGCGCCACACAATTATGAACAATACATAGCTATAAAAAACAGAACCACAAATCAAATCCGAGACATAAAAAAAACCATTGGGATAAATTCAGTAGAGAAAATGGAGAATAACATGTATGGTACACAAAAAAAAATTTAGAAGTTCCTAAGAGAACTCAAAAAGGAGGTTATTGAAACAGCGCAGATAAGTACCTTTGAGTCGCAAAAACTGGAAAAGTTCTTAAAGCAATTGTATTTACAAGAAGACGGTGAATTGAGCAAAATGTCAACATCTACGGATGGCACTCTTAAACTAGACCAGATCTTGACGGAAGCAGAAGGAGCAACTATGAAAAGTTTAAAAAACGGAAAAGCACCAGGCCCAAACAACATCAGAAACAAACTCCTAAAATATGGAGGACAACCACTAGCAGAACAATTACCAAACTGTTCAATAAGATCCTTTCTACCACACATGTGCCACAAGACTGGAAACAGAGAACAAGCATTGCATTACACAAGAAAGGTAGAAAGGTAGATAGTCAACCAAAATAACTACCGATGCATCACCCTGCTAGACACTTCAATGAAGATATTTACAAAACTCTTAGCAAACAATATCGAAATAAATGCAACAATGAGAGAAGAACAACAAAGATTCAGGCAGAATCGTTCAACAACAGACGCCATCTACATAATTTGTCAAATCGCTGAAAAAGCAATCGAATGCAACAAACCTGCTTACCTCTGCTTTGTCGACCTCAAAATGGCATTTGACAAAGTGCGCTATTCTAACGTGTTGAAAGCCCTAGAGGCGGAAAACATCCATCCGAATATAATAGAGACGGTGAAACAACTGAACACAGACAATAAGACAAAATTAAGTACTGCGAACAGGAAATAGAGATTAAAATCAAGGCAGGTATACGACTTTTCAACATGCTAATAGACAAAATAATAGGAAGCCTGGACAGAACAACCCACGGATACAAACTAGGCAGGACTGTCATAAAAATCGTGTGCTACGCTGACAATGCCATTATCATTGCAGGCTCAGAAGAGGCACTACAACGGCTGCTAAACACATTCAAAGCAGCATGCGATAGAGTCAGTATGAAAATTGCTACAAAAAAAAAACCAAAAGCCTAGTCATTTTAAAATCACCAATTAGGTGCAAAGTGTTTGCATTCAAAAATCTTGGGGTAGAGATTAACTTGTACGGAGATCTCAAAGACAGCGTTATGAAGCAGGCCAACAAGGCAGTAAGAATATCAGGCGCCATGTGCAAACCGATATGGATGAATAAATACTAATCAGTTGAGAGTACGTTTAAGATATACAAATCAGATGTGTCATGTGTCAGACCAATACTTACTTATGCAGCGGAAACAAAAGCTGACACCGCAAAGACAAAAAGGCGGTTGAGAACCATAGAAATGAAAACTCTACGAACGATAACTGGTCACACATTGATGGACCGCAAACCAAACAAAGAAATTAGAAGCGAATGTAACACACCAGACATTGCAAGGTGGGTACGAAGCAGACGACGTGGGTGGAACAAGCACATCTCACAAATGGATGATAATCGCCTAGCAAAGACTGTAAGAGATGGCAAAACAAACACAAAAAGACCTCTCGGCAGACCACCAACAAAATGGAGAGGCAACTAGACATCGATATCTCAGGAACAGCGGAACCAGGATTGACAAAGCGTCACCACAAACCGAAAGGCTTTTGATAAGAAGAAGAAGAAGAAAAAGAAAAAGAAGAAAATCAAACAAACAAAAAACACAAATGTTTGGTAATATTAAAGTAAAGTTTTTGACTTTGTTAATTATGACTTATTAATTACCAAATTTTACCAATGTAGAATCCAATAATAAAAGTTACAATATATAAAATCAATTATATTATATATTAACTATATTACAAACTTTAGTTGACCCATTGCTTTTTATTATATACATAATGATTTAATAATTGAAAACAATGTAAATATGCTGATAATATGTTTGAATCATCACAAAAAATAAATCATCTTTCAAAAAATCCAATTTGTTATTGGAAAATAATAACCATTGCTTTAAACATTACAATTTATATCTAAATTTGTTCTTTGAAATTGGTTGCATAAAATTTACTGCAAAAACTTTGTCTTAACGTACTAATTTTTGATCAGATGTGACAACTAAACAAACAATAATATTCGGTTCTTAGACGTTGATGTAAATTATTCATGTATTTTATAGGTATACCTAGACAAATTGTCAAAAAACTATTTTTTTTATGTTATGTTGTGTTTGTACAAATTGCCAGAAAATACAAATTTTACATACAGGTGTCTCAAATGTGACGCTCGTGCTTTTAAAATTTGATTTAGTAGGCAAAATAGAATAAAAACTAAAAGTGATTTTTTTTCCAATTGTCACTTGTTATGAGTAACTAAGAAAACAAAAATAAAACATTTTGTTTTAAAACAATTTAATACAATACGTGAGCGTACAAAATAATATAATAAAAGCTATTGAGTTGGTAGTACTATCAGTCATGTTACGTCAATCGTTTAAAACAACAACAATGAAAGAAAGAAAATGCAACGATTTTACAGTAATTGAAATTTTGTTGATATGTTTAAAATATTTGATGCATGTAATGACAAAGCTAATGCAGCGGCCAAGGCATATGCGCAAAGGTTTTCAAATCAACCATAACAAATATCAGAAACTGCTGACTTAAAAAACAACCAGGCGGGAAATGTACTAAATGTCAAACAAGAAGTTCTTGCTATTATTGAAGTGTTTGCATATACAAACATTCAAAAAATTTTTTGCTAAAATTATTTTTAAAAAGATGCAATCACAGATGTTTTTTCAAACCTCAAAAATACAAATTTTTTATAAGGGCAATATGCCTTTTTGGTTTTTACTGATGGCCGTTGAACAGTGCTAACAATGATTTACGTTTTATTAAAAGTATTCTGTGGAGTAATAAATCCATTTTTACAGGGGTTGGCATCATCAATACTGATAATCTGCATGAATTGAAAAAAAATATTCCTATATACATTCCGTAGATAATCATATCAAAAATATGGTCATTAAACATTTGATGTGGGTTGATGTTATTGGTTTACAGCTTCTACCCAATTAAATTAATTTAACGTTGTACTTTTAATTTTTAACAGAAAATTTACCACTATTTTTGCTCGATAAAGTTCCGTTAGCAGATAGAATAACTGTTTGGTGCCAACATGATAGCAAACTGTTACATTATAATATGCAAGTAAGAAATTTTATGAACAAAAACTAGCGTAACTTGTAGATTGGAAAAAGTGAACCCACACCATAGCCTCCTAGATCTGGATCTTTTGGGTTCTGCTCTTGAGCTATTTGAAGGAAAAAGTTTACCACAAACCTATTGTCGGACTTGAAAATGTCATAGCTTGCATTCACGCAGCGGTTGCGTTAATTGTCAAAAACATGCTGCAAAGGGTTTGAGCTTCAATGTTAAATTGTGCCAGAAATCACGCTCTGAAAATTAATGTATAAATCATATTACTGTTACTTTTTTACAAAAAATTTAGAACATTTTATTTTTTGTAGTTAAATGTTTTCTTGTTTGATTAACAATCAAGTGACAATTGGAAAAATGTTCACTCTTAACTTTTGATTTATTTTGTCTTACTGAATTGGATTTCAAGAGCACGGGCATTACTTTTAAGATCTGTATATATAACGCTTAAATTTAAAATTTATTATTATTATTGTTTATATTATTTTATTTTTTTATATCCATGTGTATTATATATGTCTACAGGATATATTTTTGAACTAATAAATTATTATTATTATAACTTTTTGAAATTACACATAAAATGCAAACAAAATCTTTATAAAATAAATTGTTCAAGAAAGAATATAAACAAATACACTAAATAATTATTATAAAATTGTTTATAGAACGCTATTGTAAAATAAAAATTCTATGTTTCATTACTTATTAAATTTAAATTTAAAAAATTAATACTTGGTTTAATACATATACATAATTGTTACGGAGTGTGCAATGTAAATGTATTGCTTTCTCATATATAAATTCTAACTGTAGTGCTTAGATCTCTTTGGTCCCGTGCATGCCTTTTCTACCACATCTGTCGCTTTATTGCCCATACATCTCTCCAGAAGGCGCTCACAACCACCATCACATTAGCTTCCCTATTAGCATCCCATTGTACGCTAACTTGTCCCGGTTAACTCTGCGACTTTAAAAAGGGGGAGAATAATAGGAACCCTTACTTACTACAACTATTTATAGAGGAACACTTGTTATCAGTTATAATGGATTAATTGAGTAGCTTTTTGAAGCACTGTACTTAAAGTACAGAATTGAAATATTTATTTACTTTTTAAAAAGTTTTCTGAATATAATTTTAATACGGTTGCTAAATATTGAAGTTTATTCGTTTCTGCTTGGGTTATTTGAGTAAAGATTTCTCCATCGGGTCGTGTCCGACACACTTATCCTGCACTTTCAGCCGGGAAGTTTTCATAAAAAGAAATGTGTTCGGCAGTAGGAAAATTTTCCGGCGTGCAGAACACTTGCACGACACGTAAAATTTATCCGGCGCACAATTTCAAGTGCTTCAACGAGGCGCGAGACAAGTGTTAAGTGAGAAGATTATAATTTGAAATATAGCATCCATTACATTGATAACACTTAGCGCATTTATAATATGTGACATCAAATTATTATTATAAATCGTATCAACATGGATTGTAGTTGTGAAAATGTAATCATAGTATGTTAAATTTTGTTAAAATATATTCAAAATATTATATTCGAACTACATTGTGACGGATATATTTCGACTTATATTTGTCCAATTTTGCAATAACGTATGTAAATTTAAATATAATTTAATTACACTAGCCGCATATTGAAATAAAGTTATTACGTATGTAACTATCGTTTGGATGCAAACATTATATTATTATTATTATTATTAAATTTGCTTTAATTTGAAATATTACAAATGAAAACGTGTTTCCGATTATTTTTCCTGTACACCGTATAATTTACAATATATTGTTACGCTTTTTACATTGGTTTACAAACATTACATTATACAATTTATAAAACGCACTAAATATTACATTTTGTAACGATGGTTGGCGCATGTACATACTATTACCACATTAAATTTTTTTTATTGAATACAAATTAGATTATTAACCAATGTATGTCCTTATTTCCTTTGCATGCAATGTAAAAATATAGTATTTCTATAATACGATTTCACAATTTATGTTCTATATAGTTTTAATAACTTTTATGTTAGATTTAAATACACTATGTTGATAAATTTAGAAAACTTAAAAAAATATTGAAATTTAGAAGCAGTTTATTTGTAAAATATATGGTTGGTAGCAATAACAACTCGGCAGATAGAAAAAGTAGTAAAAATTAAATAATAAACATTTCATAAAAATTGGAAACTAATGATGAAAGGAAAAAAAAGTTAATTAAATTAAATTTAGGTCTGTATATGCAAGGTACGGGAACGTATTTTTACTACTTGAAGGGATTTAGAGACTATCATCACTAGACAGATCTTATCAACAAAACGTATTGTATACATTAAAACAGAAAAGTTTATTATCAATAAGATTACTAATACTAGTCATAGTTATAATTACAAATGTGATAATAACTGAATCATATTAACTAAAAATAATAAACAATGATAAAAAAAAATAATTTTATTTTTAATATTTATAAAGTTTATTTTACAATACAAACTAGTTTTTCTCAATAATTAGCGTTATCAAGGTATAACAACAACTGACAATAACAAATTCAGTCAAACTAAATAATACACTAATTATATATGCAAAATAAAACGTAAAACAGTTTAGTGTGGTGGTTTGTGTAGTTTTTAGTGTAGCATTTTGCAACCAAGTTTATAATTTAGTCTAAATTATAATTTTTGTGATCAGATATGATGTAACAGGTTAATTTTACTACTTGTTTTTAAAGAAAATTTAAGTTTTGCAAAAATGTTTTAAAAACTTATGACTTACCCATCTATTTGGTTATATTATTGTTATTTAGAAATTGTTTTTTGTAATACTAAGTATAGGAAGGTTAGAAATTTAATGCTATTTTTACAAACAATACTTATTGAAACATTGTTACAACAAAGTAATAAAATTATAAAAATAGAAACAATTATAATAATGTATTTTTTAAGTTGAAAAAAAAAAAAGCAAAGATAATATCAACAATTTTTTTAACATTTGAAACAATAACAAATTTATACATTATTTATAATTTTTCTCATAGCTATATGTAAAGAGCATTATATCACATTTAGATTTTATAAAATATAATAATAACAAAAATGACTAATTAAAGATCATATGGACAAAAAATATTTAAACTAGAAAACTTTATGTATGTACATTATGTAAAAATATATTAAATAGAAAAGTATTTAACAAGTTTTTTTTTAAATTTATTACTATGATAACTCTTTAATCAACAACAACAACAAAGATAATAATAACTAAAAAATGTCTATAAACAACCAACGTACGCAATTATTATGTATGTATGTTAAAATTTCTTGCTACCAAACAAATTTTGGATTTTAAAGTATCCAGCAAATGTGCCACTAGTCCGTAGATTCCACTAATACATATATAATAATTTATTTTTGTAATTAATTTTAATCTATGTTCATTTTTAAATAATTATTTTGGTAACAATTTTAAGTGTTAACGTAACTTAAAATTTTAATTATTTTTTTGTTTAATATTAACATTGTTTAACTAAATATAGTTGCATGATAAGCTTAATTAGTTGTAGACAAAATGTAATAGTTATTCTTTGATTTTCGATCTTTAAATTTATATTTGGTTAAAATATTGTACTAATTTGAAGTGATAAACTTTGTTGAATTTTATTTTTACTATTTTGTTCCAGAATTTATTCTTGAATTAAGAGTCTAAAGTTCTACAATATGTTAATTATAGACCAAACTGTAATTTCTGTTAATATATATATATTTGAAATATATACAAGTATTAAAACTTTGAATCTTTAATTATATAACTTTCTTTCAAATATAATTTATTTCAATAATCTAGGTAATGATGGCTAGCTAATCGCACATTATTGATAACATATCCAAAGATGGCAAGGTAAGAATTTTAAGCAATTTTTGGTATAATTAACTCCAGCTATAACTTAAATTGCTTTCTGCTGCAATTTGCATTTGCATCCTATTTTTAATTGTATTCATAAAATAGTGTAAATGAAAAAGTGCATAATAAGTAGCCAAAAGTACTTATTTGGAAACACATTTTTAAATAAAAAATATTTTGTTAGCAAATTTTTCCGCTAACTTATCATCACGCGTTATGTAATAAGTACATAATGTAGGTCTTTATTGGCGCAACGATAAAGTCTATAAATAGGGCATGTCTTAAAAGACTAAATATGTACAAAATGTATAGCAAAACATTAATTTATAAATTTCACAATTAAAATATTCAGTTGTTATTGAGGAACTGCATATATTACAGTATGATTTTACAGTTGCTTAGCACTTTGCTTAATGTTGTTTTAAAATAATTAAATTAAACTAAAAAATTAAATTAAAAATAATTTTTATTGGTGCTCTCAAAAAAATATTACTCAAGTCAACTAAAGTTATGTGTTGAAATACGATTGACAAAATATTAATAACATTTTTTATATTAACAATAAACATGCAGTACAATTTAAAATGTACAAATAAATACTAAAAAATATATTTTTTTTATTAATGCAAAATAATTGCAAACAAACACATCTTGCAAAGAATCTTTTCAGGAAATTTTAAGTAAATACTACTACCGTTAAATATTTCTTATTACTATTAAAAGTCATTTATACAAAGAAAAAATATATAATGCGTATTGCAAATAATGTTTTAATTAAAAAAATATAACAACTTGTGATTATTATTATTATTATTATTATTATTATTATTATTATTTTTTTTTTTATCACAGGTATTATCCTGGGAGTTATTTATTGGACGGGTACGGGACCAGGTCCAGTAAAGATTGTCATTGTTTTAGAAAAGACCTAACGATGTTACATGTTTTTAGTATCACAGCTTTTTGCATAGGTATTATAACATATTCTTTAAACTGTAATTCATTTAGGTTTTCCTTTAGATTTAGTGGCACTATACCTGTTGATGACATAATTATGGGGATTATTCTCACTTTGTCTTTCCATATTTTTTCTATTTCGTGCGCTAGAGGTAAGTACTTATCAATTTTTTATTATTATTATTATTATTATTATTATTATTATTATTATTATTATTATTATTATTATTATTATTATTATTATTATTGTTAATATTATTATTATTATTATTATTATTATTATTATTATTATTATTATTATTCTTGTTTTTCTCGGTTAACACCGGTAGCAGTTTATATAACGCTGGGCTTACACCAAAGGCGTTATATAATCTTAAAAATTATTTTAAAAATTTTCTGACTGTACGGCAGGTGTTTAAAATTACAGATTTTTGAGTTTTTATATAAATATTGTTATGTAAGTTTAAAATTTTTATATTTTTCTGAAAACTATGGGGAATAATTCCGGTGCTTGATATTATAAGCGGTACAATTACCACTTTTTCCATTGCCCATATTCTCTGTATTTCATCTGCTAACGCTGTATATTTTTCCATTTTTTCGTTGTACGTTTTTTCGATGTTATTAGTGTTAGGGATTGCAATATCTATAATATATGAAGTTTTATTATTTTTATCTATTAATGTCAGGTCCGGTCTATTATGATGTATTGTTTTGTCAGTTATTATTGCCCTGTCATAATATAACTTGTGAGTACCGTTTTCTAAAATTGGTTCAGACATATATTTATAGTAGGGATTCTGATCTGTTTTTAAGTTTTTATTTTTTGCAAGTTGTTGGTGAACTATGTTTGCTACTTGATTGTGTCTGAATAAATAATCAGTTTGCGCCAGTAGTTTACAACCCGATGTTATATGTTGTATAGTCTCCGACTGCGCATGACATCGCCTACATTGATCAGTTTGCACATTACAATCTTTTATTATGTATTTTTTGTAGTTGTTAGTGTTAATGACCTGATCTTGTATTGCTAACATAAACCCTTCAGTCTCAGGAAATATATCAGCATGAGTGAGCCACGCGTTTGAGGCTTCTTTGTCGACATAAGATTGATCTAAATCATAAGAATGTCTTCCATGCAACGATTTTTGAGCCCATTTTTGTTTTATGGTTAGATCTGTAGAGATGTGTAACGAATAATCTGTAGTTATGTCTTGTAGATTTAATGGCGTATGTTTAGTATCGGCCAGAATTATAGCGTTATGCAAAGGCGATGAAACTTGCTTGGAATAAAAGAATTGCCTTAACAATACAATTTGCTTATAATGCAGTGCAATAATGTTGGTAAGACCTCTTCCCCCATGTTTTCTTGGTAGAGTGAGCCTATCTGTGTTAGCTTTTGGGTGATGTGCTCTATATTGTGTAAGAGTAGTCCGAGTTAACCTTTCTAGACGCTCTAGATCTGTGTTGGTCCAATTTATTATGCCAAACGAGTAGGTAAGTACAGGCACTGCAAATGTGTTTATGGCTTTAATAATGTTTTTGCCATTCAAGCTGGTTTATAATATATTGTGAAGTCGTTGTTTATACTTGTTGGTCAGTTCAGTTTTAATTTTGCTGTGTTCTATCTGTCTTGATTGATAAAAACCAAGGTACTTGTAAACTTCTCCATCTTCCATAGGTTCAATGACTTCTCCGTTTTCTAGTTCATAAGCTGACATTTCTCTAGTTCCTTGACTGATACTTTGTACTTTACATTTGTCAATGCCAAACTCCATTCGAATATCTTTTGAAAAAGTTGATGCTATTTTTGTTAATTGTTTTATTTGAGATTGGGTAGTACCATATAATTTAATATCATCCATGTACATTAGATGGCTCAGTTTATATTGAGTTGTTTTATGATGTTTTATTATTATTATTATTATTATTATTATTATTATTATTATTATTATTATTATTATTATTATTATTATTATTATTATTATTATTATTATTATTATTATTATTATTATTATTATTATTATTATTATTATTATTATTATTATTATTATTATTATTATTATTATTATTATTATTATTATTATTATTATTATTATTATTATTATTATTATTATTATTATTATTATTATTATTATTATTATTATTATTATTATTATTATTATTATTATTATTATTATTATTATTATTATTATTATTATTATTATTATTATTATTATTATTATTATTATTATTATTATTATTATTATTATTATTATTATTATTATTATTATTATTATTATTATTATTATTATTATTATTATTATTATTATTATTATTATTATTATTATTATTATTATTATTATTATTATTATTATTATTATTATTATTATTATTATTATTATTATTATTATTATTATTATTATTATTATTATTATTATTATTATTATTATTATTATTATTATTATTATTATTATTATTATTATTATTATTATTATTATTATTATTATTATTATTATTATTATTATTATTATTATTATTATTATTTTGAAACAAAAAAAGTAGGATACAAACCTAAAAAATCCAATATACTGACAAATTATCATATTGTTGATTAATAAAATCTGACAATAAGGAACTAAGTATGAATGTTTAAATAATGTTTTGTTTTGAAACTTTACTACAAGCATAATTTGTTTTAGGTTGTTTTCAAATTGATGTGGCTGGTGCGATTAGATATCAGAAATTAAGAATTTTATTAACAACATGTGATAAAGATTGCAAAACTCCACTTTTTAGTTAAGCTTAAAGATACCAAAACGTTAGTTAATTAATCTTTTGTAATAGTCTCAGGTTAACTAAAAAATCTTAACCTACTTGAACTTGTTCAAGAATACATGGCCCGTCAACTGGTCATGACATAACATAAGAAATATTTTATCAATTATACTAAAACATGTACCATTCAACTCATTGGAATACACAAATCTGTAACAGAGGGTTATATAGATATTGTAAAAATACCAAAATTGGCTTTGCAAAAAAAAAACTATACAAGATATATTGTAAAAAATCTTCTACTTTCATCGTCTGCGTCAAAAGTCAAGAAAACAAAAAAAAAATGGGAGTATTAATAAAAAACAACAAAATTGTAGGAATAAATATTTCTAAAAACATATATTGTATTAACCATTATTATAACTAGAATCAGCATTTAACAATAATATTTGTTAAATTTAAATTTAAATTTTAGTTTCAATGTAAATAAAAATAAATGTATTCTAACAGCATTTGTCTTAAGACTGACAGCTGACGTACAAATAATTTATTGTATTAGTAAAATAAAGAAATTTTGTTTTACAAATACTATAAAGAGCTACTTTGAGGCCACGTAACTAAGTAGTAAACAGTCATTTGCAGTCGTACATAAAGTTTTTTTTTAATGTAATTAAGCAATAAATCAACCAACTAAACTAACTGACAAAATGAATGCTATTAAATTTAATTGACGATTATAAACGCGATTTTAATAATATTTAAGTGACATTTTGAGATTATGAAAACTAGAAAAAAAAATCTATTCTATATTTTGTGGCTCAAAAAAGTACAATTACCTATAAAATGAGTGTCTATTTGCAAGAAAATTATAATGTAAAAACTGCAGTAATAATAATAATAATAATAATAATAATAATAATAATAATATTTATTGTCTATAGATGATTACAAGCATATACAATTGCAGATAATACATATTAGATTCGTCAGGTACAACATGAATATATAATCACGATTCGTTTATATAATCTTGAATACTATAATAAATTTTATTTAAAAGATATGTTTTTAAAGTATTTTTAAAAATATGGTAACTCTTTAAAGATTTAATATTCATCGGAAGCTTATTAAATAATATGGGTCCGAGTATTGCAGGAAAGTTTTTTGTTTTTGTTAAGCCTATATGGTGGTACGTAAATATTATTACAGTGTCTAGTAGAATGAGTGTGTACCATATTTACTGTTATAAAATTTGATTTGTTTTTGAATGTGAATACACATAACTCGAATATAGTAAGACAAGGTAGAGGAAGTATATTGTAGTACTTAAAATAAGGTTTGCATGAAGTTGTGGGAGTTACATTATCAAAGCACCTTATTATTCTTTTTTGAGCAATAAAAACTGACTTACACGCAGTAGAAATACCCCAGAAACACAACCCATATAATAATCTAGACTGGGCGCTTGCAAAATAAAAATCTTTAAGTTGAGCTAAAGTTAAAATAGTTCTCAAGATGCGAATTTAATAACAGCATTTGTTTAATAATGTTACTACCTTATTGCAGTGTATTGCCCAGTCAAGGTTTTTATCAACATAAATACCTAAAAACTTAGTATTTGTAACTGGTTTAATTAAGTCAGTATTAATGTTTAAATTTATGTTCTGTCTGCATTGCTTACTATGAAAACGTATGTAGTAAATTTTTTTAGGATTTGTTATAAGTCTGTTTTGAGTAAACCAGTCTATCAATTTACTTAAGATTTCATCAAAACTACTCTCTAATAGAATGTTAGAAGAATTGCTAACAACTGTCGACGTATCGTCTGCGTACATAAATATATTATTAGGAATAAAATTAGTAAGATCATTTATAAAAAGTATAAATAAAACGGGGCCAAGAATAGAGCCTTGTGGCACACCCATTTCTACAGTTTCTTCTAATGACATGTGTGTAGATGTTTTAGAGCCATTAATGTGTGCAATTTTTACATGTTGACGCCTGTCAGATAAGTACGATCTAAACCAGTCATTAGCAATTCCTCTAATGCCGTAGTCATTTAATTTATCCAAGAGAAGTTTATTGTCAATGCAATCGAATGCACGACTCAAATCAATAAACATTCTCACTAGATATTTGCTGTTCTCTAAAAATTGAATTAAATTCTTGTAAAATGAGTGAAATGCCGTCATAGTAGAATAGTTTTGACAAAATCCGTGTTGTGAATTTGATAAAATAGCATACTTTACTAAGTATTTTTGAAGTCTATTTAACATGCACAGTTTAAAGAATTTATAGAACACCGATACTAGAGTCACTGGTCGGTAGTTTTCAATGTTTAATGGGTCACTCTTTTTAAATATTGGAATAATAATAGATGTTTTTAATATGTTTGGGAAAATGCCAAATTTAAATGACTCATTAATTAAAAAAGTCAATGGTTGGGCAATATTGACTGCGCGGATGCTTTAAGTATAAAGTCTGGAACTTCATCAAAACCACTAGATTTCTTATTCTTTAATTTTTGAAAAACTGACATTATTTCCACTACATTATACGGCGCTAAAAACATAGATTGGGGCTGGATATTTACATGAGATTCAAAATTGGAGACAGCTGGTAATTTTTGCATTAAAAAAGAGTTAAATAAATTGCTAACTACACAAGGGTCATTTTGTGTATGACCATTTTAACCGGATTTCTATTTGTTAGTTCGTTGATGACGCGCCAAGAAGATTTTGATTTATTTTCTGAGTTTACTATTTGATATTGATAAAATTGTCTTTTAGTGTTTTCCATTAAAGTGGCATGTTCTTTTTTAGCTAATCTGTAACGTGGTTTTAACTCGTTATGTTGCTGCTGAAGAATATAAAGATCATGTAATGATGCACTTGACAATTTAACTTTATTATTAATCCATGATTTTTTCTGATATTGTGATCTTTCGCAAATCAAAAAATGTGTATTAAAATAATACAAAAATGTTCTATGAAATTTTTCAAACTGACCGTCAAAATTAGCTTTGTTGTACACGTCTTGCCATGTCTCACATTTAATCTGGTTTATAAAATTAGATATATTTTGCTTGCTAAAATTTCTAGCAGTCTGTCTAGTGTTTTTCAATGTTTGTGTTGATAACTTAAAATTAAATAATACCGATTTATGATCTGCAATTGTATTATTTGTAATAAGTGTATCAGTTGAGTTTAAGTTAGTGTAGATATGATCAATACATGTTAACGAAGTTTGAGTGACTCTAGTAGATTTATGGTTTATTTGATTTAAATTATAAGATTGCATCAGATGTTTTAATAACATGTAATCTTGAGAGTTTATGTGAGAATTTATGTTAAAATCGCCATTGACTACTATAGATAAATTTCCTGAATATATATGGTTAAGTGCACATTGTAATTGTGTTACAAATAATTTTACATTCCTACTTGGCGGCCTATATCATGTAATTACATATATACATAAATACTTACTATAGAACCATGCTAATCCACAAATTTCAATAACGTTATTAATACAATATTGATCGAGATTCAAAACTTTAGTTTTTAAATAAGATTTACACCATATGGCTACACCACCAGCTCTACCTTCTCTGCAATACTCTGAACCTAAAATGTAAGATTTAAAATTAACTGATGATATATTTAAATCATATGCCCAAGTTTCCGTGATTCAAAGAAAATTAAGATTAAGTTTTCCATAATCTACTTCAACTTGATTAATTTTGTATGCACTGATTGCACCAATGTTTAAAAGTAATAAATCAAATATTAATCCATTTGTTATATCTGCTGATTTGAGTTGTTCTTTTTGTGAAAATTTGTTTGAGGATTATTCTTATTAATATAAAATCGGTTTATAAAAGTGTTTGAAGGCCAAAAATTAGGATTAATAACTGTTGACAATAAATCATGAAGAACTCTAATTTTAAAAGACGAATAATCCCCGTCTTTAAATTTAGTAGTAAGTTCTTCGATTACAAAGCTGTTAGTTTTTAAATTATCCTTATTTATCTTATCTTCTATGTATTTTTAACTTGCTCTATGGGGACACCCTTCTTAACTCTTGAGACAAATATCCACATGCGACTTTTATTTGGACATACTTCAAGTGTGGTATCTTCTGCAGAAACGTTAAAATGGCTGTTGAATTTACGGTACTTGCGGCTTCGAACTTGATTTCAACCTTCTTCTTTCTTGTTATTTTCCGATGACTCCGCCATCTCTTGGTGCTTTGTAGCATCCGTGACAGCCGATGATGTTGACTGTTTGGTTAAATTGTAATTATTTTCTTCCGTTGAAACATTGCAGTTTTTTTCAAGTTGTTTATTTAAATTTAAATTAACTGCAGGTTTCTTTTTATTTACTGTATTCTTTGTAGAATTAATAATAATAAGTTCCTGTTTTTGAATTTCATTACTATCTTTATCATTGTTATTAAGTTTACAGGTTAACATTTTAATAATAATGTCTTGATTATTTATTAACTCATCTTGTTTAAATACCTTATCTTTAAGATCATATAATTTCTTTCTTAATACAACTAAGAGTTGAACAGTTATGCGTTGCACTCCCAACTTTTCACAACGATGACATGCGGTAAAACCAAACTTGTCTTCTGTATTGATACAATTCACATGGCAATCACATAGGCAAATATTGCACTTAACTAATTCAATTGTTGAAACTTGTTCATTGCAGCCGGTGCAGATGTTGATATTTATCAACGTTTTATTCAATAAATCACTTTCAGAACTTGAACGACTATTTAAGGACAGCATGCTGTCATGCGGCATCTCTCGGCTCATATAATAAATGTAGTATAGAGTATAGAATATTAAAGTAACTTATATTACATATATATATATATGATGACACATTTGTTTTAATACAATCCAACAATATTGATAATCTATTAAATAGCACTAAAAATACAATTGAAAATCTGGAAAATTAGTTTAACCAAAATTCTCTGGTGAGTAATATATCAAAAATTTGTTTGTAAAATTTAATCTTTTAAAACAAAACTATATCTTATGCGTCATTCTGGACAGACTATAAAACAAGCAAGTTCTGTATTATTCTTGGGTATTGAAATAGATGAGTGTCTATCGCGGAACGCACAAGTTGATCAAATTTGTTATATTTTATTTTATTATTTAGTATCGTCTATGATTATGATTGTACTAATGTCTTTTTAACAACATCCGGAATACTTATCCCAATAACCCAATTTATTTCCATTGACACTATCTGTACCTACCAGCTAATCCTTCCTATAATAAAATAGTCTCTTCCTTTAAATACTCTTGCCCTTACCTATTTCAACTCATTATTAAACTAATCGTTGCGTACAATTACATGGTTCTTCAAACCGCATCCGTATAAACAACATCTACAATAGCTAGTGCTACTATAATGAAGAAACTGCAATGGAACAAAAATTCTTTTCGCTACATCTGACTGAAGATTTATCACTGACAAACTGCCTTCTTAGACAAATACGCATTGAAAATACCTGAAGGAATAACGCTAGCCGACCCTGATTCCCACATACCACAAGAAATCGATCTATTAATTGGTGCAGGTTATTTCTATGACATTCTATGTGAGAAAAAAAATTGATGAAACCATTAACCCTTCAAGAAAGCAAGTTTGGGTGAGTAATCTCTGGTCAACTACTAACCAAAATGGAAAGACCACAAGATTTTAATTCAATTGTTTGCTACTAATTGAATTAATGTCTCAATTTTGGAAAAGTACAGTCAGGATAGAGTCCAAAAATGTAAAAAAACATTTCAAATTGAACACAATTTGTGATGCTACTGGTCGCTTCCAAGTCTCATTGCCATTCAAGAAAAGTCCGAATAAATTATAGAACTCCAGTATATCCGCTCGGCACAAATTCTTTGCTTTGGAACGTCGTTTTGGTAAAAATCAGAAAGTCTATGAGCAATATAGAGACTTTATGAAAGAATGAAACAACAAATGGTGATGTACATTCAGGATATTATTAACCTCATCATTGCGTAATCAAAGAAGCAAGTTTGATTTTAACGGCTTTGCCCCCACGCATAATGGTGTATCATTAAATAACATACTCATGGTAGGACCCACTTTTCATTATGGTTTATTTGCAATTATGTTGAGGATAAGGATCAAGCAATTTGTCATCAAGGCTGATATTGCTAAAATGTATCGGCAAGTTAATGTGCGCAAAGAAGACCAGAAATATTAGAGGATATGGTGGAGAAATTCACCTAAAGACAAGTTGATATCATATGAGCTCATCACCGTTACTTATGGCATGGCAGTACAGTATACTTAGCAATTCGATCCCTAAGGTGTTTACAGAACTTTTACGTAGACGATCTTATCTTGGGAGCAAATACCATGAAATAGTTAAATTTGATACGAGATCAAGTGACACTTTTACAAAAGGGTGGTTTTAAACTGATACAATGAGCCAATAACTGCAAAACTGTTTTCAAACATTTTAAACCCGATAACAACGACTCTACAACAATGCTAACGCGTGACAAAAGCAACACAATTACAACTTTTAAAACAGTGTGGAACACAATCACAGATACGATTAGTTACCGATACAAAAATTCACCTGTAAACTCATTAACTTAACGAAATATTCTAAGTGCCATATCAAAAATCTATGATCCATTAGGACTGATTGGACCAATAACAGTTACAGCAAAAATAATGATACAAGAATTGTGGAAATTAAAATGTAGATGGGATAGGGATAGCAACTTTATCCGATGTGACAAGAATCAAAACTTCTTGCTATGTAATTCTTAAACCTGGACACGACATAGAAATTCACTGTTTTGCTGATGCAAGTAAACGCGCATATGGTCAACGTCAAAGAAGGTAAAAGAACTAGCAGCAATTTATTATGTGCAAAATCTAAAGTGTCTCCTGTAAAGGCAACAACAATACCACGGCTCGAGCTTTGTGCCGCACTTCTGTTAGCGGAATTAACCGAACGAGTATGCAACTTTTTAGTGAATAATAAAGTTGCACGACGCTTCTATTACACCGACTCGATTATTACGCCGTCATGGATTAAGTCAGAATCCAAAAACTTTAAAACATTTGTCCAAATCGTGTAGGTGATATACATAAGACAACTACTCCCATTGATTGGTACCACATTTTACAAAGAAAAAACCCGCTGACATAATAAGCCGCGGACTTATTTCAAATCATTATTAAACCAATCGTTACCGTAAATACATATACCTTTCTATTAGCATTTTTATTGTGAATAAATATTATATTTTACAATAACGGTGCATTTTAATTTTTGTTAAAGAAACCGCGACTACCGCGTACAAATACAATGACAATATTGATAGTTTTTAGTTATTATCATTTTAATATGTATCTATTAGATATTAGTGCTTATTTTACACTGTATTTTAATTATACGTATGTATAATGTCTACTATTTTGACTTGTCTTATATCAATGTATTGATCCAATAAAGATTAATAAACTATATTATATTATATTATATTATTATTATACATATATATGAAGTTAGGTACAAAATATCTCTATTTAGTTAATTATATGACAATATAATACTGAAACCGTATTTAAATGACAATTAAATTTACTTGTCTATTAGTCAATTGGAGAATAATTTTATGTTTATAAAACTGTCTATAAATGCATCAAACTTAAGACATTTTTTGCTTAATTGATGAGTTCTGTTTATTCCGCATTCCCTAATACCCGCTTTTTTAAATAAATGTGACGTTTTTATATTATAAAGTTAGTTTTAGTATACCCATAGATATAGTGTGTTTACGACATGGGCTTAAATTATGTCAGCGGATTATTTATTATGGGTATAGTATGCCCATGGATATAGTGTCTTTACGGCATGGGCTTGAATTATGTCAATGGATTACTGCATTACTGGGGAGACAATTATGTTTGTATTATATACCATAAATAGCTTATAACACCTCGATGTTTAAGGGTGAAAATATTATATAAATCTAAAATATTTTCACGCTTGTCGTAAAGACACTATATATATATATATATATATATATATATATATATATATATATGGGCATACTATATACTAATATACCCATAGATATAGTGTCTTTACGACAAGGGATTATTTTATTACCAACCATTTATGTTTGTATTATATATCTAGAACCCAAGGGTGAAAATATTGTATATTTATATAATATTTTTACTCTTGAAAATTGATTGAGGTGTTATACGCTATTTAGGGTATATAATACAAACATAATTGCCTCCCCAAAGCGATTGGTAATGAAATAATCCGCTGAGATAATTTAGGCCCATGTCGTAAAGACACTATATCTGGGTATAATATATGTTTGTTTACTTATTTATATACCAACATCCTAATATTAAATTTATGTATGAATAGAATTGATAAAAAAATATAGAAATGTTTTATAATTAAGTATGCAGTATGTAATATGTTATTATTTTTTAGTGATATCTTTGACAGCATTATTCCAATACACATGACGCTTTTGAGCGTAAAAATGATTATGGTAATTCCAAATTATGACAGAAGAATTGTAATTATTTTGTACATATACATACTCATGATCGAAATAAAAGCTGGATGTAAAATAGAGCATGTCCTTAGAGAACGCATTTATTATAACATTGAATCGACAAACTATATATAATGTGATATCTAAAAACGATCTATACACAATATAAATATGTGACAGTGTATAGTTTATTTCGATTTGGTAAAATTTATGTCCGCACCGCGATAGAAATAAATCGCGCGCACTTTTTTAGATATAGATAAAATTTTATGTGCCGAAGACTAAGTATGAGATATGGGCCGATACGAAAGAATTATGTCCTCCGTGCGGTCGCATTAACACCCTGAAAAGGCGAAAAGCTCGGCGCACACACAATAAAATCTAATAAGCTACTAGTCCAAGATCAAAATGTTGCAATCTCTTCAAAGCGAGATTAATCCATGTATGATTTTCCAACATTGAATGAGTTGATCCGCCAGTTATATAGGTAGAGTTTCTGAGCTTACATAGCACAAATACGGCTTCTGAATAATAGAAATGGTACAGAACTTATGGGATCTCACACACATTTTGGGGTCAGCAGATTTGCAATTCGTCCTATTGTTAAATATATTTCTTGATTATTTTCTTTTACATCAACAGACATACATATTACTAATTATCTGAAATTTGTTGTTTGGTATTATTAGTTATAATAAAAGTTTAGTTTATCTATTCTATCAGTAGCAAAAAATCGTAATTGTCTAGACTCTACACAAGTAATTAAAGTGAAAAATGAACAAACGGGTAATAAATGTAACTTTGTTTCATTAGTAAGTTTAAATTAAACAAATCTTAATTTAGTTACTTTTGTGTAATAAGAGTCTACTGTAAAATGATTAAATCTATGTTATTATAACTTACAAAGTAAAGACATACAATTTTTAAATAATAATTTTGATGTGAAGTAATAATATATTTATGTAATTGCCATTAAATATTTTTATTGATATAAAAAATTGATTGAAATTATAGATTATTACTGTGTTATATTTTGATAATATAAATAAAGTACTGAAATAACTTTACTAATGCAAATTATCTTTATTAGTTCTACACACTCACCTAGTTTAGTATTAAGCATCCTACGTACACTAATATTCATTGTAACGCAACCAAAAGTTAGAGAATAATTTCTATGATAAAACTATAATTTGTTCACCTGCAATTAAACGTAGCTACTATAAACATTAATTGTTTAAATAATATTAATGTATACTATTACATGCAACGGTCATCAGTTTCTAATTGTCATATCATTCATTCATTCAAGGTTTTTTTATTTTATAAACAATATTATTTAATAGTTTCGTGTAAGCAAAATAAAAATAATTTATTCAAGTGCATGCCAATGCACAATTACCGATATTATAATAAACCACGACGGACTATAGATGTGTTATTAAATATAATATAATATTTTATTTTATTATCATGAACTTTATCAATACGTTTATATTTTATTTCAGTAATTATGTGTTTCATAGTTTTGATTGATATTCACATTTACATTGATATCCATACATAACTAGTAATTACTTGAATCATATGAAACAAAGAATAAACATTTTGTCTATAATTCACTATATGAAAATTGATTGTTTCATTTATTTGATTAGTATAAGTCATATAGTAAAATCTTACGATTTTGTGAGATGTAATTAAAAAAAAAAACAAAAACGAGCATTAAAGAACTCCACCAGTTTTTAAATAACTTAGTTGGCACTAAAATTGGAAATAAGAATGTAAATGTACATAAATGGACTATATGCAATATAACATTTCCATAATGGTTTGGTTACTTTGCAGTCTAAGCAATTCAATTCAATTTCTATTGGTATAGGTAAATAGAAAATAAAAGTTTTAACTATACACTTTGATAATATAAAATGTTAGTTACAATTACACAAATTATTAAAAATAAATTTTCTATATTACAACTCAAAAGTAAAATACATAATATACAGGGTACGTCTGTAAGGCAACTCTTATATCAAAATTTAGTATTTCCTTATTAATAAGTTAAGTTTAAACGTTTATAATTAATTTTATTAAGTTACATTGGCGTCTATTCTATTATTTAACAAAGGGAGTCAAAGCCATGGAAGAAAATATAAAAAAATTCAATGAAATAAATATAACTAACATAAATATTAGTGTTTGTGCATCAGTTGCTAAACAGATTCTAACAAAAATCACGTGAGTACTAAGAAGTGTCTAATTTGGTCGAATAAATTTGGTCGAATAAATTTGGAAGTAGATAAGATTTAATTATAAATAAATATTACTTCAAGAATATTGTTGTGAAGTTTAAACCAAATGCACATATTTAAAAATATAACTACAGACTTTTTGACAAATAAAAACACCTAAATAGATCTCGCAAGACAATTGGTAAAAATTACAAAAAGTTGAACAAATAGATCAAACTCAGGTTTGGGTTTTTGAAAAATTATACACGCGTGTTGCAAAGACAAATATTATCGGAGAAAGAGTAAAATTGTTGTATTTTGAGACGAATTAACAAGAAACGTGGCTATGACTTTTAGGGCATTAATACATGATCTCATGAGCAAATTCCATAATAAGCCTTGCGGTAGCATACAAAACAGTTTCAATGAAAGTTGCACTAACTTAATACCAATACAAGAAAAGATCCGCAAAACTTGTTTGCGGTGGCGGTGTAAAACAAAAAAGAAATACAGATTAGATAAACACACACCCGGCTAAAAAAAGACGAGAGGATAAAACCAAACCTGAAAAAACCAAAAAAAGCAGTGGATTTTATGTCAGCAAAGTTTGAAAAAGAAAAAAAAAATGAAAAAATGAAAAAACTCTTAAAGATATTAAAAAAATATTGAAATAAAAAACAAATAAAGAATCTGAAAGAAAAAGTTAACAAATATGAAAAAAATAAAATAATAAATAATATTGTGATAGCAGAGATTCCAAAACAACATCAAAAAGAAAACATAAAAGAAACAGTGGCAAAATTATTCACAAATATAAATATTGAAATTCCAACAAATAATATCATAGAAGCCTATAGAATAAACAATAAAAATCCGGATGGTTAAATTCAAATAAAAAGAAAAAAAAAAGAAAATAATGGAAAAAAAAGGGGTCAATCAAAGCCGAAGAATGTAGATTAAAAGGAAAAAAAAATATACATGCAAATGGAAATCAAGCTAAACAATGATCGGAAATAAATAGTATGCAAAATAAAACAAAAAAAAATCAAAACAAGAAATAACTGAATTATATCAAAACACAGACAAAAAACAACGGATAAAATTGACATAGCGGACAAACTGAACAACTACATTGTAACAGTAGGAAAAGACTTGGCAAACAAAATTAAAAAGAATGATGGCAGGAAAACAATAACAACTATAAGAATAGAAGAAGAAGCTACGTTTAACAAAACAACAGAAGAAGAGATAAAAGATATAATCAAACAACTAAAAATAAGAAGTGCGCCAGGAGAACATCAAATAACTCATGAAAAACTAAAAAAAAAGAAGTAGCACTAATACTGAAAAAATTAATAAACAAAATAATACAAACAGGTGAATATCCACAAATACTCAAAAAAAACACACTATAAAACCAATACACAAAAAAAGAAAAAAATCAAAATCAGAAAATTATAGACTACTATCACTTATATCAGTGTTAATCAAAATAACAGAAAAAGCAATATATAACTGACTAATGACACAACACAAACTTAAAACTACTAAAAAAATAGTACATTTACAATAGCAGAATATAGGCTTCCACAAGGTAAAGTACTAGCGCCAATATAATAAAAATAGAAAAATGCAAACTAATATACAAAAAGAAAAATAAAGAAATTAAAACCAACATCCAAATAAAAAGCAACAAAGAAATTCACGGACATAACACAAAAAAAAGCAATATACATGTACACACAATAAGAACAGAAAAAGCAAAACAAACAATACCAGGCAACGGACTAGTCACGTACAATCAACTGCTTGAAAGTATTAAGAAAACAAAGACTTATAGAGAAGTTAAAATAAAAATAAAAAATCACTATATATTAACAAGATCGATACAAACAAATAAATAAAACTATATAATACACACAACATAAATATCAACAAAGATAAATAGAAACATGCAGCCATCCATATGGAGACGGTGTAGAGCAGCAAGTGGGGAGAAAAAAAAAATTGTAAATATGTAAATATATAATAATAAAAAAAAATTAAAAAAAAAATGTAGAATAAATTTTGATATAGTAAACCCAAATTTTACTAGTGAAACGTTTATACAAATAGATCAAATTAAAAAAAAAACTGTTTGAACACAACTATTGCAATATATAAAAAACTATAATATATATATATATATATATATATATATATATATATATATAAATATATAACAAAAAATTTAAGGTAAATGACAAATATACCGTTTAAGTTGCTATAAAAGCAACAACAAAATACATTAACAAAATGACATATCAAGCGTGGCACATAATATCTAACATTAAGTTGGTATTTTATGTATTTAGATTATTGCAAAAACTTACGGAATTAATGATAAAGACAAAACAAACAATCAGAAAAACACTAAAAAACAATTAAATTTTAATTGCATTTTAGGCAAATGTGATTAATCAAAATAACAAAAAAAATTAAAAAAACTTGCAAAAAACTTAACAAGAGATAAATTTGCATATCAGAAAGCTTTTTTTATATTATAAAATCAAAAAAGTTGCTATTCTAGATACACTTTATTAGAACAAAAAATGAGAGACAAGACACTAAAATTGCAATTACTGTAGAAATGACGCATGTTATTTCAAGCTATAAACAAAAATCTGGATACGCCAAACTAACTAAATTAAAAAAAAATGTAGAGTTAAACGTCAGTGCAGATAAAATTCAAACTACAGCCAAATTTAGACTAGTTTGACAAAGACATTATAACAACGGGATTTACGCAGAGAAGAAAACTGAAAGGTATTGAAAAAAGTAAATTGTTTGTAAAAACCACTTGTTGAGGCCAATATTTCACTACGTCCACAAAAAAAGTGTATGATGAAAGAATTTTTTCTGGTATTGTTTTAATTTTCAAATGTCAGATTTGTGTTTCTGGCATCAGTAGACTAATTTTTATTAAAATTGGCAAGAGTCAAAAAGACCACCCCTATATGCCATCAAAGTTTTTCACTATTTTAAGACTTGCACTAAAATATCAAAACTGAAAAAAGGTCGGTAGTAAAAACACCGGACAATTTTAACACTTATTTAAAAAAAAACTAAAGTTTACATTATTATCTGCCTTTTCTAAGAGTTTTCTGATTCAATAAATATTATTGTATTTGGTCATAGTATGTATACCAACATCTATAATTTTGTTTAACAATATAAGATTCTGAATTGAAGCACATGACAGGAAACCTCAAAACCGTTTCAACTATTGCAAAACAAGAGCTTCTCTGATCCAATAAATATTCTTGTACTTGGTCATAATATGTATGCCAACATAATTATATAATTTTTTTATAATACTGGCCTCTTAATTAAAAAACAGTAGACATAAAACTCCAACACCGTCTCAACTATTGCACATTTAACAAAACAAAAGTTTCTAATTGTGTTTTTTTTTTAATAAACTCTTACTTTATTTTTTGTAGCATAATTTATAATAATTCCCTTTAAATTAACTGCAATTGTCGGTTTGTATTACAATTTATTGTGTTTTTTTAAAATAATTATTTACTTTATTTTTTGACTGTTTTGGAGCGGAAAGTGATGCTTTCCCTCCCTAAAGACTAGAATCCTTTGACTCCCGCTGTGGGTTACGCTTTTAAAACACAGATGGTGTTAAAAAAATAATATTTTTATTGAATATAATTCTTAATTTTAATTATACTAAATTAACAGTAAGTATTATTAATTAAAAATTAAAATTAAATTAATTTATTACATGATTTAGTAATTATATTTTTTAATATTTGCTTGATTTGATATTATATACAAAAGACAAAACTATTAGCATCTACTGAAGAACGATTGTATTACAAGACTTCTAGATTACGCTATAACAAGAAACAAGAGTGGGGTTTTAAAACCATGGTTGCGCTCCCTTGTGATAGTACTTGAACTAATTTGCGTCAAGCGGTAAATTTGAAACCCACAGCAAATTGATATTTAACCAATAAAAATAAATTTTAATGTTTTAAAATAAAAGACATATTAGCGTTTATTCCTATGTTTATTGTCATACGTTGTTTTAGCTTTTTTATAAAGTTTGTCATAATTTATAATAATTTTTTAATCTTTTTTAACAATATTCTATTTACAATACAAAATTTATACTAACCTTAAAAACAAAATACAATTGTAAACAAAACACTTAAAATTGTCTGTAGTAATAACACACTAAAACAGCAGATTATTTAGTTTTACAAATTAAACTGATATGTATATAAGAACCTAAAAAAACAAACAAACAACTTAACAAACACAACAAACAATTAATGAAAAAAAAAAAATAGAACTATGAAATCGACAGTGACAAGTATATATACAACAGCCTCTCACTCATGCAGCCGATTTTAACAACTGCAGCGCCGCGTTGTGAAGGTTACTTGAATCAGCTGGTTATAGGGAAGTGAACGTACTATGGTTTAGACATAGGACTCTTTATTGGAAAACACTTGATAACAATGCACAAAACTGTTTAAACTATTGCATTTTCAACAAAACAAGGACTTTTTCATAAATATTGGTCATAGTATGAAAACCTATCTATAGCATCTATATTTTTGGTTTTAATATAAAACCTTTCATTTTCTCAACAATTTCACAAAAACAAAAAATTTCTTTATTATACTGTTACATTCTTACACAATCACACTGTAAACATCCCAAAGCGAATACCAGGTTATCTTATTTGGTATTTATGTGTATATAATATAATTTATTTTAACCCAACGTGAGGTTGTTGCACAATTACTTTACTAAGTTACCAGTTACAAGTAAATAAGTTATCAGTCATAAATATATTCCAGATTTTCTCTGGTCTCTTGTTTAAAATAATTCATAGCACTAAATAAAATAGAAACAGTAAATAAATTCATAAAAAGTTTAGAAAAATGATATATGGCTTTTACATTATCTGCCGGCATTTCATGAACTGCCTAGGTTTTTTATGTAGCCTTATTACCATATAAGACTACGACGTACATATAGACGCTAGTGGCTAAATGAAGTGGCTACCCAAACGAATTTTAATTTTCTGCTTATTGCATATTCCTTTCATTTGTTTAATCTTTCATAAAATTATTGTAATTATTATTGTAACACAGCAACACAGTTTTGATAAATTAGTTAGTACTTATCAATATTCGCATGTAAATGCATTTTTATAAATTGCATATAAGCGCAACACGGTTTAAAGTAACATACTTTAAACTAATTAAATAAGTTCGATAATATAAACTACATTACGTTACAAACTAATCAGAGTGCTAATTTGAAAATGTACGTACCAAGCTTAAAAAACAAACCAATTTGTTCAACCCAGCCCAGCGCATAACGATGCGAGTGATAGAACAAACCATTTTATTGGTAAGTATGCACTACCAGAATGTCCTCACACTTGAGAAAAGATGATTAACCTAAATTATCATCAGGTATCATTATATAATCGTAAAATTCTAGAGTGGACGCAGTTTTGACTTCACCTCGACAATTTAAATTATTAAAAGTTATAACTAGTTTAGTTTGTGAAACTTGTACCTACAATATAAAAAGTATTTATAATTTACTAAAAAGACTAATCAATTTAAAAATAAATAAAGACAATAAAAAACCTGTTTTAAATGTAGCAGTATAATAATATATTATGTATTAAATTATATCAACAACTGGTTAAAAAAATGCCTTTCAAAATAAAAATTAATTAAAAATGCAAACGATTCACCCTTCAAATACACACAATGATTAAAATTTCTCTTTTAATATTAATTGCTCATTCTTATACAAACGTTTATTTTATTATATATACATATATACATATTTTATATTTTTGACATTAATTATTCATAAAAATCATTCATTTTTTGTCCTGTTGTGCGAATGAAATGTTTATGCAGGGTAATTAAAATAGGCGCGTCGCAATCAGAATTGAATTATGCGGTCTGAGAATTTTCAGTGAGCAATTTGTCGGGACACGTCCTTGGTATCCCTTGGGGATGCATGTGGCATTGGAATGCGTAACGAGCGGACACCCGATACTGTGGAAAAAAAGTACGGTAGGAAAAGGGAAATTGGCAATGTGCGACAGGTATATGCTAGAATACGTGTGCACCGGGATCGCTGCTAAAATAAAAAGGGACCACGCGTAATGGGGGGCGTTCTCTTTTGGTTCTTATTTTACATATTTAACGAGCCACCTGACTCGTGACGATCCTAATGTCCACAATAATATTTTTTGAAAATGTTAATGTTGTGACTTAGTATATTTGATAACTTACATCAATTATCTATAAAATTGCCGTTTTCCGCTCTCGTGGCGCATTTGAATTCTAATAAAACATGTAGCGGGTGGAATAATGTATTCAAAATTTCGTAAACAAGGATTACTTAGTGGAATAGACTCCTTATGTGCTACTTTATTTGCATAATCAAGCAAGACGAGGCAACATCTGCCTCGGCTGAAATTTTTACATAATGTGCATAATAACCGTTAACAAAAAGTACTTACCGAAGGTTAGAAATAGCAGTCAGAACATTCGCTTGAATCAAAAGCGACAATTGTAATAACCGTATTATTTTATTATAATAGCACTTAATTTTAGTTTTATATTAATTATTAATTAAATAATAATTGTAGGCTGAAATATTTTGGTTGATAGCCTGTTCGTATTTTTATTTAAAAAACAATAAAAATATAATTGATGGTTGTGACTTCTACTATGTGGTAATTCATGTTTATGAAATAATAAAACAATTTATTATGTTTTTTATCACAAATTTATTCTTACAAATACATTACTAGTTATATAACTCTTGTCATCTGTAGAAAGCTCTAGTAGAGCCGAAACTAGTAATGTATTCGTAAAAACAAATTTTATGAAAGACAATATATTATTTCAATTACTGTTTTAATTAACAAGCATTATAGTACATTAAGTACCAAGGGCAGGGAAGCACTGTTTGCAGTACGCCGCTGTTTGTCCGCCCGAGTAAGCGAGGGCAGGGCGGCAGGCAGCAAAGTGCTGCAAACGCTTTCTTGCCCGTGGTGCTTACGACAGGTTTTTTGCCTGCCCCTGTAAGAAAACAATAACATGTTACAACTTCATTAATATTATTAAAAACAAAATTGTTTAATACTTTAACCCTTTCGCTACTAAAGGGTCATATGTGTCCCAGTAAAATTTGTGCTTAAAAAATACGATTTTTATTTTTTTGAATAATTTTAATTTTTTTGATGGATAATGGGATAGAGTCAATACTAGAAGTAATTTCTTTTAACAGAATAATTTTAGGCACATTTTTAACAAAAATATTGTCTGGGATTTATATGTCCCACCCGTATAAGTTTGAAGGATATATATGTCCCAGTAGTATAATAGGATGAATACAACCCAAATGTTCTATGAATTATTTATTATGAAAATAAAGAAAACTTATTCTAATAAGTATAAATAGAAATTTATGTATGATAGGATAAAAAACACCCATTACTTAATGGAATATCGCAAGCAGAACACATTGTTTTGTTTTTTTTTTTTTTTTTTTTGATCTGCCATATGAGCGTTTTCTAATTACTGCTGCATTTTTGCGACCTGCCGATTTTAGCGCTTCTGCTAAGTTTACTCGAAAACTGATAAAAGGCATATTAAATTTATTACAAAGCACCTTGTAGATAATCCAATCATTGACAGCAGTCGCCAAAAAATGTTTGTAAAAACTTTCTTTCACCACTTCAATGATTTTCTATCAATTTCATATAGCCCAGTAAGCTATAATATCGTTTGCTGAAAAATCAAACTGACTAATAAAAACTGCTGGGATAAAGTGAACCCAGTATAAAATACTAGTGAGAAACATATGTCCCAATGCATTAAAATGTCGATTATAGTTGAAAAAATTAACTAAAACTATTAAAAAACATGTAATTCTACATACCCGGCCATATTAGCGTTAACTCTCACAAAATTAATAATTTTATAATGCTATAACCAACAACAATTGCACTGATTTTTATCTGCACATATGTTCAACAACATAAAATGAGGTTAAATCTAGTCATGCATGCAAAAATTGTCTCTATAAATACAATGCGGTGATTCTCCTAAACGACTGGACGATTGGGATAACATTCATATCAATTTGCAATATATTTAAAACTTACTGTATTTTTTAAAGTTTGGCTGGGACAAATTTGAGCCAATAGTAATTTCAAAACAAAAATATGCGAAATAAAGTCGTATCGAAAGGGTTAAATGTCAATGTTTTTTTTCAAGTTAATGTTTAAATTGTCAAATATTGTTATGACGTAACCAAGAAATCTTGTAATACAATCACTCTACACTAGATGTTAATAGTTCTGTCTTTTGTATATAATATTATCAAATCAAGCAAAAAAAAAATATAATATTACTTACTGTTAATTTATAATAATTAAAATTAAGAATTAAATTTAATAAAAATATTATTTTTTTAACTAGCGTCATCTGTTTTTTAAAAACAAAACCTTTAGCGGGAGACAAAGTATTTTACCTCCCTATGGAGGGAAAGCTCACTTCCCTCCCTGAAATAAAAATTGTTTTTTAGAGTGGGCATGCAGAAACATTATTTAATCAAATAAAATTGTTATTTACAAACTATTGTATTTTTATAAATTTCATTAATTTTCTATTAAAGATGGAAATGATTTTAACCGGACACATGGAATAAGCTTCCAAATTCATTATTGCCCGAGGTTTAATAATCCGCAAATATTCAAGATTAATGTTCACAGACTGCTTAAATCTAGTCTTCAATAGTTTCAACGAGTGTGGTTTCAGAGATAGTGGGTTTGACTCATACTCGGTGTGTTCTTTTTGAATATATCTGTCATATAAAGTAATGACAAAAATTAAATTTAATTAAAAATATTTACATTATTGTCTATTTTTTAATTTTAAACATCAAAATATGTCGATAATCAACTTACATTATCATCAAGATGGTTGCGACAGTTACTATGTGGTACTCCATATTTAATTTAACTTACATTATATTCTGCTGCATACATATACAGTTTCAAAAAGTAAATAAGAAGTACTATAGTAAATTCAACGCCTGTCTAGGGTGTAAATACACAATGACACGTGTATGAAGTAGCATTCGACACCGATCAAGCGGAATGTTGTTATAAGTAGAGAAAAAAAAAAACGAAAAAGAGCACAAAAATGTTACTAAAAAACACTTAAAAAGGCACCAAACATGTAAAAAAGCATTAAAAAGGCATGAAACAATTGAAAAAAAAAAGAAAGCTCAAAAAATTCTAAAATATCAGAAAATGTTTTAATAAAGGTACATTTATAATTAACAGTTTGAGTTATATTGTTCAATTACATTTTAAATAATATAAAATAACTTTTAAATAACTAAAAAAAAAACAAAGTGTTCAACTGTAAAATTCTGCTTTTGATCACTTAAAATGTTTTTGAAGGCAGTAAAACTTTTTTTGACATTTACACTTGTTGTTGGTGTATGTTTAAGTTTTGTTACATTAACTGGATTTATATCAAAATCTGGAACATTTTCTCCACTCAAAATACAGTTAATTGTATTTAATGTAGATAAACCTTTATTTTTCAAAAATACATCTTTGATTTTTGATATCACTGTTTGTCCAATATGTCTGGTACTTTTAAAATTGCATTTTTGAAATCTCTGATTATACTTAAACTTTCATTTAACGTATTTTTTTGTTTTTCTAGCAATTTTATGACACAAAACCGTAATTAGCTTTTAAGAAAGCCAAATTATTTTTAAGTTTTTTTACTTTTTTTTTCACTGACTTTAGCCAAACATGTACAATAGCTTAAATTTTTATAAAAAATCTTTATGTTGGATGCAGCTTTTACCATGTAGGGTGCTGCATCAGAAAACGTCAATAATAATATTTTATTAGATGGTACTGCATGGGGCAAATAAAAGCTTGTTAATCCATCATTTATGAGTTTTGTTATAGTGTTGTTGTTGGTTTTTTTCAATTTTTTTGTTCTTATTAAAAACCCTTTGGTTGAAATTGTTTCATTTAAAACACCTATACTTAAATTTGCAATGTACCGCTTAAATATATCAGTTGTTTCATCAACACTGCAACTTCATTCATCATGGTGGATGAGTTACCTGATGAAAATAGTGCTAATAATGCAGAAGCAAACAAAAAATTGTGTTCCTGTGGTTCATATGCCAAATCTGGTGTACAGTGTCCAACTTGTAAAGCAATTTACCACCTGGGGTGCCGTAAAAGGGTGAAATTATGCTGCGGGGTTGAGTTAACCTCAATGTCTGAAAATGAAAATGAATTCAACTTCGAAAAAGAAGCATACATTAACTTAAAAGACCTGGTGAGCGAGTTAAAACTTACTAATTCATTACTTAGTGAAAAAATTGTTACACTAGAATCTGAGAATAAACAATTAAAAAATCAACTAGTTAATTGTTTACCTGAAAAGTCAACAATGGATGTTTGTAACCCAAATAACAATACCGAAAACAATAATATTCAATTATTAGATGTTAACGTATGCAACCAAAAGAAAAATAAAAAGTTGGATACTGCTACACCGCAAAGCAATTTGGTTACACCAAAAACACCTAAAGTAATAAATCCCAATATTACAAAGATCAATGATCCTGATTCTATTATTAATGTAGAAACCAATCATTGGGTTGAAGTAGTCAAGAAGAAAAACACCAAGCGCAAGTACGTAATGGGCTCAAAAGATGTAGATAGCAGTTGCAAAATAATAGCCAAGGAGAAGAAAAACTGGGTATTTAATGGAAACTTACACCAAGAATGCACAAAAGAAGATCTTACAACGTACATAAGTGATCTACTATCTCATAAAAATTTTGAAATTCATAAAATTGTGACAAAATATAACACCAACTGTTTCAAAGTAGGTGTTTCTCAAATAGACTATAATGTAATTATCAATCCAGTAAATTGGTCCATGGGAATAAAGGTATCTAATTATAACTTTATTAAACAAAATCCACAAATATCAAATGAAAATTTTCAGAAAGGCAATCAAAACACAAATCCGAAATAAACAATATGTTTGATAATAATTTTAACATATTGTCTATTAACATTCAATCAATCAAATCAAAGTTAAATCAATTGGAAACTGTATTTTCTGATTATAATTATTCCGTGGTATGTATTGGTAAGCATGGACTCTCTACTGTTGAAGCCACTTACTTAAAATTAAATAATTATAAGATGAAAGCACAGTTTTCACGTCAAATTTTTACTTGTGGCGGTGTCATGATTTTAGTAAATAGTGATATAACTTGTGAAAACTTAAATATATGTACATTCTCACAAGAGAAGCACTGTGAAATTGCAGGAGTATACATCTCGCAAATGAACTGTGTAATTATTGTAATATATCGTTCACCGAGCGGAGATTTTAATGTGTTTTTAAATGTATTGTCAAATGTATTTAGTTTTTTAAATGTTACAAATAAGTTTATTATATTAGCTGGGGATTTTAATGTTAGGTTTAATGGCAATGATCCTAAAAAACCATTGCTTGTAGATTTACTCATGGCTTTTGGTCTGGAATACACAACACACTTTCCCACCCGCCGAAATAATTGTCTAGATAACATCTTTACTAATTTAACTAGCTTTAAGGTATCGCCTCTTGAAACGGGAATATCTGATCACAAAGGAATACATTTTTCATGTAGTTTTCCTAAATATAATGTAAAAATGTCAAAAAAAGTATACCGTCCTATAACAGTTGAAGGTAAATTTAAACTAGGAAATCAATTACTTGTAGAAACGTGGAGAAGCTTGCATTACCTTCCAGCAAATGATGCCACAAACTATTTCATTAACAAATTTATTTTCTATTTTAATGAGTCGTTCCCAGAAAAGACATTAATATGTAAAAATAAGAAGAATAACATTCCTTGGTTCAACAATGATTTACGTGAAATGCGTAATATTTAAAATCTTATGTCTGATGCATATCATAAAACTGGAGATCAGGAGTTTCTTGCTATTAGAAATACTTATAGACAATTATATCGAAACAATTTAAAAATAGCCCGTATAACCTTTAATAGGACATACATTGATGGTTCCAATAACAAAATTAAAGCAATGTGGGATATTATTAATGTTAATAGCCATTCTAAAAGTGATGTTACTAGTCAAGTTTCTCCAAATAATTTTAACTTATTTTTTACTAATACTGCCAAAAACATCATTGAATTGCTACCTGAACCTAATATTGATCCGCTAATTTTAACGTGTTTTTGTGCTAATAAAACCCCAACAAGCTATTTCTTGTTTGAAGAATACATATGGCATCAATACAGATATTGTTAAATCTGTTGTAGATGTAATATTAGAACCATTGACAATTATGTTTAATACCTGCATTAGAGAAAGCGTATATCCTGATGCGTTAAAAATTGCATCTGTCATTCCGATTTAAAAGAAAGGCGATTCAAATGACCCAAACTCATTTAGGCCAATCTCTCTTCTTCCAATTTTTTCAAAAAATTTTGAAAAAATTATGAAATACCAACTATATACTTATTTAGAAAGTAATAAGTTATTAACCGACAGACAATATGGATTTAGATGTAATCGTTCTACAACAGATGCATTATTAGACTTTGTCGATGACACTATTGATTGTTTTGAGAAAGGATTATACTCGCTTGCTACTTTTATGGACCTTTCCAAAGCCTTCGACTGTGTATCTCATGAAATATTAATTAGAAAATTATACGCATATAATTTACATCCTTCAAGTTGCAGATTGCTTATGTCATACTTGAGTAATAGAAAACAAACTGTAAATTATAACAATAAAATATCAGATACTCTTAATATCAATCATGGTGTTCCACAAGGGTCAGTTCTTGGGCCATTATTGTTTTTAATTTACATAAATGATTTGCCAAGTTGTGACATGAACGCAAAAACAGTATTGTTTGCTGATGACACTACCATCATAAATACTGCAACTTCAGCAGATAATGCACGTGAATTATCGCAAGACACACAGTCCTTGGTAATGGAATGGTTCAACAGTAATCGATTGTCTCTTAATGAAAGTAAGACCTGTGAATTGCTGTTTACGTTAAAGAGCCAATCAGTAAATAATGCCAAAAATACAAAATTTTTGGGATTGCATCTTGACACCCATCTAACATGGTTAAACCAAGAAACGCACTTGCGTTAACATTGAGCAAAAACACGTTTTTATTGCGCAATTTAGCTTTCCAAGTAGATAAAGATGTTCTCAGAAATGCTTATTTTTCTTTAATACAAAGTCACATTATGTATGGTATTTTACTCTGGGGTCACTCTCATATTAGACATAGAGTTTTTGCGTTACAATGAAGAGCGGTTCGTATTGTAGCAGGCGCTGGTTACAGAGATGACTGTAAATTATATTTTAAACTACTTCATCTTCTAACAGTGCCATGTCTATACATTCTAGAATGCTTATTATATATTAAAAAAAATATGCACTTATACGTAACACATTCAAATGTGCATGATCATAACACAAGGAACAAAGCAAATGTATGTGCTCAAGCTCTCCGATTAGTTAGATCTCAAACCAGCCAGAAATATTATGCAATCAAGTTTTTTAATGTCTTACCTAATGCTATCAAAAGTTTACCGTTGCCAAATTTTAAAATTACTATTAAGTCCCTAATGAATGAGAAATCATTCTATAGTTGGGAAGACTATCTTATTTTTAATTTTAATGCATATTTTAGCTTGTAAGGTTTTTTTTTTACTATATTATTTAGTTAAGATACCCCAGTTAAAATAGTGCCCAATCTGCATGTTATTAAATTTATACTTATCTGACCTGTGAAAAACTGTATGTTACTACAGCAATAAATTATTATTATAACACTTAACCATATGCAATTATTGCCAATAATTGTTTTAAATTCCTGTATGGTTTCTTTGTATACAAGACAGGCATAATTTTTTTGCAAAGTGCTTTCACCAAGAACACGTTTTTTGCATGTTTTTCTAATAACGTTTTGAAATCTTTGTTTTGTAATTTTTTTAGTGGTATATTTGATTTAATTAAAGTTTTACATAAATGTTTGAAACTTAAGAAATTTTTAAACTCCAACTTATAAAATATTGTTTAGGGTAGGGATGCAGAACTGAAAGTTATAAAATATTGTTACGTATTGCGTCTCTCATCGTGTATCTCACTCTTAAAATAGCGGTGTTGTGTGTATTGTGTTGTATCTAATAACATATAAAAGTGTCACCTAATGTGTCAACACCGCTGCAAACATTTTCACCACAACCATCACAACCATCTTCACCATTAAACGATGATGTTTGCAGCGGTGATGATGGTTGTGACGATTGATGTTGGTGACAATTTATTTTGAAGATGATTTTGGGTTAAATTGTAGTCAATTCTTTTTACCACCACCCTTGATGCCACCAAATTCATTACCACAACCATTGGCACCAACATCAATATTTGCTTTTGCAAATACCTCACAAATGAAGCGTACGTATAACATTGTATTTTCACATTATGTCATGTGTTACGCCCAGTTATAAAATTTTATTTTTTATATAACTGACGCAACGCACGTTGAACCTCCCAACTACCACACCGTGCTTGAACGTCGTATCTGAATTAATTATCACTAATTTATCATACAATTATTAATACATTCTGTCTAATTAATAAATATATATCTTTCTAGCACAAGACCAATTGTTATGCCAGATTCCCTATAATTATATCAATACATAGTATACTACTAATTACCTAATTAACACATCCCCAAAGTATACTCTAATACCAGTGTGTTTATAACTGCTTCTTACCGCTTCAATGTGCCCTGCATACAATCTCTAGACCCAACTGTCCTATGTAAGCTTGACAATCTTTTGCAGTTATTGTGCAACCCCAAGGCCTTAACTGCCAGTGCACAACATACTTTTGGATGTTACGTATAATGCTTTACTGCCACATACATTGTTATTCACACAACGCTAAAGCACCGGCTGCCAGTGTGTGAAATAACAATTTTTCAGCCCTCTAAGCATGCTATAGCTGTCAGTACCTTGATGATCTTCCTGTCAATGTACTTTGTATTACACACCTCTAAGACCGGCCTATGTGTAAATAATCTCAGATAGTTAAATTACACCCCTTAAAGCTCCCTGGTACTATAATAGCCTGATTTTACGACTTAGAGCAGCACTCTTCTAAAAATGCATGGTTATAAACTGATAAAAGCTAAAGTTTGGCAAATTGATTTAAATGCTTAAGCATAACGTTGTGTATCAAATTGTCACCTAGAGCAGTATTGTGCGCTTCAGATAATGCTGAATCAAATTCCCAAACACAAAACGGTGCGTCATAAATTTTATCTTTGTCGGAGACAAATGACAGATGTTTTTTTTTTCATGTTAATTTTGATTTCTTGAAAACTTGTATTGTCTTCTCTGTAGCTCGGTGTGTCCGACACCTCGACACCTGACGGTATTAAGAGGTTATTGTATGTATATATATGTATATATACAATTAAAATTCCACTCAAAAACAAACTGTATGCAAGGTTCCTTTAAAGAAGAATACTCGCATGCGCTGCTTGTATGATGGAATCGGTCAAAGTTTCAACATCTTTATCAACAGTGATCTAAACATTGTTATCATAACTAAACACTTAAACAAATATATCCCAATCAGCTATCTTTATTCTCCAATTCCAATGACGGTTTTTATAGAGTTTATAACTAAGCACGCGTATGAGTATTGGAAAGTAAGAAAAACAGGTATTGTTACTTATGTTTAAGATAACTAAATGCATTTCTTAAAACAGATTGGCCAAGTTACAATCTTGCACATTGCTTTAACTTGAGCCCCACATAGTGTTATGTGCATTAAAACCACCCATAGGCAGGAATGGGGACGGAACAAATTGATCAATTAAACAAACGTTTAAACTGATATTTGGCAAAAGAAATGGAAGATGCAATTAAACGAATACTGTTTTAAATAAAGTTTAATACGAAGTTTTTTGCTGAAAATCGTATCACAAACAAACAAAAGAACTTTACCCTGAGCACAACTAACATTTACACGATTTTGATGGTATATTAGTTAGTTAGTTTAAATTTTTGGCGTATCAGCCTAAGAAGTCTATTAACGCCAATTCTTTTTTCTAACTATAAAAAGTGTAAAATAATATGCTGTAACATGGCATATTAAAGAATAAAATTAAATAAATAAATAAATAAACAACAAAGATTAAAAAAACGTTCAACAAACTTTAATGACTATAGCAAAAACGACTAAATAATTCCAACAGTGTTTAGAGTGTAAAAGGTCCTAAACACTGCTTTATTTTACGTTACACAAACAATAATCACAATAAATTAACAATTATATCCATACACCCAATTTGCTCCGTTGAATAAATTCGAGCAAACGATCGACTTCAACGATCTGATCGCCTAAGACAATCGACAAACTGGGTGATAATTCAGACGCAATTCTTTGTTCCGAAAACTGCTGACAATCCAATAAGATATGACAAACAGTTAATGGGACGTTACAAATATCACAAACTGGGGGCACCTCAGATGCCAACAAATGCCAGTGAGTTCATCGACAGTGACCAATGCGAAGCCGCGTGAGGAAAACCTCTTCTCTACGCCTCGGCCTGTATGACGAACTCCACGGTGTAGTAACGCTTTTGGTACATCGCAGCTTGTTGTCTTGAATAGCAAACCACTCAGTTTGCCAGCTAGACAGCAGCTTTTGATGTAGAAAATTACAAATATCCCTAACGCAAACTTTAAATGAAACATATTCAGCGCTAGTTATTGCCAGTATGGCAAGCGCATCAGCTTTTTCATTGCCACTAATACCTACGTTTGATGGTATATAAAATAACTACTAAGAATAACTGAACTTTTAACTTTTAAATTAATTTTTTGTAAAAAATGCATATAGGTACATTTTTGGCTAATAAAATTTTAAAAGATTTGTAGTGTGCATTAAATCCATTGCAGTTTCATTGTATAATAATTAAAACCGTTTTTATACTTAGGTTAAGAACGTAATTTTAGGGGAGTAGAACAACCACAATTTAATGTCATTTCATCTGTTTGAGTAGGTGGCACGAGAGTAACTTTCCCTTTCATCAGCGATATGTCAATATTACAATCTGTGGACACATAATTGCTAGAAACCTGCACCTCAAGTGGGAGTAGCCTAGATTGGGCTGTCGTTTTTGCAAGTTTTGACTCAGATTGTGTTTTAACCTGTTGAGGCTTTAATTTAGAGTAAGTGGAATAAATCGCTGTTAAAAAAAAATTGCAACAGCAAAATTTTTTATAATTGGTGTTTGAACAATAGATGTTTCAACCATTGCAGCAAACGGTCTAAAAAAGGTAGTAGCCGCATACCTTTTTTGAGCATAAAAGTAAAATAGTTTATCTGTTACTCTAATCTTGGTTATCTTTTATTTTAGGACAATCTCAAAAATAAACTACATTTCGCGCATAAAGAAGAACTGGTGCATAGATTGAGGTCATCTTTCTATTTACAACATTTGCACATGTTGCAATGTCTAGACACCTAACTGCAGTGTGTTTAAAACATTGGTATTAAAAATACTTCATTGGGTTAAGATATTAAGAGCAAACCATACAAGTAACACATGCCACTTCATAGCTGTATTCTGAACATTTTACAGCAATGTTACTTATCATTTTAAGTGTTGTAATTAATATTTGAAAAACTTAGAGGCTGAATGTGTAACATCGGTCTTTGGGACCAAATTCAAATAATACAGAAAAATATATTTACTTACCTGAAAAATGAGGAATTTATCAATTGATTACGCCTTGGTATGTTGGCGGTTGAATAATGCAATTTTTTTTTAAAGAGTATCTATAAAAAAACTTAAATCATGTTTTAGTATATTTTTGAAAACGGGTAATTTATAATCAAATATATATCAATTCTGAAACATGTAACATAATTTTTTTGTGTACAGTTTAATATTTATAGTATATCGAACAAAACAAAACAATTTTTGTTCATGCATAACAAATAGTAAGTTTTTTTAAATTTTTACTGATTATTCAAACATGCTTTAAAAGTGGTACAAGTATATATATATATATATATATATAACAAAATCTTTTGCTCTGTGGCGGAATTATCTTCTTTAACAATCAGGTGGTTTTCTTTACTTCCAAATTCTTTTGGTTTAAAGTCTGTCTCTATATCTTCCTACATTCGGACGTGCTTTGCTTGCTCCTTTTTGTAGTCATTCATGTTTTACTAAAATTTAAAATAAATAATTTTTTTTTTTTTTCATTTTAAATTTATATTTTTATTTAGGTATAATTTAAAATAAAACTAAAAAAAAAACTTACATTATAATATATTACAAATTAGCAAATTTGGAGCATTAAATACTACTTTTGTCGGAGCTAACATCGGTCTGTCAGACCAAAAACGCAAATAAAATAAAAAACGGTGGGACGCTAAGCAAAGACCAATGAACAATACTTGTAGGCTTCCTAACCAAAATGCTATAAAAAGCGACAGTGTAATAAATAACACAGCCTTTAGTTTGAGCGGCCGCTCTCACAGACCTTATGTTAGTCCCGGTAGGTTCAAAATTATATATATATATATATATAAATCCAACCGTCGTTATATATTAGAAATACTTAACCTTTTGGGACTAACATAGGAATGTGTAACATAAAAACTAATATTGGTCTCTGGAACTAAGTTTAAATAATATTGAAAAATATATTCACTTACCTGAAAAATAAGGAATTTATAAATTGATTAGTACGACTTGATATGCTAGAGGTTAAATAATGCAATTTATTTTTATGTATTTTATAAAAAAAGCTCACAAATCATGTTTCAGTATATTTTTGGAAACGGGTCATATATAATCAAATATATATACAGGGTGTCCGGAAAATACGTGTACAACGTTTGACGACAGACTTCTGACGTCAAAATAGGTCGATCTAAGCCGACTTAGTTATATCCAAAATTGTCTCGTTTAGCCGGTAGAGGGCGTCAAAAAAAACAAAAGTATAACAAAATTGAAAGTATCTATTGTAAGAAACTAAGTAAAACAAAAACATTACTTAAGCAAATGTGTAAAATGACCCCCATCTTGCTGAATACACTTATTAACACTCTTTAAAAAATGATATTGGACCCTATCTAATGTTTATTAAAATGGTTGCCTGCATTTAAAATCCGCTGCAATAAATCATCAAGTGTGTTTACCGGAGTCTTGTAAACTTCTGTTTTAATAGCGCCCCACAAAAAGAAGTCACACATATTTAACTCAGGAGAACGTGGTAGCCATTTTACTGGTGCATCATTGCCTCTTCCAATCCATCGGTTGGGATATTGATGATGTAAGTATTGCCGAACGGCAACGGAAAAATGGGGCGGGGCACCATCATGCATATACTACATTTCCCTCCGAAGTAAAAGGGGCAAATTCTCCAGAAGAATTGGTAATGTGTCTTGCAAAAAATTTAAATAAATATTTCCATCTAACCTGTTTGGAATAACAATGGGACCAATAAGGTAGTGATCAATAATACCTGCCCAAATATTAATTTTAAATTGATGCTGATGATGTGCAACTTTAATGGCATGTGGATTTTCATCGGAATAAATATGTTCGTTTTGCAGATTGGTTACCCCAGATCTTGTAAAGCATGCCTCGTCAGTAAACATAATTTTTCTACAAAAATTTGGAACAAAGATTCTTTTGTTTCTAATAAATTGACAAAATGTAAGCCGCATGGGGGGATCAGTCGGTAAAAGTTTCTGGACTTTTTGTATGTGGTAAGGATGTAACAACTGTTCTCTTAAAACCTCATTGACAATCGTTTTAGGAACATTTAACTCACGTTCTAAGAGACGGGTACTGGTACTTGGTTCTTCTTCAACTCTTTCCAGAATCATCTCTTCTGTTTCCACAGTTCGAGTTGTTCGCATACGACCCCTGCCTTCAAACTTTTTCTCAAAACTGCCCGTTTCCCGAAGATGACGCTCAATATTGGCAAATGTTTGGTGGTTTGGTATTCAACGGTTAGGAAACCTCTCCATGTAAACCCTAACACTCTGACGCCCATTTCCTTGACAAAACCCGTATACCAGGAGCATGTCAACTTTCTGAGAGTTTGTATAATTTTCCATTTTTAATGGTAAAATGAACTTGTAATTCAAGAATGTTGATCGTATACTTGAGTAAATTTCATAGACTGGTGACAATTTGTCAATAATTGTCAAATTATTAAACGCCATAGCAACAAGGTCACTTAAAAAATTATTGTTACAGGTAATTTCTTTTTAATATTTACAAATTTTTGACGCCCTCTACCGGCTAAACGAGACAATTTTGGATATAACTAAGTCGGCTTAGATCGACCTATTTTGACGTCAGGAGTCTGTCGTCAAACGTTGTACACGTATTTTCCGGACACCCTGTATATCAATTCTGATACATATAACATTTTTTTTTGTGTACAGTTTAATATTTATAGTATAATGAACAAAACAAAACAATTTTTATTCATGCATATCAAATAGTAAGCTTTTATTTTTTTTTAACCTTTTACTGATTATTCAAACATGCTTTACAGGTGGTACAAGTAGTTACTATAACGAAATATCTTGCTCTGTAGCAGAATCATCTTCTTTAACAATCAGGTAGTCTTTAGAAGTGCTTTGCTTGCTTTTTTTTGTAGTCACTTATGTTTCAATAAAATTTAAAATGAATAATTTTTTTTCATTCATTTTATATACATATGTTTATTTAGGTATACTTTAGACTAAAATTTAAAAAAAAAGTTCTTATTATGTTACTTATGTTATTATAATAAACTACAAAGTAGCAAATTTGGAGCACTGAATACTACTCTTGTCGGAGCTAACATCGGTCAGACCAAAAACGCAAATAAATTGAAAGTGGTGCGACGCAAAAACAAATGAGCAATGATTGCAGGCTTCCTAACCAGAAACCTATAAAAAGCAACAGTACAATAAATAACACAGCAATTAGTTTCAGCGGCCGGTCTTACAGACCTTATGTTAGTCCCGGAAAGTTAAAGACTTATGCGGCCCAACTGTCACCGCAATATTTCTTAATGACGAACGTGTTTGCATTTTACTGCTTTGCATTCTATTTTTAACTTTAATAAGCATGGTACTGTTTTTTTTAACTTTTTGCAAGAATTTAATGATGTTGGAAATAGTTTTGTAAATTGAGAAAAGAAAAACTTTCTTTGGACTTTGACAACTTTCCAAACATTTAACTATTAAATATCTTACAATTTTTTTACTTACATCACCACAAACGTAAAAGTAAGATTTATTGCTTGAAAAATTTAAAATCTACCATACCAAACTCCAAAGCTAGTGCTAAAGCAGTGTATTGGAACTAAAACTCTTCTAAACATGAGTATCAGTCCTTCAACTACCAGATTTTTGTTTTACTGGCGTTTGAGTTACTGCGCACGGCAATCACGCAAGTTAGTTTTACAAAATATTTAGTAAATTATGTCAACGTAACCCACAAATAATTTTGACTTGTCTCGGACAAATTGTAGGTTTTCCAGAAGGTTTTCTTCTTATCTATTGCTCGCCTTATATGACAAACAAAGGGGCTAGCAAAAGTATTCTTTTGCACCACCTCCTTTCCGCAGGAGGATATAAATTATAATAAGTTTTTTTAATGAGTGAGCTACTTCACGATTTTTGGAACACTTAGCAACTTGCTTAAACATGCTAGAAATCAAATTGCCAATTTCAGCCTGAGGGATTAAGTCCAAAGTTTTCTGAATACACTTCAATTATGAGGTAAAGTGAGTGAAAGTGGCTGAAGATCTCCCAGCTCAAAAACTAGAATGGAATGGAAGTAAATAAACAAAAGTTGGTTTCAAAAATTGCATAATAACTGTATAAATGTATGCGGTTTTGCATTATCTTGTTGGCAAATAAAGGTTTTCAACTTTCTTTGATAAAAAATTAATGTTAGTTCTAGAACCGTGTTATTTATCTATTTGCATTTAATGTTCTTAGAATAAAACAAGAAACTGTATTTTTTTCTAACCATCTGACGCCAACGTAAGAATACAAACATCACTTTGTTGCTAATATAGTTGTAGTAACTTAATGCACTATTTTAGACGGCTTATCTTATTGTTAGGAGTTAAGAGCAAACAAAGAAAATGACTGTACGGCTAAAGGTCAAGCACATACAATTATATATTCAAATTTGTGTTTTGCTACCATGCAATACCGTAGTCATACAAAACACACTGACAAAGTTTGTAAAACCAAAACAATTGTCTGTGCTTGACCTTTGGTGGTTGTGATTGTTAGATATTTTAATTTTTAATAGATTGATTTTATTTTTTTTCAACGTATTATGTTAACTTTTTGAAATAGAGGAAGGTCTGAGTTAAAGTTTAATGTTCTATCTGTGTTGTAAGATTTTGTGTAGAGGTCGGTAAGTGTTTTATTGTTATCAAGAATTATTAGAAGATCCAAAAATAAACATCTGTCTGTCATTTTTCAATAATCGTTCACTTTTTAAATTAAGTAAGATAAAGATAATGTGATATAAAAAAATAAAAATTGGTGTAAATTAACCTTTAATACTTGCTAAAATTTGATTTTCTATCCTTTAATATTATTACTACAATTCACTTTTAATTTTATTTAAATTTATTTGCAATATACGAAAAAGAAAAAAAACTTGTAACAAGCAAAAACTTTTGCCGTTTTATACGATATAAAAGTCTAGTCTTATAAATTATAATTTTAAAAAAAATCTTAGCAGTATAAAACATTTTAAGAAAAAGTTAAAAAATTGCTAATGCTTTTAAAATACCAACAAAAATTCACTTAGTTTACAATCTATTTTTAACATAATATTAAAATAAACATAAAATATTATTTGACAGGCGATATTAAACAAAAGAATTTATTGATACATCAATAAAGGCACGGTTTTTAAAAGTTAAGTTATTTTTTGGAAGGTGGATATAATACAGCTAGTAGTACTATTTGTAAATTGTTTAGGTAATGATATGGTTATTTTATTTTTATAAAATCATTTGATGTATTTTGGGATCTGTTTAGATTGCAAATATTTATGTCTGCGCTGCTAGAACACAGTGTACGTTTTTATGAATAATGCATCGATGCAGTTGTAATTGAAAACGTAGATAACGCGCGACTGCATATCACATGTTGAGATGAAATTTTTGTCTCAATTTTGATAAGAGGTTTTTTATATTGATATTCTGTGTATGCGTGGCGGGTAATACGTGACAACGAGGGTAACTGCTCAATCCCCAGAATCCCAGCCAGCATTAAAATACGCGGCAGGGTGCGCTACTTGATTATTTGATAGGCACTATCGCGTTCATCTCCATCTTGAATATAAAGAGGACCTTTATCTCAAAGTTGGTAAATTACTATACAATGTATTAATAATGTAAAATGCTGAAAATATGCCTGGACTTAGTCAAATAAATTAGCAATAAATTCATGCTCACAAATAAAACCATTCAAATAAAATAAATACATACAAAGTAAAATTTCAAAAAGCATCAACAAAAGTTGCGATATATTTTTTGTGTGCCAACCGAATAATTTCGTTACGTATTCATTTTAAATGTAATCCGATTATGACTGGTGCCTTTGAAAAAGCCCTCGCACTCTAAAACACAAACTAAAGATTAACCAACCGTGTCGTGTTCTGATGGCGAAGTTTCAATTCGGTTTTGATCATGCTGATTAAAATCAATTACGGCCCGGTTACAATTACAAAACTTTCCAATGAATTCCAACTTATTTAACAATATTAATTTTGGCGAGGAATGTTATTGCGTTATCTATGTGCATCGGTTCATATATATTATATAAATAGATAAATTAGATTTCGTGGATGTGAGAGCTTCGTCGGAGATACATTCATCAAAGTAAATCACTGGATGTGGTTCATTTGGGGTTAACGAAGGCAATATTAATCATGTTAGATATTTGCAGATAATTTCAAGCTGATATTTTTACACAATTTTGAACAGAAGACAAACTTTATGAATGCTACACACTTTTTTCTTTCTAAATGTTTCATATTTTATATGTTTTAAAATTCAAAATTTGCAAGACATTTTTCTCACAAAGTATTTTAAACGATTTATAATAAAGATACCCGTTATAGCTGATCGTAACATTTACACTACTGGACATAAAAAATCAATCATAAAATTTTAACTGCGTCATGAAATCTATATAAACAAATACATGCTTGCAAACCAGATATGTTGCCGTAAGATAAATCAATACATTTTATATAATTCAATTGCCCGTTAAGAAGATAATAGAATTAATGATAGCGCGACATCCTAATCGCGCGATTCATCTTCATCGCCATGCTCAGGTAGCAGCAGACGCATGAAAAAAATTGTTACGGTAATCCTATAGAAGGGCGGCATTTTTTCGGAGACGCCGTCGCGAAAACGAGCTCGCTTAATAATGAGATCCGCTTAAATTTGCGCCGGCGAATGCTTTTTACGATTCTATTGGATATAGGAAATTGTCAAGTAGATATGGAAATGAGGTTGCCAAGAGAATTTTCAAAGTTGCTACAATTCGCTTAACTCCCTTCTAGGAAGCTTTTCACCCTTCTTGCATAGCTTTGCAATATGTATACGCGAATTTTATTCAAAGTTGCTGTTGTTTTGTATAGATATTCACGATGAAATTTTCAATTTATTTAGTGTATATTAATATTTGAATTGAACTGATAAAACGTGTAAGATTTTAAATATAAAAATATAAATAACTTATCAATTCAAAAAAATTAAACTAAAGTAATTTAACTAGACTGTTTTTAAATTTTATTTTACAACTAATTTGTTATTGCGTACATGATTGTTAAATAATATGTAAAGATTAATTTTGTATACATAATACGAATTAATTTGTACTTATCATGTATATTAATATAGCACATAGAAGATTGTAGGCTGTGCATCAGATTTTCTCAGTAACAGTTTTTTTTAGAAATTAAAATTGCTTTAGTAATAATTATATTCAGTGATACGTAATAAACTTTTTTTAAAAATTTATCTATAAATATTTTAATATATATAATTTCAAAATGTGGTATTTAAGAATTACTTAATATGTCACAACGATATAAAATTATCTTTAAATTTTAACAAGTGGAACCACAGTTGTTGAAACTTCACATTTAGAACTAGATTGAAGCAGTCTGTGAATCTTGAATATTTGTGGCATATAACACTCAGGAACGGTTAAAAAAATCTCTTTTAAAAGTCTTGGTTTTACACCTCTGAACTGTCAGTGAATATTTGTTAGAATTCCTAGCAAGCCTTGTACTACTAGCAAATATTTGTTTAGATGGCAATATGTTTTTTATTTTGTTTTAACAATGTTCATCAAAATATCTTTAGAAAATGCAAGATCAGCAACATAACGCCGGTGATGTAAAGTATCTAAGTTATTAGTCTATTTTGGGGGAGCAATGATCCAAATAGTTTGTTTTTGAATAGAATTTAGAAGAGATAGTATAGTTTTAAATGCTTCTCTCATATTTGAGAACAATAATAATAATAATAATAGAACTTTATTAACCGTGTAAACAAGTACAAATTATTAAAAAAATAAATAAAAAAAAATGACGGTTAAAAGGTGCAGAAGTCAGTTATGCAATTAATGTTTGTTACATAAATTGCATTTCTGATTTTCATCCTGAACCGTGTATTACATAATATTAAAAATATAATAAAACAAAATAATAAACTTATCTATAAAATAAAAATAAAATATAAAACACGAGTTAAACTTTTAATAATAATTAATAGGATATATTAATAATATAATTTCTAAATTTTGTGAACGTACGTATTGTAGTCTCATAATTTAATTTATTCCAAATTCGTGCAATGTTGTATGTGAAAGATCGTTCGTACATTGATAATTTGTGAATAAGTGGAGTAAGTTTATGCTTTATGTCTAATATTAATATGATGTACATCAGTTCTAAATAAAAAAACTTCATAAAGATATGTAGGTGTTTTGTTTATAATAATTTTGTAAAACATTATACGTGCATGTAAATTTCTTTGATCTTCTATTGATTTCCAATTGGCTAATGCTAGTGTATGTAATATTCTATATCTTTTTCGTATACCATGAATAAATCTCAAGCATGCATTTTGTGCTTTTTGTATGCGGGTGGAGTAATTTTTGTTAAGGCAGAAACCATATACGGTATCACAACAATTGAATTTAGCTAATATCAACAAATCACAAAGTAATATTTTCAGTTTTTTGCTTAAAACGTTTCAATTTTTGTATAAAGATTTTAACTTTCCATAATAACATTGGATCAGTTTAGATACATGCTCACTAAATCTAAAGTCATTATCAAAATATAATCCAAGATGTTTTGCAGATATTGCATATTTAATTTCTTCCGTTTCATTTGCATTTTTAGATTTTTTAAAAAAAGCTTTTTTTATTATTTTTACAAAACAACATGTACTGAGATTTATTAGGATTTATTAGTAAGTGATGATCGCTCGCAAATAATTGTATATTACTTAAATCACTGCATACCATATCCGATGCTTCACAATGGTTTGATGAATTGCATAATAAATAGAGTTGGGTATCATCAGCATAACAGTGATATTGACAATATTTTAAGTAATTTTGTAGTTGGCTAATATAGATAGAAAATAAAATTGGTGATAGAATAGCGTCTTGAGGACTGCCACGTACAAGTAGAATAGGTTTTGATGTTCTGCTGTTAAATTTTACTACCTGTGTTCGTAAACTCAAATAACAAATGAAAAAGTTGATTGTTTTGTTACTAACTCCAATTGATGTTAAAATTGTAATCATAATATCATGATCTATACAATCGACTTTTGAAAAGTCTAGTAGTACTAATACTGTTGCTTTGTCTTTATCTAAAGCACTAAAGATGTCATCTGATACTTTTAATAATGCTGTATTGCAGCTATGGCTGCGTCAAAAACCTGATTGTAAAGATGGCAGGATTTTGTAATTATGCAGAAACTTTTGAAGTTGTTTAGAAAAAATCCTTTCTAAAACTTTTGATATTGTAGGCAATATACTAATAGACTTGACATCCTTTAGATCTTTTGGATTGCTACATTTAGGTAGTGGCAATATAATTGCACGTTTCCATATGTTTGGAAATACAGTTTTATTAATGCAATAGTTTATTATATGAGTAATATAAGAAACAATAGGACAACAATGTTTTAAAGTAATTATGTTAACATTATCTACTCCTGTTGCAATGGATTTAATCTCATTTTAAATTTTTGCTACCTGAGTATTAGTTGTTTCTTCAAACATAAGTTTTTTAGTAAAAGTTGAGTCAACTGCTTTATTATTATAAAAATCTATAATATGTTTGTCATTATGAAAATTACAATCAATGTTTGCAGTGTCTATATATATATATGATTAGTGTCTGCGATCTGCGACGAGATATTTTTCTCAGTTCATGCCATTATTTTCCCGGATTACAGTGTTTCATTCTATATTCCAAATAACATCTTTTTTCAACATTTACGGCTTTATTTATATAATTTCTAAGCGATTTATAATATAACCAATTTTCACTTGTTCGATTTTTGCGTGCTATTGAATAAGCGCTATCATGCTCTCGCATGATTAGTTTTAAATTGTCGGTAATCCATGAAGCGAGTGGTTTGGAGAATTGTTTTGTTTTTAATGGCATATGGATATCAATTAGCGACACTAAACAATCATTAAAATAATTCCTCTTTTGGTCAATGTTGTCAAAATTATATAGATGTTGTGACGGTATGGTCTGTAAATTACAATAAAATTGATTATGATCTAAATTTTTTGTGTCACGAAAGGTTTTTTGTTTTGGTTTTTTTTTATGTAATTTGGCGAATCTATTTCACACGCTACACCTAAATGATCTGATGATATGGTATGCAAAGCAATGTTGTAGCATTTGAATATTGTAATGTTTTTGTTAATATTATTAGATCAATAAGAGTTTTGCTTTTTTTCGTAACTCGAGTAGGCGAGTCAATTATTTTAATTAATCCTAAATCGTTAAATATAGTTAATAATCTCTTTGCGTAAATCTCATTTAGTTTTTGTAAATCAAAATTTAGATCTCTCACACATACTACTTCATCATATTCTGGAATAATTTCAGTTAAAACAATGTGGGCGATAAACTACACTATTTTCTTTTTATCTATTTTTATTTCAATTCATTTTTGTTTCAAGACTTGATCATAATCGCGTAAATGTAAATCATGTTTTACATATATGGCTGCCCCTCCTTCTCTTGTAGGTCTATCATTTTGTTTAAAAGTGTAATTTTGTACGTTTACTAAGTTAGCGTTTATATTGTTTGTTAGTCATGTTTCAGTTATTCCTAAAATATCAAAATTTTGTTTAATTAAAAATTGTTTAAAATCATCAAAGCTGGGCATTAAAGATCAAACATTTAAATCCCACTTTAATCATAGTACAAATCACACAATTATATAATGCATACAAAATTTATAAATAGTAAAGTAGTACAATTAAACTAATGATTCTTATACAGTAATTATAAACAATATAAACTTAAAAACAGTCATAAAATATTGATGCATGAATTAAGTATCGATTAACTTCGATTGTTTATTATTATATTTGAAGATACATTTATATATATGTAACGTATGTTACGAATATTAATTACTGACTAAAAACTAATACATTTATGTTAATTATTTATATCAACACAATGTGCTGATATGGCACCGCTTCTGGGAAGATCCGTGTTGGAATCCTCCGCGTCACCTGCAGGTGATACGGTCGCGGCTTCTGGGAAGAAGGCCACGCGACTCCGTTGCATCAGCATCTCCTCAGGTAACTGCAGGTGGTGCGGCAGCGTCTTCTGGGAAGAGGTCCATGCAATTCTGTTGCATCGGCATCTCCTCAGGTAACACATGTATAAAATCAATGTATGTAACAAACAAAAACAATTAAAATACAAACACTTGGTATAAAATAAAATAATAATTTAAAACTAGAATATAACAAAATAAATTAATTTTGTGATGCTAGTGGCACTTGTTGACGAGTTGCTCCGCAACTTTCTATTCTGTTCATTAAATAGCTTGGGTGTAGAGGTTAAGACTAAATTATGGTTTGCAGTTGTTGTTGTTATTGTTTTATTACTTTCAGTATGACCGAACACATTATCACGATCAATCTGATTCACTGCTTTTGATTGGATATCTTCAACTTCTTAAACAAAACTACTACTAGCATTAGGAGTTCCAGGAGCACTAGTAGTTAACCTTTCTGGATGGTTATCAAATTCTTCACTCAACAATTGTGTCCATAATATTTTCTTCAAGTTGCTCAATACTGTATATATCACCTTAAATTAGAAGCTTATTTCTATAAATTATTTTAGCATTCAATGATTTATTTCTTACAATTTGCAAATGTTTTAGCAAGACTTGTTATTCTGTGCGTTCTTCTAGAGATTAATCATCTGAAAAACTTATTTTTTTCCTTTTTAGTTTAAATAAGTTTTTCTTAATACTCAGCTTTTTTAAATAAGGTGTTAATTCTAATTTGATTACACTTTTTTTGTTTGTCTATTTGATAGATGTTATTTATAATCAATACAAAAACAAGTATAAATTTAATATATTTGCAAAGGCTGAACAGAAGTAAAAAACAGTTAACATTTGTTAAACAAATTTAATTTTTTAGATACTTTTAAAACTATGTCAACAACATAGTTATTCTAGAGAAGATTATGTAAGATTGTAACTTCTTAAAGACAAATAGAAAACAATTTAGAAATGAATTCTTTGTTTAGTTTAATATTTGGTACTGATGACGCATCAGATTTTGGTTTCAAACCAATACTCTACCAAATGCTTTAAAAATGTCTAGAACTACTGCAAGATTTTTTTCATGTTTGTTTAAAGTAAAATTCCATTTGTGACTATCATAAGTCAGAAGATCTGTTGTCAGACGTTTTGATCAAAATCTATATTGCGTACTGAGATTCACTTATTTTGTGCTAAGTACTTGACAATGTGGAATTTAATTTATTTTTCAAAATTTTTGATAGATAGGACAATAATGCAATTGGTCTATAGTTTAAAGAATTAGACTTGTTTCCTTTTTTAGGTATAAGTTGAACATCAATAAATTATCAAAATAAATCAAATTACAGGTTACATAATATCTTTTTAAACCAAATCTTGCTAAAATCTTTTTTTAAGGGGGAAGAATAGTTGCGCTATTATAAGGGTTCACACCATCAAACTCAGCAAAAAAACGCTTGAATATAGTTAAATAAAAATTTCACACATTATAGAAGAAAATCTAATCTGTGTCTTCAAATTTGTAGAAATTTAATGCAATCGTTTCTCCGCAAATAATTTTTAAAAAGTGACGTTTTTAATTAGTTTTTAATTAATTTTTTACTCGTTAAATATAACTTCAAATCTTAAAAAAAAAACATGAAGATTGTATGTAGTTCAACATATAAAAAAAGAATGATGACTAAAATTTTATTGTTTGGATATTGAGTTGGAATGCGTTTTGTCCCATAAGAACTAATTTTAATTTAAAAACGGCGTTGTACGTGTCAATATTTTTGTAGAAAAAAAAGTTCACCGATATTCTCGTATATGTGATAGGATTTAATATTTTTCCATAACAATACTACTAGTGGCACTACAACAGAACGGGCGACTAAACCCGGTAATTCTCTACCGTTAAGTAAAAATTAAATTAAAAAAATAAATAAACATAACTTAATTTTATTGTATTGTATAAAAACAAATTTTATTACCAAGTTGTAGTGTGCGTAATTTGCTACAAAATGGCATTATTAACTCAATAATTTTAAAAAGTGGAGATGTACCTATTGAAACTACACCCCTCGTATGTTTAAGCAAATATTTTAGTCAAAATTGAAAATAATTCTTTTGCAAATGTTTTAAGAATAATAGCTAAAAATTCATGTATACCTGATGCCTTTCTGGTTTTTAATTTAAGAAGATAACAACATGTTGCCTAAAATAATGTTGGCTCATTATTTTAACACTAGCTGGCATTGTAGGAACAACAGTAGGAGGATTGCAAGTTGCAAAAATATCTTTTTCTTTTAGATCAGTAACTAGATTGTTTTAATCATTTCAAAAAAAGGGTTTTGAAGATTTTAAACTACCTTGCAACGAAATTATTGTTTTATAAAAATGTATGTTGTTTATTACGTTCCGTACTGAATAAAACTTTATAGTGTCTGATTCAGACTTACTTTTTTTATATATCATAATTATATTAAACAAATGTGCGCCATAGGTTATACAAATAAAAATAATTACTACAGACTGCACATTGCAACTAATTTTTGAGCAATGAACACATGAAAAAACTTTTCAAAATACATTTTATTTATTTTATATTTTTAATTATACAAAGCAAAACCTTAACATAACAAATATCTAAAATAATTAAATAAAAAACAAATATACAATTATTAACTAAATTTACAAAAATCAGAAAAAAAAGCAATGATCTTCAAGTACTTTGATTTTTTATTTGTTGGTAAAAAATCTTAAAGCATGGTTTGATAAATAAACCAATTGGATTATTCTTGGTGTCTCTACAAGTTTCACAGCAATACCAACTACCAGTTCTCTTATTTTTTGCACATACTTGGCATCTCTTGCGTTTAGTTTTTTTTTTGGAATATGCTGAGATATCTGTTAAAATGTAGGTTTTTGAACAGATGCTGCTTATTGTACAACCATAATTCATTCCACAAAACAACAGATGAAAAAAAAAACTCCAAATACATTTTCTCTTCTGTATTATAGTAACAGAGCATTTAGTCGCAACGGTCTACTTCTCACATATTTTTATTATGATCGGCTACGACATTTGGTTTATATTTATTATTTCCAAATCCTGTTGAACACTTTAATCATTTTTGGTTTATGTTTTTGGCAACATGTTCTAATAGATATTTTCCAAGATTGCACAACACGTATATGCGTCATAGTTATAGACTGTAGCAAAATATGAATTTGTCTCAGTGGACTATAAGAAAAATATTGATAAAAGAATCATTGTATATCTAAGCCGCATATATGAGTCGTCCGGCTGTGTGAGAAACTATATGCTGCGCATATGCGGTTTGCAGTGCGGAACGTGTTATGGAAAACTGATCAATTTGATTAGCTTTGGTTTTGTTACTTCTATTTTTTTTAGATTGTATTAGATTGTTACAATGTATAAATTTTTTTGAAAGTGATGCAAAAAAATAAGGCATGCCTTTTATCCCTTAAAATTTAAAAGAACACGCATCGCACTACTTTTGAATTGAATCAAAGTATACTACTTTCATCATAGCTTTCAGATTTGAGTCAGGTGCATACGCTGGATTCCCAAGAAATCAGATAACTTGCTAATTAGATTCTACGCATAATTATACATTATTATACTCAATTTAGTTTTTTTTAAGTTACATTTTTATATTAAATTTTAAATTTTGATCATAAAAATAAATTTGAAAATAAAAATTATAAGAATTTGAGGCTTAAGTCTATTATTTTTTTTAAATTTATTTAGAAAACTACATTTTAAGATAAGGGCTTACTTTTAAAACTTCAAAGACAGTGCGACACGCGTTTGTTGTTTTCTTAAGAGCTGAAATTTGACATAACTTACTTTTTTGCATAAAAATCACTTTCCGAAGGTGCACAGCAAAAAATTCTGCAAAAGAAAATTAAGCACCAGTTTAATATATATGAGTATAAAACTAATACAAATTTAAGTTTAATATAGTGTATCTAAGGCCGAAAATGGGCAATAGTAAAGATAGGGAACACCAAACAAAGAAATAGTGTGGACGGAAAGAAAAAGTATTATAGTATTACCTATATATAGCTGTTATATTAACTGAGGATTGGAATACTATTGTTGTACTAAATAGTAATGACTAAATTGGAAGGAAAAGCTAAAAAACGTATACTTAAAAGGGACATGAGTCATGATTGAAAAATTGTTTCTCAAGAAAAAATTGGTAGAAAAACCAGAAACAAAGAAAAAAGAAGAAATAGAAAAAAACAATTATGACAACATAGAAGAGATGAAAAAGATTATAAAAAAATTGCTTAAGGTTTGGTAAAATTACAGCAGAGAAGCAGGGCTAAATACAAACAAAACAAAAAAAACTCAAATAATTAACAGATGCCTAGAAGAAGGAACTTTTTCTGGATGCTAGAAAAAGTCACTTTAGTACTTTGAAATTGAATGGAAGAAAAAAAAAAACAAGAAAAACGACAACATACAGGCTAATATCATTAATCAACACACAAGCTAAAATAATTAAAAAAAAATTATATGGAGAATAAAACAGGAGTTTAAATAAAGAAGATAGGAAAAGAAACAATACCAATTTACTAAAAGAAGAACAACTTTAGGAGCTATACAAAAAGTAAAAACAATAACAAAAACAAATAAGATTCAAGTAGACAATTAAGTGATAATCATAGGAATGAAAAACAAATACCTTGGAGTGACACTTGAAACAAAAAAATAAAACAAACAGTTAAAAAAAGCGGCTAAAGGAACAAAGAAAGTTTGGTAGATTTATGCCAAACAACAAAGTATTATGAAAAGAAACGATATAAGACAATAAAAACAGAAATAAAATAAAGTAACTACAAGAACAAGCTTGTTAAGGAAGACCTACAGAACAAGTCACAAATAGCAATAAAATAAATCGTTGCAACACTTTTTGCACATATGTTGGAAAAAAGGCTAAAAATTTAAAAAAATCTAGTAAATAAAAAAATAAATAAATATAAGAAAGATAACGATAAAAATGGCAAAGACAGTTGAGTAAAAAAAAACAGACAAAAGAAAACCTGCGAAGCAATAAAAAGCTCACAACTAGTAAAAATCTAGATTAGATTGACAAAGACAGTACAACAGATTTAAGCAAAAAAAAACTGAAAAGTAATGCTATGCGTAAGTTTTTCTCAAAGACTACTTGCTAAGGCTAACCCCTCACTACGTTTACAATAAAGTAAATTTGATATTAGAAGTTAGTCAACCAATTAAAAGGAAAAGCGTATTTTTGCAAACAGAAGTAAGCAAAGATTGGGATTTTTTTAATAAACAAAAAATGTGTGTATTACAATCGCTTTTTAAACTTCTGATGACAAAGTTAATGTTTTTGTATCAAAATTAGTCACAATGGTTAGTTTAAAAAAAAAAAACAAAATTATAAGAGTGGAACCAGTATATATACTCAATGGTAAAACTATTTGAAAATGTTGCTAAGCATAATTTGAATTTCATTTATCTTTTATTTAAAATTAGCTCTACAACAAATTTTAAGATATGAGAATTTTTATATTAAGTATAAATATATTATACAGGGTGGGTCAGGAAAAAGGGAACAAATTCCAAGAGTGTATTGTACACTTGAAAATAATGTAAAAAAACTCAAATGTTGTTATCTGTTTTTCATTTGTTTTTAAGTTATATTTCATTCATTATCATTTATTAATTCATTCATTATTTGTTTATTTATTTTATTTATTTAGTTTTTCCAAACAAACACGTAATTTATGCCAGTAGTTTAAATTACGTGCAGCTTGCAAAACATCTTCACGAACTGTCCAAAGTTACGTCTCAATAAAATTGTTAAATGTTTTTTGATTTTTAACAATTGCCTATTTAGTCTAAATTGAGGACAAATAATTTTATGTTTGTTTAATAATAATAGAAATATTCAAATCTATTGATGAATGTTTGATAAGTCTTAGCAGGATTTTCTGTTGCAATATATAAATAGTCATTGTATATAAACACATAATAATGCACATGACATTACAATCAAAATATTTTTTTATTTTTTCTATGTTCATCTTAGTATAATGATAGATGAGTGTAGCGGTATGGATTGGTAGTAATAGAAGAGAGATTTAACAATAAAAGTAATAAGAAAATAGTTGAAATTTTAAATATAAAACTATTTAATTGGAAATTCCATTATGTGTCAAATACAAGTGAAGTTTGGTCACATCTATTTTGGATTCCGATAATAACCCAAATAATCTTAAACCACCACAATTGATCCGTGAAAGAGAATAACTTTAACAGATATTACATAGTATAAACTTATTTAATATAAATGTACTTAAAATTTAATTTACATTCATTAACACAAATTATTTCGGAATCTTTATATTTAAATAATAATTTAAAGACATGTATAATTTATTTGGGTATTATTTTAATGTGTTATATCATATTAGAGATTTTTAATAAATTTACTTTACATTCTGGTTTGCATATAAACTTTGTTTTTTATCGTTATTTAAATCACCCTCACCGTTCAAGTTCCTGTTAACAAGGTCGTGACGCTCTATTAAATGAATCAACCTCTCCATGAGCTGGGCGGACAATATATCGATGTTACCTGAACTTATTATAAATTAAATATATAGTTAGTGCTTAAAAGTTACATTTCAAAAGCAAAGTATTCCAATTTAGTAAGTTAGGACAATAAAATTAGAATAAAACGTTTTATTCAATTCAATAAAATTTTCCGGAAAATTTAAAGTAATCTAATAAATGACGTCATAATTAATCTAAAAACACCCTAAATTCAAATATTTTTTTTCATTATTATTACTGCTATTAATCACTTTAACGGCGAATGAAGCAATAATAATTGTCGATTGTAAATCCGGCGATTTGTCGGGGCGCTTCCGGCACAACGTAATTAAGAGGGCCCCGACGGCCCTTATCTTATGCGAACACCCGACCTGTGTCAACACATCGCTTCTTCTACCACCTGAACACGACGCCGCTCTTTTATAAATAGAATCGGCACGAAAGACGAAAAAAAAAAAGAATATATCTAGAGCGTACTAACGAAAACCTGTTATCAAGGGATATTCTCCATCCATAAATCGATGTAAATAATAGTTTTACACGATCTGAATGAAAGGACTTCGTATTTCAATTACCTCCTACAACGACTATTTTAGTTCTATTTTCTGTAGGATATCTACACGAGAACCAATTAAATAAAACTATATTACATATTAAATTTTTTATCGTGCTCATCATTTAATATTATATCTTTATAACATAGCAATTAAAAAAAATAATCTTAATAAAATTGTATCAGTTTAAAAAAAGAGTTAACAAAGAAAACTAATACATATTTAAGCCCTAATAGAATCTCTATGAATGACCTTGAATTAACCTTTCTAAAATTATTTACAAATTAATAATAGTATATAATATAATAAAATAATATATTTTGTTTATAATCATTTTTTTTATACTGTCCGGTTTTTTAGGATTGGAAAATGTGCAAACCTGTTAAAAAAATGTTGTTAATTTTAATTTTGTTCTTATCATTATTCTAGACGTACGAACTTTTTGAGAGTTAATTCCTGTATTACGAAATAGAACTTAATGAAAACAAATAAATTTTTTGAAATGGTTGCTATCATGTCTATGTTTTGAAAATACATAAATGCTTTGCTGAAAGTAAATTGTTTACGTTTAAACCTTACGCATCTAAGCCTCATTATATTATAAGCATTAAAGCAGCTTAACAACTTTAGTGACAAAACAAATCCTAAGCAATTAATTAAATAAATAAAAATTAGTTTATTAAACAAAAATGCAAACTGAAATCCGATAAGATATAAACGGAACAAACATACAGTAACTGCTTTGACATATGTGGTAATACAAAATGTTTACTGAAATGCACTATTATATAGCAGTAACGCTTTTTTTGCCTTGTTTACTATTACCATTTGCACATTTTTATAGTAAAAAAACACTTGTACTATTGATTTCTAATTGACAAAACACAATATCATTGACAATGCTTTATTAAAGTTACGTTTTATACTTGACACTAACAAAAATTTATTATAGTAAAACAGATTTTTAATTTTTTTTAATAAATTTCAAAATGTGAATTAAAGAATATTTAGATATAGATTTGTTGTTTTGTTTAATATTTGGTACTGATAACATATTGGATTTTGATTTTGAAACAGTAAAATGTTAAGATTTTTAGAGTTAAAGTAGGTCAAGTTAAAAGTATTTTATTTAAATAATGTTTTGAAGTCTTTGTTAATTGATGCTACATATTGTAACCTAGAAATTTTAAGAAACTCTGTTATATTTGCGGAAATTGTCTTTGAAAGGTATAAAAGGTGCTATCATCTGCAAAACTATAAATAAATTTTTTGGTTCTTTAAACAAGTTTATTATTGTAAATCAAAAAATAAAATCGGCATAAAATTAAAACCTTGAAGAACACCAGCGTTTATAGTTTTAGAGTCATAGTTAAAACTATCAATTTTAACTATAATTTTTCTATTGTCAAGAAAGCTATTGACAGAATATTTTTAAGTTATTCTTTTCTACATTGCTTTGTGTTTGATAGAGTTACTGTTTAAATTTAAACTATTGAAACTGTGACTTTCTTTTTTTTAGTACAGAACAAATAGCTCAAAAAGAAAATTATACAACAATCAACATGTCCATGTAATGTATGTTTATATTTATAATAAAATGTTGTTTTTACAATTTTAAATTTTTAATCAATATATATATATATATATATATGGGTAATTCCATTACTTTTCGACCAAACTTAAAAACTAAGTATCTCCAAACTGGCTCAAAATTAAATATGTGATAGTAGGTACCAAAAAAACATATTTCCTAAATTTTCAACTTTTTAAGTCATGATCTTAATTTTTGGGAGTCTCTCAAAGTTCTGAAAAACGCCTAAAAATCAAATTTTTTTGCTAATTTTCAACATTTTTTTTCTCAGCGTAGAAACATTGGAAAAAGCTCTGCAAGGTCTGATTCTTTTTGTAATTTCTTGTACTTTAACTTGTTCTTTTTTTTTTAATGTAGCCATTTTTTATTTCCTTTAGCGTAGGCCGTTGTAAAAATAGCCTAAAATTATAAAACCAGCCCCACATTAAAAATGCCATAACAAAGTCAAATTTTAATCAAATTAGGTCTAGTTTAGCTTAATTTGTTTGTTTTGAATTGCTCTTTTAAATTTTGTATAGTTTTTTCCGATCGAAAAAGTAAATCGTGAGATACCACTTTTCAAAGATTAGTAATTTGGCCAAAAATGCTCATTTTTGTATACATTGAAACCGTTGTAACTTTTTTCTACCTTAATTTTTTTTGCTAAAATTTTCAGTAAACTTTCATCATATATGCTTAAAACATCTCTTAAAGTTTGGTTCTTGGGAATGAAAATGGGCTCAAGCTACAGAACTTTCAAAATTTGTAAAAAACAACGTTCTATACGTTAATAACCAGGTAATAATTTTTACTTACGCTTTAATTTTTACAAAAAAACTACATTTTATCGCATTGGTTTAAACATATCATAGATTAAAAATGTGTTTTTAATAGAAAATATATATTTTTATTTATATAGATATATTTTTATCTTTATTTTTATTGTACCTGTAAGACAAATACATAATTTTTGCTAAAATTATATCATGATTGCCTTAATTCTAAATTTCATGAGAAAGCAGGCCAAAAAATACACAGGGTGTTTCCTAACTGTAGGTAAAAAATAAAACCTAAAGTCCTTTTTTTTAATTTCATACAGAAAATCTAAATATCTTTTTTGTCTATTTCGCTTCGTTTTCGAGATAATTGAAAAATACACATTATTAAAAAAAAACATTTGTAACAATAGTAATAAGAAACAGAACAATATTACATATTTTAATAAGTGGACTTATGATGTCTGAGATTGATTGCCAAGAGCTACTTGTAACTCTTCCGTTTCAGATATCCAACAATAATCGTCAAATTAGACAATCTCCATTATTTAGAGAATCTATACATTGGACCAACTATGGACTCAATAATCTATTGGCAGAATGTGTAGAATTGCAAATATCTTTTCTAATAACATCGATTTGTTTTGCGTTTTTAAATGTACATTATATGTGTTTATTTTGTATTTTTTATGCCCATTGTCTAGTTTTAAATATTACACATTGTTTGTATTATTCATCATTATTTATGTGCAGGATGATGTAGATGTAAATGGTTTCTTTTATATGCCGTTAGTAAAGAATTATTAAAGTTTTCAAAATGACTACCATAAGCGTTGATGCAAGCTTGTTTTTTAGCAAAAAAAAAACAAACAAAACAGCATTATTTTAACAATTGTGCGTTGTTGCAAGCTTTTGATACTTGTCAAAATTGTTTTATTTGGTTCGGTTAGTAAAATTTGTAAAAAATGCTGTTTAACAACGGAGAATACACATGTCATTTTTTTATAATCATAATTTCTTGAAAATCAGATGGAAAATTTGTTGGATAACAATGTCCTTCTTGCCTAACCTAACAAAGTGTAGTACCAGTACGTTGGAGCACCGCCCCCCTATGTTGTGCAATATGTAGTTCAATGGCTTAACAATAATCTTAAGGATAGATGGATTAGTAGAAGTCCAGTAAACTGACCTGCAAGATCTTCTGATCTAAATCTATTGAACGTTTAGGTGACACATGAAACAATTAATTTATGGAAAGCCAATAATCAACGTGGAGCAGCTACAATAGAGACTTGCAAATGCTGCATTGCAAATTCAACACATAACAGGTTTTGAAACAGTTTATTATTCTTTTTTAGTGTGTTCTCAAGCTTGCATCAACGGTTATGGCAGTCATTTTGAGAACTTATTAAAAATGTTCTGTTTGTTGATACCATTGTTATAAATAATCTTTTTTTACTTAAAATTTTTTTAATAAAAAGTTATCTAAATAATGTGTATTTTTAAATTATCTCGAAAACAAAGCAAGATAGAAAAAAAAGATATTTAGATTTTCTGTTTGAAATTTTTTGCCTGCAGTTAGGAAACTCCTTGTGTATTTTTTTGGCGAGCTTTGTCATAAAATTTAGAATTAAGGCGTCCATGATATGATTTTAGCAAAAACTATGTGTTTGTCTTACAAGTACAATAAAAATATACATTTTTTATTAAAAACTCATTTTTAATCTAAGATATGTTCAAACCAATGCAATAATATGTAGTTTTTTTTTTTAAATAAAAGCGTAAGTAAAAATTATTACCAGTATATTAACGTATAAAACGTTGTTTTTTACAAATTTTGAAGGTTTTGTAGCTGAGGCCCATTTTCATTCCCAAGAACCAAACTTTAAGAAATGTTTTAGGCATATATGAGGAAGGTTTACTAAAAATTTCAGCAAAAAAAATTTAGGTAGAAAAAAGTTACATCGGTTTCAATGTATACAAAAATGAGCATTTTTGGCCAAATTACTAATCTTTGAAAAGTGGTATCTCACGATTTACTTTTTCGATCGGAAAAAACTTTGCAAAATTTAAAAGAGCAATTCAAAACAAACAAATTAAGCTAAACTAGACCTAATTTGATTAAAATTTGACTTTGTTACGGCATTTTTAATGTGGGGCTGGTTTTATAATTTTAGGCTATTTTCACAACGGCCTACGCTAAAGGAAATAAAAAATGGCTTTATTAAAAAAAAAAAACAAGTTAAAGTACAAGAAATTACAAAAAGAATCAGACCTTGCTGAGCTTTTTTCAATGTTTCTACGTTGAGAAAAAAAATGTTGAAAATTAGCAAAAAAATGTGATTTTTAGGCGTTTTTCTGAACTTTGAAAGACTCCCAAAAATCAAGATCATGACTTAAAAAGTTGAAAATTTGGGAAATATGTTTTTTTGGTACCTACTATCACATATTTAATTTTGAGCCAGTTTGGAGATACTCAGTTTTTAAGTTTGGTTGAAAAGTAATAGAATTACCCATATATATATATATATATATATATATATGTATATATATGTATACGGAAGAGCACGAGTTCGAGACTGCACAAGTTTGAGGATATACATTGTATATAGCCAAATAACCATGAAATAGCCTATACAACAGTGACATTACTTAAATTAACAATAATTGTAACATATGTTACCTTTGGTTTCTTCTGTTTGCTTCTAATTTGTTTTTAAATTAGGTTTTTGTAAAATTAGAAAATATCTCCAAACTTGTGACAAGTTTGAGGATATATATCTTTAACAAATCTATAATAGATGGCACAACATTATATAAAACAGTTATTTGGTTATTTCTTTTTGTTGCAGACATATTTAATATTTAAAATCATAGTAAATTGTATTACTAATACTATTCAAAAAATATAATGAATTGTTATAAATATTAGTAATTACCGTGTTATAAATTGATCTTAACAATTTATAACTAGTATAGTTATATTTGTTAAAAAATTAAATGTAACAATTGAAATTAATAAACAAATTGAGTAAAATAATTTGTTTATTAATATAAAATGTTTTTATTTTTTATAAATATAATTTAATTATGTTTGTTATAAAAAACAAACGGTTAAATTAGTTTAGGTATAGCGCCATGTTCGTGTTTTTCTATATATATTCTTTATTTTTTATTATTAATGTACTTTTATTTGTTATAAACAAGATATATACAACAACACGAGTACAGCGCTATGCCTAAACTTGTGTTAATGTAGTTATACTTCTTTGGGGATATCTTCAAAATTGTGTTAATATAAATACATTTCTTTGGCGATATCTCCAAACTAATGTTTTTATAGTGACACTTGTTTGACGATATCTCCAAACTAATGCTTTTTATATTAGCACTTGTTTGACGATATCCCCAAACTACCGCTTATATTATCGCACTTCTTTGACGATATCTCCAAACTAATGCTTTTTATAGTAGCACTTGTTTAACGATATCCCCAAACTACCGCTTATATTTTCGCACTTCTTTGACGATATCTCCAAACTAATGCTTTTTATAGTAGCACTTGTTTGACGATATTCCCTAACTACTGTTTATATTATCACACATCTTTGGCGATATCTTCAAACTAATGTTTGAATAGTTTTAATAGCATTTCTTTAACAATATATCTCTGAATGGCTTTTATATTATTACATTATTTTATGATATTTTATAACTTGCTTTTATATATTTTTTCCAATTAATAACATTTTTGTTGTTATTTACTTAATGTTATTTCCCTTCTTGTAGTATAGAACATTCTAATATTTATTTATTTATAAAAATATCTTACAAGTTATAATCATTTTTGAAATTCTATGTCAGCCAGTGTATCAGTGATTTATTTGATAAATATAGACAATAAAATGTAATTGAATTGATTATTTATCATATACTTCTATTCAAACACTAGTGGTACTAGTACAATGACTCAACAAAATTTAACAATAATAATTATATAAATCAAGTTTTATGTAGTAAATATATTTAAAATCGGTGTTATATTACCATCGATTATTATTGGAAATATTTCTTACCAACTATAATATTCAAAATGTATTATCTTAACAGGAATGTGAGAACGGAAAGCCATAAAAAAATGTTTTTGTATTCTATGAATGAATATCGTTGAACCCTTTTCAATAGTAGAGCAAGGTCAAGTTTGCAGGCTTATAACATTATAAATAGATATGCATTAAGACTAAGAAATTTAAAATATATTTTCTGGTGCTTTAGTTACAATTATAAACTTAAAGTATATCATCGGATAAATAATATTACTCACTACCTCGCTCACTACTCATTATTGTTTTGAAATGAATGAATTTTTACAATATGATTATACTCCTACAAAACAAATCATAATCGATACCACAAATTAACTTAATTTACAGACATATTGGATTAAAGCATGAATAAACTTCAATAACATACGTCATCAAACTAGATAATTTCATTCATTTTAAATTCAATTAAATTTAAAATTTGAATACATTTGTCTTCTAGTTTCATTATTACCTACACACTTAGAAATTAGTAAAACAGTATCAGAAAATTTTTAGGAATAACATAAAACTTTATATTAAAGTCTATATTCTTTACAAAGCATAATTATAATAGTTTAAAATGGCTGTTTAGTAAAATTATTTAAAACACAACAACTTTTATCAAAATACTTTGTACATTAATGTTATAATAGTGCCGCCTCTAACAAGGTTTTTGTATTTTAAAATTATAATTGTAATTGGTCTACTTAAAAAATACTTTGTCTATCAACTCTCATTAAAATAATGGAATGTTATATACAACAAGAATTTTGGTATACTGACTTTTCCATTATAATTGGAATACTTAAATATTCCCGTCTACCAAACTTCATTAAAGTCATTAAATGATGACTGACTTTATCATTGTAATTGGCATACTTTAACATCTCTGTCTACCAAATTTAATAAAAATTGTTGAATGTTGTGTACATTTATGTTATTATTGCCGGCTCCAATAAAAATTTTGTTATTCTGACCTTATTATTGTAATTGACATTCATTAAATTTAAAGAATGTTGTGTACGTTAATGTTATAATTGCGCCGCATCCAACAAGAATTTTGATATTTTGACTTTATCATTATAATTGGCATACTTAAACATCCTTGTATACCAACTTTCATAAAAATCATTAAATTTTGTGTACATTTATGTAATTATTGCGGCCTCTAAGAAATTTTTTTGTATACTGACTTTTTCATTGTAATTGACATACTTAAACATGCCGGTATATCAAATTTTATTTAAATTTTTGGATGTTGTGTATAATCATTTTATTATTGCCGCCTCTAACAAAAATTTTGTTATTTTGACTTTATCATTGTAACTGGCTTACTTAAACATCTCTGTATACCAAATTTCAATTAAATCTTAGAATGTTGTGTACATTTATGTTATTATTGCCGCTTCCAACATAAAATTTTGTACATTGATTTTATCATTGTAATTGGCAAATTAAATCAAATTTGTATACCAAACTTCAATAAAATCATTGACTACTGTGTATATTTATTTTATTATTGCCGCCACTAACAAGAATTTTGTTATTCTGACTTTATTGCTGTAACTGGCATACTTTAACATCCTTGTAAACTAACTTTCATTAAAATCATTAAATGTGTGTCCATTTATGTTATTATTGCCGCCTCCAACAAGAATTTTGGTATACTGATTTGTTCATTGTAATTGGCATACCTAAACTGACCGGTATACCAAATTTCATTAAAATCATTGAATGTTGCGTACATTTAAGTTATTATTGCCGCCTCCAACAAGAATGTTGCTATAATGATTTTTTTATTGTAATTGGCATACTTTAACATGCCGGTATATCAAATTTCATTAAAATTATTGAATGTTGTGTATAATTATTTTATTATTGCCGCCTCCAATAAGAATTTTGTTATTTTGAATTTATTATTGTAACTGGCTTACTTAAATATCCCTGTAAACCAAATTTCAATAAAATCCTAGATTGCTGTGTACATTCATGTTATTATAGCCACCTACAATAAGAATTTTTATGTACTGATTTTATAATTGTAGTTAAACATCCCTGCATACCAAATTTTATTAAAATCATTAAATGTTGTGTTTATTTATTTTGTTATTGCCGCCTCCAACAAGAATTTTGTTATTCTGACTTTATCGTTGTAACTGGCATACTTTAACGTCCTTGTATACCAACTTTTTTGAAATCATTGAATGTTGTGTTCATTCATGTTATTATTTCCGCCTCCAACAAGAATTTTGGTATACTGACTTTTTCATTATAATTGGCTTACTTAAATATGCCTGTTTACTAAATTTTATTAAAATCATAGAATGTTGTGTACATTTATGTTATTATTACCGCCTCCAATAAGAATTTTTATATACTGATTGTATCATTGTAAATGGCACATTTAATAATAATTGGCCTACTTAAACACTCCGGTATACTAAATTTCATTAAAATCATTGAATGTTGTGTATAATTATTTTATTATTGCCGCCTCCATCAAGAATTTTGTTATTTTGACTTTATCATTGTAACTGGCTTACTTAAACATCCCTGTATATCAAATTTTATTAAAATCCTAGAATGTTGAACACATTCATGTTATTATTGCTGCCTCCAACAAGACACACACACTGATTTTATCATTGAAATTGTCATACTGAAGCATCTTTGTATACCAAATTTCAATAAAATCATTTAGTATTGGGTATATTTATTTTATTATTGCCGCCTTTAACAATAATTTTGATACTTTGACTTTATCGTTGTAATTTTCATACTTTAACATCTTTGTGTACCAACTTTAATTGAAATTATTGAATGTTGTGTATATTTATGTTATTATTGCTGCCTCCAACAAGAATTTTAGTATATTGACTTCATCACTGAAATTGAAATACTATGACATCTCTGTTTACAAAATTTTATTGAAATCATAGAATGTTGTGTACATTCATGTTATTATTGCCGCCTCCGATAAGAATTTTTATGTACTGTTTTTATCATTGTAATTGGCATACTTAAACATCCCTGTATATCAAATTTTATTAATATCGTTGAATGTTGTTTTTATTTATTTTATTATTGCCGCCTCTAACAAAAATGTTGTTATTATGATTTTATCATTGTAATTAGCATACTTAACCATCCTTATATACCAATTTTCAATAAAATCATTGAATAAGTGTACATATATGTTATTATTGCCGCCTCCAACAAGATTTTTTTTTGGTATACTAATATTTTCATTGTAATTGTCTTACTGAAACATCTCTGTATACCAAATTTCAATAAAATCATTAAATATTGTGTATATTTATTTTATTATTGCCGCATCCAAAAGAATTTTGTTGTTCTGACTTTATCATTGTAAATGACCTATTTACGAAATTTAATTAAAATTATTGAGTATTGTGAACATTAATGTTATAAGTGTGTTGCCTCCATTATGAATCTCATTATGTATTATTATTATTATTATAACCGACATACTGAAGAATTCCAGTTTACTGAATTTTATTTTATTTATACAACATTATATATGAATGTCATTGTACCGCCTCCAATATGAAATTCAGTATTATTTACATTACTAGTGTACAAAACATTTTTAAAAACCTGTGGATACTGAATTACATTTAAATTTATAATTTTGTTTCTTAATACTTGCAATTAAGATAATACGACATGTATAAAAAATATATACTGTTATTGTAATGAATTTCCGACTGATATATCAAATATAAATTCTACAAAGAAATCTTATGACGTCATTCTTGCAAACTGTTATTCCGTACGAAAACAAAATCAAGAATATTTTAGAAACTTTATTTTTATATTATCTATTCCCTAGCTCCACCTTTGGTTTAAACTAAAAACTGAATTTATACTAATATACGGAAATCGTATATATTTTATACAAATATCCGTTACACGATTTTGGCGATAAATATCCTCAAACACGTATAAATTGAAATAATTTAAACAAATTCAAAAATATTTGCAATTTATTGTAATCCAAGTGTAATGTGATGTATTTATGTCGACTGGATCTCCAAAATGCAATGATTAGCTTATACATTTGTTGTTAAATTGCAATAAACTGATTTCAAGTTTGGGGATATGCTCAAACTTGAAATATCTCCAAACTCGTGGTAAAATCTCGCCAAACTCGTGCCCAGTCAAACATATATATATATATATATATATATATATATATATATATATATATATACGACAAAAAGAAATGCAAATACAAAAAAAAATAATGTAAATTAGGTATATACTTTTCTACATATGTTAACACTAGTTTCAGAATAAAACTTTACTATTGATTCAAGAAATAACTTTAGAAATAATAATACGGCAAAATTAAACAAACGTAACCTTTTAACTTGTGTTGTAAAGTTTAGGTAAATATTGCGATTGAGTCGTCATATTAGCTTGTTAAACGCGCTCCATCAAAATTAATATTAATAATTAATAATCAAAATAAAACATTTAATGTTACTTTTATAGCTAATTCTTAACGACCTAGTTAAATAAATTGTGTTGTAACGCTCGAGTCAATTTTGATCATTAAAAATTAAAGCTTTAATTAAAAAAATGTATAATGCATCATGCTTGACATTGTCCAGCTCTATAAAGTATCAGCAAAATGGGTGCCACAGAATAAAACTCTTATTTTTTTCTTAATTTTGTCCCAAGTAATTATTAAGCATTTTGCCGTGAGAAACCGTATATACCAGCGATTAAACGCTGCGGTTATATTTCTATCTCTCTCTATTTTTACGCAAAAACGTACCGGTTGTAAAGGTTACACTTGTCATTAACCCTCTAGTCAACGGGTGGCTTTGGTATCACACCAGCGCACGGGTGAGGCCTATCAGGAACATTTTAAAATAAACTGTAAAAAATATTTGTTTAAATATTTAAGTGAGTTACTTTTGATGATTTCAAAATACATCTATTTATGTTTTATTGTGCATAATTGGGATTGTAAAAAAAATACTTTTTTTAGGACTCATAAAACTGAAAAGCTGTTTTTTTATTACAATTTTTATTTATATCATAGTATAAGAAAACTAAACAAAAAAAAACAATAATTTATAATTTTCCAATAACAGGCATACTAAAGTAATAAATGAAACAAAAAAACAAAATTTTAAAAAATCTGAACACAAAACAGGAGTTTCTAAAGTAGGCTTTAATTTCTGTCGGTACACTCCATGCTAAGATGTGTTTCATACACAACTTTTACAAAATTTACAAACTTGTTTTTCTTTTTTTGCAATACTTGCAGTTTTTTTTTTAATTTGGTTTGAATTTGTCTTTAGATATTGGAATTCCAAATAAGCTGCTATTTTCCGAAACCAAATTAATACCATTATTTTAGAAACAACCTGGTTTTTTTAATAAATTTAAAGTATGTTTTGTTATTATATATATATATGTTGTAAATTATCAAATTTAGTTAGTTTGTGGCGTTGATTCCCACTTCCGGGTGGGGTCAGGTTAGGAGCCTGATTGGTGGTTCAACCGAGCGAAGTGCCTGCCAGCTCAGCGAAGACGGGCGGGTGTTAGTGTGAGCGCCACGAGCTTAATCTCTTGAGTCCGCTCGGTGCCACCGTGCTCCGTGGGAGAAGCTTGAACCCACAAACCTAGAAATAATTTCCCTTCCCCAACACAAAAAAAAAGAAGAATAACAAGTTTTATGTCTGCGGTCGGTCAGGCCAAAATTTATTAGTTGTTAAAATATAAAACATTTCATTACGTCGAAAACAAATAATTAGGGTCACCGTTAACCCTCTGTGCAAGCTCCCAAAAGTAATTCTTGGTTAACACGTAGTCTATTATGATTATTACCGGAGTTGTCCGCGGCGACGCGCAGCGCTACGAGCCCCCTCCGTTCACCCCCAGTTTTCCAGTAATTAAAGAAATAAACAAATTATAGCGAGCGAGAATCTTGCACTAAGTTGCAGATGTAACAACAAATTTAAATAAAACAATAATAATAATGGTAGGCTTCTGATAGCAATACCCAAATAGAATAGTAAAAATTAAGTATGGTAAACGTCATAAGACGTACGTTGGATCGGTGTGAGGCACCACTATTTTTAAAAAACAAAATAATTATGCAGAAATAATGTATATAAATCAAGCCTTGTCTCCTGCGTAGTTCCTCTCTGCAAATCTGCAAACTCCAGCTTCTCCGGAATAATTCACCCAATTCATCCAGCCACTCAGGAATGATTGAGAAGGTCGGGTGGTTTTCACAACTCCCAGCTTATATATATATATATATATATATGTATAAATATATAAAGATATTTGTGTGGATATTGTGTACCCATACGGTCCATCCAGGTCTTCCCTTATGACCAGATTGCTGCAAACGGCAAGATCTTCTTGACCCGTCTATTTTTCACCAAGTAAGTAAACCTAAAAACTACACTCGTGATAAATGACACCCAACAAATTTGACAATTAACCTAGGAAAGAAGTAAATGATAATAAATACCTGAGACATGGCGAGATGGAAGTTACAGCACTTCTAATAAGATGGCCACGAGGCATGGGAGGCTCAACATCCGCAACGCGGTGGGGTCGATTATAATCACATAAACCACTAAAACTTGGCTAGAACGATACCATTAACCGGCTATATGCCGCGAGGATATACCTCTTTTCGGTATTAACGTTCAGCCGCACATGCACCCACACACCTCGAGGACCGGAAGTGAAAGAGAACCCTCAATGTCAAATTTTCACCGACACCCTCAACCAAGCGTCAGTGTTGCCAACTGCGTTTGCAACATTCTCCCAAGTGTCAAATGGTGGGTGACAGTGAAGTGTCAACAATAGAATGGATTATCGAATTACTAAATCTGAGTAAGTATAAGCATGTTACCACACTACACTAATACTGTGAACCTTATAAATCACTTCTCCTAATTTCCTATCACTCATTCAAGTCAAATTGTAAACATAATTCACATAACCTACAACCCATAACGAACCAAACAACTAATCATAAAATCCCATAAAATATTCCCCTCATTACCTACATAGCAATAAAGCCTTTCCCGAGTAAGATCTCACAACATTTACCCTTAATATTAATTCCAAAACTAGTTTCGTTCTTACTACGAGAGAAAAATAACCCTACTCGTAATTGCCCATATTAACAACACGAAATTCCACTTATTTCTTATTAACAACATACCAACATATACACTAATAATTTCTTATTCTAGAACCCGTGCCAAGACAGGCCCCCAGAGGCAGAAGCAGCCCGTATAATTCGTCGGAATCGACTAAAATGGTAAGTGTCAACCATTCACTTATCTCATAACCAACACTAACATAAATTAATTAAGATATAGAAACTAACCTTTAACACCCCCACACTAACTTAATTAGTGTGAGATTTAAAAATAAAAATTAATCACCCAAATAACAACGTTAGGCCGCCAAAATATCTATAGTGTATATTGGGTTGCATACGTTACCACCCAATAACTCCCGTCAGCTATCTTGGTTGCCTACCTTAAATTGTTAAATTGTAAAATATAATTGATTGTTTCAGGTAACCAGCCGGCAGCTTCTTAGGCGGAATCGTGATGCTACAGTTAGTTAGAACAACCTACATGCAAAAACCGATTTCCATAGATAGTAACACCAACCCACGGGTGAGGCCTGTCAGGACATATTGTGCTTTACACAAAATTAAAGTTTTATATTTACATTCGAATAACAACAAAACATGTCATTTTACAATTTTGAGAGGTACATAGAAGTTGTAAAAGTTACAATTATATTATTTAAAGTTATTTGAACTTTTAAATGTTGCTTCGACTCACAGGCCTTACCCGTGAGCTGAAGGGTTAATTTTTTTATAATAATTATTAATTTAAGAATATACACTTGCGAGCAAAAAATAGAGGTCATTTTAAAATTATGACTTAGCAAATTGTAAACAATTGTATTGTATTTTGCACACTAAATTAAAAATTTAGTGTTAAATCGTAAAGCATATTTATTGTTTTTATTGCGTATTTTAAAAATATCACACATTTACAGTTTAGACAATGTGAATTTTTGTTCCTAGTGTTAATATGGAACAAAAAATATGAAAAAAACTTCATCAAATCACTAATAACAAGTATTACTCTTATTTGTTTTTTGTATTTTGTAAAAAATAAAAAATCGTGAAATTATTTTAAAAGTAAACTAACAGATTTGTGAAAACGCACATGATGCGACGGATTTATGATGCGACTTCATATCTAAATTTATTACGTTACTATGTAATTAATCAATGTACTGGACAATGCTTGTGTTATAAAACATTTAGTAGCTAATAAAAATAAATCAATTATAACTTTAATTTTATAACTAATATAACACGTAAACAGCTATTAAGCTGTTTCAACTTCTTAAACTGTACTATGTAATGGATACTTCATGTCAAACTAAAATTATGCAATTTGATCTTCTATAATTTTGCCAACTCAAGCGTGTTAATAATATAAGCATTAAATCTCAAACATCAATAAACAAGTTTGCAATAACTTTGAACATTCTTTGGTATATCCTAAATTGATTACAAAGTTTTAATGTTAAGAATGTGATATATCAAATTGTAATAAGAATTTAACGTTCTATAAATAATATTATAAAACAAATTTAAAACAATATAAAAGATAATTCCCCGTAAAATCCTATTTTTAAATTTTAAATAAAATAGATTGAATAGTTTGAACAGTGTTACATAGTTTCTAAATTTGTATATCTATTTTTTAACAATGTAAATTTCAAAAATCACATTATATATAACTTCTACACAAATTTAATTAAAATTTCAAGGTTAAATAAATCTAATCTAATAATTCCTCTGTTCGCCTTGTCGTTTAATTTAATTGTCCCCACTCACGGTATTGCAAGAGAATAACTTTATTTACAACTAAAATGCCTGTATTATGTTCGATATATTAAATTTTTAATTTTATTATAATAGAATGCTTCTAACTGGGTCGTATCAATCTTTAACCCTAAGTCACGCGCTCGAAGGCTTATCTAGATTTAATTGCTTTCCTGTACACGGTATCGACAGAGTTGCTTGCTTATAAACTTTTCAATTATGCAGCAAAGTCTATGCATTGTAAAATATTATGATTTAATTGTTATATTTATGCTAGTTTCTTTTTATATGCTAGTAAATTCATTACATTAAATTACATTCTATGGTAAATCTTTATTTTTTGTTTTTTTGCAATACAGATTTTTTTACACTACTACATACTTAAAATACATATTTTAATACTTTTCACATCTCATTTTTAATAATAAAATGCGTTTTAGTAAAATTATTACCATTATTATCAGTAATTAGTAACTCAATTATTTAATACTTTAGGTATTTATTACATTTTAATCTTTTTCAAAATTAATATTTTGCAGTTTACTTTTTCTAATTTTTTTAAAATTTATTCTAGAACTATGCTATTTTTATTCAACACATATTTTTTTAATTAGTTTTTTCCTCTCACATATTCTTCAACTTTTTAATCTTTTTTTATTCTAATTTTACCGTAACTTAAATGAACTCAGTACTTTAGTTATTTGTTATGCATAACTCTTATTATACTTTGAATTGTTCTATATGCTCATTTCTTACCATCATTTCTTTCCATAATACTTTTCCACTCTCTAACTCTCATTTATTCTACTTTCTTACAGTTATATGCGTTTCTATTATAGTTTTTTTTTTTAATACTTTTTATTAATTAAAACTGTATAGAAGTAAAGACAGCGGGAAGAAAGTAAAAGTTAAAAACAAAAGCAAAAAGCTTTAGAGATGTAAGAGACGTTAGGAACTATATGTATGTCTAAACGACAAGCAATATTCACCATCTAAACAAAAAAAGTGTAAAAGTGAAAATTAAAGCAATATTGAAGGTTTGTTTGTTTGTTTAAAAAAACCGATAATAGTCTGAAAGCAAAAACACAAATGAACCAAAATAAATAAAAGAAAAAATAGAGAAACAAAAAGAATCAACTAACAAAAAATGTAACTAAAAAAAAAAACAAATAATAGATATAAAAATTCTAGCAATGCAAAGAAATAAAAGAATGCAGGAAAAAAAACAATACAAACATGGAAAAAAATCAAAAGACAGAGAAGAAGAGAAAAAAACATTGAAAAAAAGAAAGAGGAATTAACAAATTAAAAAAAAAAAAATCAAAAAGACAATTAAATATAGCAGAAAAAGATAGAAAAAAAAATAATAAAATTTATAGACAAATATTGTTAGAGAAAACCGTACAAATTAGTGATATAAAAAGTGAAAAGAAAAGCAACAAAAGTTTACCTAAAATAAGATAAAAGAAAAAACAATTATAAAAATGGAAAACCGGTAAAAGAAGCAGAAAGAAAGGAAAAAAAACATTTAAAGAAAGAAAAAGATAAAAAAGATCAAAAAACTGTGTTGAACAAAGCCACAAGTTTAAACCCAACAAAAATTGTAAAAGCAGCAATAAAAACTACCTTAGTGCTAAATGAAAAAAAAAAGAAAAGAAAACGCAACGTCATACAAGCCAATATGCTTAATCAACACACTAACTAAGATATTGGAAAAAGTTATTGTGTAGAAAATTGAACAGAAAATAGAATAAAACAAATTAGGAAAAGGAACAATACGGATTTTCCAAAGAGACAACAACCTTAAAAGCTATACAAAAAGTGAACAAATTAACAAAAAAAAAACAACAGAACACAAAAAAAAACAGCGAAATAATAGCATTGAACATACAAAACGCATTTAACGGCGTGTTATTAAAAACAATTATAAAAAAGGCAAAAAAAACTATTAATATGTAGAAATTTATTTACCAAGAGATCTGCAAGTAGCACTAATCCATGAACTGCTTACAAAGTCAATTATATCCACTTCTACTAATTAATTTAATCAGGCAAACACTGACTTAGTTTGTAACTTCAAAGTATTTTTTTAAAACCCCATATCATTTTTTTGACTGAAACCAAAGTAGGTACCATGTCTACAATGCCATTAAATGTAAATAATAACGCACAAATGGAATCTAATTTAAATAAATTACCTGTACTATTTGATAGGAAAGCCACTCGGGTTATATATTAGAGAGCATTAAATTAAATAAACCATCGGGTGCAATTCCTCATAAAATGTAATTAATTCACAAGTGGAATTAAGACAACCTAACTTACCTGGGCAATTTGAAGTGACAAATGAATATTTCTTTATCACTGTCAAATACAAGCACAAACTTGTTGTCAACAAATAATCATAAAGTTGGCAATGCATATGCAAGTTTAAACCCGATTTACACTGCACCAAAAGGGTTAAATCTTTATTACACGAGACAATATTCTAAATCAGGGAATATTGGAAATACAAATACTAATTCTTATTCTCCTTATTATGTACACAGTAACTTGTTAACAAAAAATGTAACAGCAACAGCATCACACGATGTCCCAAGTCTGTTGACCACTACTCTCAAACCGCCCATGGGACAAGTAGTAAATGCGGTTTATCAACCTTTTTATATGGGAAATACCCAACCGCAGGCTGCTGTTTCTGTTGCAAACCATAATGTTAACCGATATGATTACGCTATATTATCAACAGATGGAGTAAATGATAATTTAGGTGATCGCTATATAGCGTCTACACCTTATATTAATAATATTAATCTTAACAAGATATGTAAAGCCTTACCAACATTTGACGGGATTAATTTACACCTAGTTCTATTTTTCAACCAATTAGAAAGTGTAGTAGAACGTTATAATGTTTTATTTTTGCAATTAAAATAATGGGGTATTTAATTATTTAAAAATAGCGCTTATGATTGGTTTATAGCCATTTCATTCATGAGTCAAGATTTTGATGATTTCAAGCACTTTTTTATAAACAATATTGGGGTTCATTTAAACAACATGAGGTTTGCGGTCGCTTAGAATTAAGTCGTTATCGCGCAGTGGATGGCACGTTTTTCAATTATATGTTAAAATTAATTACCGAAGCTCAATTTTTGGTACCATCTTACAAAGGTGAACATTTAATTCATCTTATTGCTTGGCATTTTCCGCTTCACATTGCAACTTGTTTAATTGAGACTTTAAATATTTGGCAAGCGTTGTCGGTATTGCGAACTATCAAACTCAACAACGCCCGAGATTTTCCCATCTCAATAATATTGTAAGATCACTTCATACCAAAGCAAATGCTAATCTAGCTCTTGACGACAATAAATACATTGAACATATGGATCAGAAAAAACTACAACCACACTACCGTTTAGACTCGGACGTTGGTGTCATAAAACAAGTCAACCATTTTGACAATCAAAATTTAAGAGAGGCCTTATTTGTTAAAGAATGCGAATTTGTTTACGGGAAAGCACCGATTCACTCTCCGGTGTTAACCATTGCTTTTGAAAAGTTTTAATTTTCCGCACTGGTAGATACAGTAAGTGAAATTTTGTGCATCACTTATAAAGTCTTTCAACAAATAAGTGCCGTGTTGGTGAATGTTGTTGTTTTGCCTGTTCAAGGTATTAAAGTCAAGAGGCTTTTAAAACCAAATTAAGCTGCGTAACCCATCAATTATTAATGCTTTTGCAATAAATAATTTTATTTCTATTTTTGAATTTTTAGTCATTCCAAATTTGTGTTACCCTGTTATTCTAGAGGTAGATTTTTTAAGATATTTTCACGCAAATGTCAGTTTTCGAGAAAAGCAAGGACTAGTCACGTTTTTGTTTTTGTTGATAAACTTTTAGAGGTTCCAGAAATTATTGTGGAACATGCTTTAATACCGCCTGTAACTTCTTATCTGCGCATCTGTGCAATCAACTAATTACAACCCCAAGCCATTATATCAGAATATTCTAATGCTGAGGTAATGGATGTTAGTCCAGAAAATAATTTATCATTGGAGCAAAAAACAATACTTACTTCTTTTTTCCAAAAACACTCAACAACCTTTTCAGATCGCCCGGGTTTAATTGTAGAATACAAGCATCAAATTAATTTGATAGATCCCACTCCTTTCACAGTTAAACAGTATCCTATTCTTGAGGCATATAGAACGGCTGTTCAGACTGAGATTGACAGAATGGAGGCGTGGGGGGTCATTGAACGATCCGACATTCAATATGCTAGTCCGCCACTCACTACCGCTAGGAAAGATGACACTGTTTGCGTTTGTTTAGATGCGAGACAACTCAACTCACTCACTAAGTCGGAAATCGAACTAAGGCGGTCAATTGAGGATCTGAAGGTTAATCTATCTGAGGTAAACTTTATTTCTAGTTTAGATTTGACTGCTTTATACTGGCAGATACCCATTAAACGTGAGCATTGTCAGTATACCGGATTTAGGGTCAACACTTGAGCCTACCATTTTACAGTTTTACCTTTTGGATTAAAAACTCTAGTCAGTTTTTTTTACCAGATGCATTGACCAGGTGTTGGGAGTAGAGTGCAAGAAGTTTGTGCATCTTTATGTGGACAATCTTCTCTTAACGTCGCGGACGTGTGAAGAACACATCAAACATTTAGAGCAAGTGTTATCGCGGTTGAGTCAAGCCGGATTTACTTTGCGTCTGTCTAAATGTACAAAAAGTAGATAAGTGAATTTCTTGGGATATATTCTCAGCTCTCAGGGTTGTCGACCTGACCCAAAACGGGTACAAGTTTTAACCGATTTTCCTGTAACAAAATCGGTAAAACAATTACAAGGTTTTCTTGACTTAGTAAATTTTGACCGCACGTTTGTAAACCATTTTTTAAATATGGTGGCGCCGTTAACGCAATTATTAAGAAAAACGGTAAAATTTAATTAACAAGCTGAGCATGATGAGGCGTTCAGCCGCATTAAATACGAGTTATCACGTGATGTTCTGCTTTATCATCCCCGGCATGACCTTCCTTTTATCGTTCAATGTGACGCGAGCAATGTTGAAATTGGTGGTGTCTTGTAACGGCATGTTGTAGCGTATTGCAGTCGGCTTCTGCTGGATTGTGAAACTAAATATTTTCAGAGCTATTCTGACAAATAAAACAGTTGCACATAACCGCCCAGACATTACTCTTACTATAAAAAATGTAAATACTACGTATCTTATTGATGTAGCAATACCAGCAGAGCATAACTCAACATCAAATATAACGAAAAAATTGATAAGTACTTACCTCTAGCGCACGAAATAGAAAAAATATGGAAAAGCAAAGTGAGAATAATCCCCATAATTATGTCATCAACAGGTATAGTGCCACTAAATCTAAAAGAAAACCTAAATAAAATACAGCTTAAAGAATATGTTATAATACCTATGCAAAAGGCTGTGATACTAAAAACATGTAACATCGTTAGGTCTTTTCAAAAACATTGACAATCTTTACTGAACCTGGTCCCGTACCCGTCCAATAAATAACTCCCAGGATAATACCTGTGAAGAAAAAAAAAAATTAAAAAATAATAATAATAATAATAATAATAATACTTTATTTCATTTAAGCCACATGTGTGGATATGATTAGTCAATTACATATTACAGGTATAAATATAGTGTAGATAATAAAACAATAAATAAAAGTAGTAAACATACATACAAAAGTTACATACTACAATAATATAAAATACAATTAATATTCAAATTCGTTATCACATTAATAATCACAGGTTTTATAATATGATTTTTTTATAAGATTTTTTTTATTGTTGATTTAAAAACATCAAATGACTGTATTTCTTTTATACTTGAGGGTAGTTTATTATAAAATTTAATAGACGCATATTTAGGAGATATTTCAAATTTTGACGTTTTATGGACATGTGCGTGAATATCGACGTTTTTTTCAAAATTTGATAAATTTTTCCTAACATATAAAATACATTTGTAAATATATACTGATGGTACAGTTAATAAATTATTATTGACAAAATGTATTTTACAAGATTCTAATTTAGGTACAGAAAATATAAGCCTTATTATGCGCTTTCGCAATATTAATACTCTTTCTATATCACTTGAGCATCCCCACAGTATAATATTATAAGAAACAGCGGAATAAACCATGGCTTATTATAAACTAATTACTGTTTCTGTTGGTAACGAAGCTTTAATATGTAAAAGTGCGTAAAATGATTTGTTTAATTTATTGCACACTACTTGAATATGATCGTGCCATTGTAACTTTGTATCAATTATTGTAGATACTTATAATTTTTTTCAAAATTGTAGTTGTCGCTACTTATGTTAAGTGAGATATTATTAAAAAATGTTTTTTGTTGATATATTGGGAGTATTGCAGTTTTATCTGTATTTAAAATTAGACTATTTTTTTTACACCATATAGTAAATTCGTTTACAACAAGATGAAATTTATATTCTAATTCTGCTTTATTTGTTGCGGAAATAGATATGGCCGTATCATCTGCAAACATTACAATGTGTCTGGTGCTGATGTTTCGGTTTAAGTCATTCACATACTTTATAAACAAAAGAGGCCCTAACACTGATCCTTGTGGTACTTCCAGAGATATTTTATGTTTGTTTGATATGGTACCATTTGCTTTAACAACCAGTTTACGGTGAGTGAGATATGTCTTTAACCAATCAGAAATGGGACCTCGAATACCTAAATTATTAATTTTTTTAATAATAAATTTAGGATTAATTGTGTCAAAAGCAATGAGTTTATTTTTTTCCAATTCTCCATGAATAAATTGACATAATTCAATGGAAGCCGTTTCAATAGACTTGTTTTTTCTAAAACCATGTTGATGATTTGCTAATAAATTGAATTGATTTAAGTAAGAACATATTCTGTTATGAATTAACGTTTCAAAAAATTTTGAAAAAATACTTAACAAGGAAATGGGTCTGTAGTATTTAAAATGTCGCCTTTTTTATATAAGGGAATAACCGTAGCAGTTTTTAAAGCATCTGGAAAAGTGCCAGTTTCTATTGGCAAGTTGAAAATGTGAGTTAAAGGTTCTTTTATTAGGTCTATACTTGATTTAATAACATTTGTTGTAATATTGTCCAATCCGGCAGATTTTTTATTTTTTAGAGACAATACAATTTTAGAAATTTTCTTAATATCAGTCGGGGTAAAATAGAATAAATTTGAACTTAAGAGGTTTGTAACAGTGCATTCATCCGATACTCTGTTGCTATAGTGCTTTAGCAACTGCAGATTGGCAACCGTTGAAAAATAAATTCCAAATTTTTTGCATATTTTATTTGGGTCATTAGTATTGTTGTTTTTTAATATTAGTGTTATGTTGTTTTGGTTTTATTGTTGGAGTTATTAATTATTTTACTTAAATAATTTCTTTTAGCGCTATCAATGTTTTTTAAATGATTTCGATTTACTAACTTATAATATTGTATCATATTAACATCGTTTGTATTCACACTAAGCCAGAAAATGTTTTTCAGTTCATGACTTTTTCTAATTAACTTGTCATTTATCCAGTTTTTACCAGAGCTTTTGTATGATAATTTTTGTTTTAATGGGCTAGCACAATTGAATTTATTAGTAATAATAGTGATAAAAGCATTAAAAGCAACTTCAACATTTTCTTTATTGTAGACTGTAGAATCTCAATCAATATTATGTAGAAGTTCTTGGAATCTGACTATATTTTGTTCATTGAGGCAACGTTGTTGGTAATTTTGCTATTTAGGAGTATCAAACACGCAGTTACGTTTAAAAATTACAGCAAAATGATCCGCAATATTTACTGATTTACTAAAAACAAAAAATTGTTCTAAAGGAAGGTCTGTGACAATATAGTCTATCGCACTTATAGATGTTTTTCCCGCACTAGTAAATATTCTTGTAGGACCATGTAACTTATTGATTAAGCCAAAAGATTGAAATATGTCAAATAACATAGTTTTTGACGGTGACTCAACCATTGAATTGATATTAATATCCCCAGACACAATATTGAACTGAGCTCTTATTGAAATTCGAGTCAAAGCTAATGTAAAGTTATTAAAAAAGACGTTTATTACACCTTGTGTTGACCTATATACGCTAATAATATTTATTTTGACATTATTATGTAAAGTAATTGTTACTCCGCACATTTCAATGTTGAATTCTTCAACGTACATTTTGAGTGGCAATTGTTCGTAGTTGTCAATATGAGTGCTAACAAAAATTGCACATCCACCACGAGTTTTTATGGACCTACTGAAATGTGAAGCTAATTTAAAATCGGGAATATGTAATTCCATAATATCATTATTAGTAAACCAATGTTCTGCAACACATAAAATTTCTATGGCGTGTTCATGACAAAACATTTAACGTCCCGAATTTTCTAAAAAAAAAGAATCTTTTAGTTCAAATTTTTTGTTATTAGTTATTGAATCATTTGGAATTTTATTGGTACATCTTCTTAATGAGCTGCCGCTGGGTTCATCTAACAATGGATTGGCTGGGTTGTTTAAGACTTGTTGGTTGTATTTGGGATTTTCAGTTTGCTTTTTATTAGTGTTTCCATTCTGGATCTCTAAGACGCCGTTTTCAAAAGTAGAGTGCGCTAAAGCAGTAGCAGATTTTGTCACATTTGTCACATTATTATTATGACACTGAATTGCTTTGTTGGTGTTATCATTTGAAATAGGGGCTAGAGCAGGTTTTGTCACATTTCCTGTTGGAGATTGTTTTATATAATCGCATATCGCCTTTAAAATCATTCGTCTTGACGTAATATTATATTCAATAAAATCATTCTTGAAATGTTGCATGATCATATCATTTATATCAAAATAAACTATATTATTTAAGTTCATTTTTACCGTTGCATTAAAAATATTTTTGTTAATGTTATGTATTTTCTGATTTAAGGCGGTGGATTTTGTATACGGGCATCCCAAGCATATCACATTAGTGTGTTTAATATTGGCAAGTGTTTCAAATACAACTTGCTTTTCGACATTTACCTTTTTTATTGCATCATTTTTTCCGGCAAATATAATATTATAATCATGGTTAGTAAAAGATTCAACTAATTTATGGCAATTAGATACAACATCTATGTAAAAAGCAGACGGTTTAAAAATATTTATTATATCATACTTGTTTGATGGTAGATATGTTCGTAATAAATCTGCTTCATCTTTTCCATTCTCATCGGAAATCATTAATACTTTTTTTTAAATACTTTTTGCATAAGACTTTTGTTTTTAGGTAAATGCGTATTTAATGTTTTTGATTTTTTTGTCCCATCTCCAACTTTTATGTTCATCTTCGGTCATCTTAAATTTTTCGCATCCGCCTATTGTGTATTCCAAGATCATTGATACCCGATTTTATTCAGTTGTATCACGAGTTCTATGAGCATTTTGGGATATACAAAACCGGGTGTGCGCGTCGAGATCTTTGGTAGCCCAGCATGTTTTGCAGCATTAAAAGGGAACTCAAAAAGTGTGAAAGTTGCCAGAGATCAAAGCATTCGGCGCTACCAAAGCATTCATTTGAGTCAGTGCTTGCGGCGGAACCAAATGACTTGATCTCTGCCGACTTTTATGGACCTTTGCTACGTTTTACTGGTAGAGTAACTTATATTTTTGTTGTGTTAGACTTTTTTTTTTGAAGTAAGTCACGTTATACCTAGTGAAAAAAGCAACCACTGCAGCAATCATCAATCGTTTGCAGAAACATTATTTTGAACGCGTTGGTAAACCCGCGCGCATAATCTGTGACCAAGGAACGCAGTTTACATCTAAACGTTGGTCAAGTTTCCTAAATGATTACTTGATTCAGGGATTTTTTTTTTCCTCTGTACTCTGTACGTCACCCTCAGGGAAACCCCGTGGAAAGAGTAATGCAAGAGCTTGGTCGTCTTTTTCTATCTTACTCCCATGATAATCACAGTGCATGGGCTAAAGAAATTCCTAAGTTAATTGGGTTTCTAAATAATGTAACTAATGAGGCAACAGGATTTGCTCCGGTTGAGCTTCAGTTCTTGTTGCAGGGTGATCTTCATCCAGAACACATGTGCCTGTAACAATAATTCTGCCGTTTTCTGAGCCTTTTCATAAATTAAATCAATTTATGTTATTAACAGCGTAGGTAAGTAAATTTAAAATTTTATTTTTTCTAATTGGATTTAATTTATTAATTACCCTATATTAATTATATTGAACGTAATAGGTAGTGTCAAGGGACACACAATTGTCCATAAACAATAAATAACTAAAAATAAAATAAACACATGTTATGTTTTTAACCTTATCACCATGTAAATGTAAAAATGATAATATGATTATTTAAACAATTAATAAATTAAATCCAATTAAAAAAAGTAAAACTTTAAGTTTACTTACCTACGCAGTTAATAACATAAATTGATTTAATTTATAAAAAGACCCAGAAAGCAGCAGAATTATTGTTACAGGCACATGTGTTCTGGATTAAGATTAGCAGTAAAAGAACCAGGAAGGATAAATTCTTTATGATCTTATCAAAAGAATTTGACCTGACTTGATAGGTAAGTATAAGTTTATTATATTTCCGTATTATTTTAAATAAAAATGTACATGGGGTGGCCTAACTTGTCACAGTTAATGCTAAAAATGGTCATCTTTGTTGACTAATGTAATCATATATTCATAAAAGGACATGGTTGGGATTTTAAATTTAGAAAGGTTATCAAGGTTAACTATAAGAAGTGTTATATAATCAATATTGCGTTGATAGTCATTATGCTCAATTTTATCTAATTCTTGAAACTAGACAAATTAACTCTAATTTTGCACTCACCAAATTAATAATTACATATATTGCGCATGCATATGTTGTATAAAACTGATTGAAATATTTTTATAGTAAAATTGTTATTATAATTATTTTTATAATTTAAGCCTTAATTAGAAGTCTTGTAAAACGACTTTTATATGTGGTGTTTTGAAGGTATTAAATATTGAATATTTAGTGAGAGAGTAAAGTGGAAAAAACGTATTACAGATTTTTCTTTCAAATAGACAAAAAATTTACATATAATAAAATATAAACTTAACCTTTAGCTAGGTGCGCTTATATACTTACGTTAGTGGGCGCATGGCCAACGACCCCAACCTAAAAACATAAAAGTTAAATAAAAAAAAACTAGAAAAACATTTGTTGTAAATAATGTTACAAATGATTAATCTATATTTGAAAGATTGAAACAGTTTTCACATATAATTTTTATGATTTGTGCACAAAGTTTTTTCGCACAAACAACACTATTTTTGGTATTTTTTCTCATTGTTGCGGAGGCAGTAAATGTAGCGCTTACATTTTGTTTTCTTTTGCTTCTCCGCCTGAAGTGTCATTCCAAATTTTAGCTTGATCCGGCTTCTGATGTCCCTTGGAGTGGCGACAGAATTTATCTTTATCTGGAACGTTTTCACCATCTGTACCACAAGTTGTTTTAAGAAATGGCGTCTGTGAATTTTTTCCACTGTTTTTTTTCTTTTTTGTTAAATATGATGTACGCATTGATTGCCGTAACATTCATCAAGTGGAAAATAATAGCTGAAAGCCATCTTCTTGTTCGGCGGCAACCAACATAGTAGGATGCGCACATCTGATCCATGGAGTCTACTCCACCTTTTGTCGAGTTATAATATTTGATGATTTCTGGTTTTTCATTGTCGTTGATGTTCTCTTTGTCTTCTAGATGTATTGTTGAAAGTAAGTTATAGTTCTCAACCGCCACGGCAGCAACAACTGGAGCAACTGCATCAGCATCTAAATTTTCTATAACGTAGTCGTTGTCGTCGTCAAATCATTTACAATTTTCTTGCCATTCTCGTCACGTAATATATGGGCTGACCGGAAAAAAACTTACTAAATCATTTTCGATATTTTTGCCTTTATATAGCAAATATTGTAGAAAACCGTTGGTGTAATTAGAGCGGACAGGTAATAGCGGCTTTACCAAGAGATAATCGCACGCACATGATAAGCGGAATATTGCTAAGCACTGTTTTCAGATCAGTGAGCCGATTAAATAGTTAGTTAGAGCATTCTATGAACAGATCAAGCCCAGGTACCCGCTATGCAGGATGCACGAGATGATTCGTAATTGCATTTTGTTAATACTTTTAAATGTGTTCTTAACAATCTAAATTGATTTTGTAGGCAATTTAGACTATTCAATAAGTATGCCATATGCCAGAAATATGCTGACGATAATTTTAATATTAATAACATTTTATCATCATTGTTATTATTATTCTGTTTTCATCATTTACTGATTATTTGTCGTTTTATTTAGAATGGTTATGTGTTGAAAAAGAGCAAGTAATTTTGCATGTAAATATATCCAATTATACAATAGACAAAGAATTAGCGTGAATAAAATCAAGAGAATGTAAAACCGATCAAATTATTATAAATAATTTTATTCAATAAAAATTTCTTGAAAATTGTCCACATGTTAGTGGGCGCATGGGGTCATCTAGCAAATTTTAAACAAACGCCAGTGGGCGCATGAGGTTATCCGGAAAAAATCGACTTACGTTAGTAGGAGCATGAGGTCATTTCTGCATTTTTGCATATAAAAACGCTTGTAAATAGAAAAAATGTTCACATATTAGAATGTTGAATTAATATTCATGTAAAACTAGACCTTTTTGAGGATTACATGTAGTATGAGATTTCAACTTATAAATATCACAGTTATAAGTTATACTCGGTTTATATCTCTTGGGGTCGTTTTTGATCCCGTGCGCCTAGTTAAGAGTTAATTTACACAAAAGAATGTCATTGTAACATAAGATTAAGAAAGATTTAAAATAAACATGTTATAAATTATATTCTTAAAATGGCAGCTAATACTGAGCAGACAATCACAAATTGTTAGCAGGGAAATTCCACAATAGTTCGGACAAACGTCCCCACATTGACATCTTTGATTTTGCTCAAATTTTGGAAAACCAAGGGCAGCATCGTGTTCTACGGAAAATTTCCTATAGAAATTTTGAATATGATTTTTGACAATTTTTTGCTTATATACAGCACAAAAACTGAAAGGACGTTTATCCGAACTAGCGTGTAGCAATAGCACTGTTTTGCCAATGTGGACGTACCCATATAACTTACATTTTTTTTGGCAAATTATTTTGTGTATATTTATAATTTGTTAATCTTTAGATATAAATTATTATTTAAAAAAAAAAATTTTTTGGCTTTTAATTACCGACTGATTTGTTGCATTTATACGGGCATGAAGTATTACTCTGCATTTTTTGTTGAAATCCAAGAAATCCATGATATTTTATTACTTTAACATAAAGCTACATTTTTTTAATCACTTAAAACAACATTAATAAGTTTGTTTCTTTCAATTATCTTAGTTACTTTGTTTTTATTTATTTAGTCTAAACATGTACAAAGAGCATAATGTTAAAAAATAAAACACAAATAATAAACAAAGGTTTTAATCATAAATTAAAAAAAAATGCAGACTCTATACACAACATATTACATCAAATATGATCATTGTGATTGTTGCATCTTAAGGAACATTAGCAAGATTATCGTTGACAAATTGAGATTTTATCCAGCAAATTTTTTTTTTTAATTATTTTGATAAGAGGCATTAAAATTGTCGGCATAGATATGAAAATTATGATTTTGAACATGTTATAAAATAACATAAATATTTATTTTTAAGTTTAGATTAATTTATTTATTATTATAAAAAAATTGTATTAAATGTATTGTACTGGTCATTTAAAATAAAATAAAATAGTGATTGATAAAATCTTGTTTATTATGGTTTAAAAAAAATGCGTTGAGATAACTTCTGACAATTGAAAATGACAGGTTGTGGTGGTAAAAAAGTAGTCTGTACAAGACTTGATTTGATGGTGCAGTATATAAAATTGAATCCTAATCTGATATTGACAAGTTAACTTGTTATGCAAGTAAACCGCAGTGAACATGTATGTAAGTGAGTGAAACGATTTTATTTTAATAATTATTTAAATGTATTTTATGCACATTGTAGATGTTTTTAATGTGAAGTTGTGTGCTTAATCGAGTTATTTTTATATTATACAGGTGTTAGACAAAAAACGTACGGCTGAAAAACTTCATTATTTTTTAACTGATATATATATATATATACTGGGTGTCCGGAAAATACGTGTACAACGTTTGACGACAGACTCCTGACGTCAAAATAGGTCGATCTAAGCCGACTTAGTTATATCCAAAATTGTCTCGTTTAGCCGGTAGAGGGCGTCAAAAATTTGTAAATATTAAAAAGAAATTACCTGTAACAATAATTTTTTAAGTGACCTTGTTGCTATGGCGTTTAATAATTTGACAATTATTGACAAATTGTCACCAGTCTATGAAATTTACTCAAGTATACGATCAACATTCTTGAATTACAAGTTCATTTTACCATTAAAAATGGAAAATTATACAAACTCTCAGAAAGTTGACATGCTCCTGGTATACGGGTTTTGTCAAAGAAATGGGCGTCAGAGTGTTAGGGTTTACATGGAGAGGTTTCCTAACCGTCGAATACCAAACCACCAAACATTTGCCAATATTGAGCGTCATCTTCGGGAAACGGGCAGTTTTGAGAAAAAGTTTGAAGACAGGGGTCGTATGCAAACAACTCGAACTGTGGAAACAGAAGAGATGATTCTGGAAAGAGTTGAAGAAGAGCCAAGTACCAGTACCCGTCTCTTAGAACGTGAGTTAAATGTTCCTAAAACGATTGTCAATGAGGTTTTAAGAGAACAGTTGTTACATCCTTACCACATACAAAAAGTCCAGGAACTTTTACCGACTGATCCCCCCATGCGGCTTACATTTTGTCAATTTATTAGAAACAAAAGAATCCTTGTTCCAAATTTTTGTAGAAAAATTATTTTTACTGACGAGGCATGCTTTACAAGATCTGCGGTAACCAATCTGCACAACGAACATATTTATTCCGATGAAAATCCACATGCCATTAAAGTTGCACATCATTAGCATCAATTTAAAATTAATATTTGGGCAGGTATTATTGATCACTACCTTATTGGTCCCATTGTTATTCCAGACAGGTTAGATGGAAATATTTATTTAAATTTTTTGCAAGACACATTACCAATTCTTCTGGAGAATTTGCCCCTTTTACTTCGGAGGGAAATGTGGTATATGCATGATGGTGCCCCGCCCTATTTTTCCGTTGCCGTTCGGCAATACTTACATCATCAATATCCCAACCGATGGATTGGAAGAGGCAATGATGTACCAGTAAAATGGCCACCACGTTCTCCTGAGTTAAATATGTGTGATTTCTTTTTGTGGGGCGCTATTAAAACAAAAGTTTACAAGACTCCGGTAAACACACGCGATGATTTATTGCAGCGGATTTTAAATGCAGGCAACCATTTTAATAATCCCGAGACATTAGATAGGGTCCAATATCATTTTTTAAAGAGCGTTAATAAGTGTATTCAGCAAGATGGCGGTCATTTTACACATTTGCTTAAGTAATGTTTTTGTTTTACTTAGTTTCTTACAATAGATACTTTCAACTTTGTTATACTTTTGTTTTTTTTGACGCCCTCTACCGGCTAAACGAGACAATTTTGGATATAACTAAGTTGGCTTAGATCGACCTATTTTGACGTCAGGAGTCTGTTGTCAAACGTTGTACACGTATTTTCCGGACACCCTGTATATATACATATACATATAATTCAAAAATTATTTTAATTGTTTTGTTTTTAAGTATTAAAAAAGCAGGTACACACATGTATGTTTTTATTTTTTGTATAGTTGCTACGGCAACCAACTTTATTTATTATGCAATATGTCAATGTTACAAAAAACTTTGAACTAGCTGTAACAGATTTAAGTTTGTCTTTATCTGATTTGATTTTTATGAGTAATTTCAATACTGATGTTAGTGATTAACAGAATGACCAAAGATTTTAAGTTAGTATGCAAGTCGTTGTGTTTAAATCAAAGTGTTAAATTTTCAACAAGAATTGCACAAACAGCTTCTACCACAATTGATTATTTAATAGTTATTGACTATCATTCTGTACTAATGCGTGATAACTTAGTTAATTCTAATAATCTCAAATTTTATATAACTAATAACTTTTTTGATTTCAACTATGTTTAATTTGATATTGACTTGAATAACATAATCTATGATTGCAATGGTTGTGACAAAATGGTAAAATTTATAAATCATAATACAACTGCTTTACAGAATTTGCATACGCCTTTTAACACAGCTAAAATAAACAGACAATATAATCCGTCGGTTACCGCTAACGTTAAACTGTTAATCAAAAATAGAGTTTGTTTCTAAAATATTCTAAAAAATTCAAAAATCCGGAATGACTGAGCAGAATATAAAATTTGTCGCAGCATAAGAACTTTATTAACTTAAACTATATGACCAACACAGATATTAAAAATTCTTAAAAAAAAAACAATGTATTTATAGACAATAACAAAACTAGTATTCCAGTTAAGTTAAATAATACAAATATTTTTTTTTATTCTATTCTATAACTAAATATCATTTTTTACAATACAATTGAATTTTATAATAATAGTTTAGCAATTAACAAAAATGCCTTTTTTAAATTTGCAGAAGTTGACTGTTATTAACTATAAAATCAAAATCAGTAAGATCTGAAGATTTGGGAATTAATATGATAAAATTATGTTTTTTTTATGTTATTCTAATAATTACATTTACAATTAACAGATTTATTAATTCAAGCACTATTAGAGTCAAGTGAAAAGAATGTTTATTTTTGCCTAAAATATCTAGACCAAAACATCTTAAAATACATTTAATATACTGCGCGTGCTTTTAAAAGTTCTGAAAAAAAATAAATAAATAAGCGACTTAGACAATCATGTAGTCAAAATTCAAAAAGGATTATTGTTGTGCAACTACTTTTGCTAATGTAGTTGATAATATTCTAAACTTGATTGACAGTAAACAAATGACAGTTTTGGTATTAATAGATTATAGTAAAGCATTTGATACGGTAAAACCTATGTCTATGTCACTAAGCCAAAAAGTTTTTCAAGGTTGTATACTTGTGCATTTTCTATTTACATTATATACAATGAACTTACCAAAATCTATAAAGAACTGCAAACTTTACATGTATGCGCAACAACTAAATAATACATTAACGACGATCTTATTGCGTTAGTAAAATTGTTAAAAAAGCATAATTTGACAATAAACACCAGTAGGTTGTCAATGATGATATTTGGTAAAAATTTTTATAAAATTAAGTTTTAAGATAAACTTCACATTAATTTGAAAAACAATATCTCAATAAAAAACTAAAGAAAGGTTACGCAAAGCCATGGTATTGTCACAATTTAATAACTTAGACTCTATATGAGAGGTGTAAACTTTAAAAAACTGTGCCAACTAATATAATTATTAAAACTAATTTATGTGTGTTTTGAGTTATTTACAAAGCATTTGTTAACATTGTTATAAATTTAAATTAATTTGATCAATAAATTATCAAAATAAATCAAATTACAAGTTGCATAATGTCTTTTTAAACTGAATCTTGCAAAAATCATTTCTTAAGTAAAAAATTAATAAATAAAATAAAAAAACAAAATTCAATTTTAATGTATTTTACCTATAGAAAAAAAATTTAGTATCACGTTGTAGAGTGCGTAATTTGTGGAGATTGTACCTTTTAAAACTACACCCTTCATATACAGTAATGGTATTAACTTGTTAGATCGTGAACGTATCCAAAAAGTTCAAAACTTGTAGATACAATTATTATATGGTATCTAACAAAATAACTTTGGAATAACTACAAAATTTCAAAATCTGAACTGGTTAAAGATAACAAACAAGCAACCGTTGCACGAAACCTGTTTTAAATTAAATATAACAAACCGGTATATTTAGTTAAAAAACAGATCAAGTATACACAATGTTTATAAAACAGCTATTTATACGCGTTGCTTTTTGCACAACATCGTAAAAATTCTAAACAGTTGGCCAAATAATCTATGATTTGTGAAAACAAACATTAAAAAAAAAAAATTAAAGTGTAACGTGTTGTTACTAATGTGATATGTAAAATTGATATAATTGTGTAGTTAGTTTAGTTGTTTTTTTGCTGAGTAAACAATAAAATAAAATGTTAATGCATTTAAGTGAAAGAACAGAGGTCCTTATGTGTATTGGAAACTACCTGAACCTGCTGCTAGCAATGCTTATATACTTTTCTGTATATATCTATACTTCTTGTTGATAAAATTATTTATTATTTTTATTAATAATAAAAATTAGTCTGCAGAATTTTTTTTATAGATTGTTTTGTATTTAGCAAACTTCCACAATTTTTAAATAAATTCTAACTTAATTGCATATTGCTACAAAGAAGCAACTAAAATAATATATATAGTAACCTAATTGCCATAAGTTAAAAAAATAAAAACCGCTTAAAACTAAAATAACTTATTTTATTAAATGCAAACATAAATAATAAAACTTTTAGTAGTTTTAATTAGGTATAAACAATATAACTTCTCAGATGGTCATTATACATACGACTTAAAAATCAGTTTTCATTTAAACGTTTAAAAATAATCTTTTTTGCAAAATGTCTAATATGAGCTTCAATTATCTTTTTTAAATTTATTTATTTAACATTGGTTTGTACAATGCTAACTCTAGAGCTTAAGACTACTACATCTAAGAATTTGCACTTATGCCTTTGCTCGTTTTAGCATCCTTTTGTAACGCTCACATTTCACACATTCCATGTACTAAGATACAGTAGGATAACTGTAATAAAGTTATTCTTTTTATCTTAAAGATGGCGTACTCATAACAACACATTTTTCTTACACAAAAAATAACTGACCGTTTTTAATAATAATTTCGAGAGTACGTACAATATATGAATTAGTACGTATATTTTAATTTACTTGACATGACATCAGTATATATTAAAATAAACAGTCTTGAAATTGCACATTAAGCATTTATATAGGTTCGACATGATAGAAATCGTTTGTTATGTAAGTTGTAGGCTAGATACGACAATCAAATATTGATATGTTCAATTGGTTGCCAACACGAAACATATTTTCTTCAAGCAATTACTGTAAATAAAATATTTCGTAATGCATCTAACGACAACAAATAAATAACAATCATAATATTAGCTAATTAGATAATAAAATAGATTTTACTTAAATTACACATTTATTTTAAAATTACTAATATGCATTTAGAAAGTAGAATATAATTTTTAAAAGTTATTAAATTTAATAACAATAAAAGAGAAATTATTATGCTATTTTCTAAAACTTGTTAATTCTTTCCTCGAATCAAAGCAATATTGAGTTTTAGAGATCGCCTAATATCCTAGCTAATATTTGAAAAGGATTGCCAACCACACTCTGTGGATGGCATTCCAAATTCGCTTTGCCCTACTTTTTCTGATCTAGTTCCGGCAAACTTTTTTATATTCTTCGGGACCGGCATCTCTTGTTTCAAAAACGGATTTAATCTGCAGGAAATCGAATAGTAAAAAAATAATTTTAAGATATTTTAAATACTATAATTTAAATTATTAATAAGTTATAATGAGATGAATAAATGTGCTAATTGCAGCAACAAATTATTATATTTTGATAAAGTATAACTAAGAATATGTTCTTGCTGCACAGCATCAAACAAAATAAATTAACGCAGTCAATAGTTATTCCAATATAATTTAAAATTTAGTTATAAATAAATTTTAAATGTAATTATTTTAACAGATACAAAAAGTTAATGGTATTTTTTTGTTTGGTTTTAAATAATTATTGATATAACTAGATAAAAAAAACTATTGCAGCAAGTAATTGGGTATTGCAAAGAACCTTTTATAAAAATGCCAATAATTTTCTTGTTTTACGTGTAACTATAAAAAAGTTGTTATTTGCGTAAGTAGGAAACATATTGAGCAGAAACACTTTTAACTTTCTTGTTTTTTTTTCCATTTTATTTAAAAAAGAAATAAATATTTTTTATATATGTCTTTTTTTTTTCAAATATATTACCGTTCAAGAAAATATTTAATTAGTTGTTAATCTTTACATTAAATTCTGTGGACATCACTTATTTAATGAAATAGCTTATGATTGGTTTACTCCGGCTTACAATACATGCTGTGTTTAAAAAAAATCACATATATTTTATGATCAGTTTTGAGGTATCGTTCATCAATATGAACAGTTTCTCAGATATAATTTGTACATGTTAAAGATGATGACAGAAACATGGTTTTTAGTTATTCCATATAAGAAACAAAATTTAATTATTGTCATTTTCCGATACATGTAGTAACCTACCTGTCGCATTAGCACTTACAGACTAAGAAAACAAGCCAAACTTAGAACTGTTAAATTTGTTATCTGCAACCAATCTAATAAAGATGGCGTCAAGTGACAAAGATGAAAATTCTCAATCAAAACAAAAAAAGTAAAATAATATGTGTACAGTGCGGAAGGTCAGTTGTAGAAATTGATATGTGTAACAACTGCAACCGGTGCTTTCATCGTAGCTGTAAAAAAAAACATAAATGTGATGTTAAAAACACTATTAATGTGAATAAATCAATAGACCTGAACGAAGTTAGTAATGGCGGGAAAAAGAAAATATACTTATTAAGGATCATAGCTGAACCGGATGAAAAATACAGAGCCCTGCAGCGAGTAAATAATTTGCTAGAAGAGAAAGTAATACTGCTACAAGAAAAACTACAAAAACCTGCATTAAATATTAGCAAACACGTTAAAGCGGGATTCAAATAACTAATCAACTACTGTATGCTGCTGTTACAAACGCTCAGACAACAGCAAAACTAAACAAAGCTATTAATCTGAAAAAAGAAAATTCGAAAAACAAATAGAAAAATGTTCATTCAAGCATAATAAAAGAAAAATTAAAGTTTGAAGTTTGAAGAACAGGTACAATTACCGATGTCGATGATTACTCAAAAGGAGTTTTAAAAGGAGCAGGAAAAATGGCTTGTTTGTATATAGGCCGCATTCATAACGCGAATGCTACACCAGAAAACATCATTAAGTATGTGTCTCAGGACATAATAAAAAAAATGCGTATGCAAAAAAATATAAAATAATAGAAAGTTTGTTGCATTTAAATTAGGAATTCCATTTAGATGTAAAGATAAAATTAATATGCCAAATTATTGGCCTGCTGATGTCACTATAAGAAGATTTAATTTTTTTTTTAAATAATTACTAGATAAATAATGTAAAACATATAAGTAGCCCTAATAACGACAATATCCCTGAAATTCAATTGCATATAATACACTATGCCCGTACTAATAGTCAGAGATTAAATCTCGGATTCATGAATCCAAGAATCCAAGATTCATTTTGCTAATCGTTGGTTGGTTCTAAGTCAATTCACGGATATCGTGATGGTGAACATAGTTGCGATCGGCCAATATATTTTATTACCAAACCACAGAATTAATATATGACACACTAATAAACAATCTTGGGTAGACCCAAGATTATTTGAATCTAGGATTATATTGACGGTTGCATAGTTTTCAACTTAATCCGAGAATTAAGCGGGCAATGCATTGGTCGATCGCGACTAATGTAATCCGTGAATTTGCTTAGAGCCAATCAACAATTAGCAAAATGAATCTGGGATTCATAAATGTAGGATCAATCAATTGTGAATGTATATATTCACGTGGCTCGCATAAAAATTAATTTTATTATAGTTAATATATTGTCTATAACTGTGAAAATTAGTGAACTTGTACAAGTGTTTGATGTGCGTCGATTGGTGTAAAAATAATTATCCTATCAGTTATATTAACGATAGAATACGTTAAAATGCTTCCAGTACACGAAAATAATACTGGAATTCCTATAAAAACACTAACGGTAAAAGAACTCCGATTTAATCTTAAAAAATTGGGAATAGAATAGTACGGGAAAAAAGGAATCTTTAACAAATAAACTGCAAAATGCATTAAATTCGAGTACTATATTGGACAACAGCGATGATGAGTGGATGGATGTAACAATTACAATACATAATAATTCTTTAGGGCAAAACAAAAAAAAAAGTTAAAAACTAAAATATTCCAACTAGAATCAAAAATAAAATTACTGGAGAAATCAGTAGTTGAATTAAAAGAAAAAATTAAACGCGTATCCTATATCAGCACTAGTAAAAATAAAGTGAATATAATGAAGAATACAGTAAACGTAATCACTCATGATAAAGTTCATAATATTATTAACACAAACAAGCAACCGGTGGCAAATGTACCAAAAGACTTAATTCTGGCTGATGAGCGCGGTAGTGATGCCTTAGAACTGTTAAAAACTTATCTGGATAGAAAATATGAAGTAGTAAATTGGATTAAAGGTGGTGCTTCCCTGAAGGAAGTAACAATTAATTGTAAAAATCTTACGAATGAATTCGGAATGAAGAACTATGTGATCATATTTGACGGATATAATGATGTCAGGTCTGGTAAAATATTTAGTGAAAATAATATCAAACTACTGATAAGTGATTTAAGTAAAACAAACGTTATTTTTATTGGGTGCCCTTTTAATGGATATGAAAACGATTATAACAAAAACGCTTATATTCTTAATAAATTAATTGTGAAATCTATCGAAAATTATGATACAATGCACTTTATGGATTCATTTAAAATAATAAGACAATTCAAGAATGATGCCATATTTGTTAATCGTGCTGAGTATTATTAAAAACACGTGATTTCATAAATCAATCCAGGGAGAAATTAATTGATATTATAAATGGAAACATAATATCTTATGAAAACTACAAATCAGATATCAAATGTGCGCCTATATCTAGAAATTCAACCTTGCAACAAAACAGAAAAAGTAATTTATTTTGTAAATTCTAATCAATGTAACAAAAAGTAATGTAAGTTTAAACTATTTCATATAAATATTCAAAGTCTACAAAATAAAGTATATTTTTTTAATACTTTTTTATGCGCTACAGATGCAAATATTATTTGTTTATCAGAACATTGGCTGAAAATTGAACAATATCCCAACATTAATCTTGTCGGATACAAATTAGTTACTGCATTCTGTCGTACTAAAAACTTGCGGGGTGGCACAATAGTATTTTGTAAAAATAATATCTCCGATCATTTTCAACCTATTTCAAAACACGATCATTTAATAATTGAAATTGACTTTGAATTTTCTATAGTAGTGTATAACAAATTGTATTGTACAATCGTTATTTATAGATCACCCTGTGGTAATTTTGAGACATTTATAAATAACTTTGATGAACTTTTGAAAAAAAATTATGAGAAATATAAGCATATATTTATTTGCGGAGATTTAAACGTTAACTTTTTAGTTGATAGTTTGCACAAAAGAATGTTATGTGATATCCTGCAGTCATATGAATTAAATTCTATTTTCAATGAACCAACTCGTATAGCTAACAATAATGGAAAAATTTCTGAAACTTGTGTAGATTACTTTATTACTAATCATCCAACTGATTTAATAAGTTATAACATTTTTGAAGCTGGCTTTTCCGATCATTTTACACAAGTAACTATTATAGAATGTTTAAATAATATTGAACGCCCCGTCCTAAAGTTGATAATAAAACGTGAACTGAATGATATTTCAATCAATAGATTTAAAAATAATTTAGAAGAAATAATCTGCTCATTTAACAAATCTATCGAAAAAGACGTGGTTGATTGCAACGCTTTATTCAATAGTTTTTTAAGTTCATTTATATATATATTATATATATATATATATATATATTTGATCTTTATTGCCCAGCTAAAACAATTAAAGTAAATAACCAGACACCACGTAAACCATGGATAACTGAAGATATCATTTCTAAATCCAATGAATTAAAAAACTTAAATTTACTAAAAAAACTTTACGGTACACAAGAAATTATTGACAAATATAAATCCTCAAAACAAACACTAAATAAAACTATTTGTAAAAATAAACGTTTATATACTGATAAAATAATTAAGGAGGCACCTAATAAAACTAAATGTGCTTGGTCAATTATTAATAATAATTTAGGATGTAAAAAAGCATCTAAAAATAATAATGAAATTGAACTTCATGGAGCCGATGGTTGTTTGATAACTGATGACATTGAAATTGCAAATTTTGTTTGTCAATACTTTTCAACATGTGCTTTACATGAAGTAAAAACCACGTTTAAAAACAATATTTTTTTAAATGGAACTTGCATGAAAAAGATCAATAATAATAATTTCTTCTGGCGCCCTGTAAATTCTGAAGATATAGTTTCCGTAATAAATTCTTTAAAAAATAAAACTGATAATTATAATATTCCCACAGAATTAATAAAGCATTGTAATTTTGTTTTAGCTGATTTTTTAGCCAATTTTATAAACAAATCAATTTTTTGTGGTATATTCCCCAATTCTTTAAAAATAGCATCCGTAATTCCTTTGTATAAAAAAAGTGAAGCTAACAACGTTGCAAACTATCGCCCTATATCAATTACATGTATATTTTCAAAAATAATAGAAAAATGTATTCTCAGTAATATCGTAAATTATCTTGATAAATATAGCATTTTAACGTCTTCTCAACATGGTATTCGAAAGAACAAATCTGTCGAAACAGCATTAACTAATTTAGTTCAATGCATACTACAGCATTTAGATAATAATCTAATGGTCGCAGGTTTGTTTTTTGACTTAGAAAAAGCTTTTGACTGTCTCAATCCATCAATATTAATTCATAAATTAGAAGCAATGGGATTTAGAGGAATTATAACAAAATGGATTGGTTCTTTTTTTATCCGATAGAAAAATTAAAGTAATTTACAATCATAAAGAATCATTAAAATTTAATTTAAAATTGAGTACACCACAAAGTTGTGTGATTGCACCAATATTGTTTTCACTGTATATTAATGACCTGGCAGACTTTATTAACAATCAACTGATTATTAACAAGAACAAAACTAAATGTATTCATTTTTCTTTACATAACAATGTTAATTTACGTAGTGCGTCGCTATACAGCAACTTCATTAAATACTTAGGAACTACTTTAGACACAAATTTAAATATGAGTCTTCATATAAAAAACGTATGTAATTCTCTTAAATCATATTACATGCTATTAAATTTAAAACGTAATGTAAGCAACTACATGTTGCTAAACATTTACTATGCTCATGCGTATTCTGCAATGTTTTTAAATATTTTAGTTTGGGGACAGTCCACTGATTTCAGCAGCGTTTTTATTTGTCAAAAGAGAATTATTAGACTATTGTTTAAATTAAATCCCACAGATTCTTGTCGGGAATTTTTTAAGAATAATTCAATTTTTACCGCTCCGTCTATTTATATTTACAAGTTATTATCTTACATTTATAAATGCAAAAATAATTTACCATCAAATAGTTGTTTTCACTCTTATCCCACAAGAACTTCTATGAATATACACTTAACTAAATGCAGAACCAGCAAATTGAATGAAGGCTCCGTTAAATGCTGGCGCCAAATGATTTAATATGTTGCCGGTAGAAATTAAAAACACTTCTTTATGTAAAAACTTTAAAACTTTACTAAAAAACCTATTGTTGCAACATTCATTTTATTCAGTTGACGAATTTGTTAGTTTTTGTCAAATCACTGTGTTAGTGTTAGATTCATCACGAGTGATTTTTAAATATTTTAACTGTTTTTGATTTATGATTTGTGATTTAAGAAATGAGATTTACTGTTTTTTATTTATTGTTTTAGTTTTATGATTTATGATTTATGATTTATGATTTATGATTTATGATTTATGATTTATGATTTATGATTTATGATTTATGATTTATGATTTATGATTTATGATTTATGATTTATGATTTATGATTTATGATTTATGATTTATGATTTATGATTTATGATTTATGATTTATGATTTATGATTTATGATTTATGATTTATGATTTATGATTTATGATTTATGATTTATGATTTATGATTTATGATTTATGATTTATGATTTATGATTTATGATTTATGATTTATGATTTATGATTTATGATTTATGATTTATGATTTATGATTTATGATTTATGATTTATGATTTATGATTTATGATTTATGATTTATGATTTATGATTTATGATTTATGATTTATGATTTATGATTTATGATTTATGATTTATGATTTATGATTTATGATTTATGATTTATGATTTATGATTTATGATTTATGATTTATGATTTATGATTTATGATTTATGATTTATGATTTATGATTTATGATTTATGATTTATGATTTATGATTTATGATTTATGATTTATGATTTATGATTTATGATTTATGATTTATGATTTATGATTTATTTTATTTATGATTATCATGTTTTAATTTGTCTGTATATGACTTATCCCACCAACTATTTAGTTGCTACGGGACAAATAAATTATCTTATCTTATCTTATCTTATCATATAGCTTGCTTTTCTGAACATTAGGCACGTTCAGAATCGGTACTAAAATGCTATAACTTAGTAGAGTATGATTTAGCTGAGTATTTATCCAACTACATTTATGACGGAGTATGCATTTATACAAGAAACGATGTTGAGTACAGACAGATTTGTAAAATTAGTGGACTATCAATTGAAATAGATGCTAAATTTTGTGCTATCGAGTTGACAGAGCACTCCACAATAATTATGTGTATACAGATCAGGTAAAGGCAATATCAAAGTGTTTCTTGAGCGGTTTTAAGAAGTACTTATGCATGTAATGCTTAAATACAAAAATTATAAGAAATACGTCTTGGGTGACTATAATATCAACTTTATGGTAAATTCTACAAACCTAACCGATTTTAAAGATTTAGCATTATCCTTTGGTTTAAGTCACGTTATTAACGGATATACACAAATTGATAAAAATACATCAACATGCTTAGACAATATTTTTACAAATGTTGATGATTTTATAGCTAATATTATTAACCCACATATAAGCGATCATTTTGCAGTTAGCATAAGTGCTTACAATGCTGTCTCTAAAAAAAAAAGTTAAATAAAACTCAATATATAAATTACAGTATATGCAGAAATTTGCTTTATCAAACTTGATTACTCAGACTTTACAAATATTGATGACCCAGATATACTTGCAACTCGATTAACAAACGTTTTAACAAATTCAATAATGTTGTCATAAAAAAAAATTATTTTAGAAAACAAAAAGTTTAGATGGTTCACTGATAAACTTGCAGCCAAGAGAAATTATTTGAACTTTTTATAAAAACATTATAAACTCACAGGAACAAATGATGCAAGAAAAGCGTGCAACAGCTATAAACTGGCTTATAAAAAATCAATTAAAGCTACAAAAAAACAATCTAACTATAACTTTATTAAAAATGCAAAAAATAAGCTAAAAGCAATATGGTCTCTTATTAATAGCAAGAGGATAGTGTCAAACCGTAATTTAACAAAAATTTCTCCAGTTTTTTTGTTTCAATTGTCAATAAAATATTTTCTAGTATTATTAGCTGTAATGAGACAACAGAGTTAATTAAAAAAATACCACCTAACACAAACTCTATCTTTACGGCCCCGGTTACAGGGCAAGAAGTGATACAAACTATTTGTCTGCTTAGCAACTCAAAATATATATCATCTATCAAGTCAAATATAAAAAAAATAAATGCTGATTTACTTGCAGACTCACTAGCAAGTCTTTATAATGCTTGCTTTAAAACTGGCATTTTTCCCTCTAGTTTTAAAAAATCAAAAGTTATTCCTATTTTTAAAAAAGATAATAAAGATGACATAAATAGTTATAAGCCAACTTCAATTGTACCACTTTTAAGAAAAGTATTTAAAATGATAATTAAAGTTAGGTTAATAAGTTTTATAAAAAAACAACATAATTTGCAATCAACAACATGGATGTATACCTAATAAGTGTACAACTGACGCAGCGGCAGATTTATTGAGTGCCATAGTCTAAGGTCTTGAGCAAGGAAAACACACTGCTGCAACAGTATGTGATCCGAAAAAAGCTTTTGATTGTGTCTTGTTCAGTATTTTTAAAGCTAGAGCATCCGCGGTACTACTCTAAAACTTTTAAAATCATATCTAGAAGGCTGCTCCCAATGTGTTTCTGTAATTAATGTCACATCAACGTTTATTAAAGTTAAGCACGGTGTACCACAGGGCTTTATCCTAGGTCCCGTGCTATTTTTAATTTATATAAATTATTTCTCTGCTTGTTTTAACCCAATAAAGTCGATATTATATGCGGACATTACCACCATACTGACATCGCATTCAATTTTGCAAGATTTAAGTGCTTTGTCTAGAAATGCCGAAGAAAGAACAAGACAAAATCTTAACGTTAAAATATAAGGAATAACATTTGATAACTAACTTGGAATGGTCATATAGACTCATTAAGTCACAAATTATCAACAGCTTTATTTGTCTTGCGCAGGCTGACTGAATGTGTTGTTACCAATGCACAAATAATAGCATATATTTCCTTATTTGGGTCACATATTTCATATGGATTTAGATTGTAGAGTACTACTGGCTATTCAAATAAAATATTTATATTACAAAAAAAGCAATTAGGACAATGTGCAAATTGAAACCTTACTGTTCTTGTAAAGAATATTTTATAAAATTAAAAATTTTAACACTGCCGTTCATGTTTGTACTTGATACGCTCTTGTAGATCTACAAAAATAAAAACAATTTTTAAACAGTCAACAGCCGTCATGACTACAATACAAGACATGGCAATTATATTCTTAATAAAAAATATAATTTTGAAAACTCACGAAAAAATTCATTAAATACGAATTTATACAATAAGTTACCACAAAGTGTTAAAGATATGCCTCTAGCTAAATTCAAAATTACAATTAAACGAATATTGTCAGAAAAAACTCCATTTTCAATAAAAAAAATTGTAGACTTATTAAAATTGATAGTGCGCAATAATACCATGGTATAACTTTTTGATTTGCCAAAAATATAAATACTATTTTCAATATTGTATGTATTTAACTATATGTATTTGTGTCAATATTGGTAAAATAACATTATTATTATTTTGATTGTATAATTAAAATTTTTTATACTTTTATATGCTTTTATTATTTTTAATAAAAGTATAAAAAATTTTAATTATACAATTTAAAATATAAATACTATATGCAAAAGTAATTAACAACTATTATTATTATTATTATTAATACTTTTTTGAATCGATTACACGTTTTTTTAATGTAAAATAATCATCTGCTTACTTATTGCATGTTAACAGTTTTTTTTGTTAAATTTTGTGCATAACTCACTAACTTGTTTTGCTTCTACTACGTAATTTTATAAATACATTTTTAGAGATTAATGTTTTTTATTACTTTACATTTTGTTAGTAAAACAGGAAATGAAACAACTAAGAACATTTTTGTAGTTATGATTAACATCACCATGTGTTTTTAAATTAAGCATAAGGCATTTTACAAATATCAAATTATTTGCGGTTAAACAATATCTGCTTTTGGTAAAATATTGATTGGCTGTCTAAACCAAAATTGTTAACTTTTTTGTAAGTTGCTTATTAACTATCATACTATCAAGAATTGTATAGTTGACCGTTGCTAGACCTAATAACTTTGAGTTTGTAGTTTTACCATTTAGATAAAAGTCTGTCCAGAGTTTATTTACGCGTTGCGTGGACAAATTTTTTGAAATTGAATTTTTGAGGGTTTTGTACATGTATAACGTAGACAACTTTTTAATTACTTTATGTACAGTTTTAAGTTATATTAACTACTTTGATTATGTTTTTGACACGTTTGTATAAAGCGTGTCTTACACCAAGTTTCTGAGATAAATTTTTAGTTTGGAAGGTTATCGCCCTGATTCTGAAAAAAATACAAACTTTTCAATATAAAACATCAAACAACTAAAAGATTTTTTTGCCATTTTTTTATGAAAAAATGTAAGTGAAATTGAGAAACTAAGCAATGCAACGTATTTTATTAAATTAGGTAAAATTAACGCAAAAGGTATTATCTGCAATGTGGCTATCTGTTTGTTGTGCAATGCAACCCAAAACCCAAGTGATGTAAACTTAGGAACCGTATTATACTAACATTTTTTGTACAAGATTAGTATTAGAACGTAAATTTTGATATACAACTTTTAAGCGTAATTGACACAATTTTTGCTTTTTTAGTCAAAAGTTTACCGTAATTTTACGGTAAGTATTGTTAATTTAACTTTGAAACTCAGTTCGTACACAGCAATAACAATCTTGCTGCCGATGTTTTATTTTGTCATCTTTCGCTTACTTATCAAACCCAAAAAATGTTGTTTTCAGAGATGTGCATACATTATAAAGGTTATGTTATAAAAATTAAATGTTATTTATATTAATATGTTATATAAATGCTAAATCGCAGGATATGCAGGTTTTGATTAGGTCTCAACCTGTTGAGTTGACTTAATTTGAGTTGTGACTTTTTGGTTTTGGCCCGATACGAGCCAAGACCTTATCTGGTTTTGGCTTAAAATTTGGTTCTATCTTGAGTGGTTTTAGTTGAGGCCGCACTTGTTGTGACTTTATTATTAATTAAACTGTAATTAATTTTGATTTAACGCTTGACAAACCAGCAACAAAATTCTTACTCATTTCATTAGAATATTTCTTATTCGTTTCATCAACTGCAGTAATTGCTCTATATCTTTTTTTAGTTTACTCTGATCTTAGTTTTTTTTTTTTTAAACTTTGAGACTATTTGCATACCGTTTTATATTACGCATAAAAGTAGACTGATCCGTAAATTGGGATGATGTTTTTTTTAATGCAACCTACAAATTAGCTATCAGAAGTATATTTTTTCAGTATTCTATTCTGCAGGGGGATCAAGTACGAAAAGGAGTATTTGAAACTACAATATCTCTTTGAAAATCTATTCAGAAATAAACTATTCTAATAAATGCCAATCTAAAACTGACTAATGGCCCGCCTAGATAATTTTTCTTGCCCGCGAGATTCATCAAACTTTTACTAAGATTAAAAATAAACGGGTCATTGATAATTTTTTGCAAAAACTTGCGTAGTTTTTTTTTTATAAAACTTTTATTGTTTTTCAATAAAAAAGACCATCAGAATGTAGAATCAGTTTATTTAAGAAACAATAATAAGCAAAAGCGATAATGTACGTATACTCAACAGAAAATGCATTTCCGCAAAATAAACTTAACAGAGATTAATAATGAAAAATTCAGTTGAATAAAATTTTAATACTTTGTACATACAGGGTGGGCGAGAATGACCGAGGATTTTCAAATATTTTTTTAGTGATTTTAGTGTGTACCAGTTTGTCAACTTGTTGCCCTTGAAAAAAATAATCTTAAAAGTCACCAGAATAAACGTCAATTTTTATAGACGTTTGTCACTTTTTATATTTATTAAAAATAATGTAAAGGTTAATTTACTATAATAAAATGTGAATTGTGAAGTATCGAATGAATTTTAAATAGTGTGAAGTGTGTTATGCACAAACTGTGATTAAATATAAGTGTTAATTGAATATTTAAATTATATAATAGTCATTGTTTAAGGTTAATGTTTATTAAATATATGTTTAAGTCAATTTAATAATAAATTATAAATTGAAAGTGCAGTGTAAATTTGAAATAATGTGAATTATGTGTTATGCATACTATAAATTGAATATTTGAGTTATATGTACAATAATGTTTATACAAGAATAGAGTGATTTTATAGTCGCAGTGGAACTATCAATAAGGATGCCAACTGGTTGTACTCTCTTCGGTCTCCAGAATTTCTAAAATTTATAAAAAGCTTGTGAATTACAAATTAAAAATTATGCACCTGTTAGAAAAAACTATTTGACAAGCTGTTTATTGTAATTGAAGAGGTGTTTACAATATAAATAATGATGAAATATTGAATAAGATTTTTTTACCGATGAAGCTTTGTGGTTGTTTTCAATCGCTATTAGTTACACGAAACAACTTTACACTCAATTGGTATTTGGGTTTTTAATTTTAAGGTAAAGAATAAATAAACCTATATTTTTTTATAAAACTTTATTAAATTGATTCAGGTACAATTGAAGAGAGTTTTACCTGTGCCATATTTCTTGATTGTTCAAACATTTGCTACTTTTCCTAATGGTAATTTTGTTAATTAAAACATAGGAACATTTTATTATTTATTTGTATATTATATGTATAATCATCAAAAATTGTTTTTAATAAAGTTTTAAAATAGTTCATCGTTGAGCATTATGTATTTATTTTAATTGTTAGCGTTGTTACAAATCAAATTTTTGTTTTTGCGTAACACCATTATACATATAATTTAATAATTTTATTCATAATCTAGTACAATTACCTGATGTTATTATTCTTATTATGTTTATACTGAGTATTAATTTTTCAATAATGATTAACCCTATAAAAATATACATTTGTTATTTATCATAATGGTTAAGTTGCCAATTAAAAAATAGAAACGTTTTATTTTAGGTGTATTTAATTATTCAAGTATTATTTTTAATCATTGAAACTTATTTAAAGTTGTAAAATAATTCATCACTGTTTATTATGTACTTTGTATATATTTTAATTGTTTATAATAACATTAATTACCACAAGAACAAAATTTGTGTTACGCCTATGGTAATGGTCAAGGGCAGTCTAGGGATATGTTTTTTTAATATTTACAATAAGTGTATATTTGGTTGCTTACATCGCAATCCTCGGTCATTCTCGCTCACCCTATACATACATACATACGGCGGCCCATGCCACTAATGAGCTCACAAATATCATTTTGTGAAATATTTTGATATTCTACATTCCACACAAAGCTCCTTTATTGTAGTTGGTGCTACTGCACGTTCTCTAACAGGCCTGCTTAGTATGTCCCTACATGTTCTATATGGTTTCCATATGGGGTACACGCAGGCTAGTTGAATTTTTTTCCAACTGCAATCAAGTATTCTGTGATGCACCTTGCAGAATGCGGTCTTGCGTTATCTTGCATCAGAATAAAGCCATCGCCGATAAATGGAACAAATAGGAGTACGTAATTTTTCAAAACTTCAATATACCGCTATGCAGTCAGCCATCCTCCATAAATAATAATCAAATCGGTGCAGGCATCCATTGATATTTTTGCCCATACCATCAAGGAACCTCTGTGGCTAAACCGGGCTTAAGGGTGCACTCCGCAAACTGTTTTCCTATTTGTTTCCATACTTCTTCTCTTCCATCTGGCAAATGTAGGCAGAATCCAGACTAGTCGGTAAACAGTTCTGATCTCTATTGTGCCAATGTCCAATTCAAATGATTGCAAGAAAATTGGAGTCTTACTACTTGGTGACGTCAGTATCACAGCTGTATCTCAAACATAACGGAGTTGGTTTTTGGTCTCTATTGAAGTGACATGACAAATCCGTAGAGTAGTACAAACAATAAATCGGTCATTGATAGCAGTTGTTCTTTGTTTCTTGCCAGTATTTCTGCCGATCTCCCTAAACTGTTCAAGTGCTTTTTGGACAATAAAAAGACTGACATTAAAGAATTTGGACACATACCGCTGGCTTATTCCATTTGCCACAAGAGCAACAGCTTATGCACAATTTTTAGCACTTAGAACCATAATCAACACACCAATCTGCCCTGAAAATGACAATAAAACAAAATCAAACAAGTCAACCCAGTAGCCTCTGTCCATAATGTCGATTGATCAATAAGTAGTGAAAAACGCTTATTAATGTTCATTAAATAAACTGATAAGTACTATATGTTCTTTTTTTTACATCCTAATGGTCTCTTTGATTGTAAAACACTAAAAAATGTATTAAAAAAATTACAAGTTTTTTTGCAAAGAATTACCTAATAACCCGGTTTTTTCTTCATCTGAGTGTATTTAATTTATAACGCCTGAAGAAGTGACTATCAATGCATTAAAAAGATACATTATTTGTGCACCCATATATTCAAAAATTAATTGTAGAACTGCGTCTAGTATCATTATTATTATATTATCCAAGTTTACAGTAAGAATAATAGTAAACACAATAATAATAATTTTTTGTTTTAATTTTTTACTCCAAAAAAATGTCTATAGTGGGTCTAAATCTAATATGTATATGGATATAATTTGCTATGCGGCCCGCGGAGTTATGATGCATTTCCAAAGTGGCCTGCAAGATCATTTGGGTGGCCACCCCTGATTTTAAGTATTTCAACATCAATTAAATTTTGAAATTAAAAAAAAAACAAATTTAATTTAAATAAACTGCAAAAATAGTTCAAAACAAATATTATAGCTACATTATTTGAATTATGTATAAATGTGTATCAAACAATTTATGTTTTTTTTTTTAATTTTAGAACTTGCTGATTGAGTAATTATTAATTGCAACTATTTGGCTAAAACTATTGTTTCTTATTTATTTTTTAGGTTTTTTTCCACATCGAATAAAATGTTTAGAATATAATTTTTTATTGAAATATTGCAAAATGAGTATTCAATTTGTTCTGACAGTTTTTTTATGAATTTATTAATACAAAAAGCAATTCTTTACAAAAATTGAGTTTTGATAACATATAGGAATAGCACAAATAAAAACGGGCATTTCAAATATTTCATTTAATTCATCAAGCTATATATATATATATATTATTATAGCGCTATTTATTGAAAAAAACTTTATGTTTTTATGCAACTGAAACATTTTCAACAGTTTGCGCAAAAAAAGCACTTGGTTTGATTAACCCTTAAACTTTTACTATTGTGAATTTACTAGCTTTATTATTTTTTGTGTTTTATTTTTTATATTCCATGATCACTTGCAATAATAGCACTTAAGATTGTAATGAGCAAATTTTACTAAATGTTCTTTGTAAACTAATGAGCGTATGATAAACAAAAACCAATTTTATTATTAAAAATATTGAAATTTTGTTGCTTTCTTACATGTTATCAAATAAATGAATTTCACATCATGTCTTTAAAATTTATAATTAAAATGTTAAACAAATCAACAAAAATAGCAAAAGTTTTTAAAATAAATACTCACAGTTTTGTAAGAGCAGCCAGCCTCAGAAATTCCGTTCTCAGGCAAACATATCGTACCCAATTAATTGCTTTGTAACGATTACATAAAGACATATTTATGAAGAATTCCTGTGGCAACTAGAATCGTAAATTAACTGGTGCTTTATTGCCTTGCAATTGAATTGTGAAATCAAACTAATAATGATGTGATAACAACAATTCTAATTGCGTTATCTTATAATCTAATGTCAATACTACTTTTTGTAAATGTTAAAAATAATGTATTTACTTTATTATTTAACGTCAGCATAGTTTTTCTAAGGATTGATTATCTGGACGTTTCTTCTCTAATAACATATAAATATAATATTTGGTTGAATACTGCTTTTATAATAGCATGCAACAAATTTTGCAGCAAATATAAGTGTAAAGTTAGTTCTGTTATGTAAAATTGTAAATTAAACTAGAAAATAACTTATTTGAAATAAGAGGTGTTTATAACTTTGTTATTTCTTACTTGTGTAACATAAAACGTTGTTTTAAAAAAATGCTTTAAAAAAAAGTACGGAAATAATAATTTAATATTTCCTCAAGATTAACCCATTTAATAAAGTTCTCTAGCTATTCAAGTAAAGTGACAATTTCCTCCCTTCCGTTTCTAAGTAAACTAGCGTACTGAATAATGCAACATCCTTATGAATATGGATAGTATCGTGACCACATTAAGTTAAACTTATTATAAGTTCAGGTGTGTTTTCTTAATAACTTTAGTAGTAAAATAGCATACCGATTAAAAGCGGGAATTGCAATTGCTAAAGTTTAAATTGTAAAAAATTTCGGATTAATATAGTAAAAAATTAGACACGACTAAACGGAAATACTTGGTTGGTCTGTAAGATCACAAAATCCAGTTTTAAAAAGAATAGATGATCCGAAAAATTGGGTCACCACTTAATGAGAATGGAAATTGTGCTAGAGTAATATTATTTTAAATATATTTTTTGTATGTTACTTAGTTATTGATCTAGATTTTAAACCATATTTTCCAATTAGAAAAGAGTATTAAGAAATCATTTATGAAATATATTTAAATAAATTTCTCTGCAAAATTTTATTATTATGTTAATAAACAACCACCATATCCGTAGTATTTTAAATTGTACATTTTATAGTAAAATATTTTACATTTATTTAAGTAAAATGAATAAAAAATGTCTTTTATAATGGTTAGACTTCCATTAATAAAGCAGCTGTCATAATTCAAAGCCAGAAAAGTTTCAAAGTATTAGGAAATTACAAATGACAAAACATATTTTGCGGTCTAACATTAAGAGAAATGTTTATTTCCCTTTGTTAATTAATGCCCCAACAAAAGGTCGCTTGTACAAATCTATCGAAATGATCGATAAAATAAATCTTGATGTAAAGATTTATTTATTTTTACTGAGGGTAGCTCGGACTGTTTACAGCATTTTTTACGCCTACAATAATATTACTTAAAATAAAGTTTTATGTGATAATTTTTACACCATTTTGTATATTTTAAGCATGATTAGAATAAAAACATAATTTATTATGTATTTGCTTAAATTTATTATTAATCTTGTCCGCATATTTATCAAATTTTCATTACTCCCGGTTGCCAGCCGTAAGAAACACTTCTTGACAGACATGTATATTAATGTATATAAACATATGAAAAGCTTAAATAATTCTTTGTTTTCCCCACGTACACGATAGTCTGAAAGTAACCTTAGAAACTAAATGTTATAGGTTTGTTTCGAGTTGTAGACAATATTTAAATATAAATTTAAGTAAACATATGAAACACTTGCATTGTTTTATTAACTTAATTTAATTTCAGTTTCATAAATATTCCAGACAGCTGAGAGAATTTGTAATTAACATTTGCCCTTTCTTCCATATGGCACCACGTCTTTGTGGACAATCATTACCCGCTCAAACAAGTAAACATTAGCACTTATCATCTATATCTATCCATATGCATAACAACCACTATACTGACAGTATACAATATATATTCTTTTTGTATTTTGTTTTTTAGTTCAACCATTTTAATTGATAAGACGTTTGCTCATGTAAAGCGTAAAATAATAAGATCAAATACAAATTTGTTTAAAACAAAATGCATAATGCACAAATGTATTTATTGACGGTTCTAACAACTAATAAAAAAATAGATTATTTTTTATGATTTTTATATAAATCACTAGTCAATGTATATTAGGGAAAAAGTAGCCTTATACAGAAAAGGTAGTATTTTTTTACATTTTTTTTTGGACGACAATAGTATCCGGCTTGCGTGTTACAATAAATTCTCAAGACGTAACCGGTGGTTTTAGTTGAGAAGGAGGCTTCCTTGTATTAAAACTCTAAACTGGTAAGCAAACCGGAACGAGGATTTAGATCACCCTGCATCAAAGTAGTCACGTTGCGGGTATATGGAAGGACTATCCGCGTGTGCCGTGCGTGGAAACCGGTAAAAGAGAATACAGGAAACCTGGTAGCTAAGTCGCTTTAGAGATGCGTCTTTAAGACCTGGCAACACTACTTTGTTCCGGATTTATTTTTAAATAGGTAGTCAAAACTAATTTATCTTAATCAATCGGCTGAGTTGTCTAGTTAGATAACCAACCCTTAGTAGTGGCAAGATGCGCAACCCTTAACTTGCGCACCTTGCCACTACTAAGGATTGTATGTAGTACTTGTTTGTGTACAACTTACTTCTAGGGATTATACTTTTCTGGTATCTTCATCAATTGATTTTTGACGTCCTCTCCTTGTTGCGAGTTTTATAAAAAGTAGAGAAACAAAAAAATGAAAATAATTTTTACGAACAAATAGGATAAAATTTCAAAAAAAGTAAGAAAACAAAAAAGGGGCAATTGGCTGATGCAAAGCATGCAAATCTTTTTAGCAAGTCGGACACTTTTTATGCTTGAATAAAAACTTTCACTTATTGTACACATAAAAATTCTTAATAAATCCAGAAGCCTTCTCAGAAAAACAAAGGTTTTCGGCAAAAGAATCCTTTCAAAACTAGGAAAGAAAAAAACAGATTTTTTCTATGAAGAAGGCAAAAGAACCTAAGTTAAACCTAAAAACTATTTTTTTTCCAAAAAAGTAAGAGTCAAGTAGCTATCTCTAATCTGTCCTATTCCTTAGGCAAAACTACTAAAACACAAGCAAAATTAATCAAAGCTGCCGTATCTCAAAAGTTTGATACAATATTGTCTACCTCAAAAAAACACTTCCTGCTTTTGGACGGTGGTCACACACAGGCAAGATCTTTAAGATGTATTTATGACTTATCTTTAAGGTAGCTAAAAAAACTATCTTCAGCATAAAACTATTGTAGCCAGACTCAAAATTTAGCGTCGTGTAGACAGATTACTTACCCAGGCAGATAAAAACCACGTTTTAGCGTTTAGGACCTTTGCAGATGATCTTTTGTTGTTTTCAAATGCAAAAACAATAGTTTTACGTAAAAAGTTGAAATGTTTTTTATACCACCGAAAAGAACTACCCAAAAGGTTGGCTATTTTCTTAGGTATTACATTTTTTTAGCAAAAAAAATAAAACGATAATTAGGCTGGTTGTTCTATAAAGATGTTTAAAAAAATACAAAAAATTTATTTGTCAACAACAAATCTTATAAAAAGTTCTTTAACAACAACTTTGCTTAAAACGATTGGACTTCACATACACAGCAAACTTATCGAAAATAACTAAGTTACTTTTGAAAATTTTCTTCCCAGGCTGTCCCATCTGAAGATGACCATAATGCGGCACATCTTGTAGAAGATACACGAATAACCTGTGCAATTAAAACATACTAATTTACCTTGTAAAATTTTATAGAGCATGTATTGCCTTCTAATACATCACCATAACATGGAGAAAAGTAAGTAAGTTATATTTATATCAAAACCAAAATGCTGTTATTACACTCTAACAAAACTATATTGCCTGATAAATTTTACGTCTTTTTCTTCTAAAGACACTTGAATGACTGTGCAAAAAAATAATTTGAAAGACTGCACTTATTACTACGTCAATACACTCAAACCAAAACGCTTATTTTTTATGGAAGATTTACATAATTGGTTTTTTTTGCGTAACAAATGAAATCAAAAACAACAAACAAAATGTTTGTCATAAAAGTATACATAAACATTGAAATTACATTGGACAAAACCAACTTCTATAAAATTATAACAGCCTTTTCAAGACAAGCAAAAAACTACCAGTGGATAGATAAAATTGTAAGCAACACAATAGTCAAGAAAGTGAGATACTATTATCACTACTATTGAATATAATAGTAGACAACAACTTAATAATAGTGGTTTTTACACAATTGGCTACGCAGTTGATATAACAGTTCTGGTAAGTAGTAAAATAAAAGGCAAGCTCTGCACCCTAATTCAAAAAATCTTAAAAGTAAAAAAAAAGTGCAAAAACAATGTTTTACAGTTAACCCTATAAAACTAAATTAGTTCTATTTACAAAGAAACTTAGGAATGATTTTTGGCACCAAGCTTACATAGAGATCACATTTAAACATAAAATGTAAAAAGGTAAATAAGTTGTTCTGGCAATGTAAATAAGTTGTTGACAAGACATAAAGGCTGTCTTCAAAAATACTACAAAAGTTATACACAATTGTCATAATATCTTAGCTCACTTCTAGTCTGGTGGCCAAAAACTAAACAAAAAATGTCAATTGGCGGTATGAGTACAACGCCGACTGTAGCAATAGAAGCAATGTTGTGCTGCCACCCTTAGACATTTATGTTAAGAAAGTAGCAACATTGACAGCACTGTGCCTGAAAGCAAGCAAACTCTACTAATTGCTCAAAAAGATATTATGCTATCTTACTTTGTATTTAAAAAACCTTGAGTGTACACACACATAAACAACAAAAGCACATAGCGGTTAAGAACAAACTTTTTCCAATTTACAGGTACACCCATAGCTCAAATACTTTTTGCGACCTAGACGTCTCAACATTCTTACTACTAGGGATATATAAAATTATCTATTCATTTATCAGAGATAAATGTAATAAACTATAAGGTGATGGTAAAAGAAACCCTCAAGATGTGTGAACATAAACCCTAGACAGCACCAAAAAGCCTTAACACCTTACTAGAAGCAAATACACACAATGCATTTAAAGCACAATGGTATAACAACCCAAGTTGTAGACAAGCAAAAAAGGCAATAATTATCCCATACTTCAATAGTAGTTGGCCGTAACTACTATTTGCTAGTGCCAAAAAAAAAAAAACTGCAAATATATCAGAAATCCTGACAGAGCAGAGATGTGAAGTAGAAGACAAGACGACCGAATACGTTCTAGCATACATTAACCACGTAGGTTGGCTGTGTGTTAGGACGGAGAAGCAAGGTTTGCCACTTTTTGAAGTACAAAAAGGCTTGATGAAGCTTAAGTGTATTTTTACTTTGCTATTTAAATTCAAAAAAATATTTATTAAATAATATATAAACATTACTTACACATAATATAATTTAAACATGTATTAAAATATATAATTACTAATACAACTTACAACTGTAAGTAATATGGTACCAAACTTTTACAAGTTACTCTGTGCGGCAGATAAAACCAACCTGTAACATAATTTCTACATTGACATAACTATGACATGTGCCATAGACTTATTTAATAAGGTATAATTAAAGCAGCTCAACTATTTAATAACTATTTTTTTGTGTTATACTTTAAGTTACAGTAATATAATATAGTATATCAAGTAATGATACAGTTTTTTGTTATATTGTTATCAAGATTTCATTTAAACGCAGTTTTACTAACTTTTCTCTTAAGACTCATTGACAAAAGTTGATGTTAGTTGATTTAAAATTTGTAGCAACAAATCATGAATAATTTAAGTGACTGTTATGTGTCTAACTCTTTAATTCTTACCAAGTTTTAAAATTTGTAATAATTGCTGTCACAATTGCTGAACAAGCTTACATACATTAAAATATGACTAAAATTAAGTTTTTTTAATTAAATCATTACCTGTAATGTTGCTTTTTAATATAGTTTGTCGAATTCACTTTCTGAAGGAAAAAGCATTTTTTTTTTTGCGTAAAACGCATTCAAAAATATTATACGACACTATGCCTTTTATATGAATGTATTCTATAATGGTTGTTGACTATACAGAAACTGGTAGATATAGATGTCTTTTGTATAAAACATACGAACGTAGAGGTATATTATCAACAATAGGACGTTTAACCAATTACGTGCTTCCGTTCTTATTAGGAACTAATTTACCCAGTGCAGGTCAAACGATCGATCGCCTAGCGATGCCAATTAAACTGTAATAAATTAGTTTTAATAATAAATAATCATATTAAACTCACACCAAATTATACCTAGAAGTTTAAGACCGCATGTCTTTGTAATGGTTTTAATCAATTGAACTTTTTCTTCTTTCAAATTTAACTAAAATATTATCTCTAGTTTTATCATTTTGTAATAATGCCTGTTGTAGGCGTGATCAATAAGTTGAAGTTTACATTTGACTTGCAGTGTCTATACTAACTAAGTGTAGGTACATCTTATGTTACATGTAGAAACTTGTCAAATGCAATAAGACAAATTAATTTAAGTCTGCTTTAAAGTTTTGAAATAAATGTTATTATTTTGTTGTCTGCATTCTCACTCATGTAGATATTAGTAGCAAAAGGTTGACAAACTTACAAGGTGGCAATAAGTAATGTTGAAAACGTTACAGATAAATTAAATTGATGCGACAGCAGATACATGTTGAAACTCTATACTAGATGATTTATTAATACACACGTTGTTTAAGAGCATGCCGACCGCTACCTTAATTTACAGTATTGTAGTAAAAACAGCTACTTTGGCGTCATTCCTATTTCCACATATACCTAATTTGATAATCAATTTATTTTTTACCAGTACATTCAAAAAAAATTAAACAATATATTGTCTGAGTATTTTAGTCAAATAATAATTATCAGCAACATGTTTACTTACTTTTTTTATTAAATAATAGAAAGCTTGTTTATTTTTATTAGGTCTTTTAATGATCTTTTTTGGATGAAACAATAATTTTTATAATAAAAACTTTTTTTTAATCCCAAATAAGTGTGAACACTACTCTATACAAAACTGCGCGTGGTAAAGTTGCAAATTGGCATCCCACCTTAAACTCTGCTATCGGGTATTTTAAAGACATGCATGAGCGCCGACATTTGAAAATGTCAATGGGGGCAGGGTTACATTTCTTATATATATTTATGAATGGATGGTCTGTCTCTTTATGCAAATTGAAAATATTAAATCAATATTTTTAATTTTTATGCATATAAGACAATATTTCAATGGGGCGCTGCCCTCATAGAATATGTCAATGGGGGCACGCGCCCCGGTGCCCCCATGTACTCGGCGCCCATGAAGACATGTATGTGTTCTATAATAGAATACAAATCGTTCAACAGGTATAATTTATATAAAAATAAAATCAATAATTAATTGCATAATAAAATAAATTAGATTACTGTGGAGAAGCGAGGAAAAACATAGAACACATGCTAATATGCAATGAGATGAGAGAAGAGCAAATGAGGAGAAATGAGGTACTGAAAAAAGATGGAGGAGGAATAAAATGGATATTAACAGTAACGGAAAGAAGAAATCAAATTGAAACGGAACTAATAAATAATTAATTAAAAACAGGGTTTAGGGTAATTAAGATTATATGTAATATTAGAAGTAAATTAAGTTTATATGGTAAATGTTATGTTAAGTTGTAGAATTTTCAAGGCCGAAAAGCAAGAAATAAACGTTTATTAAATTAAATAAATTAGATTACTAATGATAAGAAATTTATTAAAATTCATTTTGCTAACAGTAATTTTTATTTATGACACAAAAATAAATATGTTATAAATATTTTCCAGAATAATTGTTATTTTCTATTAGCTTAAGTTAATTGATTGCTACAAACACAGTACAAAAATTAAAAATAAAGAAGAAAATTATTGATATGCGTCAGGATTATCTTGCAGCACAATTTATAATCAACACCTTAACCTCTATTATCGTAACAATATTGGTCCGGTTTATGTAATTTATGGTTATCGCGTCTAATGTAATTAATATTGTTGATGATTAATAGTAAGAGTTTAAAAACGGATTGGCGCTGCCAAAAGGTATTTACAAAGTAATTTACTGATGTAACATTAGAGTGATTTTATATAGTGTCAAAAAACTTATTTTATCTACGACAGTAATCATGCAATGCAAAATTAAATTGAACAACATTTTTATAATTGACAAACTAAAAAGATTTTTTGATGGTGCCCTTTTATTAACGTAAATAAGATGTAAATTGTTTTATAAATGTAATTTATATCACAATATTTTTTAATAAAACTGATAACTAAGCAATAAGCCAATAAAATTTAAACAGCAGCAGTGATGGATCTATGTACGATGAATACGATGATAAATATTTTAAAAGTAATACATAGTGTGTTTGATGTAATTTTAACACAGCAATTACTTTTATACAAACCGTTAGTTTCGGTACATAACGTTATATTATTTATAGTTACATTCGGTGATGCATCTAAAATATGTACATAGTTACAAAGGTTTCTATTGGATTCAAACAAACGTTTTATAATTAATAATCCATAGGAGTTAACACACTCAAAATGTACTTGCTAAACTATTAGCAAACTATTATAGTTGTATTAGAACATTCAGTATTTAGTTAAGGCTAATCTCGTCTTAAATTATTAACTGATGCCTACGGCAATGAGCGAGTTGCATAACTGGCACGTGCTGTCCATGGGGGAAATGGATCCGGTCGACAAATAAATGAAATTAATTAATAAAACTTTCAAAGGATTTGTACATATAACTATTATATTAATTTTTAAATTAATTAATAAGTAACAAATAGTTACTTAATAATGAGACAAATAATATTGACCTTATCAAATACTAGATTTTTACGGCTATTTTACATCGCTACAGTATGCAGGACCAACAATTTATCAGGTGACTTCTGAATTACCCTGGTGTATAAAGAGCAAGTTAATAATTAGTCCTGTCAGGGATCAAACCCCGGACTGTTTGCATAATATGCAAGAACTCTGCCATTAAGCTATCACATAATTTATAAGATGTTTGAGTTTGTTTAAAAAAATAACAAATAATCGTTTATTAATTATTATTTTATTTCAGACACAGTTTACAAAAAAAAACATCAGAAATCCAATTACTTACTAAAAGAAAAGAAAGTAAAAGATCAAATTAAAGAGTAAAAAGAAAATTTCTACAAAAACATAATAAAACTAAACAATAGTTAGAAATAAATTTAATTAAGACAAAAATAAAACCAAAACAAGAAAAAACTGAAATTATAACTAAAAGTAAACAAAGAAAAATAAATAAAATTGAAATAGCAGACAAACTCAACAACTACTTTGCAACGGTAAGAAAAGGGTTGGCAACAAAATAAAAAAGAATGATGGCAGAGAAACAATAACAACAGTATGAATAAAAAAGCAGATACGTTTAACAAAACCACAGAAGAAGAAGAAGTAAAATATATAATTTAACAACTAAAAACAAAAAGCGCGCCAGGAAAAGATTAAAAAAACAAATTATAAAGCCAATACATAAACAGGAGAACAACCAAAATCAGAAAATTATAGAACATTGTAATTGTGATATAAGTGATTTATATTAGTTCTAAGCAAACTAACAAACAAGACAATATATGACAGACTAATGACACACATAAAAACATAATATATCAAATAAAAAACAATACGCGTTTAAAAAAAAATCAATCACAATGGGCATAACAACTAATATAATACAACACATAGCAGGAAAACTGGATGAGAAACAATATGTTATATCAATATTTTTAGACATAAAAAAAGCTTTTGACGCCAATTACAAAAACAAATCAATTAAAAAAATTAAAATAATAAACACAAACCTAAAACTGTTAAAAATATACATAAAAAGAAGAACACAAAGAACAAGAATACTTAGTGGAACGACTGAAGCAGAATATAGGCTGCCATAAGATAGAGTGCTAGCTCCAATACTGTATATATTTTACATAAATAATATACATATTGATGACTCATGAATTATATATCACGAAAAAAAAAGCAATAGAAAGAAACATAAATAAAGACGTTAAAAAATTAATTAAATAGTACCTACATTAACATAAAAATTAAAATAAATAACATACCAATTGCCAAAACAAAACAGACAAAATACTTAAGAATAATATACATGGAATACGCATACACAAACAAAATGTTAAAAAAACGCAGCAACATAGAAACTGTATAGAGCCAGAAAACGTATAACAAAAAAACCTGCTAGAAATTTTTACATAGACAACAAAACAAAAAAATAAAAAATAATACACAAACTATCAAAGCTGACATTAACAGAAAAATTTTGTTCACAAAATAATTAACAAAACAAACATATACAAAAAAAATAAAATAGATAAATGCAAACCAATAAATAAAATTAAAAATAAAGAGATTATAACAAATCTTCAAATAAAATTACACAGAAATTTACGGATTTTAGAAGAAAAAGCAATAGACATGTACACACAATAAGAACAAATAAAAAACAAACAATACTAGGGACGTTCAACCAACTGCCTAAAAATATTAAGAAAACAAAGACTTATAAAGAATTTAATACAATAATAAAAGAACACTGCATAAAAGCAAGACTAAAACAAACAAATAAATAAAAATAGATAATACACACAAAACAGCATAAATATCAGAATATATATAGGTAATTCCATTACTTTTCGACCAATTTGAAAAAGTCGACCTCTTTGATTTTGCTCAAATTTTCAGGGATCAAAATATAGATGAAAAAAATGAGATTTTCAAAATTTTGGACCTTAGAATATTGCCTGTTCAAAATGACACACATTTGAAAGCCAGAAATTTTACAATAAAACGTCATTTTTAGCTTATTTGTATCTCAATTTTTGGGCTTCTGGAAAATGATATAAAGGTTTACGATAGCTCAAATTATTCCTTATTACATGTACTTTAAAACCCATATTATTAAGTTTAATATCGTGGCAGTCATTTTGATATATTAAACTTAAAACATTATTCCAAAAAAAAAACCGTAAATTTAGCAAAATCGCAAAACTTTGCTTTCTTTAAACCGTTCTAACTTTGTCAAATCTTAACAAAATTTGATTCGCAAGGTCTAGATTTCCTCGTGTTTAATCTCTTTTTGAAGTGATCACACAATTCTTATAGAATCAATACGTATACACCATTATTTTGATGCAGGAAGTTGCACATGTTTTCGCGATCTTCATAACTTGTAATTTTTAGGTCCCGAAAAAGCGCTGTCACCCTATGTCGATTTTAGTCAAAATTTCAGTAAATACTCTTTAGAACACAAGAAAAAAGGTTATTCATATGACAAATGGTATATCGGGCATTATCAAGAAATTTTTAATATTCAAAAATTGTCAAAATCGGCAAACCGCACATTTTTGTATCTCAATTTTTGGGCCTCTGATAAAGATAAGAAGTCTACGTTGGCTTAAAATATTCCTTATTGCAAGTTCTTTAAAACCCATAAACGTATATTTAATGTTGGGGCAGTCATTTTGATATATCAAGCTTTAACCATTAATTAAGAAAAAAACTTAAATTTTGAAAAATTGCTAATTTATGCTTTGTTTAAACCGTTCTAACTTTGTCAAATCTTAAAGAAAATTGATCCACGAGGTCTAGATTTCTTCGTGTTCAATATATCTTTAAAGTAATTACACTAAACTTATAGAATCAATTTATATTCACCACTATTTTGATGCAGGAAGTTGCACATGTTTTCCCTATTTTCAAAACATGTAATTTTCAGGTCCCGAAAAAACGCTGTCACCCTTTGTCGATTTTAGTAAAAATTTTAATAAATACTTTTCAGACTACAATAAAAAAGGTTATTTATATGAAAAATGGTATATTGGGTTATATCAAGAAGCCATTGAGAAAATGCAAGTCGTTGTGCTGCGTCGCCTGGTTGTAGGTGTTTTACTTTTGATAATAATATGGGTGAACATTTTCACTAAAAAACGCGTCAAAAAAGTTGTTTTCTGTCAGGAAATCTCAATTGCTAGAGCATTACCATTACAGAGTCCGTAAACAAAAATGATATTTGCGTATTCTCTATGTTGAACAGCATTTATATCAAATTTCACTAACCAAACCAAAGAAAACTGTTTTAACAAGTATCAAAAGTTTGCATCAATGCACACTTGTTAAAGTAATGTTGTTTTGTTTGTGTTTTTTTGCAAAATAAAAAGTTTTTTAAATATTTTGTATTTGTTAACTATCTCAAAAACAAAGCAAGATAGACAAAAGTGATTTAGATTTTCTGAGTTTTGACGATTTTTGAATATAAAAAAATTCTTGATAATGCCCAATATACCATTTCTCATATAAATAACCTTTCATTTTTAGTCTGAAGAGTATTTACTGAAATTTTGACTAAAATCGACATAAGGTGACAGCGGTTTTTCGAGACCTAAAAATTACAAGTTTTGAAGATCGCAAAAACATGTGCAACTTCCTGCATCAAATTAGTAGTGAATATGTATAGATTTTATAAGTCTTATGTAATCATTTCAAAGAAAGATTGAACAAAAAGAAATATAAACCTCGTGGATCAATTTTTTTTTAAATTTATTAAAGTTAGAACGGTTTAAACAAACCATAATTTTGCAGTTTTTGCTTAATTTACGGTTTTTTTTGGAATAATGTTTGAAGCTTGATGTATCAAAATGACTGCTCTAACATTAAATAGACAAATATGGGTTTTAAAGTACATGCAATCAGGAATATTATGAGCCATTGTGGACCTTATTATCTTTTTCTAACGGCCCAACAACTAAGATACAAAAATGTGCGGTTTGCCAATTTTGCCAATTTTTGAATAATAAAAAATTCTTGATATTGCTCGATATACCATTTCTCATATAGATACTCTTTTTTCTTGTGCTCCAAAGAGTATTTACTGAAATTTTGACTAAAATCGACATAGAGTGACAGCGCTTTTTTGGGGCCTGAAAATTACAAGTATTGAAAATCGCGAAAACATGTGCAACTTCCTGAATCAAAATAGTGGTGTATACGTATTGATTCTATAATAATAATAATAATAATAATAATACGTTTATTCAGTTTGCCAATTTTACATATTGGATATGAAAAGTCCAAGCTTATATCTAGTTACACATTAAAAAGTTATAAACAATAAACATAAATACAATAATAAACTTTGGTATATATACTCTACTTACAATTGCATTAAAAGACAAAAACTAATGATTAGTTAAAAACAATAAATTAAAGAACTAGTTACAAATTAAGATTAAAATTTAAAAAGTCATTGTCCAAATACTTCTGAATTGAGTAGTAAGCTTTTGTAAGCATTAGTTTTTGTAACAATACTTTAAACAAACTTAGTGGTTGCTTCTTTAAAGCTGTTGGTAGCACATTAAAACATTTAATTGACATATACTGCGTTCCTTTTTCAACCATTGATAGACGATGTCGGGGAGTTTCAAGCATAGTATTTCCATGTCTGGTATTGTAGTGGGAATTTCCTAGTTTTGTATATTTACATATTTTAGTTTTGAGATTTACTAATAGATTAAAGATATACAAACTATATACAGTTAATATTTTTTGGTTAATAAATAATTCACGACATGGTGTTCTTGTATTTTTGCCTAGCATTATTCGAATTATTCTTTTTTGTATTTTAAATACCCGTTCAGTTCTTGATGAGCTACCCCATACAGTGAGACCATAAGCTATAATAGACTGGCCATATGAGTAATAAATTAGTTTTAAACTTTGAGTATCTAAAATGTAACGTAGCCGTGACATCATATTATAACAGAGTGGTGCAATTTTTTTACAAACATGATTTATATGGTCGTACCAGTTACAGTTAAAATCAATATATATCCCTAAGAATTTCGTTTTATTTACTTGTGGGATTGTAATATGCTCCTGCCGAATAAGTAATGAACAATCAATTGGTTTATTTATTGCTCTAAATTGTATCATTTTGGTTTTTTTAATATTAAGAAATAGATCATTATTAGCAAAAAACTCCTGTAAAATAGACATTTTTTGTTTGGCATTTTCAATTAATGTGGTAATGTTGTTTGATGATGCAAGAGTAGTAGTATCATCAGCAAATACCACTGTTTTGTCTACGTTTAAGTCATTTACGTAAATAACAAAAAGGAGTGGCTCTAGCACTGATCCTTGTGGGACACCTTTTTGGCACTGCAATAATTCAGATTTTTTGTTATCTAATTTAACGTAATGATGTCGGTTTTTTAAATAACTTTCAAACCATTTGAGAGTTGTTCCTCGTACACCATATCTTTGTAGTTTTTCCAAAAGTATAGTATGATCTACTAGGTCAAAAGCTTTACTTAAATCTAAAAACAATCCTATACAGTTTTGTTTTTTGTCAAGGCTATCTAATATATATTCTATATATTGTTCTATTGCGTCTCTAGTTGATCGATGTTTCATAAAGCCATATTGCGACATATTAAATAATTTGTGTTTATTAAAAAATGATCTTAATCTTTCTGTAACTACGTTTTCCATAACTTTAGAAAAGGTACTTAATATGGCAATTGGTCTATAATTTCCTGCAATAGTTGTATCACCCTCTTTATGTATAGGTAATATTTTAGCTATTTTAAAAGCATCAGGAAATACCCCTTGGCTCATTGATTGATTTACAATATCAGTGATAGGTTTTGTCAGGATGTCAGCAAATCCTTTTAACAACTTGGCAGTTATACCATCATCAGATGCTGAAGTATAAGTCTTGTGTGATCACTTTAAAAAGAGATTAAACACAAAGAAATCTAGACCTTGAGGATTAAATTTTGTAAAGATTTGACAAAGTTAGAACGGTTTAAAGAAAACAAAGTTTTGCGATTTTGCTAAATTTACGGTTTTTTTTGGAATAATGTTTGAAGCTTAATATATCAAAATGACTGCCACGATATTAAACATGAAAATATGGGTTTTAAAGTACATGTAATAAGAAATAATTTGAGACATCGTGGACTTTTTTATCTTTTCCAGAAGCCCAAAAATTGAGATACAAAATAAGCTAGAAAAGACGTTTTATTGTAAAATTTCTGACCTTCAAATGTGTGTCATTTTGAACAGGCATTATTCTAAGGTCCAAAATTTTGGGAATCTCATTTTTTTCATCTATATTTTGATCCCTGAAAATTTGAGCAAAATCAAAGAGATCGACTTTTTCAAATTGGTCGAAAAGTAATGGAATTAGATGATGATTAGATGTCGGATACACCGAGCCACAGAGAAGACATGTATGAATGCCCATCCAAGTTGTAAACAGAGCGGCCGTTGCTTAACTTTCGTTAGCGCTGGTGTTTGTACATGCCCTCTCTGCCGTACTGCTGACAATATCAGAATAATTAAGACAAAAATCAAATAAGATGAATGGAAACATAAAATAAAATTGGTACCCCGAATACAAAGTTCTGCAGCCATCCATATGGAGACGCTGTAAAGCAGCAAGTAGGAAAGAATAATAAAATAAAATTAAAAAAAAAAACGTAAAGTAAGTGTAATGTAAATGTGTAATATAAAAAAAATTAAATTAAAAAAAAAATTAACTAAAAACTATAGTTAAATGGACGGGTATTGCAAAGTACCTAAAAATGGAGTAAGACAGAAGATTAACTTTTAGTTTGCACTTAACAACTATATTGGGTAAGGCCAAAATGACAACCAATCTATTAACAAGTTGCAACTATTTAAAACATTTCCGCGGGTTTTGCATGCGTTACATGTGACTAAAGCTTTGGTTAATAATACTTTGCGGCAATACGTTGCCAATCAGTTTAACTTGCCAAGTAAAGTACTTAAATTATCATAAATGTTTTGTGTAACTTCAATAGCGTTTACTATTAGCACGGCGCAGAATAATACGTCTGGGGCAGTATAGTTTTTTCTTATAATTTATCGTGAATTTATACTGCTGTAACTCTATTATTCATTTGCTCAATTTTTTTAAGTTTTTTTTTATTTTTTACAGTCAGCAAGTAATAATTAGTGCTGCCGTTAAACTCAGTTGCGTCAATAGTACTGCCAAACATTCTAGTTCTGTCACGTTATAGTTTTTTTTGTTCCGGTTAGTGCTTTACTTGCGCAAGCAATAACTTTTTTCTGCTACCCAAGAAATCTTGTATTAAAACAGTATAATTTTTAGTTGTTTATGTATTGAAAACTTCAAAATTGCTTTTATTTTTTTACAAATGACTAGCAACTCTTACAACCTTATTGATAAATCCTTTCTAATACTATCTCAAACGTTTATGTGGTTATAACCACAATTTGCAAATATACAAAAACGTAAGGGTTTAGATTTGGTCTTAAAATGTTGTTGACTAACCGTTGGAATGTAATTTCTGCAACTCGGTATTGATAACGCCTACAAATGTGCGCAATTTTTTTAAAATTAAATTAAAACTTATATGATTCTATTTTTTATCCATTGCTATTAAACAAGACACTGCGGTTGGATTTGATTACACCCAGTCGCAACATTCAATAGACTTCTTTATTATTAATTGTGGTTATTGCGGGTGAAACAGTATAATTACGTTAGCAAATTGGTTTAATATTGCTCGTACTGGTTTTGTCTTACGCAAATAATTTTTAAATCAACTTTGAACCGGTAAAGTTTTGTCTGTTTATAAATTTGATGATATTTACAAAACAATACTGCCTACAACATGTAACTTTATCTAATTTTTATTATGTTGCAATTGTGCTACATTGACTAATTGTGTGTCAACATCGGACGGTATTGCACTCTTACCGTTAGCAGAAAATACTGTATATAAGCGGGTACAATCAGGTTAGTACCTTGGTCTATTCTATTAGTTAAATACTGCAACAAATACATGTGAAATAGCTTTGGGTGACAGAAGCAATGGTGAGAGGCTGTTGACAACTCATCCTAATTTTTTGACTTAAATGATACTATTAAATTGGCGGAACAATATAACAATTTCTTAATTATTTTGGTTTTGATGCTTATTGTTTTTATTCCGAAAACCCACATAATGCAACAGAAAATCTTACAAAAACTATTTAGAACGTCATCTAAAAATTTTTTTTTTTTTTTATTAAACCAAAACAAAAATACTTTTACTCAATCAAGGCAAAACAAGCGGTTAATAAGAAGCAAAATGCATTTAATAAATACTTTAGTAACTGTTCCAATCAGACTAAATAAAATTATAAAAAAGCTTGTAATCATTGTGATAATCTAATACAATCTAAAAAAAATAAGACCGACAGAAACAATGCTAATTAATTTTTTTAGCTTTTCATAAACAACAAAAATTTCTATAATACAAATAATTTATAGCAAGGTAGTTCACAGTTTTTAACACATCTTTAACAAAAAGATCAAAACAATTTAGTTACTAATCTAAAAAAAGTACATTTTTGCAAACTAATTTGCATCTAACTGCAAATCTTCCTACGGTTATACTTAGAATGCCGGTTAGTGGTAAAATAATAGATCAAATTTCTTTCGACAATGGGTCGTTAAAAAAAATATTTTATTTATTTTTTATATTATAGACCTGCTGCTTAAGTATCTAACTTGTCTAAAGTGATTGATACATTTATTAGTCTACATTGTCAAGTTTATAGAACAAAACAACTTCTTAGACTATATCAGTTACTTATAATAAATTTCAATCAAAACGTTTGACAACAGATCTTCTGACATATATTATTTCAATTGAAGTTCTACCTTATACAAACATAGAAAAATTTTACTTTTTACATTTTTAAAGCATTTGGTAGGGTATGACATCCTAATGTTATTATTAACAAACTCTATTGTATAAGTCTTGATTACAAATTTGTAAATCTTATCAATAGTTTTCTTGACAATAGAAAAAATAAAATTGATAGTTTTATCTCTGATCTTAAAATCATGAATGCTGTTGTTCCTTAAGAGTATGTTTTTTGCCGATTTTATTTTTGATTAACTTTTTCAAATATTTTTGGAAAATAACTTATAGCACAATAAAACGTTTATTAAATTTGGAATGAAATGAAGTAACACTTTTAAAATTTAAGTAATTATTTTAACAAAAAATTTACAATTTAGTTTTAAAATTAATACAATAATTGAAGATTGTGGATTTATGTACATTTTATGACAATTGAAATTTTGTTTGCTACATATTGCAAAAAGCATTTTTAAAAAGACGTAAAAGTTGTGCTTAAAGTTTTATGACAAAAAATACCGCACTCATAGCATAAGGCATAATTTTATTAGAATTTTAAACTAATTTTAGATTACGTACACAAAGTTGTGACCTCACGTCGTAAAACGGCTTGTATATTATTATGGCCTAAGTTTATTATTCATAATTTGTTAAGCATAGTTTTGAAAAGTTTTGTGATTTTTGTATCTTAATAATCTTTTGCATAATTTTATTACAAAAAGATTTTTTATTTGGTGTATTTGAGCAACTTTGCTGATATTTTATTAATTAAAAATGTTGATTGGCTATTATTTTAAACTAATTAGTTTTAAATGTTAGCTAAAATATTTCTTATTGTGCAAGTTTTGTTAACAATACACATAATTCATTAAATATTGTTATTAAGCAAATTGTATGGCCTCGTAGTTAAAAATATTTAGAAACAACTTAATAAAAACAAAACTGAAAACAGTATGGTTTATTACTGTTTTCACTTTTGTCAACTTTTTTGTTAACATTAATTGGCACAATTAATCAACGTTTGTACTTTACTACTCTCATTGTTGTCTTATATTTAATTGTCACTATGTTTGATTTTTTCATATTATTTTATACAATTCTATAAGATTAATTGTCACTAAATCAAAAAGAGTGTAATTTGTGAGTAAATAAATAACCTTACATTTTTGTAATCATTTATTTATAAAAACTGTAATAAACAGACAATAGAATTTATGAGACAAAAACAATATTCTCTAAATGATGTCTGTTTCGTTGTATGCACTATTCAAATTGAGAACAAAGATTATTAATAACGCGTTCTCACATTTTCCGCAAGATCAATCTTATTTCCACCTAGATGTTTGCTTTTTAATTTATATCAGCAGGATTATTTCTGTAGACTTTACTGTTTAAGTAATCTTACAGGAAATAACCAAGAAGAAATAAGTTGAGACTTACTTTATTGGGAAATAATTGCTAAACAATTTAGCAGATTTGATTTGTGACATGTAGCTCCATTTTGTTAAAACCAAAATTTGAAATTATAGCCTTAAATTTTGCAATATTTATGTTAATTTTAACTTTCAAACTGTTTGATAATAACTAGTAGACATAACAACTCATACAACAAGCTTGGGGCTATACAGTAAACGTTCGTGCTTTCTGTAAGAATTACCGTCAAACCAGTACCTGCAATTTTGCCTATTTACATGGCCGTTCAGATAAAAATTAACTTCATTGCTAAATAAAATGTTATCAAAATTGTCTAACCGTTCTATTATCTTGTTGGAAAAAATAAGTTGTGCAATATAATCTGTCAAATTGTTATTTAAAAATGATTATAAGACATTAATCGCTCAACTTTGTTTTTGTAGAAATTATATCGGATTTTTTCTGACTGTCGTAATACTTCAATGTTTGCAGCATTTCTTAGATATTGTGAGCAGGCCGTGTTGTGCATTTTTTCTGTATTAATATAGTTTTTAAACATTTCAATCCATTTTTTAATAACATCAACGCTAACTGATAAGTAATGTTTTGCAACTGGTATGCGCACGATACTGACGGCATGCTGTCGCAATAAATTTAATGATTTTGTTAAACACGTGCGTTGTTTTCTGGTGTACGGTTCCATGGCAATTAGTTTTACAATTAGACTCTTAACACAACTGCCGCTGTTAGCCGCATTTTCCAGTATATAGCCAAACAAAGTGCCGATATCCAATTAAGTTTTTAATTATTCTTTTTGTTTGGTTTTTTGTTTTTGTAATTACATTTACATTACCTGTATAAACCAAGTTTATCATTGTTACTTTAGCAATTATCACTTTTTTTTTTGTCTTTTTTGATAATTTTTACAAATTAGCGGTGTATGTGTTAAACAGCAAAAAGTTTAGCACTGCCTCCGTCTTACACTTTTTCTCATCTAAAACATGATCTACCTCAGTTGCAGTTATATAGAGTGATCTATAGTTAAACCGCGAAAAGGTCAGATCTGATTTTTTAGGTTAAAATAAAACTTTTTTGTCTATTTAATCTAGAGTAAAAACGGAAAACGGATAAATTTTGAAAATTTATAAAAACTGCTTAAAACGAATAGTAGGTGCAGAGGTCAAAAACAGGGACAGTCTTGACCGCAACCAATCCATCTTCTAAGAAAATTGTTGTGCAATCATTGCTGTACTAATAAAGTGTAGCGAGCTGGACATCAATCTAATTAGCGTTTTATTAAATTGTTTTAAGATCTGATTTGCTTTTTTTTCATTTTAAAGAGTTCCAATTTCATCTTCTTGATCCGCAATGAAATTGATTTTGTTTGTCTTAGACGTTAAAATTAAAATATTGGAAAACATCTCTCAAGCAATCTTGTTTTTAGAAATCAATCTAATCATGTGTTCAGCTAAGTTGTAAATATTTAATTAATCAATTTAAAGAAATGTTGAACGTTGTCAGAGCTTAACAAATTAAACAAAAAAAAATCACGCATTTCATGCAAAATTGTAGTTAACAAGATGCATTTTTTTCATTTTCTTTGTTTTTACTTTAGCTCAAAACGGTGTCTTTATGAAAATAAATGAATAGACAATTTTTTTTAAATTTTAACCTAAATGTTTTGTTTGCTTTAATGCGTTAATGTGCGTTATAATATGGGTTAGCCAATAGGTATTGACAATTTTTAAGGTAAGATTGTAACCTTATTAATTGTAACACAGAAATGAGCATGATGTGTATTAAATAGATACAAAATGCAGTTTTTATTGGTACAGTGTGGCCAAGTGTGTATTGCTCAGTGATGTGTTGTGTTAATAACGGTTGTCAATAAGTTTTGCAGAATTTTCAATCAAACAAAGAGTGTTTATTGTTGAAACTTATTTCGGATGTAAATTGTTTGTAACGTTAAATAAAAGATTCACTACAAAATATACACATGCTGCTGCTCCTGCTAAACGTGTTGTCCAGAAAATTCGACGTATTTACGAGACTATGTTAAAAAGTCCACGGAAATCAACCAGACGTCTATCCTCCTAACTAAACATCAAACAAACGTCATGCCAGAACATGTTTGTAGGGTAATTTAAAGGGTAAAGTGTACTGTAACAATCCGCATACAATTGAAGAGGTGAAAATGAACATTTGCAATACGATTGTAGAAATCATACCAAATAAATTGGCAAAAGTTTTCCAAAACATGTTGAAACGTGCTGATATGTGTATCGAAGTTAATAGTGAACACTTTCAACACTTGCTGTGAACTATTGAATGTTTAGTATGTTGTTATTTGTAATATTCTGTATTTACTACTTTTAAATAAAAAATTATTAAGTTATACAGACGGGACTTCTTTTATCTTGGCCACTCTGTATTTAAGTTTTAAACACTACTTTTAGCAAATGCGTTCAATTCAATCTTTTGCATTCTTAGAGCCGATTGCAAAATGATTGCATGACACGTTGCAACATATCCGGACTAATGGCTTTTATTTATCGTCTATTTTTTTGTCATAACTTTTCTAATGTATTGGGTTTGTGGATGTACGATTTCAACTTCAAATATTCCCATAAAAAAATCACAAGAAGTTAAATGAGAAAATCTTGCAGGTTAATTAACATCGCCGTTTTGTAAAACAATTTTCCTAGAAACATATGCCTCAAATGCCCAGATACATACTTGTTCACTATTTGAATTTTATAGGGATGGAATTGTAAGTTGTAAAATTTGCCTAAGGCTAGTGTTCAAAATGTTCAATGCTCTTACTTGGCAAATTGCCAAACGTTGTGGACTTTGCTGTACCGCTTGTCGCACTGTTAGGATGTTATTTGAGGTACTTACCAATTTTTAGGACCCGCGATAAATGTTGTTGACATTTCTAGTTTACATAACGTTAGTGCAATGCAATATGGTCTTTCTTGAAAGAATCTCACCCCGCCGAGAAACGTTATATTGTCTCATAAATTGTCTCTGAACTTCAATTATGGATTCGGTTCTGACAAATGCTGTTACACAAAAAATACGCTGCTGCACCGGCAAGAAATCCAATGTTACTAAAACTGCATTATATTCTAAACAAGTTACTCACTTGATTTTTTCCCTATCTTTTTTAGTTCCTCTATCACAACGCTCTGAAATTCATCAATACCAGTTGGCAAACCATGTATTATGCAACAAGCAAGACAAGACAAGACGCGTGGACAACAAATTATTTATTTTTTATCTTTATATTATGGTTACAATAAAAACCTGTAAAAGTATTTGCTATTAAAACGTTACGTTTACTATTCATTAAATGTTTTGAAATGCCTACAGTAATAAATTTATAGAATATCTGTTTTTTTTAATGATAGATTTATTTTTAGTACATACATACATTTATACATACATACACATTATTTCTTTTTGGGGTAGGCAATAACACTGTAAGTACAATACTCTACGTTTTTTGTCTTTGCATACTTTTTTTGCTTTAGCATTATCTATACATCTGGTCATACATGCTTTTTTATTTTTTCTTACTTTTTCTTTTTCTTTTTTGCACGCATTTATCTACAACATTGACCTACTTTTTATTCAAATACAATTCCATCATAAATTAGTTTTGTTATTCTATCATCACTCACTCTTTTGACATGGCGTAACCAACGTAGAATACTTCGTTTGTACTAGTCTATCGGTGTTACTTTCAAACCACACTTGTTTATTACCCGCTCATTTCTAACTCTGTCCATACGAATTTTTTCACACACACTTAAGTACTCCATTCCATTTGTTTTACATTTGTGTTTTTCTTGACATACTCCTTCTTCAGAGTCATACAGCAGAGTTGCCAACACACATAAACTGCCATCTTTCCCTCCGTGGGTAATACTTTACTCTTTGCAATCATACACATATTTCTGACTACTTTTTGCAATGCATTTACTCGTTTCTTAGTTTCTCCATCTAAATTATCATTTTAATTAAATTTTTTTTTTGCAAATACACAAAAGCATTCTCCTGCTCTAAGCGTTTACCGTTTAACCCGCTTCTACAATCACTGCCTACTTTGTCTTTATCAAAGACTATAATTTTGGTTTTTGCTACATTTATACAGAAATCCATTTTATTTGCTGCAATATTTAGTTGGTTTTCTGTAGACTATTTTTACACACTTTTACATTATCCATCTGTACATCGTTGATGTTTTGATAGGCATTTCTCACGCATTTATCGCAATATATAGCAATAATTTCATTTATTTACTCCATACTGTTTTAAAACGTTCCGTAACATACGTCTGTTTACTCGATTATATGCTCTCTCTACATCAAAAACATAGTTGAAGTGCAGAAGTTTGGTCTGTGCAGCCCCTACATGGCATAAAACCACACTGCACTCCTCAAATCTTCTCAGTCGTTATTATACTTTCACTTTCATCAATACTACAGACACTTTTTCTGAAATACTCAATAAACTAATTGCACGATAATTTTTATATTCAGTATTGTGGTACAAAATAGCAAAAGCTTTTTTAGTAGTTTTAATACTATAAATGACACAACAATAAACAAAAAAAAAACTTTTCTAAGCTTACATTAATAATTGAAACTCAATTCAATTTTCAAAAGATAAATTTAAAAAAAATAACAAATGTTAAGTTAAAAACAAATCTATTTTAACGTTCTTTGTTTTGTCTGTTGCAATTTTAAATTATTTTTTAAAATTAAAAATTTTGATCAATTTTAGTGGCTTTTGCATTAACTATTGTTTAAAATGTTAGTAAAAAGCAACCAAATGTATAATAAATTGTATTGTAGGTAAGTAGTCGATCTTTATTTTATAGAATTTGTTAAATTATTGTTATTATTATTTTTAAATTTAAACTAAATAATATATACTCTTGTAATATATTAAAAGGACAAACAATTTAACAACAAATTATTATTATATTTTAACTGTAGCAGTTGATTCTCATCAATGTTCTTGTTCATAATCAAATAACATATTAAAAGATATTACGCCATTTTAAACTAAACATCGATTAATGTAGTTGTCAATTTTTAAAATAATTATACAAATGATCAATATTAGTATTATTTTAAGATTAATGAAGACATTAAGCATTTGTTCCAAGTAATATTTAAAGTAAAGTTTTGGACCATCATGTATAATCTGTGCTAGAATTATTTTTTTAAATTCAAATAAATAGTACCTATGTTTATATTTTTTTTGTTAGAATATCATTAGTTATGATTATCATATAGCTTGTATAATACCCTGCATACAAACATTATTTGAAAATTATACGAAATAACCTTGTTAAACTTCGGGCACTGTATATACATTAATCATCTTGTCTATTTTATTTTCATTACCCATGCTTTGAAGAGAACTTGGTCTGATTAATACAAATTTGAGAAAGGTAGATCGAGTATCAACTTTTTCATTAATTTTAATGAAATTAAAAAAAACTTTAATTTGGAACTTGCTGATAGTAATATTAACTTTGATTATAAAATAGATATTAACGTCGACATTCTCATACAAAATTGATAAAAGTTTTATAAGAAAATGTGGACGGTTTGTAATTATTATTTCAATAAAAAGGTTCTTCATTGTTATATTGTATTGAACGTATTTAAGTTTTAAAGAATTATTAAAACTTAAATTAAAACTTTTTATATTAAATTCGACCATAACAGTATTATTCCATAGTCCCTAGCAAAGTCCCTAAATTTTGTGATGGATTACATTTGTATCATTTTGACATCTTGCCTTATTATATATCAGTTGATGCGTGTATGTTATGATCCACTATTCCATATTTCATTATTACAGTTCATTCAATCATACGGGTTTGTATACATCGCACCTATTCTTGAAGGATACGGCCGTGTTCTCCGCAGATAAGGGTTTAATCAATCAACGTAACGGGGGATAGCGCCAACTTTTGCAAGTTCTCTCTTTCTTTCTCTCTTTTTTTCATCTTCTATGACTCGCATATAAGAAATTATACTTATTAACTCGCCCAAGGAAAAAAGATTCACGCTCGTCGTATAAAAACACATTCAAATTAAGGGGTTATCGCTAGGCTTTGAGAGATTTGGTATATATTTGCATGCAGGTTTACTTCGGGATAGAATATTTTTTAGCGAAGGCTTCTTTTATCATCATCACTTCATGATTACAGACGGTTGATTGATGTATCTCAGTTCTCTTGAGGCCATTCAAAATTAAGCGTAGTTATTTATTAAATAAAATAAGATAAATAAGATAAAACTCATTTTGCAAGTAAATATACCTAATTATAAATTATCAAATTATTTTTACGTTAATATATTAATAATTTTTAGTATTCAATCGATTGATAAAGAGATTGACTTCCACCTTGGGGTGACGGGTTATATTTTAATAATTAAGTAATTTATAAAAACATCTTACAAAAATTACATATGGATTTTTTCACAGTTGTAATCACCTAATATCAATTATCATATATTTATTTATTTATGCAAAGCGTGTTTTATTGGTGTTTTGTAAAGTGAAGATAAAGTTTGTATAACATATTGTTTAATAATATGCTCACAAATTAAATGTGTTAAAATAGAGAACTGAACATACAGCTCGACTTCTGTATTGATTTTTTTATTGCTTTCTGTTGAGAGATGATTTTTTTGCTTATTAAGGCAACGTTTATAGTCGAATTTCAATCTCAGACTCAAAACATACTCCGATAAGCTTGCATTCAGATAACATTAGTTTTAATATCACTATAATCTTTCTTATATTTTATTTTCTTATTATTTTATTTTATTTTTTAAAACCCAGATTTTGTTGTCACACCCACCCATCTTTTAATAACGTGAAAAATATATCAATAAAATAAAAAGTTATGACTTCATTGTCTTGCGAACGCAGATAGATGTTAAAATTATCACAACATTTTTTATTTTATTTTGAAGATATAAAGCACAACTTTTCATATACAAACCCAACAAATAGATCCTTATATTAATATATGAGCGTAATAATGAATATTCAATTTTATTGTAAAAAGCAAATAATTACTCCAGTGTTATCAGTTAGAAAGTATTATTTTTGTATGTACTTTACTACATACAAAGTCACATATCATAAATCATTCAATAAAGTCACGTCAAACAAGTTGAGATTATTTACATGGTAAATAAATAAATATTTTACATGAGTAATTTATTTTGAATCAAACATCTCAAGGCTCTAAACAATCAAAAAATAATTTAGTTTTCAATAAACAAAAAAATAAACAGAAATATGCATAATAAAAAAATAATAAACAGCTTGTGCAAAAGAAACGAGCAATCCAAACAAAGTATTCAAGCCTTTAATTATTTTATTTTGTTGTACAAAGTGCTTAAAAAATATAATAATGCAACATTAAAAAACTAAAATTTTATGTAAATCCAATTTTTTTTGTATTGTAAGTTGAGGTTTGATAGAGATATCAACATGCTAAAATATTTTTTTTGGGAAGTTATTGTTAGGGACTTATATATGATATTAAGAATAAAATCTCATATAATTAGAAATTAAGATTGTTGCTGTAAAGTAATGCTTATGTAACATTACTACAATTATTTGTTAATATTTGAACTAATATCTCAAGAAAGATGCTAAGCTTACAACAGCGCATTTACTTGATCAAATGTTACGGTATTGGAGAAGTGTCCTATAAATACGCAATTGAAGGTTTTCACCGGAAATTTCCCGGTGAGCAAATTATAGATATTTATAATGCTTTAAGAAATTTGATACATAAATTCGATAATAATAAAATAAAACACTAAGTTTTTTACCACTAATACTTTATTGATAAAATATATATTACTAAAGAATACATATCAATACAAACATAAGTTCACGACTCAACTTTCGACTTTTAAAGACCATTGTCATTTAAAAGTCGTAATCTTTTGTTTGTATTGATATGTATTCTTTAGTAATATATATTTATAATAATAAATTCGATGTTTATTGTGATGTTAAAAGCGTAAAAAGAAAACAAAAAAAAACTTATTATGAAAATATTGCTGCAACAATTTTAGTGTTAGAATCAGTTAACAATAATCACCGACATCTATTGAGAGCAAGAGCAAATCAGCTGAGTGGTATATCTAAAAGTCACGTATGTAATATTCTGTCCACAAATAAACTTACGCATTCAAACCAACCTTTATTCATTTACTTTAAGAAGGAGATGATTCATATCAACTAGAATTATTTTTATTAATGGGTGAACACATATTTGAACGCCGTAATTGTCGCTTTTAGGCAAAAGAAAATCTACACTTTAGTATTTGTACGAACAGTTAGAAATTTAAGAAAGTTAACGTATGGTGTGCGTTAACCTACAATAAAGTATTTAACCATTTTTCCTAAAAAAAAAAGATCACAAATTGGCTTAATAAACATTTTTCAAAATGGATGAGTGGCAATGAACCGATACATCAGCTCGGTCTCCAGACAAAATTACTGATGCTATTGCTACAGTGACACCAGAGATTATTTACAATGATTATAATAAATTTTAAAAGAAGATGGAAAAATGTGTTAAAGTGTTTATGTTGAATAAAACTTTGCTAATTTTTATTTAGCCTACAACAATATTTTATTAAAATAAATACAATTTTTTTCTTAAGGCAATTAACTAAAAAAATTATTTAATTTTATCATTGTATTACAACTCTCATGAAAATGTTTCTTTCGGATTTTCAATGTTTATACGCTCATAATTTTGACGCTTAACAAATTTTTGATTTATAAAATTTTAAAAATGGTATAGCATACGTGTTAATTGCTTTTATGATGTACATTTTATTTAATTTAGTTTTAAGTATTGATTTGAGGCAAGATTTATATTTAATGGTAAAATGTTGTTTTACTGCGCTATTGTCTGTTTTTGTGATTTGTAACATTCTTAAGTATTTGTATGCCTCTTCTTCTTCCATCGCACGGATTGTTGAATTGTTATTTGTTAATATGTTTTCAGTTTATGTCTGTGCTCATTTTATATCCATACTTGGTTTTGTTGAGCGTTCAAGATATTAGATTAAGAACTATAGTTTGTTCGCGTTAAGACTGCAGTAGTAGTTGGTATGGCAACTGGAAAACAATGCTCTGGTTGGCTTAGAGGCCTACCCAATTTACAATAGAATATCTACCAGATTAAAACAAAGCTACTTGTAATTGAATAAATTTAGTTAACAATATTTACTATTTAATATTTATCAATTTTTTGTGTTATTGTAACTAGGTCAACGCATTTGTAAATATGTATTTCAACATTAAATTACAATTTTTTGTTGCTGACGTACAGTATAACCTCAAAAACTTAAACATGAGTAAACGTCATGCAGTTCTAGGAATTGTTTTTAATAAATTTTAGTATTAAAAGTGACTAATATACATTTCTATTAAACATATTAATATTTAATTAAGAAGCAATAAACTATATCGTTTTTGCGTTAAAGTTTTTAAACAATTTAAAATAATTTTATTATAATATAATAAACAAAGTGAAGTTAGCTGTATTATAATACTAACAAAGATAAGTTGCAATTACAGTTGTATGATACTGACTTTATAAACCACTCCCATCACTGCAGTCTTAACGCGGACAAACTATAGACAAAACCAAAAAAAAGCTAAGAAAATTTCCTTGGAATATAACTTTATTTGTTTTAATATGATCAGTCTGTATTTTATTTGTGTCTGTTTTAATCTCCAATCAAGTTTTTCAAGTACTCATAGTTTTGCCTAAAATTTTTATTATTTGCGGGTTGATTTTATAAATCTTAAGAATAAGTATCAACAAAGTGTGTAAAACTAAATAAAATGCTTTTTTATAGTCTATATAGCTCATGTATAAATTTTGTTTTGTTTTTGAATTTGAGTGGTAATAAATGCGTCGATTACAAGTTGTTCTTTACACTTTCGCATTTTAGTTTTACATCTTTGTTTAAATGTCATTGTCCCATTTTTAGTTATGTGTTTAATTATTTTGTATGTGAGTATATTTGATAAAAAATTTTAATATTTTCTGTGTTTATATTGTTCTTAGAGAAAACAAAAGTAGATAGAATAAGCGGGGTCTGGGCCCTCCGCTCCTCCGCTTCCGGTGCTGTGTTATAATGTGTATAAGAAATTGCAAAACGTGCCCCTCCACTTTGATGACGTGCAATAATATCATATCCATATTAATATGTAAACAGTCCAATAGATGAGTCATCCGCGACTCTGCGTCGAGCAGTAGGTGACGTCATCCATAAGAGCTCCTTGTGTGTGAGTGAGAACCAAAAATTGGAAATAGAAGGATGGAAAATATGAGAGACAGCAGCAGCCACCTAGCGGCAGCAAGCAAACGAGCATATACAGGGTGATCGAAAGACTTTGTATATACAGGGTGTGTCAAAAATAAATCCAAGATGGCGACCGGAAGTGGTTATCATTATCTTAGAATCAAAAATGGCGACCGGATGTTCGACTTCCGGTGCTGCAAATAAGGCCGTTATGGTACTCAAATAAAAGGTCTCATTGCGTAGGTTACGAATCTGAAATAAAAATGTTTACTTGACCTGCTCCTAAGCCTTTTTGACCATACGGTACTGATTAGCAGCAGCAGGTTGCCGTCAGCAGGGTGTGCGAGTGCAATGCAGCAGCAGCAGCAGCAGCAGCAGCAGCCACCTAGCGGCAGCAACCGAACGAGCATATATATACAGGGTGGTCGAAAGACTTTGTATATACAGGGTGGGTCAAAAATAAATCCAAGATGGCGACCGGAAGTGGTAATCTTTATCCCAAAATCAAAAATGGTGGCCGGAAGTGCGACTTCCGGTGTTGCAAAAAGGGCTTTCATAGTACTCAAATGAAAGCGCCCGTCGCGTACGTCACAAATCTATATGAAAAACTTGTACTTGACCCGCTCATAAGCAATAAAAATACAAAAAAAATCTTCTGGATGGTTTAAAATAAAGAAATAAATGATAACAATACGTTGTTTAAGTGGAGACACTAAATTTAAAAATCAGTTAGACATAGATAATTGTAATGTCAAGAACGTCACTCATTAAACGACACCTTTTAAAAAATCGATTGCAAAAACAAAAACAGCAATTAGACTATCAATTGGAAAGTCTATTAAGGCAAATTATAAATGTTAAAAAAATTATTTGTGATTATGAACTACAAAAGCAACTGTGTGCAAAACTCGGCGGGATACAACTCCGATGAAATTAGCGAAGTCGAGAGAAGTTTATTTAAAAATATAAATAAAGCCATTGAATTAATTGTATGATGAATACAAGTTAACTGGTGAATATGTAAAATATCTGCCTGAAAAATATTTGCGATCGCTATATGGACTAAATTTGGAAAGATTGTGGGACTTCCTGCCTGAAAAATGTAAAAATGATTTATATTTCCAAATAAGACTCCCTTGTCATAAGCATTACAACCTTTCAACTAATGAGAATCACATAGACGGACCGCCTCCACCCATAAAAAACTGTTTTAGATGCATCGCAGAAAATTGTATCTGCAAAAAGTGTCAAGATTACCGATCAACTAGAAAAAGTGTCAAGAGCACCGAAAATGAATAGCACCGCATTCATACTATTATCAACTTTGCTTAATGGAACTTTGTTCATCACGAAACCCAAAGATGCCAAACAATGCTTCATAACCGCCATCGATAGAGGAATCAATGATAGTTGGCCTTTGGAGTGGAAAATGATGCACCTCGACAATACCACTCATCCAAGAACGTTCAAAATCAACGCCAGCACGATTCCGGAAGTGTCAAATGTAATAAATGCAACTTTTATGTTCCTCGATAAAAATCGATACGTAATGAATGTATCAAATCATTTAATAATTTTGAATGTTGAAAGTAATAACGCAAATTTAATATTGAGTCTAGAAATAATTTTGACTATTAAATGTGTAATTATAATTTCATATGTATTTTATAAATTATATAAAAGATATATTATTTTATTTATTTATTTATTCAATTTACCTTTCTACCTTTCGGTGTAAGGCTATTACATACATTTTAATACTTTGTTTAATATATCTTATTATTAATAAGTCTAATAATCTTCCTTATTTTATTATTTCCGGCGTTGCTTTACTTTGATAATTGCTTCTATTACTTCGTCTTTTTTTTTTTTTCATCTATTTCTTCTGTTCGTCTGCCCTGTATCATTGTTTCATCCTATCTTGTTTTGTTTTCTTTTACTTCTTGTTACGTTAGTTCTTGTAAGTATTCCCTCCATCTTTCCATTATCTCGCCTTCTTCCGTTATTATTTTTCTATTTATATCTTTTATCTTTTATGTTCATCATAGTGTGTTCCTTCTTATGTTTTAAATATTTTAACGTTACGTGGTATAGTTTTTTTTTGTTCTTTTTCCATGAATCCTCTTATATTCCATTTTCCTATTCTTTCTTCCTTATTTTTCTTTTTTTTCTTTTCCTTTTTTATTCCTTTATTTTTATTTTTTTTCTTTTCTGTATTTTTCTAGTTATGTTCCTTTTATTTGCATTGTTCTCTGTATTGTTTATCTTAATTCTTGTACCATTTTCTCGCCATTTCTTTTTTTTTTTTTTTTTTTTTTTTTTCTGTATTGTTGTTAGTTTTTTGGAACATCCGCTTCTTCTAAACCCTTTAACTCTTTATTCCATCTATATTCCTCTCCGTTAATTATTAACTTTCGGTAACCTATTCTAACCCTCTTTCCCTTCGCTTTTTCTTCATTTGCTAAGTCTCTAATTTCTTTTTGTACGCATCTTTCTTCGTGTGTTAGGTCATTGTCAATGTATATCCTGGTCCCTTTCAGATTTCTTTTGGCTTTCATTATTTGTTGTTTTGTTTCCCATGTTTCGACTTCTACTCTTATTATTTGTTTATCTTTATGTATTAGTTGGGCTTTTCCTATTTTTGCTATTATCTGAAGTTTTTCTTTCAAAAAGTTCTCTACTCCGCTTTGTTCTTCATTTTCATTTCTTTTTATTCCTGTTATTATAATATTATTTCTTTTTTTCTGTCTTTCTTTTTTTTCTGCTTTGTTTTCTAAGCTTTCGATTTTTTGGATCATCTGTATTTTTTCCTGTTCCCATTTCATTTCTTTATCCTTTAATTCCTTCTTTATCTCTCTAATCTCTTCTTTTAATTCCTTTGTGTTTTTTGCCATCTCATTCATTAATTCTTTAATCATGCTCTTTAATTCCTCTATTTTCTTTTCTGTATTTGTAGTTTCTTTGTATTCTTCTCTGTAGCTTTTATCCTTGTTTACTTCTACCTTCTCTTTATTTTCTATATTTCTGATTGTATCACTGTTGGATTGCTTTTCTACTGTCGTTTTCCTTTCATTCTCTATTTTCCTTTGTTCTGGAGATCTTAATATTTTTTTGCTTTTTTGAAATTCTTTTAATTCATTTTTAGGTCTTTCTATATTGACTTCTTCTCTCTCGTATCCTTTTTCTCGTTTTGCATTCATTTTGTTTTGTTAATTTTTATATTCCTTCTTATTATTAATTTTTATTTCGGGTAATTGTTGTTTTATTATCAGTTATTATTTTTATTAATTTCTATTATTTTAATTTATTTTGTTGTTTTATTATTTATTTTGTTTGTTTTATGTTCTTTTCTTTTTTTGTGGATTCACTTCTTTTACTTTCTTATTTTATTTATTTTGTTATGTTTTTATAATCTTTGATCTATATGTTTTTTAGCTTGTTATTTATTTTAAATTGTTTTATTTTTATATAATTGTATAATGTATGAAATTTTCTTTTTCACTAAATGCTACTACTACTATTGTTACACCTGTTTTCTCGTAGCACTCGACGCTTGATATGTATCCGTCACTCTTCCACTCTTATTGTTTAGCCGGGCCACGCTGTTCTTGACTCGGGATACACCCGTCTTCTTCTGACACACTTGATTCTTCTATTTATTTCTCTCTTCCGCACTACCTTCCACTTTATATATTGTTTAGTCTTATTTCATCGTCTTCCTACCACTTTTTCACTATTTTTTTATTTATATTCCACTGCCCATTATATTTCACGTTACGTTTTTTATCTTTCGCTTTTGATTTGGCGATAATGCTCGTGTTTAACGAGTTGATTGTCGGCCGCACCAAAAACACGTGTTCACGCAGTCGATACCTCTTTTACCTTGAAAAGATATATTAACAAACATTAAATAAAAGAAAATCAAATATATGTTATAACTGTGTTTTATTTCATCATTTCATAACAACATGCATGATAACATATCACCAGTTTTCAACAGGAAATTATCACATAATCAGAAGTAACAGGATGTAACATACGCTTTTAACAGAAAAATTGCATCGTAATACAAGAATCAACAACAAAATTCTTATCACCATCATACCGACCTTCAGATTGACTATAAATATAAATCATTAAATCTTTATCAGCGCTTTGATTGGTTAAAATAAAATAAAAATCTAATTCTTAAATTAGTAATAACATGGTGATCATGATGCAAAAACATCACAGTTGATTCAGTGTTTGCGCAGTTCAGTTCACAATAGTTTAGCCCCATTTGAAATAGAGTTCATAATGTCCAATCTCAAAAAGTGTTATTTTACACCATTAAAACGAGAGTACGATGTTAAAAAACCACATGTAAATCCAATCGAGACGCCAAAAAATTCTATAAAACCGTTCGTTGAGGATATGGAGAGTCGACCAAGAGATCTATAACCTGAATTATTATACGAGTACATCAACCCCAAAGGTACTTACGGTTTAACACGCAAAGATGCAGAAAAATTCTACAACGTGGGGTACGATTTAGATGATGTGTGCATGCAACAGATTAACCTAAAAAGTCTGGAGTCACAAGATATTATTGAACGTAAGTTTTAAATATATTTTTTTCAAGTGAAATTTATTTCTACATCTAATCATTCTTTTCAGATCCCCTAAAGTTCGAAGATCCTGTGGAGGAAGGCATTTGCAGATTCGATGATGACGTCAAGCGGGAGATGCAGCTGATTGGAGAGAGCTCTTATACAATCAATAACTCTAGAACAAAGTTTGTGTCCATTGGTCTAAGTCCAGCACTGGGATTTATACCAATTATCAAAATCCACTGTGAACATAATGGTACTTTTAGACGCAACAAAGTTTTCTTCACCGCAGAAGAATAGAGTGAATTTTCCATAATGAATATAACCGAAATTAGAGATGGGGGCGCATGGAAGTACTGCGATCACCGCATTTCATATACCTCATACAAACAACTGGATGTTATATTACTTAAGTGCCGGAATTTTAAAATATTAATTTCTTTAATGACATTCAACAACTTGATTAATTTTAAGAATCTTATAAACTTTAAATTAACATTATTAAAATCCTATGAATTTGATTTATATTATAATGTAATTATGGCTAAATGTTTAAAATTAGCTCACAAAGATAACGATTTGTATGGTAAAGTTATCCGCTAATTGAGTGAGAACGATACAAAAGGAGAGCTCGAGTATCTTATGATGGAAACACTGAACATGTTTTACGGTAAAATGTATTATGACTATGAATGTATGAATATAAACTCCTGATGAATTAAATGTTTAAAAAAAAAACCAATCTTATTATTTACTCCTTCACATAAATAAAACAATGTGTGTGGGTTACAATATAAATTTATTATTATTATTATTATTATTATTATTAAAACTAAACTAGTATACGATTAAATTATTATAAAACATTATTTTTATCAATCCAACTATTTTGAGTCTTATCAAGTCCCAGCCACTTCACGAAAACTTTAGTTCCTTTTTTCTTTATAATTTTTTTCACTAGATGTGCATCATTATGCTTAACAAGTTGAATTTCCTCAGCGTAAAATCCTCTTTTGATTGGACTCCCCCTTGAATCTTCCAACAGGTACACAGTAGGATTTGTGATTTTAATTGAAATCACTTTAAATATTTTGGTGGACCAATTAGGTGTGTATCCCTTTGCAAAAACGGTTTTCTCCTTGCTGATTCGCACAAAGTCTCCAATTTTAAATTTTTGCGGTCCAGCAATCTTGATGTGTGAATAAACGGTTTTCAACAACATCGATTCTTTATCTTTAGTGACTTCATTTGGCTTCATACCGATGGTACTATGCTTACGATTGTTGTAATCTTTTGTGATATCAGGTAATACATCGATCCATTTATATTTGCCTCGCAAACTAAACTCTCTATATAATATTTCTTTAACAGTACGTATCACTCGCTCGGCCATTGCAGCCTTTTTAATAGTAAACGTAGAGTAATGATTAATCGAACGCTTTTTAAGCAAATTTTCAACATGCTTGTTGTAAAACTCTTTACCCAGATCGGTCTGCAAGTTTTTTGGGATCCTAGCACCATTAAATATTTTGTCAAATGCACTCTTCACTGACGGTCCGCTTTTATCTTTTAGAGGTTCCGCCCACAAGTATTTGGAGAAGCAATCGATTACAATAAGAATGTGTTTATATCCCTTATTTTTGCGAGAATACAGTATAAAATCAGCCAAATCAGCCTGCCACAGATCATCTAAACCTTCCAAAATTGTTCGTCTTCTAGAGAAATTTATTCGCGCGGGCTTGTGGATTTCAGTAATGATATCTTGTTTTACTTTACTCATTCTTGTTCGAAGAAATCAATTTTTGATGCTCTCCGCTTGAGCTCCCAATAACAAATTCATTTTTAATAACAAACTCCCCCCATTTTATTTGAATGTCGCTTTGAACTAGTTCATTTGTCTATCCGCTCGCTAATATCGTGAATTTGATCATTAATGCTGTTAATTTGAACCTTTACACTGTTGTATGTTGTTGTTAAGTTATCACGTATGGCTTCAATACGATCATAAACATTCAGTTTGAAGTTTGTATGTGCATTGCTGACCAAGTTCATATTCTGCTCAATTTTATGCAATTCACCCTTAAATGTCAGTAACTTTGATTCAATCATTTCAGGAATGTCTTTAATGCATAATTCAATTTTCTTATCAAGATCCTCATATTTGATATTAATATGATCAAAATCAGATTTATTTTCGGCGTTTAAATTTTCCAAGAGAGTATTGATAGCGTTTTTATCACCATCAGATTTCTTGAGAAGATTTGTAATTTTAGAGTCGAGGTAGTCGAAAATGTTGTGAACGTACAGCTTAGTCGTGACATCAGTATTATCGATAGGAGCATTAACATGTCGAAATTCCCATCAGCATCGCGCTTAAAACCGTTGCCTGGCGGGCCTCTTGCACCAGCAAATGATTTATTTTGCGACGAATGACGTCCGAACTTGTCTACACTCATAGTGATATTGAGATTAAAATAAAAATTAATAGATTATATTTGCTTCTCTCAGCTCTTCTTCGATGGAGGCAATCTCGTTAGCGTGAGATGAATTTCCGGCTCTACGAGAAGCGTGTAGCAACCACAAACGTTCTATTAACTCGTTAGGATTATCCCAGTATGTGTATCAAAAAGGCTTATCTTCGACTTCTAATGTTGAATCGAATACTTTACCTGCGTACGAATTGGCATCTGACACACTCCTGCTGCGATTTGGACGGTGTGTAGTAGTAGTAGTATTAGCAAAGGCTTCCATTATCTCTTCATCCACAGTTTTCTCGTTCACTCTCATTGCTCTCGCTTTTTTACGTTCATCTAACATAGGTTTAACTAACATTTTATATTTTGTTGTACCAATTCCCTGATGTTGCTCTGCAGGATTATGATTTTTAAATAAAGCATTAGTAGCCACTAAAACTTCAAAATAGTCTCTTTTGTCTTGTTCGGTATAATTTTGAGGAGTTTTCTTGAATAATAATTCATACAATCCATCAGTACCTATAAATTTTTTTCCTCTTACATAAAAATCTCCAATCCCATCAATCATTAGCTCTGTGTTTCCAACGATTATCTTACTGGTATCAATGTCATAATTAACTCCCGTTACCGAAGAGCGATCATAAACAATTTTATCAGCATCTTTGACGTATCTAATAAGTAAAGGCACTAAAACATTAAGATACTGTTCGAGATATTCTCTCAAACCACGTTCAGTAATAGGTTCTGGGTTTTCATTATTTTCAACAACTGTATTATCAATTGTATTATCAACTGTATTATCAACTGTATCATCTGAAGACTCTAACCTACTTTCGTAAGTCTTTTCTTCGGGTTTATAATTTTCCTCCCTAAGTGTGGTTGCATTTGACATACCCTCGTAAGAGTTTCTTTCTAAACCTCCTTGTGTTTTATCAAATTGTATCATACTGGGTTCATATTGACCAAAGCTGACCATTTCCTCTGGTTTCGTAGGTGTAGAAGTTCTACCATATTTTCTCTTAGGTCTAATCGAAGTCACTTGCTGTTGCGGTGGTTGCGTAGGAGATTGTTTAATTTGAGGCGTTATATGAAGTACATTTGCAGGACCCGGAGGCAATGTAAAACTCTTTATTAACTCCTTAATTGGTTCAATTAAAGGCTTGTAAGTTTTATTTAAGATTTCATTATTATCGGATTGCTTCAATTTGAGAGCCATTACTTTCTTGCGAATTGCATGCTTTACAGTTAGGAGTTCCTTATCAACATTGTGTTTCTTCGTATTGAAAGGGTTCCGTAATAGAGAGCGCTTCTTATACCGCATCTCTAAAAATAGCGAGCGCTTTTGTAGCGCTATACCGCTCGCTATTCCGCTATACCGCTCGCTATTCCGCTATACCGCTCCCTATTCCGCTATACCGCTTACTATTCCGCTATACCGCTCGCTATTCCGCTATACTGCGCGCAATATCAGACGCTGTTCAATAGCTACCGCTTTTATACTGCTATATCAATTGCTATATAACTGCTTAATCTCTTTATACTGCTTCACTTCAATAGAGATAGAAATAATAACCACACCCTTTTAACGCATGCGCTATACTGATTGAGGTAATTATCAGTTTATTATTATATACTCCTCGAGTCCTTTGCGGTATCTGCCGGCATCAGAATCCTTGTCTATCACAATGAAACCATACATTTCTTTCCAACATTCTGCACATAGAGTTTTAAACTTCTCAAAACTCATATCGCTGCTCACATGGTCTTGGTATACATGTTTCAAATTTAAATCATCTTGTTTGAAGAGCATTATAAAATTTCCATTATCGCGAATCAAATGCTTAGGGATACGTGTATATGTTTGACATAGGTAAAATGAATCAACATTTTTATGTCTACCCATACTGAAGAAATTTCTAATTTTATCTTGTTTGTCACATGCAACATCGTCAAATATGAAAATTGAATTATTATTTGCTTCACTCGGATCGAGGATTTCGCAATTTTCAGAAAATGGAAAATATCCAACTTCCAACATCGAGCTTAAAACGTCACTTAACATTTGATATTTTGGTTGATACAACGACTTTGAGTAATTGTACAAGTTTACAAATTTTAAACCGTTTTCATGGAAAAGCATTGAAAATAAAACGTTAGTTTTGCCACAATTCGAGGGTCCGCATATTAAAGCTCTTACAGAATTTGGGATTAACGGGCCATGTTTTTCAGATTGTCCAGTCGTATCCCCCACAACTGAGTCTATATTTATAATTGGTAAAGTAACTTTCTGCTTAACGGTTTTCATTATACTAACTAAAACTCTAATTAATATGGCTATATATACACATCATTGATCTGATAAAATTATTAAGCAATGTACCACGGTAACGGTAGAGGTATCATCAACAGCGCTATAGATAAGTTACCTGTTGAGCTCCACTTACCCGGATATAAATATTGCGGTCCCGGCACCAAGTTGAAAAAGCGTTTGATCAGAGGAGATATCGGTATAAACGAATTGGATAAAGCTTGTATGCAGCACGACATTGCCTATTCGAATTCATTCAAGTTAGAGGATCGACATAAGGCAGATAAAAGTTTGGAAAAATCTGTTTGGGGGAGAGTTAAGTCTAAGAACTCTTCGTTAAGCGAAAAAGCAAGCGCTCTAGCGGTAACTGGAATTATGAAAGCCAAAAGGAAATTAGGAATGGGCGTTAAAACTGTAGCTCTTCGCGCAGGTGTAGTAAATAAAGTACGAACGGCGTTAAAACCGTTAGCAAAAAAAAATTAAAAGTGCAGACGTTATACGAGAAAGTGCTAAAATTGCTTTGATTGCTGCAAATGGATGCTGTTAAGAAAACGGGTAAACGTAATAAAGTCCGCAAACCAAGAGTTCTACCTATTCCAAAACAAGGTGGCTTTCTGCCACTCATACCCCTCTTTGCTGGATTAAGCGCCTTAGGTTTGATCGCAGGCGCTATCGTACGAGCAGTAAAATCAACTAAGGAGGCACAAAAGAAACTGCAAGAGTCCGAGCGTCACAACAAAACGATGGAAGCCATCGCTCTCGGAAAGAAGGGAAGCGGTTTATATTTAAAACCATATAAGAAAGGTTTGGGACTGTACCTGAAAAAATCAAAAAACTGTTAAGTTCGCTGCCCGATAGACCGCTCACAGATTTAGACTTGAAAAAATATACGAAACATATTAAAACATTTAGAGGAGTATTTATGCGAGATCAGTTACCGCATCACCCTCATTATAGAGAGTCAGGCGTAATAAATCTGGATAGGACGGCAGGAGCCGGCACTCATTGGGTAGCGTACAAGAAGAACGGCAGACGCGTGCAATATTTTGACAGTTTTGGAAATTTAAGCCCGCCACTAGAAGTTGTAAAATATTTCAAAGCATGCGAGATAAAATATAATCACAATCAATATCAGAAATTTAACTCTCACAACTGAGGACATTTATGTTTAGAGTTTTTATATAAATAAAAATGTTAAAATTAATTTTATGCTAGTCATGTCTCGAACGTTCACCCTGCAAGGTGATAGCAGCAAACTATCGGTCAACTATTATCCCCCAATCGAATTAGATCCGCAACACGAATATTGTTTAGGACTCATTGGTTTTCACACATATAATTCCATACCGAACATTGAGGAAGGAATCAACAATAAATTCATTTTCAACGATAATAAATTGATCACACTTTCTACAGGCGCATACGAAATTCGAGACATTGAATTGTATTTGCAACGCATGATAATAGGGGGGTTAAATTTGCCCGAGTCGGAAGCAGAAGAAATTTTGTCTTTGAAACCCAATCACAACACTCTTCAGTGCGAAATCAAGAGCAAGTACGACATTGATTTTACACCTGATAAAAACACCATCGGAGGTGTCTCTTGGGATTTTTTGGAAAAGAAATTTTAAAAGCCGGAATTATTCATAGGTCCGATTTACCCGTGCAAATAATTAAAGTGGAAAGTATAAGAATAGAGTGCAACATCGTTACTGGAGCATATTACGACAATCGTCTGTCGCACACGTTGTTTGATTTTAGTCCCGCAGTGGATCCCGGTTACGCAATTAATATTGAACCTCGAAATATTTTATATTTACCGGTAAACGTTTGCAATAGCATCGACAATATCAATCTCAGAATATTAGATCAAGCGGGGGATCCCATTAATTTTAGAAGAGAAAATATTTTAATAAGATTGGAATTAAAACCTCTGTAAGATGGGAATTGTTTTCGGTAATAAAAAGAAGAAGAACAATGCGTTCACCATCAGTTCCCCTTTGCCTACGAAAAAGGTGACACGTCTTAATTTATCCCGATTATTGGCTCTAAGTTAGAGAGCAAAACATTATGGGAAAAATTAACATTTTTGATAAAGTGCAATTTGATGAGAGCATCGTTAAAAAGCAGTATCATTCTTACCGAACAAGGACTACAAACTTTGATAATAACGATGAAATCAGAATCACAATTCAGAACCAAGATATTTTTACATGTCCAAGCGAAAGCAGTATATACTTGGTTGGAGAGGTCGAGGGACAGCCATCAGATGGAAAAACATTTAGCATAACCAACAACGTTTTCTCATTCTTGTTCGAAGAAATCCGATATGAGTTAAACGGTGTCGAGATTGATAGAACGAGAGATTTGGGTCTCGAGCACTATGAAGGGGTTTCTTTCCTACGGAGACGCCGAAGAAATTGAAGTTTTGGGAACTGCCGGGTGGGGCAAAACCGGTCAAATAAAAACATATTTTGTGAATAAAAAGTTTTTCGCTCTTATTCCGCTAAAGTGTTGGTTAGGATTTGCCGAAGACTATCAAAAAATAATGGGATTTGCTAAACACGAACTAATTCTACTACGTGCGTCTACTGATGTAAATTGTTTCATAAGCGATGATACTGATAAAAAAGCAATTAGCCAGATTAAATTTAAAATAAACAAAATCGAGTGGAGAGTACCACATGTACAATTAAATGCTGAGATTAAATTACAAATGTTGGAACAAGTTAAAACCGATCCTAGAATCTTAATCCCATTTCGCAAATGGGAACTACACGAACTACCCTCTATGAATAAATCTAAAGATAGTGTTTGGTCCGTAAAAACCTCAAATAGTCTAGAGAAATCACGATATGTAATTATAGCTTTTCACGTCAACAAAAAGGGTGTGTCAAGTGAAGACGTTTCCACATTCGATCATTGTAACATTAAAAACATAAGAATCTATCTAAATTCTGAAACATATCCATACAAAAATTTAAATTTGGATTTTGACAATGGCGAATATTTAACCGCCTACAAGATGTACTGTCAGTTTTAAAGTAGTTACTATGATAATGCAAAAAATCAACCGTACTTTTCATTTACTGATTTTAAGAATCACACAATGTTTGTATTTGACGTTTCAAAACAAAATGAAAGCATCAAGTCCTCGTCGGTAGACTTGCGCCTTGAAATGGAAGCTTCTCAGATTTTTAAAGACAATACTAGGTGTTATTGTCTCATTTTGAGCGATACCATAGTTGAATACACACCGCTATCAGAGTTGGTTTGAAAACTCGTGTGATGGGAAAAAGAGTGAGATTTAGTGAGCCCGAGTCAACGGTCATTTATTTGCCTAAAGAATGTGGTGACTATAGAAGCGGTGCTGAATAGATGATTGAAGCACAAAATAGACTACGATTTCAACGTAGAATTAAGAAGATTGCAATAACATTGGAAGCAGTAGTGAATCCTGAACGTAGAAAAATGCGTCAAATACCCATCAATTGAGCTCTTATTTTAGTCGAGTACAGGCCGTTGATGTGTACACTTCATATAACATGATGATTATATTAGCCATCGATATGCAAGGATTTGTAATTGCAAATTAGTTTATACCGAAGGAAATAAATATTGCGACAAATTACAAAAATATTCACACTTACTTGATGAAACCGACAATCGACTATTCGTTTTTAACATCTAAAGAAAAAATCCAAGCCAGATGGTTGGCAAATAACTACCACTCAATTCCATATTCCGGAGGAATTGTTGATATGGCCGAGATTGACAACATCTTTTACGGATTTACTCAGAATTTATCCGATGTGACGTGCGTGGTCAAGGGTGTTCAAAAAGAAGATTTTTTAAAAAGACATTTTCCGAATTTCACCATATTAAATTTAGAAGGTGAAATTAATTCACCAAAATTTGAAAAATGTACTCATTTCTGTGCAAATCACACGGATGAGTTTAGTAATTATTCATTTCAAAATGTAAAAAAAAATTGTACTTATTTAAATGATAATAAAAATATTAAATATTATTAAATGTAACTTATTGTGTAATTGGTAATGTTAGATTAACATTTTTATTGATAAACGTGCAAATTTTTCTTGTATTTTTTTTTAAATAATAATAAATGTGTTATTAAGATGTTGTGTTTAATTTAACTACCTTTATAATAAACAATATACATTTTTAACAGAAAGTCAATTACATCTTGTTACTTCTGATTATGTAATAATTTCCTGTTGAAAATTGGTGATATGTTATCATGCATGTTGTTATGAAATGATGAAAATAAAACACAGTTATAACATATATTTGATTTTTTTATTTAATGATTGGTAATATATCATTTATATAATTTATAAAATACATATGAAATTATAATTACACATTTAACAATTGTTTCTTTATTTTAAAACATCCAGAAGATTTTTTTTGTATTTTTATTGCTTATGAGCGGGTCAAGTACAAGTTTTTATTTTAGATTCGTGACGTACGCGACGGGCGCTTTTATTTGCAACACCGGAAGTCGCACTTCCGGCCACCATTTTTGATTTTGGGATAAAGATTACCACTTCCGGTCGCCATCTTGGATTTATTTTTGACCCACCCTGTATATACAAAGTCTTTCGACCACCCTGTATATATGCTCGTTCGCTTGCTGCCGCTAGGTGGCTGCTGCTGCTGCTGCTGCTGCTGCATTGCACTCGCACACCTTGCTGTCGGCAACCTGCTGCTGCTAATCAGTACCGTATGGTCAAAAAGGCTTAGGAGCAGCATTTTTATTTCAGATTCGTAACCTACGCAATGAGACCTTTAATTTGAGTACCATAACGGCCTTATTTGCAGCACCGGAAGTCAAACATCCGGTCGTCATTTTTGATTCTAAGATAATGATAACCACTTCCGGTGGCCATCTTGGATTTATTTTTGACACACCCTGTATATACAAAGTCTTTCGATCACCCTGTATATGCTCGTTTGCTTGATGCCGCTAGGTGGCTGCTGCTGTCTCTCATATTTTCCATCCTTCCATTTCCGATTTCTGGTTCTCACTCACACGCAAGGAGCTCTTATGGATGACGTCACCTACTGCTCGACGCAGAGGCGCGGATGACTCATCTATTGGACTGTTTACATATTAATATGGAATTGATATTATTGCACGTCATCAAAGTGGAGAGGCACGTTTTACAATTTCTTATACACATTATAACACAGCACCGGAAGCGGAGGAGCGGAGGGCCCAGACCCCGCTTATTCTATCTACTAACATATGTTACGCTTTTCGTTAAAAATAATGGTAGTTTTTAAGGAAAATTTATTATTTTATTTAGTTGGTTGCAATGTATTTTTGAGTTACAAAAAAATGTTTGTACCCAAAATTTTAATGTTTGTCGGGTCTCAGGAATTTTGAGTTTTGTGTGTTATTAACTGTATTCTAGACATCTAGTTCAGTTATATATACATATTTCTGGCGTTTTGCTTACACTTACTTGGTTGTTTTCTTTTTTATTTAATCCAGTTTTAGTAGTGTTAACCATTTAGTTTGATATTGCTCTGTATTTAATAAAGTATTAGATTGTAAATAAATAATTATATATTCTATATTTTTGATGATTTTTTTGTAGTTTAAGTAGTGTTACTCATTTAAATTGGTGCTGTTATGTATTTAATGGAGTATTATATTGTAAGTGTATAATTATTGCCCGGTTGTGCACCAACGCACTTTAAACTGTAGCTAAAGCTTAAGGCTTACATAGTCTCTTTAAAACGTTGCATCAACACAAAATTATATTTACATTGACACATGTCGGTTTTACATCTCAAATAGTTGATTTCTTTAACTTAAGCTCTATTTTATTAGTTATGTTTATTAAAAGTATAAAGATTGATGACATATATAGGTGTGGCAATGCGCATGATTCTATCTATTTCTCACTAAACTGTGACGTCAAGTGGGTGACAAGCAGTGTTGCCAATGTGCGAGTAATTACCCAAAAAGAAAAAATCGAAAATATTTAATGTTAGTTTCTTTGGTTATTTGTGTATGATTTGTACACCCATACACAGAACAAGATGGCATAATAAAGTTTTTGATAATATAATTTGTTTAGTCTTTTATTTTTAAAGCAAAGCATATATTTAATAATTCACTGACAACGCTAATAATACACTGATCTAAAAGCGATGTTAATAATAAGTGTGTGAATTGCGCGTTGCCACAGTTTTTATCACCCAACTGACGTCATGCGCAAACTGGATCAAACACCATTTACAGTAAGTAATTAAATAATTATAAAATAATATTATTACAAATTATTTTTATTGCGTTCTAGGACTTTTAAGATTCAACTGTCTGTGTCTACATCTATTGTTAGTTTGTTAAATGCATTATGCCAAACGTATTTTAATGTGATGGTAAAACGCTGTCACATTTAATTGGTACAACAGAATCTAAAACTTAAAGTGCTCTTATTGTAATACTATAGTTGCGTTGGTGCAACCGGACATTATATACTTTATATTTTTGTGATATGTGTCTTTAAGTGTACCAATAGTTTGATTGCGTCAAGACTGCAGTAGTAGTTGTTATGGCAACTCAGAAACAATGCTCTGGTTGACATAGAGACCTACTTAATTTACAATAGAATATCTACCAGATTAAAACAAAGCAACTTAAAAAAAAAAAAAAAAAAATTTTGAGTCTTGCGATTGCCACCACCCCCGTAGAATTACAAATTACTTTGTACCTAGTACTGTCTTATCTCTTATTATTAATTTAAGGTTAGTTTTATGATATTGATTTGTGGTAATAACGTATTTTTATTTTTTTTATTTTTTATTATCCCATTGCATGTTATGCAAGTTGCAGAACATGGTATTATAGGTTTTATTTATTATTAGTTTTTTAATCTTAATCACTTTTTATTTTATTTTTTAGTTTTTTTTTTAAATTTTTTTATGTGGCAAGTTATTATAATATATGGTACTTTTTATTAATAAAGTATTGTTTATTTTATGTGTTCTATTTTTTATTATATGCATGTCACTTTTACGCCTGTAGTGACACTCCGCCGTGCAAATCGCATCGCAATCGAATCGAAATGAAGTCAGAGAATTTAATCGATCGCTTTAATGATTTCACACCGCCTACTTCTACAGAACTAATAGTTCGGAAAAGATCAATATTGATTTTTAAAAAGAGTGAGATGAACATATATAAGTGCATGTGCGAGAAAAGGATTGTTCAAAATATTGCAACAAATAATACAAAATAACAAATTAATGAAATTTATGGTTTAGAAATAATTACTATATTATTACATATAATTAAGGTTTTATAATTATAAAGGCAATTGTTGTGAATCAAATAAAAATGTTGTCTTGGCAACGTTGCATTTAATTTGTCAATTCTATCGATAGAATTCCGGTACTCCGTTATTGCTTTCTGTCATAGAATACGTCAGTTTTTAAACATTTTGTTTCAAATCGAATCAATTTAAAGCGACTGATTTTTATGTATCGTCATTAATCCCTAACCTCAAATTGCAACATGAGGGTAAATAGAAAGCATCAACAAATTTTTATTTTTTATACCAGTATTGATTGAAACATTAAATAACTGTAAAACTAAATATATATATATAGTATAATTATAGAAAATATAAAAGCATCTCATTGTAAAAACAGTGCAAATGTTAATTTTAATAAACTTATTTATATCATATTTTTTAAGTAAACTAAAAAACTTGTTTAAAGTCAGTTTCATTATAAAAATGAATATTGAAATTTTTGGACTTTACAAATAATATATTTATTATATTAGGTAATGCCTTTAAATTTTTTGTTAATTTGATTAAATTAACAATAGTGAATATGATTTCAGTTTTTTATTACATATTTTGTATTATTAACCATATTTAATTTTTGTTATTATTTAAAATTTTTCAATATATTGAAATAAAAACACGATATTATTTACTAGATATCCGTTTTTTGATAAAAAAAAAAATCTGATTGAAAAATTTGACTAAAAGTAACGTTTAATTTAAATTCCAAATTCTATAAAATAACTTGCATTAATTTGTATTTAAAATAAAAATTAATAGCAAGTTTAAAAGCTTATGTAAACTAAATATTATAATATGTACAAAGCACTTTAGATTGGCATAAGCAAGTGCAACGCAACAAACGATACTTTAATTGTATATTAAGTTGCCTATTATTGCGGCCAATCAGCAGCACTGTAATTAAAATGCAATCATTTTTTATACTATCCTTGTCGCACACAATATCTTTATTATATAGCGCACTCACTTTAAAAAGCAATTACGATTATACCCGAGTAAGATTTCTATCAAATATTTTGTCATGACAGAGTACCAAAGCTGAACACGATCGAATCTTTTTAATTATTGTAAAATGAGTTAAACAACATCTTATTAAACATTGTTTTATTTAATTTTGGATGTTCAATCATAATAAGAGATCAAGAAATAAAAATTAAGGCGGAATATATGTTTTTTATTCATTGAGAATTGAATAGAATGAAACGTCACATTGACGTCATTGCGATTCTATTGCGATTCGATAGGTATGGCGGAGTGTCACCACTGATCGTGTACTTGCTTATTTATTTGCATATTTTTGTTGTTGTGTTTTATTAGATGTATTATTGTGTTTTGATTTATTTTTATCATTTCTGTTACTGTAAATATATTCCTATTTTTGTATAGACTGCTTGTTTCTGTTCTTTTATTTAAATTATATATTAATTTTATTAATTTGTTATGTTGTCTTTGTATTTTGTTTATGTTATATGTTGTGGTGTTTCCTCAAACATTTATGGAATAGTTAACTTTTGATGTAAACAATGACTTTTAACTGAATAAATTTAGTTAACAATTTTTACTATTTAATATTTATCAATTTTTTACGTTATTGTAACTAGGTTAACGCATTTGTAATTAATTATATATATTTCAACTTTTAATTACAATTTTTTGTTGCTGACGTACAGTATAAACTTAAAAACTTAAATTTGAGTAAACGTCATGCAGTTCTAGGAATTGTTTTTAATAAATTTTAGTATTAAAAGTGACTAATATACATTTCTATTAAGCATATTAATATTTAATTAAGAAGCAATAAACTATATTGTTTCTGCTTTAAAGTTTTTAAATAATTTAAAATCATTTTATGTATAATAAACAAAGTGAAGTTAGCTGTATTATAATACCAACGAGAACATGTTGCAATTACAGTTGTCTGGCACTGTCTTTATAAACCACTCCCATTATGACTCCCATCACAACGCAAATTATTATTGATGATAACGTAGGAAATCTATCAAAAAAATGTTAATAGTATTAACAAATCTGCTTCAAATTGAATTAAAAGATCATCTTTGGATATTTTTGCCAAAAATCAAAACTCCTCACATTCTATAGGTAATGGTATTAATAGCACACAACAAATTTGAATTCAAACATCTTCAATTATAAACACTTTTAGTCATGCTCTTAAGTCAACACCTCATCGTAAACCTGTCATTCTTGGCAACTCTACTCTTAATAAGTTGTTTTTTTTATGTTCAACTGAAAGGTGACACTGGCTTTATTTTGGTAGAGTTAAGCCTGGTATTAAAGATACAGATATAATAAAATACATAATAAAGTGCTAAACATTGATCATGTTAAATGTTTTACCAATGAACATACCTGTTTATTTAAGGTTGGTGTAAGAAAATCATTAATTTAAAGTTTATTAAATCTAAACCAATAAATGATTTTTTTTATCGAGGTCCTTACAGAAAGAAGCTTATTTTTCCAAAAAAACAATCAAATCAATCGGATTAAGTAGAAGCAGCAATAAAGGGAAAGTTGCCGTTTTTGTTAAAATACTACAAATCAACAATTTTATTTATATAGTTTATATTATGAAGTACTTGTAATGAGTTTTTTAGTTTTGGTTTAATTTTTTTTTCACATGGGTCGGAGTGGTTAAAAAGTACTATATAAGTTAACAAAATTTTGTTTTTTGCTACATATATCTGTGTTAGATTGGGCGTTATGCGTAAAGTTTGTTGTATTGGTTGTATTAGTTGCATCACTTGAGTCTTGTTTGTTTATATTTTCTGTATTTTTAATACTTGTGTTTTAAGTTTTATTGTTGATCTGCTCTTCATTTTTATTTTTTATTATTTTATAGGTGTTACTGTTAGTTTAAATGAGTTTTGTTACTTTTTTTTTAAATATTGAGGGTTGGTTTAGTTATTAAATTATTTCTGATAATTGATCTTTGTTGGTCTGCATTTTGCTCTGGATCTTTTAGCTCTGCGCGGTTGTTAGCAATATAATTGTGTCATTTTTGGGTGTAGCTTTTTATATCTGTTTTGTTATGTACAATAATATTGTATAAGCCTATTATAATTATGTTGAAACAAGGAGTCTATTTACGTAGCTCTATTATCTTGCCTGTTTTAGTTGTTGCTTGTATCTGCATAGACAAAACAAACACTTTTATCAATTGAAAACGGTAGGTCTTGATTGTTTTCAACAATATTTTGTTTGAAAACATTGCTTATTTGGTTGACAGAAGTTTCCGGCGCTCCTATCACCGATGATTTGCATTCTGTCATATTTAGCATCGGCTCCATATATGCCCTGGCGCACCCCAGGCAGCGGTTCATTATCCAATAAAGTTAAAAAAATTATTATTATGGGAGGTTGGCAATTTTTAGGTTGCTTTTTGAAGTACAGACACCTGCAATGAGCTGTCTTTTTGGGATACAGACGCTCATTTCACAGGTAACACATTTGCTCAAAACCGTTGATCATTCTGCGTCCTGTTGGTCCACGAGAGTACATTGCTCCTATTTTCTTATTTTATGTGTAGCTCCAATAATATATTTTTAGTGCATTTTTTAAAAACATGCCTAAAAAAAAACAAAAAACCTAATTTTAATCGTGACTCATTTTGAAATAGCGTTTTATGCAGTATTTGGTAAGCAAATTGTGCTTCGAAGAACACGCTAACATTAAAACGTTATTTTTAAATAACTATCAACCGCATTTGAATCTAGACTAATAGCAATTGACCCACATTTTTGCTAACTTTACATTTCATATTTATTTTTGTAAAAAACAAATTTTAAACAGATTAATTTTATTGTATATTGATTGAATAACTTTTCCTGTGCAGATATTTTAATAAATCTGAAATTGAGATGTGATTTGGCACTAAACTTGCCATGGTTCGAATAAATAATCAAGTCAGAGTTACTTTTACATTTTAAGTTTGTTTGTTCAGAAATAGATTACTGCTTTATAATCTATCTTTTAACAGCTTTAGCCGTTATTGCAATTCCTTTGAGCAAGACAGCTAAATCATACTATTGTTGTAAGATTTTGACTGTTAGGTACGCAGTAAAAGTAAAAACTTACATCTTATATTCTTAAGTTTAAAACTGCATTAACATGAATTAGCAAAACTGCAACTTTACTAAATTCAGTATTGGGCTAGGTAAGCAAAAAAATAAACAAAATTTATAAATATTACTGAAATATTTACAGATAGCTGAAACATATTTATACTACAAAACTGTATGTCAGTGATGACCAATATCTTGATCATTACTTGGTAAGACAAATTTATTTAATTTGATCATACAAAATCTGACAAAGTTTGTGTTTAGGAGTATTGTAGTTTTTTTTGCAACAACAATGTTTAGCTAGACAAAATGGTTAAAACAACAAACTACAATATGCTACAAATGTAATTACTGAAGTTTGTCATGCAAACTATATTGTAGGAAACATATTGTTCTCCAGCAACTGTGAATTGGTCACTGTTAAATAACTCACAAGCGTATGTTAGCATTAAAGAAATTTATAATTTATGATATTAACTGTTATATTATTAATAATATATGTTATATTTTCAATTTGAATGGTACATTATTTAAAGTTAT